>RCWM02000005.1:4290000-4948333 GCA_003667255.2 Euschistus heros
TAAAACGATTATATATATGAATGGAATTATAAAATAATTATACAATTACTATATTATAAGGTCAGCACACAATTTACCATTTCTCTACTTAATACAGACTATTACAAAATATTGGGTACTCATCAATATGGGTCTTCAATCGGCATATTGTCTTGTCATAATCAGATCTTCCTTCCTGTCTCTCTATGCTGGTCATCCAGGAGATCATCACTGAGGACCTCCAGCATCTCCCCTCAGCCCGATCAACTCCAACCACAGAATACATAAAGGAGTAGAAGCGGCATCCAAGGCTAATAGGCGAGGGAAATGTGTCACCCTAGCGCTCGGGTCATCCCCACCACACCCACCCCCTCGCACAGTGGGGCAAAACGGCCCAAAATGGGTAAAAACCTCATATTTTCTAAACGGTTCGTGCTATAAGCATGAAATTTTGAAATTATATATTTCATGAGGTGCTGAATTGAATGAATCCATAATCAGCTTCATCAGATGATTAGAAAGGGTCAAAATTTAAGAACAAAAAGTAAGAAAAAATTAATAAAGTAAATTTGGGGTATATTTATATGCTATCTAAGCTGCTGAATAAAATAAAACTATAACCAGAGCAATCTGATCATCAGCATTGAGCCATGTTTTCAGTTTAAAAATTAAAAAAAATCAAGTTTGTTATTATAATCTATGTTTTTTAGGTGCTAAATTGAATGAAATTTACTATATAGCTCTATTACAGACCCAAGATTCCTTGAATTAGGTTAAAATTCATTATTAGGTTATATATGGAAATAAATTAAAATGTTTAATATAATTTGAAAAATGTAATAAGTTTTACAAAGTAATTTCAGTTGAATTCTATTGAATAGACTGGACAGTTATTTACAATTATCAATCTTATATTGACAAAGATTACATTCAATTGTTATATTACGTACAAAAATAAAAGCTATTAACTATAAAAGTAAAGAAAAAAAATATTTCTAATAGTTCCTTTTTTCTATAACAGTAAATAAAAAGCTTCATCATTTAATGGGAACTTTTTTTTTTTTTTTTTAAATGCGGACTTAAATTACTTAGCACTGGATCAGAAGTCACCATGATAAGATGAAAAACATCTTCATTTGTTGCTGTTCGAGAGCACTTTCTTGAATGATGATCTCTGTGATATTTATTATAGCTCACCTTCAGTTTTAAAGCCAAGTGTGTTTTATATATTAATAAAACACATTTTTAAAAATATTTTACTAAAATGTAAAATTCTTAGAATTTAGTAAGACATTTAGATCCAAAATGATTGGAGTGGTAGAATATCCTAGCCATTGATATAAAAGAATAAAATAAATAAATGTGATAATCTTCATGAGAGAACTAAGGTATACAATAATTAGAACTCAGTGATACAAATAATAACCCCATAAATTAGTCATCCAAATTCCAAAACTTTTATTTTCAATTGATTTTGATTTTTTATTTGAAGAGCTATTTTTAAAAAATTAATCGTTCTGCTATATTCTGGTACTAAGTCTCTCAAGAAGAGTTATGTGTTTTTGTATAGAAACCAAGAAATTATTTTACAATGAATAAAGAAAAGAAAAGAAATATATCTATCTATATAAGGGTGAGTATCTCTTAGCGTAAAAAAAAAAATTGGGTGAAACTAGATCAAAAGTGTAGCCAAATGCCGCAGACCTCACCTTTCTATTCCAATCCGTTGCAGCTATATGGTAAATAAACGAAGGAGGGGAAAGCATGTTTTTTACGATAAAAGTAAATCTCCATTTTGTTTAAATATTTTTCAAATATTGATCACATTTTCGGACAATAAATTTCCTATAAAGATCGGAGTATTTAACCTGAATTTTACAAACTTGGGAGAAAAAAATATCTTTATCTTATATATATAATACTTCATATGCTTTTATATCCACAAAACTGCAAAGCTCTCAAAAATATATATAAATATATTTTTATAATTTCATATTAGATATACAAATCAGGTACTTTGGTAAATAAGACATTATGATAAATGAAAATCTGTATTTTAAATAAAATATATATAGGTATTATATAACAACAGCGACTTTGACTCTCTCAGTACTAAGCACATTATCGCTATTTCATAGTTATTTTCCTGTTTATTTTGAAATGGGAGGGGATTATTGTTTATTATTTTATTTTATTTTGATATAATGATTGAAAGTTTGATTTGGAAATTAAGAAGCTACAATATAGTAAATGAAAATCCCAGTGTTTCATCAAGAGACTTGGCCCGTGAAATTGGTATCTCCAAAGGTCAAAGAACATTTTCAATATTTTCACACAATCTAGAACCTAATGATTAGTTTCTGAGGAAAAAACAAAAAAAAAAACAAAAAAAAAAATGCTTTAAAAATTAGTTTCTGTATAGTGAAAAATAACACATTAATTCATCCCCTGAACAAATATCGCCGAAGCCGGGATTTATATTTATAACACGGTTCCTCAGATACCTGTACTTCAATTTGAATCCCTAAAGAGAGCCTAGTTGGGTGTAGCTTTTTTTGAAAATAACACATTAATTCATCCCCTGAACAAATATCGCCGAAGCCGGGATTTATATATTATTTTGAAAGACCAAGTGAAATGAAGATAAGTTAGATTTACGAGACAGCTAACTTTGAAAATTCCTGGCAGTCAAGGTTGGGGCTACATTTACGAAATAAAAATCGTCCATAAACCAGTAAACATCAATAGTGAAGTTCAAAGGGTTATACAAGATTTTTGCTAAAAATTCAGCCTCATAAAAAATTATTTTAATAGAACTTTAAAACCGTGTTATTTTCTCAACTCCAGAAAAGGGCAACTTCAAGGACGTGTAAAGATCCTGGTAATGAAATAATCGAAAAATCAGTTCCACAACCTTATGCTACATTTATTTATGTATACAAAAATAATGAAAAAAAAGAAAAAGAAAATCATAAGATTTTAGGGTTTTTTTTTTTCCACGTTTGCCCCACTGTGCCTCCTACCAAGGTGTTCAGCTTACCTCTTTGATTTATTACTTAGTTTTTGTTCTACACATTCGCGAAACTACTGTCGTTTCTTGGTAGTTGGAAATAACCATATAAATAAATCATAGCCATGAAAATCAAATTATACAATATAAGTAAATTATTTTATTCATTGCCAAACTGACATTACAACAACAACATGACTGAAATAACAACAAAAAAATTAATGGTAAGTTAAAATAACACGAACAATTATTATTGGCCACTGAAAAGAATATGCTTATTATAAGTACTTCTAATTTTTTTCATGTGAAGATCATCATTAATTTTTTTTACATGATGGAAAATTCTAGTTCGAAAGTACAAAACTCCAATCGATCTAATTAGTACTGAGTAGTGAGATTCGTCGACTAAAAAATGATCGCACCATGAAAAAAATTGTTTCCCGATACATTTTTTTAACAAATGAGAGATCCAGGATTCTATTGAAGCTAACACAATTTTCTCTTTTTCTTTAGCGCGAAAAATTCGTTCACAAAATTGGCAAATTTCGACTACGTCCTTTCCTGGCAAAACTAATCCACCGCGATTCTTCGCAGCAATCAATCCATTTATTTTTGTCAAATCCGGGTTTCTTTCAATTGCTTCTAAACAGCCTTCACATTTCAGCGTGAAGTTTAGCTTCCGAACAATGAAACCTGAAATTAGATAAACCAATTATTAGAGTTTATTATTGAGGATTTAATCTAGATTAAACGGAACCTCAGGTTTACAATAAAAGAAAAATAATAATAATGTTTTTGCTTTATTACCTGAGATGTATTCCACTATATCACGTGTCACATCCATTAAATGCCCATTTTCTATGTCGATGTAGGGAGATATCTCATCTTGAGCGTTTGCAGGAATCTGCAAATCTTCCATTCGTTCCGTCACTGTTTCCTCTTCCGTAGTTTGATCTTCTCCTCCTGCATAGATAAATAGGAGAGGAATTAGAATTGATTATATATTCTGAAAATGTATTTCATTGCATTAAGTTTACCATTTTTTCCCACGTTCACGTATTGGTCAACCATGGTGGTCCTTGTTCCAGTCTCATTTATATATTCCATTGGACAGAACTTCTCTGTTCGTGAGTTTAAACTTAAAATGTTTATCTTGTCCAAAGGGATGGCGTTCCCACTAGTTGAAGAAGATTCATGAAGTTGCTTGTGGATGAGAATAGCTCTAAACGTGTACGTGAATTCTCTGCAGCTGGGATTATTGTTTCTGCCTCCTATTGCTCGAATATAAGAAAATAATCTTTCAAGATGATCTTGGCTGATTTTGTAAGTTGGGAAAAACTGGAGCCACTGCTTTTCTTCGACATACATCTTGTAAAACGCTAAGGTGCTTTCTATGCTCAATAAAAACCCTTGAAACCCTAGCTTCCTTCCAGTTTCAAGAATGTTTTTTCCATTTGAAGTTTTTAGGTTTACTATATAAATTTTCACTTCACACAAAAAAGTCCTTATTTTTCCTATGTTCAATGGATTCAGCGATTGCTTGAATCCTCTTGAACGCATGTTGCGGGAATTAAGGACATCGAATAATTTGTTAAAAAGTTTAACAAAGCGAATAGTTCCCTCACAATTTTCAAACCCGTGAAATTTTCTCAACAAGCAATACTCTAAAGCGTCTCCAACGGAATCACTCAGTAGTTGAGATGCCAATTTTACTTTCATCTTTTGTTGCTGGTAAAATATATGAGATTTGGACAATTTGTTTCCAAGTTTCAGTCCTACTTCTAACTGCAAGTCATATAGTTTGTTGAAGAAATCCCACTTAATTTCTTGACCATCCGCATCTATTAGAACTTGGTAATCGTGGATCGTATTACGGACAAGCTTCAGCAAGTGACAAGGATCGAAAAATGCCAATAAGTCTGATCCTTCCACGTCAACCTTACATTTTATTGAGTTGGGATCCGAAAAAGTGAAACCCATCTTCTTCAACATTGACACATTGTGTGCCTCGCCATCACAAGTTAAGGAAGTTATTAAGGCACCTACTCTTCGTAACTGTCGCAAGGCAATCGATACCAAGTTTTGTAGCTGTGCAGCTGTTATAGAATTTATGAAAAAATACCCCAAGGGTATTTTCCATGGACAATTTATACCCACAAGATTGAATACGATAGCTTCCCTTGCTTCAGGAGCTTCGTTACCATCAATAGCATGTCCAAAATCCACATAGCCAAAATACTTCGATCCATCCCAGTCAATCCTTTTTCTAATCGCCATACCATCGAACATTAGAGCGAACATTAAGGGATATTTCTTATCTTGCAAATGCTGTTTACATTTTTCTTCAAGTACCCTCAAGACTTCTTCACTGAAACCAGCGGATGCATTCACTGTCGCATACCACCTACCTATAGTACGTCGATGTGGCAAGCATGTATCGAAATTGTCCCGAACGAAATCGTAGGCTTTAGGAGAGAGGAAGTTCAATGTAATTGAAAACGCTTTCAGTCTCTTATCGTAAATCTTCGAAAGTTTTGTGTTATTTGATTTCGAGACTTGTCGTTTTATGAGAACTGAGGTAGTTTGTGATATGTTTCCGAGCATATCCGCGTACTCATCGGCAACTAGATCTTTTCTTTTCAGCTCAGCAATAATATTTTTCAGCTGACAGTTTCTCTTCTTCAACCTATTTGTCCGTCGTCTCAAATTTATCAATTTCTTTTTCTTTTCACTAACAATACTTTGAGTGTAGTGGAGGGTATTTTGAGCAGAGTTCAATTCAGCTGAAGTACTTTCAAGCTGTGTTTGTAATATTGTTACGTCGTTTCTAGCTTTTTCCAACATTGACTTCAATTTTTTCTTGTCAGGAGATTCCGTTATTGTTGTAGGACAACTATGTCTTTTTATCGCTCTTCTCTCCTATTTAAAAAAAAAGGTATAAAAGAAACCTGTAATATGCATCTGATAAATATTAGAGCACATACGTTTACACAAATGTAAAGATTTATATACAATGTGTATAGGTTTTATTTTTTAAAGAAATTTTATTTGTTATTAAAAAATGTGTAAAGGTTTTATTTTTTAAAGAAATTTTATTTGTTATTAAGAAATGTGTAAAGGTTTTATTTTTTAAAGAAATTTTATTTGTTATTAAAAAAATTAAGAAAATAAAACCTAAATATTATATAACAAAAATTCACGAACTTGTTTATCCTTTGGTCTCAAATGGTCAGGAAATCCGTCAAATACTGATGGGACTACGCCTTTTTTCAATTTTGTGAGGAAAGGAGAGGATCGGTCGAAGTCGGTTTCCTTAAAATGCTTTGAACATAAGCGACTTGTTTTTGTTGGGCTCCAATTCTCTCGTCTGACGGCATTAACCCATTTAATTCGTTCATCTTTATCCGAGGGAAAACTAGGAACAAAAATAAAATATGATATTATTATACAATAAAAAGCATATTTAGAGTGCGCTATGCAAACACAGACTAATCAAATGAAGACAGAGGTTTGATATTGATATTTTTCTTTGTAATTATCTTTCCGTCCAATGTTTCCGGATGAATTCTTTTTTCAAGTGTATTACTAACAAATAAAGAAAAATACTTTTAATTGCCACAAAACGTTTTCAAATCATTCGGCTCATCATCAGTGTGTTTAAAGTACCCTCTTAGTAACTCCTGTCTCGTTTAGGTTATGTTTTAATTATTAGAACTTTTACGTTAATTTTTTACTTTGTATTACTAACGTTGTGAAGTTTATTTAGTTATACACTTGAAAATAGGGAATCGTTCCAATCTGAAGAAAATAAAATTTTAAAGATGAATCTACTGTATTTCATTAGATAGCTCAGAAAAAATTAAGAACTTAGAGTTTTAAGAAAATTTTACTTACAGATGGAAAGTAATTGGAGGAATAGCATTCTTATTTTGGACTTTGGTACTGCAACCAAAAGCTACACAACACGGCATTTCACTAGCAACTGCAAAACCTCTTCAAAACAACAAATAAACAGAGCGTGGAGAACAGTGAGGCCGTCGTGTACTGAGGGGGCGGGTGGAGTGGGGGTAGCTTGTGCCACTTTTTCCCTTGCATTGCCGCTTCTACTCCTTTACGTATTCTGTGACTCCAACCGTCCTATCAACTCGGTCTCTCTCCGTCTATCAAAACTCCCCTCTTCGTTTCCAGGGCCATCAATATATACACCCTTATCCCTTCCCTTTACTTTTTAGATTTCTTTGTTTAAAAGTGTTCATTTCTTTGTCTCCAGTAAACTTTTGTGGACTAATTATTTTCAGGTACCCCCCGGCGGTCATTCCGAAGGTTTGGCCTAGTTTTGCCTGGCCCAGAACCCCTTTGAAGGATTTTATGGCTTAACAATCATATTCCAGACTTCAAAGGAGTGCCGTTCCATTTTCTTCTCGCCGTCTTATTATTAATTATTAATAAACACTGTTTTTCGTACCCGTAATACATTGCATTATCATGTAACCACATGATAACACAACACCACGATTTGTAAGTTTTGTATGTTCCCCTAAAGAACTCTTTGATAGAATAGTGAGGAATTATTTAATCATCGCTAATTGTAAGTAGGATATCAATCTATAAAAGTAATAAAAAATATATAAATACCATAATCTTAATAATAGGCAATACTTAATTATTAAAAAGTACTCTTCAAAACATCTTAAAAGGTCAGAATACCTAAAAGGAAAATTTGAACAGCTACAATAAAGCTAATTGTGAAAAAAATAGAGCATTTAAATATTTTTAAATATCCAGCTTCGAAATTCTGATATATGAACCTTAAATTAAAAGAGCTACATTAGTAAGAGCAGGCTTGTGCCATCTTTACTAGTTCATGTTCATATCGCTCTGTAAAAAATTTTCTTATTAGTGAGTTTTTCATTAGTTTTTATACTTAGAAAAGTGCTCAGGACTAATAGTTAATAACAGTGGTCCAACCTGAATAATTTCCCTGTGAGTACAATAATTATTTATTGAATTAACTCTGATTTACGTAGCTATGAAGACCCATATGGCCGTCTGATAAGGAATAGTAGAATGGGGGCTAATACCTACTGACGGTCACTGTCAGTGGGTCCTTGGCTTTCAACACAAAAGGGTGGGGTTAGGTCCCATAGACAATCCAAGCTACGATCTTTCTTTTTTTTTCTTCCCTTCTCTTTTTTTTTTCGTTACTTATTATTATTTCCTCCCGTTAACACTGAGAGAGACTAATGAGATATTTCCACATGGTTATTTCATCAAAAACTAACTCCATGAGAACCTTCTCACTATTATGCAGCCAACTAAATAATATAATCGGCACCAGAAAATATTCCTGTGTAAGTAGAACCAAGGACACTAAAATCATGCCGGATTCCCCTGATTCTTACCGCCGTAAAGTAAAATACTTATCGGAAACGAAAGCTGATTTTCGCACCTACCAGCTTAGAAAAGAGCGATCTCTGAGAGTAGTTATTAGAAACCTCCATCCCACAACACCTACAGA
Organism: Euschistus heros; assembly: GCA_003667255.2. Classification (NCBI taxonomy): domain Eukaryota; kingdom Metazoa; phylum Arthropoda; class Insecta; order Hemiptera; family Pentatomidae; genus Euschistus; species Euschistus heros. The sequence continues at coordinate 4,298,508 of RCWM02000005.1, forward strand.
GATTATTAAAGAAGAATTGACAGCCATGGGTTATAAAGTTAGGCAAGTGACTAATGTTGTTAAAGATAACAGGGCACATCCCGGGGCAAGCGGCAAAACTACATTACCTTTATTTTTTGTAGATCTAGAACCAAACTAGTGTTGTACAGTTTTTTGAAGTCTCAAATATCTACTACACCAGAGTCCAAATAGAAAAAACCTTACCCCAAACGGGATATCGTCCAATGCCACAATTGTCAGGCATACGGCCATACAAAAACGTATTGTCATCACATACCGAGATGTGTAAAATGTGGGAAAATGCATAAATCAAACGAATGCACCCAATCCCGAGAGGTCCCAGCAGTCTGCGCCCTCTGTCAACAAGGACACCCGGCCAATTACAAAGGTTGCCAAACATATAAAAACCTTCGGAATATTTTTCAACCAAATCGACCACAGACTGAAGAAACCTCGCAGAACAGAGGAAGACAGCCTTTGAAAATTGCTACCTCATCTGTATCGTTTGCAGAAATGCTGGGCGGAAAAAGATACCAGAATGAAAATGGGGCCATGCCGCTTCCTCCTCAACAGACTCAATTTCATGAACCCCAACCTCAACAACCACAGTACCAACAGACCACTCAACATATTCCAGTACCACTAACCCAACCTAATCCTCACACCCCTCATCAGATCCCACATATTCCTCCTCCCCCAACTTTCTCAGATCTTACATCCTTATTTACCTCATTCCTGTCAGAGTTGAAAACTCTTATTAATCCACTTATATCACTCCTTACAAATGTTATCCCTCTTCTAATCCCTCTTCAAAAAGATCCTTAAATGCCTCCCACAAAACCCTTATCCATTCTCCTTTGAAATGCGAATGGTATTCGAAACCACACTAACGAACTAACATCCTTACTGCAAGACAAAGAAGTTGACGTAGCATTAATCACAGAAATCCGACTGACCAGTAAACAACGTTTCATTATTTCACAATACCAAACTTACCGAACAGACCAACCACCAAAGAACCAGGCATCCAGATGATCGGAAATCCTATAATTACCTTACCAAACTCCTTAAAAAAAACATGGCTACCTTCAGATCCGAATCCTACAATTACTATCTTTCATCACTCTCTTCTTCAGATAACTCCCTCTGGACAACCACTAAAAAACTCCTAAAATATCAACCCACCTCCCATTCCCTCCGACGTGAAGATGGATCCTGGGCGGCTTCTGACGAGAACAGATCCGAAGAATTCGCCCTGCACCTTTCCAGCATATTTGTTCTGCATCCTGAATCTAACTACACCCACACATCAACGGTCCATGAATTCCTTGAATTCACCAATTCCCCTATCCTCCAAAGCACCCCATTATTATCCTTTTCCTAAAACCGGGCAAACCTCCCAACAACCCTTCATCTTATAGACCAATTAGCCTTCTCCCAATCCTATCAAAAATTTTTTAAAGGCTCCTTCTTAAACGTATCCTACCCATCCTCGAATCACAAAATATTCCTTCTTACCAGTTTGGATTCCGCACTAGTCACTCTACAGTCCAACAAGGCCTTAGAGTTGTTGACCACATATCCTCCACACTTGAAAGCAAACAATATTGCTCCGGCGCATTACGAGTTCGCGGCGGAACGGAGTACTCTAACTGCTACACAATAGAGGCCGGTGTTACACAAGGTAGCATGCTCAGTCCTGTCCTATATATCCTCTATGCTGCAGATATCCCTACTACTCCTGATACTTTCCTTGCAACATTCGCTGATGACACTGCTATCCTTCCATCTCATCCAGATCCCTTAATAGCATCCCATAATCTCCAAACCCACTTATCCCTGATTGAAGACTGGTGCAATGATTGGCGGATCAAAGTAAATGAATCTAAATGCACCAACATTACCTCTACCCTCCGCCGTAAATCCAGTCCTCCTATCTACTTCAATGGTATCCCGCAGTCTAAAGCTGACACAGTTCGGTATCTTGGTTTCTACCTAGACAAAAGACTTACATGGAACCCTCACACTCGACTCAAAAGGCAAGAACTTAACAGACGCTTTAGCCAATTGTATAGACTACTAAAGAGGACATCTCATCTTTCCATTGAAAACAAAATTCTCATATACAAAACCATCATTAAACCTATTTGGACTTAAGGACTTGAACTGTGGGGGACAGCAAAAAAGTCGAATATAAAACGCATTCAATCCTTCCAATCCAAAATCCTCCGAACTATAGTAAATGCTCCTTACTATGTTTCCAACAAAACCCTACATAATGATCTGAATATACAATACGTCCTCGACCTTATACCCCTTAAATTCTCAAAATTCCATCGCAACCTTTCCTTTCATCCTAACCCACTAGCTCAATCATTATCCTCTTCCACACATCCTGATGACCCCACTTGCTGACTACAACGGCAGTGGCCCCGAGATTTTTTGTAAAATTACTTATATTGGAGTTCTGGCAATGGCCAGCTTCTCTACTCATGCCCTGAGTGAATGTTATAGCGCTCTCACTTAGCCTCCACTGGGTTTTTTTTTACACCAGTGACGCAGCTAAGAGAGAAGAGCTAGGATCTCTCTGTGCCTGGCTTATCCCTTTATAGGTGGAGGGACGAGTCTGGTGGAGGGATCCCTAGGATGAGTGTAAATTGTAAGTAGAGTATAATTGTATTTTTACCTTTGTTTTATCTTTTATTATTAGTATTATTTACTTTTTTTTTCTTTTTACTATTTCAAAGTTTTACTATTTCATTTTGTATATAGTATATTTTATATTGTTTATGTATAGCATAGTTCTTTTTTTTTTTCTCTTTTCTTTTCTTACATTACTTATTTACTTTATTTTTAATTTTTTTTTTCTCATTGTACATAATGTGTGAATGTAATCATACGCCATCTATATTACTTATAGCCCACATTTGTGGCAGATTGTAAAAAATTACTCAATAAAAGATTTAAAGAAGAAAATAAGAAATGGACAAGAATTAGGATTTTCTTCATTTGATTAACTAACATCTTGGTCTTTATACCAGGTCACTTCTTTTTCAGTTTTTTTCATCGTTGATAGAATTGTATTCATTCTTTCAATCCCATTCCCGGCTTTTTATTTGGTCATGAAAAGTATAATAGGTTTATTTTCAATTTGGGGCATAGTTGGTACACTAGGACTGTTTCACGCCAAGAACTGACACCAATGTTTGCTCAATAAATTCCCATACAACTATACTTTTTTTCCTAACGGAGATTTCACTAATTCCTTTGAGTATCTACTTGGTTTCCTTCATAGTAATGCTGTGCCTGATAATCTTCAGATAAACGCCTAGTTTTCAGATTTTGTCAAATAAGTTTCCTCGGATTTTTCATTAAATTGATTTTCTAATTGCTCCTTCCATTTCGCTATGATTTCATTTTTGTAATAAATCTAAGATCGTTAAAACGTGATTTATTCAATGAAAGTAATGAATTAAATTACACGTAAATACAATAGTAAGTTACAGCAAACAACAATTAAAATAGGTTAATGAAGGTTAAGATAAAGTAATAAACACAGATGATAAATAAAAAACAGATGATAAATAATTTGAAGATTGCTCAACCTTACACCTCCCCCCTTGAGGTCGCTTCTTGAGGTGGTGGAAAGTAAGGAAGGAGCTTGCTGGAGTGGAACAAGTTGGAGATCTTCTTCCTCTTACCGCTGGCTACTTCGTAGAAAGACGAGGAAATCTGTCTGATGACTGGGAATGGTCCGATTCGAACTGTATCAACGTTGAAATTATGCTCTTGTCTGTTCTTATCAACCCGTTTCTTATTGATGTTGAAGCTCTTTGTTGAATTTTGGAAGGCTATCTTGCGGTCTTCTTCTAAAGAAGATGGAATATTCCAATCAAGTGGAGATATGGAAGATTTTCGGCCGAGCAATAGATAAGATGGTGCAAAATGGGTATAACTGTGGATAGTATTATTATATTCCTTTACACATTCTTCTGCCAAGTTTGACCATGCTCTTCTAGTATTATCGTTTATTTTACATCGCAATCGATTAACTAATGTTTGATTTAGTCGTTCATTTAATCCGTTGGATGCGGGATTATCAATGCACGTGAAAACGATCTGAGTTCCAACTCTTTTCAAATACTTGAGAAATTGGGTTGAGTTTATACCTGTATATTGGTCTGTCAGTAGAATTGAGATATTATTTTGTTTAACTATGGGATTAAGTAAGTTTATGAAATCTTTAGCAGTCTGACCCTTTGTTGTTGAGATCCATGCATATCTTGTGAAGTGGTCAACTAGGATGTGCATGTACAGTTTGGAAGAGCGGTTCCCTCCAAAACCACCGACACTGTCAAGCGACATGATCTGGAAAAGTTCTGTGGCTGGACCGAGACGGGATAGGAGGCCGATCCCACGACTCCGACGAACTTTGTCTCAATACAAATCTTGCAGCTCTTACAGAAATCATGAATTGCTTTATCAAGATCCTTGAAGTAGTAATACGGTCTGATGGTTGCTATCATGTGGGTTGGACCGATATGGCCATAATGCTGATGAATAATTTTAATAATTTCTTTTCCAAATGTTTTGGATACAAAAATTCTTGATTTCTTTTTAAATTTTCTTAAAATTATTCCTTGCTGGGATTCAATCTGTTCAGCTGCTTTCAGTTCCGAAAGATTCTCGGCTTGATCTTTTTTAATGGCTGACAAGTCTATTAAATTTATGATCTGGATAGCATCTTCATTCTCGAAGTATTCGAGGACTGGATTTCTGGAGAGTAGATTAGCCAGAACGTTTTCTTTTCCTTTTTGTAGATAATATTGAAATTAAACTGGGATAAATAAAGAATCAAATTTCCCAAAATCTCATCAGATCTGGCTTTTGTCTTTAGGTTTTCTAAGGGTTTGTGATCACTGCAAACCGTGAAGTGACGTCCAATTAAGTAGTGATGCCAAAACTTAATCGCTTCTTTAATAGATTTACATTCTAAGTAGATGACATCTAAACGTTTCTCTCGTTCTGAAAGTTTACGTGAGTAATAAGCGACAGGATGAAGTAGGCCGTCTTCTTGTGGCTGCTTGAGGGTCGCTCCGATACCTTTTAAACTTGCATCGGTCTCGATGAAGACAGGCTTGTCAATGTCGTATATAGCCAGAATCGGGGAACTACACAAACAGTTCTTGATCATTTTGAAAGTTTGTTCACATTCATCTGACCACTCGAATTTAACATTTTTCTTCAATAGACGATGCAGTGGTTCCAGTTTTACAGCACTGTTTTCTATGTACTTCAAATAAAAATTTATGGAGCCTAAAATACTCCGAACACCTGATTTATCTGAGGGCCTCTGGAGTTTTTGAATCGAAATCAAATTATCTTGGGTGGGTGATACTTTATTTTTCGAAAACTTGTGTCCTAGATACTTTACTGACTTCGCACCAAACAAACATTTTTATAGTTTCAGTTTGAATCCTTCAGCGTTGAGGACTTTTAAAAGTCGGCTAACATGCTGAAGATGATCTTCCCAGTCCCTAGAAGAATTAAAATATCATCAATGTAATTGATGCATAAATCATCCAGGTTATTTCTTCGTATAATGTTCGACAATATTCTCTGGAATATGGCAGAAGCATTTTTAAGACCAAACGGAAGAACTTTGAACATAAATTTACCATGTTTTGTTACGAAAGAGGTCTTTTCTCGATCTTGCTCACGAAGCGATATGCCCCAAAATGCAGAATTGATGTCCAAAACGGTGAAAAACTCACAATTAGCTACTTTATCAATTACATCTTGAATTGTAGGAAATGGAAAACATTCAGGGACTACTAATTTGTTGAGCTTCCTGAAATCTATACAGAGTCGAGATTTCTTCTTCTCTTCTTTCTTGTAGGCCAGTGTAACGGGCGAAGCAAACGGTGAGTCTGACTCTTCGATGATCCCAGCCTGCAAAAGTCCTTTTATTTGGCTTCTTATTTCTTCTTCATCTGGGATAGAACATTTGTAGGGACGAGACGTGACAAATTCATCTCTGATTAGTTTTATTTCCGCTTCACGTGAGTGAACTTTACCTATGTCGAACTTGTCTTTAGCAAATATGTGCTTGTACTTTTTAAGTAGAAGAAAAATCTCTTGTTTGTGTTCCTCTTGTTCAATATGTTGCAAATTAGCATCAAATTTATTAAAGTTAAAATTTTCTTTGTAATCACTTCCAAACTTCTTACAAGTAGTTGTAGTCTGCTTGTGATGAGGACTGGATGTCTCACTGATCGAGTTTCGATCGTGTTAACTTTATATTTTGATTACTACTAGGTAGATCTTCTGATGCTATGATTTTTGTGTTACCTGTACGTTGAAAAATTTTCAAATTTTCATCTTGTATCAATTTAAATTTCTTGATGGCATCTATACCTAGTGACAAATCATAAGAGAAATTATTATTCTTGACTACATAGGTTGTAATGTAATCAGTAATGTTTCCAATACGGAGTCTAATTTTAGCCCGGGTTGAGGTGAAATTAAGTCCCCTGATAGTTTTTAGCACCGCTCTTTGTTTAATTAATTTCAACTTCAGCAAGTCAGCAATTCGTTGATTTATTAATGTCACATTGGAGCCACTGTCATAAATAGCCTTTATTTTAATATTGTCATTTATAACAACATTTAGTTTAATCAGCGGATCTAACTTCGCCCGGCTCTCTAGTTTAAATGTTCGGAATCAAGATCGATTTCACATAAATCGAGATCAGTTGCGTTTATTTTTGGTCGATTAGAAGTTTTATTTTTGTTACGACATTCAGATACTAAATGATAACGATTGTGAAAACCGAGGGTTTCGCAATGAGAACATGGTTTTACACAAGCGGACTTTTTACTGAATTTTGGACTAGACAGTTTTTCTTTCTTCTTTTTCATAAAGGCATTTTCTAATTTTCGAAGTTCAGAGTACAATTTATCGAGAGTAAAAATCTCTTCTCTAACGAGTTTCTCCTGAGCTTCATTTGGTAAACCGAAAACAATCTGGTTTATACGGGAGATCTCGGTACCTTTAGGTTCTACGTCAAGACATAGTTTTTCTTTCGTCAGGGCGTAGTCGACAAGGGATCCGCCTAAATATTTGTAGCCAAGAGCTTTTTTAACAAGAGACCAGCCTTTATCAACAAAAATATTTAGAAAAGAGTCCTTCCATATGTGCCATGAATCGTTCAAGCCGATCTTCTTTAAATTAATCTCGTACCAATCTTTAGCCGGACCATCGATAAGATTAAAACTGAACGCTTGAATTCTTAAATTATCGGATTTTATCTTAAATCGAACACATTCTTCTTCGAACCTACGTAGCCATTCTATAGGTTCTGATTGTTTTTTATCAAATCGTTCTAAAATAAAATTTTTTTCAATATGACTTAGTTTAATTTCATTTTGTTCTGAATTTAGGTTTAATTGTGTTTCTAATTGTTTGATACGATCTTCTATTCCTGTCTGATTCTCTACAGGTCTAGAAGGAACTGTTTTTGAAACCCATTCCTCTAATGGTAACTCCCGAAAACAAATATTAGAAGATTCATCAAAATATTCTGTTTGAATATCATCATCCATCTTAACAGCTACGGTGCTGTAACCATTAGTGTTTTTGATAGCATTCATAGCATTTATTATAGGTTTCTTACCTGATAGAAAGGAGCGGAACTTAAAGTCTTTGGATTCTTCAGGTAATAAGTACCAATTTTTCTTGTAGGTGGAAATGCACTGAATCACAAAGTCTTGGTCACTACTTTTTACAATTTGAACAAATAGTTGGGCCATTTTCTTACTTATTGAGATCTTGTAATTTAATTTCTAAGATCGTTAAAATGTGATTTATTCAATGAAAGTAAAGAATTAAATTACACGTAAATACAACAGTAAGTTACAGCAAACAACAATTAAAATAGGTTAATGAAGGTTAAGATAAAGTAATAAACACAGATGATAAATAATAAACATATGATAATAATAATTAACAGATGATTGAAGGTTGCTCAACCTTACATAAATCATATTATTTCTAAATAATTTTATGATTAGTTTTAAAAATGATATGATATGAATAAACATTACTAATGTTATACAATGTTTGAGCCAAAGAAATTACCTTAATCAGAAGTATATAAGCCCAGATTTATTTTATTATAAAGGATTCATCCCTCGGTATAAGTCTATCAATCATTATTAAGTCAAATAACTACACTTCTAAATGTTTTTATATATTTCTTCCTTTCCTTTAAAAGAACCTTTGTCTCAATAATTTACAAATAATGATTTGTAATGATCATTTACTCAAAATGATTTAGCCTAAGAGGCTGGGTAACGAGTGGATGGTGAGGGGTTGAGGGTTCTTTCACTTCTCTCATTATTACTCATACACATTACGAGCTATTCTTATCTTCTGTTCACAGTCGCTCCAGAAATTTGAAAGAAGGAAAAAAATCTAAATTTCTAGACTATAAGTCACGGTAAGTTATCCTTGCAGATATATTGTTCATTGTCATTATCAAGAAAGAAGATTTATATATATATATATATATATATATATATATATATATATATATATATATATATATTAAGCTTGAACGTGAAACTACCATTAAATAAACGATTTCATTTAAATAATTGTACTACATACATTAATTTCAATAATATTCGTTTTCAAATATAAAAGTTTTAAGGTACACTGCTATCATAATACCGCATATGGAAACGCTTAGGTTTCAACGAAAATTGTTGTTATATATAATAAGAAAGTAAATTACTACTGTAGGAAACTGAACTCTTTTAATGCTCTTCAACAAAACCTGAACAATAAAAAAAAAAAGAAATATTAATAATAAAAGCTATATATATTTTATTATTATTATTTTTCAAAGTTTAATGTTACAAAAAAATTTCATGACATACTTATCAAACAATAGCCTTCACTTTCTTCTTCAACTGAACCCCACTAAAGCATGAGTAATTTTAATACAATTATAAATTAATATACTCATTTTTACTGGGTCTGTTCTGATGTACTCGTCTCATGTTAAAAAGTTTTCCTCCAACAAATGACATCTGAAAAAACGTTAACAGTAGCCATTCGTGCGACAAATATTATCGGATTACATCTAATCTTCGTTCTGTCTTACAATTAGATGTAGTAATTCTCATATTATCTTTAACCAGTACAGAAAAATGAAACTAACATATTTGGGCAAATAATAACATTTTCTAAGCCTTGGGTAACTCTACAATTCAGATTAATTGTTTCACACGATTACATTTTTATGCTATCGGAACCTTCCTTGAGCCATGACCACCTCAACACGTGCAAGTATTAGTTGCCATAATCCTGGAAGCTGGTTCTTGTTCTGATGAAAAAATATCATCAGTTAACCAACCTATACCTTATTACGTTTACAAATAAAACCAGAAAAAAACTAAAGTTTATTCTACTTATCATTTACCATTCATCAGCACTTGAAACATAATAGCTAGAGAGAAGTGATGACTACCATTTAAATCAATTGAGATAGACTTGCTCAGAATATTACTCTCTTGTTGAAGGAACTAATATCGTTCCTTAGAAAGAAAAGAGGAAGAGCCCGACGCTTGATTGGACCACTTATGGTCAAATATATCCTGCCTTCTCTTATTTCTTGCAAGCGAATTCATTTACGGTCTACAGTTGATCGGATGCTCATGAACCCTGCCTGGTACATTCCGACTTCTCGTTCTGCAATTGGTCGGAATCTCTGATATAGTATTCTTGATAATACTTTGTATCCATCTGAGCGTTGAGATATTTCTCGATAGTTGCTTTATTCCAATGTCATTTGGCATTCGTTCACTTTCCCATAAATCCATAATTATTATGCAGCCTGCTCTTAGGATCTCACCGATTCCTCACTTCAACGGCTTTCACATAGAAAGCTCTCGTACGAAATTCAATAAATCAGACAACACCTGTTTGTAAAACCTGATTTAAAACAAATCAAATGTTGAACATTGCCTGAACCATTTTTACAGTCATAATTTTCCTGGGTCAAAGAGCTTGTTATTTTCCAAACTTTGCTACATTTTTCCTTATTTATAGATAACTAGTATAGCATCCATGTTCTTCTGGACCCAATTAGAGTGATCTATGAACGACAATTGGAAACCAACTTGAAAGGTGTTAAAAATTTATTAGATCACAGAAATTGGCCAAGATGATGAGTTCAGATGCAAGAAATTAAAAGTTTTTAGAAACTGTTACATATGGTAATAAATATTGAGATAATTGATGGAAGAAGATTGGGTTAGTTATAATACTGATTTTTTTATTGCATTTCATGACAGCTGCCTGTATGAAACTCAATAAGGAAAAGTATGAGATAAAGGGGAAAAGAATCGTCTGAATATAGGACTCATTTTACCTTCTATTTGCCGACAACTTAATTTTTCCAAATAGACCCGAGAGTTGATGTTACGAATGCCATTCTGCTAATTTAAAATCACTTCGTTCAAGTAGTCAGTATTCAAGTAGGGACGATTTGGAAATCATCTACGTTAGGGTAGTGTTAGGAATTAATAGCCGTTAATATTAATATTGATTTATTATTTAACGAAAGAAGTGAGCTGTGCTTGGTTGTAAAATAGACAACAAATGATTGTAATGAATAATGACAGTTTGAGACAGTGGAGTTTTAATTTTCAATTATCAATATAAATCTGCTGTCGATGCAATCAGAACATTTTCAGAAATCAACCGACTGATTTTCTTCAATTGATAAATGGATGGCCCGAGGTAATTTATAGCCGTACAGTATCAAATTACCAAAAAATAATAAAATTAAACTTATTATTTAGATTATAAAACAATGATAAGATATTGTAAGACTCAATATTACTTAGGTTGAAGGTTGATTGCCAAACTAGTCGTATAGGAGCAATTAGCTATTTGACCAATAGCTTCAATGGTGTCGGCTTTCCTCGAGCTCATTGAGGCCATAATCATTGAAGAAGAAAACATCACTCTCTCCTCTTCCTTCGTTTATTTACTATTAATAGAATACTGAGATATAATATTTTATTTATGCAATCTTATTATTCTTCGAATTGAAATTAGAATTGTCTATTTTATTCTATTTTTGTCTATATTAATACAATGAAAATGTCCGTTCAAATATATTCCATTATTTAGTTCTTTAAATTTAAATTCAAATATAAGTCTACTTACTTCTGTGGGTCTGTCACTATTATACAATAAAATCAAACAATGGTGCACTTTTTTGGTCTTTTTTTATTAGTCATTTAAGATTTTGTGTAATATTACTTCATTGCACAAAATTTGAATCCAATTTATAGCAATGGTCTGATAGATGTTTTTACAATTATCCAGTTTTTGTGGGTTCCTGAGATCTAAGGTGAGAAATCTTATGGGCCTCATCTACGTTGCACAACCAATACTAAAGCACGAATTTAGACAACGAAGGAAAAAGATCCCGGATCAATCTAAAACTATTGGTGAATTCCAATACAAAAATTAAATATTGCCAAGCTCTCAAATAAATGTTAATAAAAAAGCGGTTAACATTATGACAATTCAGACACCGTCGAAAGTGAAAAAACAAAACCACATAAATACAGATAAAAAATTGAGCATTCCTCTTTAGTATCCTAATAAAGACTAGTCAAACGGAGTTAGTACGTCACTCAAAAATGTATACATTTCTACAAAATATGAAATTTAAAAAGCAGATACATTTTTCATTTTTCTTGTTCCGAATCATTTACCTGCTTACCTACCTCTAATCCTCATTAGTCTTTCTTATTCATGATTTTTATTGCTCGAAAAATGAAAATAGGTGTAACTAAAATAACGGCAGGCGATTTGAGAGTTTCTTTTTGTAAGAATTCATTCAAGACATTATTGACTGAAACTGGGATTTGCAAGTGAGCCCATTCCTTTCCATTTTTTTTTTTTTTTTTTTTTTTTTTTCTCATGGCACTACAACCCGGAGACGGGTCCTGGCCTCCATCAAAAGCCTCCGCCAATCTTCACGGTCCTAGGCAGCTACCATCCAGTTCCTGACCCCCAGGAATTCATTTGCATCAGCCGCCACTCCGTCGGCCCATCTCAGTTTCGGCCTTCCTCTTCTTCTTGCTCTATGGAGGGGCTCAGTTAGTATTTTCTTTGGCATTTCACCCTCCATTCGGGCCAAGTGTCCGGCCCACCGCAACCTGCCCAGTTTAATGACCTGGACGATGTTTAATTCATTAAAGTGATTACAAACCTCTTAATTTTTAAGTCTTCTCCATACACCATTTTCACATAGTCCACCAAATATCCTTCGCAGGATCTTTCTTTCAAAAGTTAGAAGGTCCTGTTCACTTGTGTTTGTCAGAGTCCAGGTTTCTGAACCGTACGTCAGAACAGGACGAATTGTAGTTTTATAAAGGTGGAGTTTTGTCTGTCTTGAGAGAGTATGTCCAATTATAAGTTTTTGTAGGCCAAAATAGCATCGGTTGGCAGATATTATTCTTCTTTTTACCTCAGCTCCACCATCATTATCCTGCGATATCATTGATCCTAGGTATACGAAGTCTGCAGTCTTTTCAAAAGTATACTCTCCAAATGAAACGCTTTCATTTGGGTTCGGTTTATCTCCCGTCACCATATATTTAGTTTTTGATTCATTCACTTTAAGCCTGAGTCTTCCAGCTGATTCCACCAGTGCCAAGAATGCTTCTTTGACTACCTGGAAGGAGCGTCCTACGATGTCTATATCATCAGCATAGGCTAAAAGTTGAACTTGACGGTTAAATATGGTGCCACCAGTCTATATACCTGAGTCCCTTACTGCTTTCTCCAAGGCGATATTAAAGAGGAGGCGGGCGAGAGCATCTCCTTGCCTCACTCCTCCTGAGGCGTTCAACTCTTCTGAAAGCTCTCCACTTATACGAACTGAGCATAAGACAGTTTTCATTGTCAGTTTAACTAGTCATATTAGCTTTCTGGGTATCTGCAATTCACCCATGGCTTGGTAGAGCTTTTCCCTGTTGATACAGTCATATGCTGACTTGAAATCTATAAATAGGTGATGAGTCTTAATATTATATTCGTGCCCTCTCTCCAGGATAGTTCTGAGTGTAAAAATTGGGTCAGTGGTGGATTTACCAAGTCTGAAACCACTTTGATATGGGCCCAAGACTCTCTCAGTGTATGGTAATAGGCGTTGGAATATGATGTTAGAGAAGAGTTTATAGCCAGTGGGTAGCAAGGAGATACCTCTGTAGTTTGAGCACTTCAGGGGGTTACCCTTTTTCTGTATCGGGTGGATTATAGATTTGTTCCATCCAGAAGGCATTATCTCCTCCGTCCAAACAGTCTTCAGTATATTCTGAAGAGCCATCACTGCATCACTTCCTCCATATTTAAGGAGCTCTGCAGGGATTCCATCATGCCCAGGGGCTTTATTTTTTTTTCAGTTTATCCATAGAATCTATAATTTCTTCCTCATCTGGAGGTTCCCACTCAACTTCATCATTTTCGAGGGGTATTTCAATATTTTCAGTAGTGGGTGAACTATTATTCTTTAAAAGTTCTGAGAAGTAGTTTCTCCATTGTGTTAAGATCTCTGGCATATTGGTCAAGAGATTGTTATCATCGTCATAACAATAGGTCAAACGGGGTGCGAATGGTTTCCTCCACTTATTTACTCTACAGAAAAAATCCCTAATTTCTTTGGCATCATGCACTTCCTCGATCCTTTGGAGTTCTTCCCTTTCGTAGTTTCTCTTTTTTCTGCCGATGTAACTTTTTTTCTTCTCTGCGGAGTCTTCTATATTCTTCAACCTTCCTCCTTGTCTCTCGTTGGGTCATTGCTCTGTAGGCTTCATTCTTCCTTTGAGTTGCAGCCTCACATTCCCTATCAAACCACTGAGATCGTGGTTCCTTCTTGATTGGTCCCAGGATATTATTTGCTGTTTCCTCTATTACTCTGGAGAAAGTTTGCCATTGTTCTTCGACTGCATTATCCTTCATATTACAAGTCCGGAAGTTGAGGTCCAGTGTTATCGAGTATCGGTTTAACACATCTGGGTCTATGAGCTTCCGTGTGTTGAAGTTCTTCTTATGGTGTTTTCGGGTATTTTCAGAACCTAGTCGGGAGATCCTTTCTTTAAAGTAAGCTATCGAGAGGTAATGATCCGAGTCTACATTCGCACTTCTGTAGACTCTAACATCCAGTAGACTGGTTCTGTGTCTTTTGTCTATAAGTATATGATCAATTTGATTGACCGTATTCCTGTCTGGCGTGATCCATGTTCCTTTATGGATATCTTTGTGGGGAAAGAAGGTTGATCCAACTACAAGGTCTCTGGCTGATGCAAAATTTATAACTCTCATACCATTATTATTACTCATACTGTGGAGGCTATAATTTCCAATCGTAGGGGTATAAATATTTTCTCTCCCAATTTTAACATTGAAATCTCCTACTACTATTTTCGCATCATGTCTTGGACAGGTATCGAGGGTTCTTTCAAGGAGATCATAGAAAAGGTCTTTTTCTTCATCATTGGCAGCTTCAGTTGGTGCGTGAATACTCAATATACTTATATTGTAGAACTTCCCTTTTATCCTGATAAGGCAAATTCGGGGGTTCACTGGTTTAAAACCAATAACACACCGTCTATAATTACCTCTTACGATGAAGTCGGTTCCAAATTCATGCCTGCGGTCATCACAGCTGTAAAAGACGGTGTGTTTCCGTTTTTGAAGAGCACCACTTCCTATCCATCTTATCTCCTGAATGGCAGTTATGTCCAGTTTGTATCGGTCTATTTGGTCTAGGAGCAGTTTCAGTACTCCGGGTCTATATAGTGATAGAATATTCCAAAATCCAAAGTTTGCAGTCCTGTGGGGATGGCCGGGTCTATTACCAGCAAACTTAATTTCCGAGGCATTAGTTTGTGGTTTCTTGATAGTTTATTTTCGGGTAGAGGGGCTATCAACCCTCTCTACGTACCCTAGTCTGCTGGTGGGGCTGCTACCTAAATGCCTGCAGACCTGCATCCCCATCCGGGGCGGCTACCCAGGGGAGGTGACCCTAGGGTGTGTACTGTATCTGACCATGTGAAAAGAGTGTTGTGTTCGTGTACTGTGTGTGAGTTTGAGTACTGTTCCCCCAACCTGGAGGGCCGATGGCTGATTGCGGCACAATGGCCGGGCGATGGGGGCGCCAATTCCCTACGCCAGTTCCTTTCCATAAATGAATTAATAATTTCAAAGATTAAACGATGGTTAAACGATGGAGGAACAGATAAGAGACGGTGTCGCTAATTAGAATAATGTCAACTAAGGTTGGTGGAAAATGGTTTCGTGAAGCATTGCTAAGACCGGCTCCGAGCCAACTACCAGTTTTCAAGCCGAGGTTTAGTCATAGCATTCCCTCACTACCATCGACACTTCTTTCCGAATGACAAACTATTATTTCCCTAGCTTTTGGTCTATTATCGTGTTCTATTATCTTGGCCCGGCTCAGGCTCATAATTATTTATCCTGTAAATTTGTTTATGCCGTGGATCAACCAAGGCTGGAAAACCTTCTGGGTTACACCCAGCCACTATAAAATAGAATAGAATGAAATAAAAAAAAAATTTATTCTGGGACCAAGTCCTTTAAGAATAATAGTTACATGACAGACCATGTTTTATCTGGCCTAGAGATTATAAAATAGATAATAAAATAAGATAATCAAAAGTAAATACAATTTTACAATAAAATAAGTAATAAAATGAAAAAAAAAAAAACACTACATACATACATAAACTATACAGGGTGTTCGGAAGATCGTTGGCCAAAAAGGTATCTCGGGTAGGGAGGTTCATTTTGAACCTATTTAAGGTCACTTACCTGTATACAAAGTCTAACGGTTTTTTTTTTATGAATTTTTTTTGTAAAAATGGCCAAATCCAAACATTTATGCCTTATAACTCCGTTGTTTACTGATATATCAACATTTTTTCCCCCTGTAATTACTAATACATTGTCCATGTTAAATAAAAGACATATGGTGCAAACAACAAATTCCAAAAAAACGAAAGTTTCGTTAAATCTTGTTAAAGGCAAAAATAAAAATTATGAACTTCAAGTTTAGGTTCAATAAAAAAAAAAAAGTAAGCGCAACAGCCAATCCAAATTGTTTTTAAAACTTCTCTAATTAATACTCTAAAAAAATACCATTGGCAGGCACGCAGCACATCTAGTTTTTTTTTTTTTTATAAAGTAACAAAAGGGTGCCACCAGCGCAAACTGACAATAATAATAAATCGAATCATATTTTTTATGCAAATCGTAACAAATAGTTGTGTTTCTTTATAGCATAGGTTAAACTGCATATTTTTTCTTTCTTTCTCGGAATGTCAATATTATCAGAGCAAACTTTATTTACATTTTTGTAAACAAAAATCAGGGAACAAAATTAAACAAATTTTAAATTATGCAATTGAAGTGCTACCAATGGGTAGTTGCTTCACAAGCATTGTCATTTTATTATTTTTGTCATTATCACATTTATGTATGTTTTTATGTACAGTTGTAAATTTCAATAAATAAATATTAAAAAAAAAAAAAATATTCATAAATTTAATTTGTAGAGTATCACAAATTGCTCAAATGATCTCCACTATTTCTAATTCAAGCACGATATCTTTATCTTATTTCTGTGGTGGTTGTTCTTAAAATAAATTCTTCCTTCATTATGGTATACGCGGCATTGATTTTTTGAATAAGTTCAAAAATCGTGCTTGTATTAGAAATACTGGAGATCATTTTGAGCAATACCTGTGATACTCTACAAATTAAACTTATGAATAATTTAAAATTTGTTTAATTTTGTTCCCTGATTATTGCTTACAAAAATGTAGATAAAGTTTACTCTGATAATATCCGCATTCCGAGAAAGAAAGAGAAAATACGCAGTTTAACCTATGCAATAAAGAAACCCAATTATTTGGTACGTTTTGCATAAAAAATATGATTCGATTCATTATTATTGTCAGTGTGCGCTGGTGGCACCCTTTTGATACTTTAAAAAAATAAAAAAAACTAGATGTGCTGCGTGCCTGCAAATGGTATTTTTTAAAAGAGTATTGACTAGAGAAGTTTTAAAAACAATTTGGATTTGGCTGTTGCGCTTACTTTTTTTTTTTATTGAACCTAAACTTGAAGTTCATAATTTTTATTTTTGTCTTTAACAAGATTTGACGATCTCCCGGATTATGATATGATGGAGTTATAAGGCATAAATATTTGGATTTGACCATTTTTACAAAAAAAATCATAAAAAACCAAACATTTCGTATATAGGTAAATGACCTTAAATAGGTTCAAAATGAACCTCCCTACACGAGATACCTTTTTGGCCAACGATCTTACGAACACCCTGTATTTACGATCAGTTAAAGAAAAATATTATATAAGAAATTGACTAAACAATAAATTTCTGAAGTTAAATCTAGTAAATAATGAAGAAAAAAAAATGATGATGAAAAATGAAAATGAAAATTATTTCAATGATAGGGAAACATTATCATATGAAGATTGTTTAAACAGGCTAAACTTTTATATCTGATATGCTATGTATATCATGTAAAATAAGTACAGTTAATTAGGGAAAACCTGGCAGTTGGGATTGATCCTGGCGAAATCACCTCCACCTATGACCATTGGTCAAAACAACAATTATTACCTTACCAAGTATTAAACTCTTCGAGGGTTCTACTGTTTTTTGTTTGGTATTTTCGTATCTACTCATATCAGTTTTCGACAATGTGACTTCAGATTATAGTATAACGATCCTACAATATCAATTCGCGTTTTTTCAACGATTTAATAATAATGTCAATTTGTTCGATTATAATGACCAATACCTGTCTCTACCAACAGTTATAGTGGTCGTTGCTCCAACAAAACTTTGTCTTTTTCAAGAAATATTGCGTTATGTAAAGATCAACACTAAGAATAGTAAGTACATGATCTCTGAATAAATATTGACATAGAGATTAAAGGGAAATGAAATGCCATATATCAGATGAAATGCTTAAAACGAGATACATCAGTGAATGACATTAGTTAGAAAAAGTAGCAGCGGTTCTTATTTTGGTTATATTATTGTTATATTTTAAACAATCTTCCGGCTGAGGGTTATTAAAATTTGAAATTTTCATAAATAATGAGTTATACCTTGTATTTAAAGTACGATCAATGTCTGTCGATAATAAATGATTAGTGGCTTTTTCTATTATGTTATTTTTATTAGATAACAATTTTTGTGGATTGAAAAAATCTTGAAAGTGTTCTGGTATACTGCCGTTAATGGTTAATTGTTTAATTTGAGATACCCAGTTATATTGAAAATCTGGTTTATTGGTATGTAAATCTAAAAGTCTTTCGAGGCTGATACGGGATAGCCGATTTTCTGGTAATGCCATGATTTTAATTGAAAAATTTATTATTTTTTTTAGTACTGGGATAAATAATGGATTCCGTCCTGTTTCTAATCTTACAATTTAATTTGGTGTGCATTTGGGCCAGAAATATAGTGTTTTTAGAAATTTAAGTTGAATATTTTCGATAGTTTCCAGGTAGTTTAAACTCCAGATCTGAGCTACATACAGAAGTGTTGATGAGACCATAGCATCAAAAAGAACCATTTTTGATTCCCAGGAATCACTTTTACCCTTTATAAGTATTGCTTTTACTCGCGCTTGCAATAGTTGCTTTTTGTACAAAGTGATCAGCTGCTTTTGCAAACTTTCCTGTTGAGGTAAATGGTACTCCTAGATAATTATAAGCCTTTTTTATTTGTAGTTGATTTTCTTTCCAGTAGAATGGTTTTATATTTTTTGTTGTAGGGGATTTGTGGAAAACTACTATACTGCTTTTATCTGGGTTTAGGAATAGCGAATTTAGATCACAGTATGTTTCTAGTATTTTCAACTTCTTCTGAGTACTTTGCCATGAATTATTTAAAAGGACAATGTCGTCAGAAAATAGGAGCATTATAACCTCTTTGTTTTTATTAATGGAAATCCCACTCGCCCCGTCACTTTGGAAATATAATAAAATATCTGAAAGAAATAAAATGAAGAGTACTGGGCTTAGGCTCTCACCCTGAAGAAGACCTGAGCTAATATTAATGTTTTCAGAAACTTCGTTGCCAACTTTTATATGCATGCTCGCGTTATCATATAACATTTTCATTACTCTGATAATTTTTCCACTTAGTCCCACATCAAACAATTTCTGCCATAGTAAATTATGGTTTATAGAATCAAACGCCTTTTTAAAATCTGCAAATATAGCATATACGTAACTTCCTTTAGCGCGCAAATTAATATTTATTAGTGAAGAAAGTGTGAAAATGTGTACTTCGCATCCTCTTCCTTCTCTAAAACCTGCTTGTTCTTCAGGAATTAATTTTTCCATCTCCGCCCATCTCATGATTCTTTGTGACAGCATAGCTCTAAACAATTTCGAAGCATTGTTTATCAAAGAGATGCCGCGATAGTTTGTTAAATCCTTCTTGTCCCCTTTCTTGTGGACTAGATGTAATTTTGACATAGACCATAGAGACGGGGGTTTCTCAGTGTCCATGATCATGTTATAGAGGTTTAGTAGGTAGTGTTCCCATTCAGGAGTTAAAAACTTCATAAGTAATATTATCAAATCCAGGAGACTTATTTTTTATTTATTTTTTTTTTTTTTTGATACAATACCGCAATTCCTCTAGTGAAAAAGGGATATCTAGGAATGGATGAGTAACAGAAAAGAAATTAACATGTAATATTGTTTTTTTCCCGTATAACATGTTGTAATATTCTACCCATTGTTTTATTTCTATTTCTATTTCTATGAGTTGAGGGCGGTTTAAGGGATTTGATTAATTTCCAAAATTCTGTACTATTTTTAACGTTTTGTAACTTTTTTATAATATATATAATAATAAATCATGACTTATATATATATATATATATATATATATATATATATATATATATATATATATATATATATATATATAAATTCCTGGGAATGATATAGTAGGTTGTAAAGGAAGTTTTTAAAAAGAAAAAAATCAAATTCTGTCGAAAAATGCCTCCTTTTAAGCGGGCTGAGGAATTCGTCAATGCGATCCCATAGAATTAAATCTGCTATACGATTATATATCTGTATTATCCATTGATATTTGAAATAACGGTCAATAACATTTCCAAGGACTTTTGAAACGAATACTTAAATAATATCATAGTTGGAAATGTTTTGTGTGCCTTAGTTAAATACAAGGGTTAATTTACCCTGGGATCATTTTAAAAATGAAATATATGATTAGTAGAAATATAACTAAAAGTTAAAGCTTCAGATCTGTGTTCACGTAACCTATACTTCATTACAATCCCCAATAATCCTCAACGGCGCCTGGCCCTATCAGTTGACATCCTAAAGCGTCCCACACACCAATGCAAGAACGAATTCGCGGTAGAAAAATTCGCTCCTCCCTATTTACGTGGTGACGTAGGAGGTTCCCAGACTGGCACGAATTCACCTCGGTCTTTACACCCCCTTTATCTCCACCTAAATGAGAGGAGCGAATTTTGCGGCCGCGAATTCGCTCAGCGATTATTTCCTCTTCGGTGTGAGGGACGCTTAATTTGGGAATCAAGTTTCGCTTGCCATGTCCTTGAGACGTAATCACTGATGGTCGGACACGATGAACCTCACCTTTGTCATTAAGGAGACAAGGGTCTAGCACATGGTGAGTGACAACCTATGGATATTCTGCTTGGGTCCCTCTAGATGTTGCAGTGAGACTATCACAGTTAGATAACTGTTAGATGTGTTGTATTGGGCTACCTTAATTATAGATCTATCGATGTTGAGTCAGTAATTTGAGCCCTTCCCGATTACTATGTCAACAATTTTCCAACTTTCGGGATTGATTTAAATTCGTCGTCTTTCGTTTATTCCGAGTTCATCGATCATTATAGCAGAAGACAACTCGTGCCTAAACAGTTTAAATCAATAAGCAAATTAGCAAAGGCAAAGCTTTTAAGGCAGCTAAATGTGATCAAGCACTGGCGTGGCCCCACAGGCAGCTCACCTCCCTCTGCTTTCACTTCATTCATTCATTTTAGATGTCTTAATAAATTTTCAGATTGAGTTGGTACACATACTTGAATTGCATTAGTACAGCAACATATTCTTGATTGAAAAAATAAGGAACGCATATGCTTAAAAATTCTGATAATGAATTTTTTGAATTCGTTTATTTAAGGTTATTCAAGTCTAGTGTTTAGTGCATGAAGCATGTTTAATTTGACCACATATTTTCCTCCCTGGCTGCTTTAGAGTTTTTTGAACAATGCTCTTTTTTATTTGTTTGGTTTATTCGTAAATAACTTTTAGCAGTATTTTATTGCATGTTGAATTTTTAAAATTTCTGTCTGTTTCAAATTTGTAAACTATTCATTTTTATTATTATGTTATACATACTTTTTTTTTTTAGTGTAAAAACATTCTAATACTATCAGAAAGGTTTTATAATTACAAAAAATTATACATTTTCAGTGTTTTTAATGAGAAAGTAGGAGTTAAATAATTTGATATATAGATATAGGCCTCTATTGCAAGAAAACTGCAGTCACGCACTAATGTTTGATGGTGAAAAGGAGGACGTGTGCAAACCAACAAGTTTATAATTTTTTTTATAGGATTTCAATGTTTATTGAAGTGAAATGAATACACATTACCCTTATTTGTTTTTGTTTTTCAATAAATTAATGCCAAAAATAATTAATTAAATGCTTCATGTCTAAGTTGTGGTAAGCATAATAATAATACATACAATAAGATAATTTTCTATTGTTGATTCGATATTAAAAATTCACTGGTTTTAATATCTTATAAATATATATTAGATTATAGATTCCTATCATGAACCCACTGTCAATCACTTCACTACTACATTTTTTTTTTTTTTTTTTTTTTTATTAAAATAAATGCACAATCTGCCTCAGTAAAGGGCAATAGGTGCAGAGATAAATGTATTCATTCATACCATATTTACAAATACACACACAAACACGCACACACAACTAATAATAATAAAAAATAAAAATAAAACAAACAATCTTCATAAAAATAACACTAATAATTATTTAAAATAATCAAAAATAAAACAAAATTAAATTAAAATTAAAATACAAAAATTATTATACATTCATACTTTATATACAATACAAACACACTTAGCCCGGGAAACACCGAATTGAGCCTATTCCCCACTTATTGGCAGTCAAGGCCAGACGCGCAGAGATCCTAGCCCTGCTCTCTCAGCTGCATCACTGGTAATATCCGGTGGAGGCTAAGAGGGAGCGCTATGGACACAGACACTCAGGATTTGAGTTGAGAAGCTGGTCATTACCAGGACTCCAACATAACTTTATACATTACAAAAGGTCTCGGGGCCACTGCCGTTTTAACCTTCTTGGAGGGTTTTAAGGATGGTTATGACTGGATAGGGATTGAGCCAGGGGATTGGGATGATTAGATAGATTTTGATAACATTTCGAGAATTTTGAAGGAATGAGATCAAGAACAAAAGGTATTTTTAGGTCATTTATGTAGGGTTTTATTTTTAACATAATAAGGTGCATTGACAATTGTTCGGAGGACTTTGGATTGGAAGGATTGAATACGTTTGACATTGGATTGTCTTGCTGTTCCGCACAGTTCAAGTCCGTAGGTCCAAATAGGTTTTAATATTGTTTTATATATGAGGAGTTTGTTATCAAGTGAAAGATGAGAATTACTGTCTAGTTGTCTGTAAAGTTGGCTGAATCTCCTGTTTAGTTCTTGTCTTTTTAGTCTAGTGTGAGGGTTCCAAGTCAGTCTTTTGTCAAGATCAAAGCCATGGTAACGTAGTGTCGGATATAGGTATATGGAAATTATTGAAGTGGATGGGAGGATAGGATTTGCGGCGAAGGGTAAAAGTTATATGACTGCATTTGGCTTCATTAACTTTTATTCTCCACTTGTTGCACCAAGCTTCAATCTATAGAAAATGTGTTTGGAGGTTGATCGAAGCAAGTTTAGGATCTCGATAGGTTGATAGGATAGCAGTATCATCTGCAAATGTGGCTAAAAAGGTATTAGGGTTTGTTGGTATATCAGCAGTGAAGATATTATAGAGGACAGAACCTAGGACACTACCTTGTGGCACACCGCCATCAATAGGATAACAGTTGGAGAACTCTAAGCCACAGCGGACTCGAAAGGAGCGATTTGAGAGTTAGGATCGTAGGACTAAGTATAGGTATTGGGTTAAGTGCGTCTTGAGCTTGAAGAGCAAGCCCTGGTGCCACACCCGGTCGAAAGCTTGCACTACATCCAGAAATGCACCAGTGTTATACTGCTTGTTTTCAAGTGCAGAGGATATATGATCAACAACACGAAGCCCTTGTTGAACAGTGGAGTGACCAGTCCGGAATCCAAATTGTTGGCAAGGGACGCTTTGGGATTCGAGTATAGGTAGGATGCGTTTTAAAAGGATTTTTTCAAAGATTTTTGAAAGGATGGGAAGAAGACTTCTATGTGGTCTATATGATGAGATTTTGTTGGGAGGTTCGCGTGGTTTTAGGAAAAGAATGATGATGGAGAGTTTCCATATGAGAAGAAAGTGGGTTGTACGAAGGATACATATAAGTAAGGAATATTATCGCTTTTTGAGGAAGTTGCCGGAGGATCTGGTTGGTGAGATCATATCCAGGTGATTTGCGGAGTTTCAACTTTTTTAAAAGGAATTTGACCTCAGAGGGGTTAACTGCTTTAGGAGGTAAGGAGAGAGGAATTATTGAAGTGAGGAATTGATGAACTTTAGCAGTGTGGGAAGGGATTTGTTCGGAATGAGGAATAAAGGTGCTGGAGAGGTGTATGGCAAATTCTTCTGCTCTGGTCTCATCTGAGGCAGCCCAATATCCATCTTTACGTCGGAGAGGATGGGAAATATTGTGATATTTGAGGATTTTTTTTTGTTACAGTCCAGAGAGAATTGTCTGAGGTAGAGAGGGAGGAAAGATATGAATTGTAGGATTGGGATCTAAAGGAAGCGAATTTCTTTTTAACTAATTTGGTATAATGGTTATATGTTTTCCGATCGTCAAGATGCCTGGTAGTTTGCCAAAGGGATCTGGAATGACGTTCAAATGGCAGCATTATCTAGTTCTTTTCCAGGAGGACAATACGCTGCAGCTATTGAAAGAAGGAAAGGGGAGGTTTTGATAACAACTGCAGTTGTTTGTAGGAAGTTATGATTCGGTAAAGGTAGTAAGTAATAGGAGAGGGAATGATGGATGATGACGGCAGTGCCACCATGAGCTTTTCCGTCCGGGTGATCCGTCCGATAGATTGCTATTTTGAATGTTCTGTTACTAGTCGGTCGAGTTTCAGTAATCAGAGCTATATCAATACCATATGGTGACAAAAGCGCTTTGTGTGTCCATATGACTGACAATTATTTATTTTTACAGGACATTACCAAGTGGTAATATCTCATCGCAGCATTTCAGACAGGAAAAAAAAAATAATAGTTAATAAATAAAAACAAAAATTAAAATGATGAGTTCAGCGTCTTTGTGAACTTGACCCTGATGTTGGTGAAAAGACACAACAACTCCCACGGGTGCCAAGTGAGTACTGAGGCCGTAGGGAGTGTGAGGGGGGGGGGGGGGGGGGAGCTGTACTGCTGTTAAGGTGCTTCAGCTGCTTAAGCCGACATATTGGCCGATTATATTTAACACTATTTATATTCACTGATTAGTAAATGCTCATACTAGTCCTACTCACACTGATTGCTAGTCTAATGCTTCGTTCTTTTTATTCACTATTGGTTTATAATAATTTACACTATGAACTGAGGGTAAATCCCTATAAAATAATGATAATTGTAGGAGGCGATATAAAAGCATTTAGTACTGTGTGGCGCAGGTGCAGAACTGTCCTACATTAATCTGAAAATTGAAATAGTCGTAAGAGATTATATTTTTATTAAGTCACTTAGTAAGTTTAGTTGTTGAAGAAAAGCATTATATTGTACATTCCTTAGCCTCTTGGTAAATGATATATCCTATGTCGTTATATTGATCTTGTAGTCCAATCAATGAAGATCGAAAAAAGGATGAGAGTGCGTTTTATGTAATCCAAGGTTTTTCTTCAAAAACATTTCAGGGTAGTTAGGAAGTTAATATACTAAAAGTCCTGGCGTTTTCGGGCAGAGAACATGCGGGGGGAGGACCAAAGGTCCCAATGTTTTCCAATTTTCCCGGTTTTTCGCTCATATCTCAAAAACTGTGTGCCGAACGCAAAACATGACTATTTACCAAATTATTATAATTTGGTAATGCACTAACAAATGATAATATATTTGATAATGTAAACTGCATAGACTGTTCTTTCATCGGTTAGTATTATGGATGTTTCCACCTTCATTATTTTCCAAGATATTTTTATTGTTCGAAAAGACTGTTTTCGAAAAGTCAATTTTCAATAAAATCAGCTTAATTCTCTAAATTATATTGTTATCAACCTTTGTTAGAACTGTTATGACGAATTGAGAGTTGTCATAGGATTTGAAGCAATCTCTTTAATTATATATCTTTTGATTCTCCTTTAATTGCCTCATACCTTTCAAACACATCCAACAGTTTACACGATAGCTTTACTATCGTGCCTTTGAAAATAGAAGTAAAAACATCCGTTCTCAGAGATTAGGTTCTTTAGAGTTTACAGACCTAAGTGAGCGTTTTGGCAACGTGAACATTTCTACAAGCTCTAGTATATAACAGAGGGATGCCCGGCTGCCACATATCTTCCACCGCCTTTGTCTCTCATCCATAATAATATCTTGATATATTATATTATTATAGTATATTATTCGTATACTGGCCGTATCAATCGTCTTATACTTGTCCAATTGAAAATTTCTACATTGATCTACATATTTATATCAATATTCAAGCAAATACTAGATAGGATAAATAGGAAATGAAAATGCTAGTTTCCTCAAAGTTTCATAGTCATGGAATGATGATTTCGGCAGCGGAGTTGGTTCGGCTTGAGAATGATGATTTTGGTTTAAGCTCATTACAAGTCAACCGATCCTCCAAAGATCTTCTGTAACACAATATTTTTCAAGTCGTATGAGATATAAAGTGACATGATCAGAATGATTAACATCAAAGCATGATTAATAATCCTTGTCTTCCATTTACTTTCCATGAGATAGATAGATAGATAGGATTTAGATAGATCATAAACAATCAGCGTCTTCATGGCGGCTACCCATCTATATGAAAATAGCTACTCGCTAACCGATCGTTTCAGATCAACTTACTATTAAAGGACTTACTATTTACTTACTATTGGGTAGAGATGGATGGGGCGCACGCACTAAGATCGACCCAGGAGCAGATCGATGTTTTGGTAGCCGCATGCAAAGCACTCGTCAGCACGTGCTTATAGTCATAATGACATCCATCACTTCCATGCTTTTGTTTATTATTGTTATTTCGAGACATCGTAGTAACGAACTCTTTAGGTTCTCCAATTTCGGAAGGCACGCTGTATTAAATTCCATCCCGCTGGAATTAAATACTCTTTGCTTTAATCGCTAAAAACGTAAGATTAGTCATATTCAGTGAACTTTATTATTTGAGTATTTTGTTCTCCTAATTTACTTGTAAAATTTTCTCTGAGTTAATTAACACAAAACTAAACAATGACTTCTGTAGATTGTGTTGATATAATCTGTTGTGACCCAAAAGTCTAAAATAAAACGATGTCACTCAAGTTTGTAGATAGAATTTCTATTTACGATTCATGTTAGGCTTATCTTTACAAACTAAAAACTTGTACAAAAATATCTTGTCTTTAAATCCACAAGGTAATTATACAATACATAGTGATGAGCACAAAAATATACTCTTCAATTGTTAAAAGTTTAATTAAAACTTCGATAAAAAATAGTTTTAGAAAAAAAAAAAAAAACGACTTCAAGATTAAACCTTCATTTTCAAACTTGAACTAAAAAGTAAAAAATGATATTTTAATTACTTCGAAACAAAGAGAATTAAATGACAATTAACGAAATTATCTATACTTATAAAACAATTCACAATTTATGATCAGTTATTTTTGGAGTCGGTGCAAACCAAAACAAACAGAATTCGAGAAAAAAAAATGGTAATTGTAAAGATCCTTTCACTATTTCCTCTTTGTCACACCGCTGCTTGGTGACATTCGAAAGTTTACTGCAAAGGCAGGATTAAACTGCCCTTCTTGGCTGGCACCGATTACAAAAATAACTGTTTGTAAATTGTGAATAGGTATATAAGTATCGGTAATTTTGTTGATTGTCATTTAATTCTATTTGTTTCGAAGTAATTAAAATATCATTTTTTAAGATGCGTTTACACGCAGCAGGAGCTCTCGAGAGTTGCTCTCGGAGCCCTTTACACGGCAGAAATTTCGTTGTGAGGAAAGTTCCGCTTTGCGGTTCTCCAGAAAACGCGTTTGTAGGTACTCTTTTAGCTGTAACTCCAGTTACCTGTAACAGTGAATTTTCACAAAATTTGAAATTTTTCTGTTCAGAGTCTAATTCTCGGCTGGATATTGATGAAAGTAGATAATAATAAATAGGAAACTTAATTATCTTTAATTTGAGCTGTCAAATTACCGGTAGATATAATAATTTTCTAAGAAAGAGGAAAAGATTGGAAATTAGGAAAATCGAGTTTGGAGAAAAAATCATATATACTGGTTTGTTAAGTGTGTGAGTCGGTAGGAACCAATTTATTTCATTTTTAATTTATTAATATATACATATAAGTATCTATTTCTTTTTAGCCATAACTCTGAAATTATTTTTCCGATTTGAAATTTATTTTTTTTAATCTGAAAGCTGGTTACATTTACTATTAGGTCTTGTACATAAAATTTTGATCAAGTTCCGAAAACTACACATGCAAGTATGCTAAATACCGCTGACTGCTATAAAATCAACATTTTTCGTTATAACTCCAAAATATTTGTCCGATCCCAAATTCCTTTTTTTCCTATCAAAACACATTAAATTTATTATCAGATCCTGTATATGAAATCCCGATTACATTCCGTAAAATACCTATCCCAGCACACTGAAGATGTCAAAATCGTAATTTTTTTGCCAAAACAGGAATATTTAGCGTGATAGCTTGAGTATTTTACGGAACGTAATCAGAATTTCGTATATTGGATTTGATACTAAATTTAATTAGTTTGTCATTAATGATTTCGTCGACCTCCGGCAACTCCGAAGGTCGGTCAGATCCGACCGAATAATCCTCGGGATCTTGAAGTACCGGCGGTATTTCGGTTCCGTTCTCCGCCCAGTCTCGTAAATACCGTAGTGCAAATGTTTCCGTGGAAGTACCTTCCCCATCGATAGCGTTCACGACAAGATCCCGCGACAGCCAGTCTGCCACCGCATTCTCCACCCCTTTCGTTTAGACGACTTGGAATATATAAGCCGCTAGCCGGTCTTTCCACCTTGACAAGCGTGCTGACAATTCTTAAGGGTATTCAAATAAACCAGAGGTTTGTGGTCAGTCAATAATTCTAATGTTCTCCCGTAGAAAGTATTCGATCACCCACACAGTAGCTCCCTTTCTATAGCGCTGTAACGGGTTTCAGCTCCGTTTAATTTCCGACTTGCGTGTGCTACAGGTTTCTCGCCTTCGGGGAGATTCTGAGATGAGACTGCCCCGATAGCAATCGCGCTCGTGTCCGTGGTAGTCCGAAACATGAATCGGAAGTCGGGGAAGGCTAGTAAGGGTTGCAAAGTCAGAGCCTCCCTGCATTTCCTAATACTTTCCAGCTGAGCTGGTCCCAGCGCAAACCGTCTCCCTTTTTTCAGTACTTCTGTCAGTGGTTGTGTCAACTCTGCGACACTCAGAATGAATCGTCGGTAGTAGTTAACCATCCCTAAGAACCGCCTAACCCCACAAACATTACTCGGCGATGGTGCTTCCTGAATCCCCTCACTCGTTCCTGATCAGGTTGCACTCCCGATAGCGAAACCACATGGCCGAGGAATCTAATTCCCTTCAGCCAGAACCTTGATTTTTCACGCGATAAATTAAGCCCAAATTGTCGGACTCTATGGAACACCGTTTCTAAGTGCCCAACATGAGGTCATCCATGCAGACCTGAGCAAAGTCCTCACCTAACCCTCTCTGAAATTCATTCATAAGTTGTTGAAACGTCAGCGGGGCCCTCTTTAGCCCGAACGGCATCCTTACTAATTCGTAATCCCTTTTCCCAGGAAAAAACGGTTTTCCCGATATCTTCCTCGGCCATTCTGACTTGATGATACCCGCTTTTGAGGTTTAACATGCTGGTTCCTCCTGTCAATCTATCGAGAATATCTTCGACACAAGGTAGGGGGTAGCGTTCGTCTTGCGTTACCTCGTTTAGCTTACGATAATCGACAACAACGGGGTACTGTTTCCCTCCTCCGGGTGCACTTAGCTTCTTCTCAAAGACCCACAGAGGGCTGTTAAAAGGAGAATTGCTGTGTCTAACTATCCCCTATCGCAGCAGTTCCTCTAACTGTTCCCGAATAATCTCCCTCATCCCTTGAGGATATCTCCTGTCTTTGACGTAAACTGGCTTATCTGATTTAAGCGCGATCCGGTGTACCGTTTTTCCAGTAGTCAGCAGGATTTCGTCCTCACGATAAAATAGATCCGCGACATCCTCGACAACCTTCTGGCTGCATTCGAACGCCCCGACCTCAACACTCTGGCCTGATCCTACCACTGTGTACTCTCCGGTGTACCATCCTATCGGTACTCTAGTTCTCCTAACCGGAACTGACAACGTCCCCGCTTTATCTGCATTTCCAACCCTGCTCACTGCAGTAGATCACATCCGACTATCAGATCGTATTCCGGTCTTAAACTGTCCGTGATATGTAGTTTAATCTTCATCTTCAAGTCTTTTCCCACTAGCCTCTTAGCATTAAAATATCCCTCACCTAACGTACTGCATTGTCCGCTCTCACTGTGGTGATTTTGCACTCACACCGTCAAAGTGCCCCCATATCCCTACCCCTTCTGCCCCACGTTTGCTAGTAAACGAAGTTGTACTACCCGTATAGATTAAAAACATGTCCGATCCCATCAACTTCGCCACGGGTAACCTTAATCCTCCTCTATTCGCGTGAAAAGTTGCCCCGCCCGTCCTCGTATCCTCAATCCAACCGCCCTTCCAGGATTCCCACGACTCACCTTATGTCCTCTCGAGACCGGAGTGCTTCGCTCAAAACGTATACTCTCCTCTCCTGAAGACTCCGTACTCGAAGAGCGCCCTCCATTTCCTCTGAGTGTTTGCCTCCATAGGCTTCGGTTGTGGTCCTCTCCTATTTGGACAGCTATTACGTCTTGGGCACTCTCTTGCCACATGCCGCATTCATAACACCTCGTGAGGTTGCAATGAGCTGCTAGGTGACCTATTTTATTACATTCGTAACACCTCCTTTCTTGCTTCCATCGGCGGTCCTAAGGTGCTCGGCTAGGCCGTTTCTCGAAAGTCCGCTCTTCTCAATTGTGTCTGGGCGGACTATGATGTTTTCTTCTGGGACTTCTAACCTCGATCCACTCTTTTTCTGGGCTCCTGAATCGGGTCTCTTTTCATTCACTTGCGTCTATCAGTTCATGGGCAAACGTTATAAAGTCTTTGTCCCGTGGAAATGATCCTGGACGGTCAACATAATGGTTAAACGGGGCCTTAAGAATTCTTCTTATGAACTCCATACGCTGTCCGGCTTCAACCTGCCCAAATGTTTCCACCATCTTTTCTACCAGCCTATTATGGAGCAATAATAGCTTCTCCGCGAAGTTGCCTTCCGATTGTCCCGATCTTCTCCTCTCTTAAAGTAGATAGAACGTGTCATCGTTCGGAGTCATCTACCTACGGCGTACAAATTTTTTAGACGCCCCTTGAGCGTGTCCCACGACACAGTGGTGTCACCGTGGATCGTATTCAGGATCTTCCTTGGAATCCGGCCCACTAAGGACGCCTCCAACATCGTTACGTCGACTTGCAATAATGTTTCCTTGTCCAGCCGTGACTGCATGAGCCTCTTAATTTGGTCACCACCTCTTAGAAAGTGCTCAAGGTCACCAGTAACGCCAGTGAATTGCTAGAGTTGACCTATGACTTCATGAATGAAGGCCGAGTTCTGTTTTCTGACCATTAACAACTCCAACTGCATTGTCTCATTGGCCTTCGCCAGCTGTGATTCGAGCTTCGCCCTCTCAACTTGCGATTGAGCTAGTTGGTACTCGAGTCTGGAGAGTTCTTCCGTGTCAGGTATCTTGCGGGAGGCTATTGGAAGAAAAACTTCTAAATTGATTAATTAATTCTGGCACGATAATTTCCTGGGTTTCGGCACCAGTTATAATTAGACTGAACTGAGTATTTAAAAAAAAGAGGAATCGGGCAGAATGAAACACACGATTACTGTACAACAACTGACTTTATTTCTGATAGGTCTCATATATATAAGGTTCTTATCTGTTCATACTTTAACTAATAACAGCCGTAATCCTAAGTCATAATCCTATTACATTACAGTCTATCTACACTGATAACTTATATATACACACACACACACACACATATATATACATTTTCAAGGCGGACGATACTATAAAGGGGTTAGGAAACAATGTCTTTCCAATTTCTTTTTTTTTTTAACTTTTCAGGTTAGTTTTCCGCGACATAAAAACAGGTCTGGTGGCATGTTGGCTTTCGGCTGCCAGACTACTTGATTCGTTTTTAGAAAAGTATACACTAAAAAATGAAAACAAACTAAGGAACTTACATTTCCAATTATTTTTAGCTATTTTGGGCGATTTTAGGTGTTCGCCCACCGCGTTCCGACGGATAAAGGCCGCCAGCTTATATCCCATAACGGGCTATTGAAGGGTGACGTACTGTCGACTATAATCCCTTGTTTATGTAAGTTCGTCAGTTCTTCCCTAATGTGCTCTCTTAAAGCCTGCGGGTATCTCCGTTCCTTGACGTAAGTTGTTCTGTCCTGTTTCAGCGGTATTTCGTGGACTGTCTCCCCCGTAGCGCTGAGAATGTCTCCCTCCTTGAAAAATATGTCACTGTACTCCTTCGTCAGCGTCTGTCTCCAGTCCCTAGTCCTCAAAACCACCCCTCCCATACCGCCCGTCGACCCTCGTCTCCCGTGGTATTCCTTGTCTCCTATCCAAACGGTCCACCTCCCATTTTTCGCCCTTACCCGCGCCCCTAATCTCCCCAGGAGGTCGCAGCCGATAATCGCCCCGTATTCACGCGGCATCTTTTCCACTATGTGAACCTTTAATCTCCCCTTGCTCGCTCCCCACTTCGCAAGTCCCAATTCTATCTCCCCCTCTGTCTTACAAGGTCCGTTCAGTGTTATCAGTCTGCAGTCATATACCTGAGTCTGGGGTCTCCTCTCTCCTTTACAGAACGCTTCTGCAGCTGCACGACTCATGATGGTGTTTGAGCTCCCAGTGTCTACCAAACACCCTTTGGTATACATATCCCTTCGCGACTCTTATGATAGGCAACCTACCGCTCTCACTCTTGATATTGTTACTTACTATTTGGTTGCCTCTCCCTGCACACTCCTCTCATTCTTCTTCTGCCCCTCTCCTCGCTGCCCTCGGTTCCTCGCCTCCGGTCCTCTGCGCCACGGTCCTTTGTGCCACTCTTCCTCTTTTCTCCTCTGTGTCTCCTGGTTCACTCCTTTCTTCGTCCGTCTCGGATGTTTCCGCTGCGCTCGACGACTCGGTATGGGTCCTCCTTTGCCTCCATACCCTTTGTGCATTAACTTCCATGGGTTCACCTTGGAATCTGTCCCTTCGCCTGCTCATATAGGGACATTGCCTCGCTATATGTCCTTCCGAGCCGCACTCGAAGCACTTTGTTCGCGGGTATCGGGCTACCAGGTGTCCCGTCTTCCCACAACCATGACACCTTCTCTCCTCTCTTCTTCTTTCCGTTTCTCTCCGTCTTTCTGGTTTCCACTGTCGTCTTCCGGAATCAACTTCTCTCCTTTCCTCTCGCCGGTCGCTCCTCCTCCCTTCCCTTCTTCTGTAGCTCACCCGGTTCCAGCTGTTGTCTTCCTCCCTTTCTCTCCGAAACTCTTCGTCTCGGGCGCCTGCATCCACTATCTCCTGGGCACACTCCAAAAATGATTTTTCCCGGGGTAACCCTTCTCTTTTCCCTATTTCCCGGGCCAATTGCACTTTCAGGACAGTCGACAGAAACGCCATCTTGGCCTCCACCTGTCCTCTATCCTCGGTCTCCCTCATCTTCTCTGTGATTTTATTGTAATGTATGAGGAGAGTACCCGCGTAGCGGCCGTTTGACTGATGAGGCCGTTTGGTTTCCCGGAACATCTGGAAAATATCTTCTTCAGGCGTCCATCGCCCTCCGCCATAAGCTTTCTTCAAGCGTTCCTTTATAACATTCCAGGGTGTGTCTTCGTCCGCTTGTATGTGGTTAAGCACACTACTCTTCACCCGACATATCAAGGCGGACTTCAGAGTGGCCGCATCCGCCCTACCCAAAAGATTTTCTGCCGCCTTCGTCTCGATCCGTGTCATCAGCCGGTCCCCTCCTTTGATAAAATGGTTAAGTTCTCCCACTTCTCCATCATAACCTTCAAGATCAGCAACCGCTCTCCTTAAATCCTGAGCTGTCACTGTTTTTATTTTCAGGAGTTCCAACGCGTTTGCGTGAGCAGCCGCGAGGGTCTCTGATGGCATCGGTGCTATGTCCGTCATGATTTTAAAAAAAATTTCTTTTAAACTGGAAAGGGAGAAAATAGATAAATAAAAAATAAATTTCAAACCTGCTTGAACTTGAAGAAGATAAAAATAAAATACAGCAAAGTCTTCTCAAAAATCTTCTTCTGAAGTATCCCGGGTTTCGGCACCACTTACGATCGTCGAGAATAAAATGATAAAAAAAAGGAAAAGGGGACGTAATAAGCACTCACAATGTCTAGATAACAACTGATTTATTCTTCCTTCTAATGCTCTATTTATACATTTACATTATTTACAAGCTTAACTCTAAGGATTAACTCATATATATGTACACATTATTAACTTTATATATATATATATATATATATATATATATATATATATATATGATAATGAAATGAAAAAAAAAAATCTTTATTCTGAGACATATTGTCCCCTAAGAATAACATACATGTATAATAAGTTGCACAATAGTCTGGCTATCTTAATTTTAAATGGACAATAATAAGCATAAAGGTAATATATGAATATACAATTGAAAATAGAACTTTGTGATAAATATATACATGAGAAAAGAAGAGAGAGAAAAAAAATGAAACAAAAGTAGGACAACAAACAAAAAAATAATAACAATATGCTAATAGAATAATTACAATGCATTCAGAAATAAAAAGAAATATAAAAAAAAATAAGTAAATAAATAAAATAAAAGAAATATAGTGAAAAGAAAGGAAAAGATATATAGAGAAGAAAAATAATAAGACCTATTTGAATGATCATACGACAAAATATTTACAAATATCTAAAAGGTAATATTATACAATTGATAATAGCACTTTATCAGTTAGAAGAAAGAGGAAAGAAATAATAACAATAATTTATATGGGAAAAAACAAAACAGAAACAATTGTTGGAGAAACGAATTTAAATTTATATAATGATATACTCATTGAAGCAAACTCATCGGCATCGAATATGCTTAATTTGATTTACTGACTTTCAATTATCACTCATATTGGCGGGCTGTAACTGGGATATAAGGAGATATCGGAATAGAAGAGTTTTGTATGAGTTTAAGGAAGAAGCATGTCTAATTTAAGGAGGGATCAAGTTCCAGAGGGTGGTGGATCAAGCTAGGAAGGAGTGTTGGTATAATGCTGTTCGGTGGAAAGGAGTATATAGGTCAGAGGAACGTGATCTTGTTGTGAGTTGGGAGTGGACGGAAGACTTGAATATCAATAGGTTATAGATGTAGGGTGGGCAATGGTTATTAATGGCATGGTACAGGAAAGTGCCCAGGAAATATTGTCTACGGGAGGATGGATTGAGCCACTCCAGGGCAGTGTAGAGGTGAGAAACATGGGAACGTCTTGGACTGAGGAAAAATGAATGAGGAAACTAGGAGTTTTCGTGTGGATTGAGGAAGGGAATGGCGGGAACGATGAAATAATTTGAGGATTCCTATCGATTTACGGGCTATTTGGGCGATTTGAGGCTTCCAGGAAAGGTTTTGGTCAATAATGATTCCTAGGTGATAGAACAGAAGGTGATAGGTTGATTATTCAGGTTTAGGGTAGGGAAATCGGTGATGGATCTGAGAAGGGGATTTGAGCCGATTATAATAGCTTGAGTTTTTCCTGCATTTAACTTTAAATTATGCATGTTGGCCCAAGCACTGATTCTATTGAGGTCTTCCTGAATCTTAGAAAAAGCTTCATATAATTCAGTAGGAGGAAAGGATAAATATATCTGGGAGTCGTCTGCATAAAGGTGGTGGGAACAATGAAAAATTGACTGGGGGAGATAATTAATGTAGGAGTTGAAGAGGAGAGGGGAAATGCTGGAACCTTGGGCTACTCCGGAAGAGAGGGCTAGGAATTCGGATTAGGGTTGATTAGGGATGGATACTGCTTGAGTGCGGTCGGAGAGGAAAGACTGGAACCAATGGATTGTGCCATTGGAAAATTTTAAAACTTTTAATTTGGAAAAAAGGGTACAATGGTCAATGGAATCAAAAGCTTTGGAGAAATCTAGGAGTATCAGGACGGTCAGTTTTTTTTCATCTATGGCGGCATGGATATCGCTTATGATTTTGGTTAGGGCAGACTGTGTGGAATAACCAGGACGAAAATCGGATTGGAAAGAATCGAGTAGATGGGAATCTTCCAAGAAATGGGAAATTTGGGATTGCACCAATCGTTCAAGGGGTTTTGAAAGGTTTGAAAGGATGGAGATCGGGCGATAATCTGCAGGACAGTTAGGATTAGGAGTTTTATTGATGGGATGAACAATAGCTTTTTTCCAGGAGGTAGGAAATATAGAGTTTTGAAGGGAAAAGTTATAGATGTGGACAAGGATATATATATATATATATATATATATATATATATATATATATATATATATATATATATTTTATTTTTTGAAGAGAAAAGATTTGACCCGGTCCGGACTCGAACCCAAGTTTCCACCTCTCTAGCGTGGCGCCTTATCCAACTAGGCCACCGGGGTCGTATCCGAACCAGGCAAATCCTCTCTCTTCAGTGATCCATAACCCCCGGGCACTCGCAAATCGCGATGTGATTCCGGGGATGAATGTTCATATTGAACATTACATTTAACTTGGATCTATTGACAATCCGTCACCGGTATATATATATATATATATATATATATATATATATATATATATATATATATATATATATATATATATGTAATTTTTCTTGATATAAATCAATATTATTAAATATATTATTTTATTTTTTGAAGATGGATCACTGAAGAGAGAGGATTTGCCTGGTTCGGATACGACCCCGGTGGCCTAGTTGGATAAGGCGCCACGCTAGAGAGGTGGAAACTTGGGTTCGAGTCCCGACCGGGTCAAATCTTTTCTCTTTAAGTATAGAGTTGATTTCTATAAAATTTTTATGGGACCACCTCTGAAGTATGACTTACCGATAAAAAAAATAATCATCAAGATCGATTCATAATTGACGTAACAAAAATACAAGGTAAAAAACAGACGAATTGAGAACCTCCTCTTTTTTGAAGTCGGTTCAAAATAAAATAAATGACTGCCCTTGAGGTGGAATTGCTCTTCCGAATCATTGCCTCATTGCCTTGTAAGTGGCCCTGTCTGGAGAATGCATGTAAATCTTAAGAACTGATATTAATTTTAAATGTTGAGCTCTCCGTTTTCTCTAACTTCAAAGAAAGCTTTTGAATCGACTGTTCCGTCTCTTCTTTAAACATTTCTACAACCTTTAAATATTTCAAAGAATATATATCACATATTCATGCATTTTGTAGTTTATTACATAGTATTATTTCTCTTGAGACACTTGTTATTATACGATTGAAGATATGAAGTGTCTAAGAATTAAAAAAAAAAAATTAATTATTGCCAATTTCCTCTTACAATTATTTTGTTGAAAACCTGGGTAGAAGTAAATGCCGAAGAAGTGGACGGTTGCTATTATATCCTCTAGTTTCAATAAAGGATACAGGACCAGGTGTGAAATATATCTTTCTTGGGAACAGTGTGCGAATTTATTTCCACTTACTTGAATAAAAAGTTACAAGTGTGGTCAGAACATATACTTGGAAAGCATCAGTGCGGTTTTAGACCGAATAGATTGACCTATTTTTTTCAGCCAAACGTCTTGAAAACAGTTACGAATACAATGTGTGGCGGCACCACACACTGAAATGAGTTTAAATCATTGTTTTTTTGTTTTGTTCTTTGTTCTTGGGCACTACAGTCCTTGCAGGACCTGGGCCTCTGCCACAATCCTTCTCCATTCCTCTCGGTCCTTCCCCAGGTTCCTCCAATTCCGTATCCCCAGCCTCCGCGAATCGTCCTCTCATCAATCCATCTGCGCCTGGGTCTGCCCCTCTTCCTTTTTCCTGCTGGTGTACCATTAGGCATTTCTTTGGCAGCCTGTTGGGCCCCATTCTTTCAACGTGTCCTAACCATCTACGCCTGACTTTCTTAATAGCAAAGATTACATCAGTCTCACCATACAATTGTGTAATTATTTTTAAATTAGAATAAAATTTTAAAATAATAATATTTTGATAATAATTATTCGTTTTTGGTTAATAACTATGGATACCTCTTGAACTTTACATGTGTGTATAAAAATATTAATTACGTTTTATCTTTGTAAAAATTGTTCACTCCTTAATAAAAAAATTATATTTTGTTAGAGTGAGTTGTTGTTTTGTATAACAATAAAGAAAACCCACAAATTTATGAATGCAATAAAACAGTTGGAAAAATATTATGAATGCAATGTAGATCTCCATCATATTTTTGTTGACTTTAAGCTGGCTTACGATAGGGTTAAACTGTTTAACGTAATGCTTACGCTGGGAACAAAAATAAATTCTATTCTATAAGTTTAAGAAACAAGGAATACTGTTGAGCGTTCTTGTAGTAAGAGACAGCCTAAGGAGGGAGACCTTTCAGAGTATACGCACTTCAGAGTGCGTGGTATTAGGACAAACCTAAATGGCATAATACATATATAGTTACTCCAAAATCTAGCATACGCAGTTGATGTGGTAATATCGCCAAGGGCGATGGCTGCACTATCAGGGGTCTTTGAAGGCTGCAAGAAGATTGTGACTGCTAATTAATGTTGAGAAAACTTTCTATCACCAAACTTCACGAAATCTTCCAGAGATAATGGAAGATACACTCCGATTAGAATCCTACAGTTTTAAGACAGCAAAGCAATTTACGTACTTGGGAGTCATTATCATAATTATACAGGGTGTCTCGAATTTAAATGGCAAAACTTCTGGAACTTATAGGGGACCGAAGAACTAAGACAAAAAGTCCTTTAGAGATTTTCTCTTTTTAGCTTAGTTTTAGAGAAAATCGCAAAAAAAAATAAACAAAACAAAAATGTTACAGGTTGCGATTATCACCTTTCAAAGTTAGTCAGGCTAGGCAGTGAGATATGTAAACACTTAATGTTATCCTTTACATTCTTTTATTTGTTTACATTTTGGCTTCCTTCTAGGATTATAATTCCTAAATCAATCTTCAGTCAGTTACTCAGATATTTTTGTGTGAATAGCATCAGTCACAATACCACATACATATTCTAATGTTGAATACGCTGATATGATTTTGTGTATGGTTTCTGTAACGGTAATGCTTTAGAAGCGGTGCGGGAGTATGCGCGCCGATTTCCAAATAGAAGAGTGCCTAATCGATGAGTCTTTTCATTAACTTTTAATAGACTACGAGAGACTGGGCCATTCTTAATACGTAATGAAGGCGACCAATTCCTGGCAACAATAAGAGCAGAGTATCGGAAAAGAAAGATTATGTCAAGAGATTGAATTTTAGTAACTGGTTTCTTGACAAAATTCGTGATGATAATTTATTTCCATTAAACATTATATGGACCGATGAAGCTACCTTTACAAGAGGAGGAATTGTTAATCAAAGAAATTATCATGTATGGGCTCTTGAAAATCCCAGAGCTATTAGAGAGAATAGGTTTCAGCATGAATTTGCTATTAACGTTTGGCTTGGAATATGGAACGGATTACTGGTGGGACCATATTTTTTACCTGGAAGATTGAATGGTATCGCATTTACACATTTTTTGGAGAAGGACTTTTCTAATTATTTAGATGACATTCCCTTACAGCAGTGGATTGAAATGTTGTTCCAACTCGATGGATGTCCAGCTCATTATAGCAGAGTTGCTCGAGCTTGGCTGGATATAAATTATCCACAACGATGGATTGGACGTGGAGGAGTAGTACCTTGGCCACCCAGATCACCTGATATGACACCCATGGATTTCTTCGAATGGGGAACCTTGAAGCAGAAAGTTTATTCGGTGTCAATCAACTTAAGAGAGCAATTAAGAGACCGAATCATGGATGCAGTGCACCAAATATCATCAGAACAATGTTTAGCTGCAATTTATCAAGTGAGTGCTAGATGTAAGAGGACAACATTTTGTGCAATATTTAGATTAAAAAGAACATAACATAAATATAAATGTAAATAAATAAGTATAAAAATGAAAACTTGTTTTGTTTCTTTTTTTGCGATTTTCTCTAAAACTAAGCAAAAACGAGCAAATCTCTAAAGGACTTTTTGTCTTAGTTTTTCGGTCCCCTATAAGTTTCTGAAGTTTTGCCATTTAAAATTCGGGACACCCTGTATAATTTAACTTAAAGTTATATAATGATTATAAGGGACTGCTTCACTATGGATTATCTGGAAAAAACTTAATATGTAGTTTTGTTATTTTAATTTTAGTTTTTGTTATTTTTATAGAGTTTTAGTTTTATTTTATTATAGAGTCAATGAAATAATATTTTTATATCATTTATAAATGAACACATTTAAAAAAAAAAAGTTTTTATTAGTTATCTGGATTTTATTTGTAATAATTTTAGTAACGATCGTTCTGATAATGACTTGAACATGATTGCAAAAGTTATTCCGCTATCAGGCTCTGAAGCAATTATTTGATTGGCCAGTTTTTCTAAGATACAGGTAAGGGTAGTGATTAAAGCTAGGGCAACATTTTTTCTTTCATGACTAAAATATTTGTTTAGGATAAAGACTGATTAATATAAGGAAGGGCTGAAGATGGCAGTTTTTTCCTTGGCAAAGGGAGCACGCTAGCCTCATAATATGAGATACTTTACGCTCAGTCTTCCCCTTCCCCCTTCGCACCACATGGCTTTCATTACTCATTATAATGATACCTTTGTCCATAAATACAGGAAAACTTTTAATTATAATTTAAAAGTTTTAAATTTGATGTTTCTTCAGCTAGAAAGGATCGAATGATACGGTCAAATGATAAAAAAGCTGGATAAAAATAAAGCAGCGATAATAGCAAACATTCCTTGATCGGAGTATACTTCATCCTTAAACCGGTGATTATAAAAATTTATAGTGCATGTTTTCTTTGATTTTGATAATATCACTCGGTACAAATGTACATATATTTTATTTTTTAAAATAATTTGTAAGTATTGGTAGCGAAAAATATGTGAACTATTTTAGTAGGTCAACACCCTTGTAAGAACAATCCCTACCAGAACTTAAGCGTTTTAATATTTAATATCAATAATATTTATTTCCTTGAATAAAGACCAGTATACATTAGAAATAAAATGAAAAATAAATTTTGATTAAAATAAACTTAATAAATAATAATTGAATGGAAATGAAAAACAATATACAGTACTATACAGCATCGAAATAAATAAATAAAACATCTTCATAAAATAAATAAATATGAATTAACCTATTGGTATCAATTAAACGAAATTATTGCCAAAGTAATCTCATGATAGTGGACGTTTGATTAAAACAGACGATGATTATCACTGATAATGTAAAGGAATTCACCGAGGAAATATTGTCTAAGAATAAGAGGGTTGACCCTATGTCTGACGCGCACTCTGAAGCGTCAATTGTGTGCGGTTCTTTAAAGTGAAGTGTTTTTAAAATGAGTACCCGGTATATTTTTTTACACTTAGTAATGCTTGAAGATATTAAAGAAGAAGAAATTCTATTGGAATAAATGATGCTTGAGAGTAATGCTGAACTCCATACCTTATTTAAAAGGAGGAAAGATGAAGGTTTCGTAGCAAAACTTATCAGTCAGTATTTACTGCCGGATGTAAAAAAGTTAATAAATATATAGATAAACTAATAAAAAATAGAAAAACTTTAACCTATCTCTCTGTAGTCTCTCATTTTTCATTTATTACTTATTTTGATTTTCTTTTATTTACTTATATATTTTTCTTTTCTTTTCTTTTATATTTATTTATTAATTATTTTTCGTTTTTTTAAAAACTTGGATTTGTAACTTATCTACCTGACTGCATCCTTGAATATATTCTCAACCATGTAAATGATACGCATAAAACAATTACTATGTAAAATATAAAACATAGTAAGGAAAAATAATATTTTTTAAAGTTTTTTCCGTACATTCTGCTATTTTCTTCTATGCATCGTCATAGGAATTTTTTTCAATGGTATCAGAATTACCAGAGTTTAATTTTAAATTAGCCCAGACACTCAATCAACGTCTTCATGGATTTAAGCAAATCCATTAAATAGTTCGAATGGAAGAAAGAAATAACTCATATCAGGATCGCCATCATAAAGGTGAGGGACACCATATAGAATTGTCTGAGGAAAATCAATAATGGTAACTATTCATTTCAAAAATACTTTTTAAAAAAATATATGTGTAATATAAAAATAATTAGTTGATTGTGACCAAATGATGTCTAGCGATATCAGTTTGGAATTTACTATCAGAAAAAATATAAAATAGATATCAGTTAATATATTAATTATATTAATCAGTCTCTATCCTAAACAAATATTTTAGTCAGGAAAGAAAAAATATTGCCCTAGGTTTAATCACTATCCTTACCGGTATCTTAGGGAAACTGGCCAATCAAATAATTGCTTCAGAGCCTGATAGCGGAATAACTTTTGCAATCATGTTCAAGTCATTATCAGAACGATGGTTAGTAAAATTATTACAAATAAAATCCAGATAACTAATATTTTTTTTTTTTTTAAATGTGTTCATTTATAAATGATATAAAAATATTATTTCATTGACTCTATAATAAAATAAAACCAAAACCCTATAAAAATAACAAAAACTAAAATTAAAATAACAAAACTACATACTAAGTTTTTTCCAGATAATCCATAGTGAAGCAGTCCCTTATAGTCATTATATAACTTTAAGTTAAATTATATAAATATGATAATGACTCCCAAGTACTTAAATTGCTTTGCTGTCTTAAAACTGTAGGATTCTAATCGGAGTGTATCTTCCATTATCTCTGAAAGATTTCGTGAAGTTTGGTGATAGAGAGTTTTCCCAACATTAATTAGCAGTCACAATTTTCTCATTAAGTCATTATCAGAACGATCGTTAATACAATTATTACAAATAAAATCCAGATAACTAATAAAAAAAAAAAAAAAAAAAAAAAAAAAAATGTGTTCATTTATAAATGATATAAAAATATTATTTCATTGACTCTATAATAAAATAAAACCAAAACCCTATAAAAATAACAAAAACTAAAATTAAACTTCGTCAAAAAGTCATTATAGTTAATGAACAAGGTTTCTATCAAACCCATTCCAGTTACAGTAGTATCGCATCACCCGACTTAAGGGTACGCTTGATCAATCACTTCCGAGATGCCTGAGCTTTATTTTTCTTCCAATAGTTCTTCATTTTAACTGATCTCCTCTTCCTTTTCTCCTCTTCTGAATCGGTTTTCTGGTGTTGGTCTTAGCTTGGAAACTCTTATTTTTCTCCTTGATTAATTTTTGCTTTTATTTTTTATTTTTTTCGTGATTCGCCAAAAATTGGGCCGAGTCTAAGAGTGGGCAACATTCCGCTAGTAATTACAGTATTTTCCAATTAATTTCGTTAGTAGGATTTCTTATGAAGTGGTTTCTTTGATTGTACTAGTTAATTCATTTTTTTCCCCCTTAAGCTTTTATTTCATTTTATACCTGCTCTATAACATCTTTACAGAAGTGCCTCATTTTCATTGTCCCGCCATTATATTGGTATTGAATTAAATCATAATTTGTGAACATCAACTTTCGTGGTATTGACATACGTTCCAATATCGATCCCATTCTACTATTTTTTTTTATAATTTATTTTATTTTTTTTTTTTTTTTTTATTGGTATCGATGAGTGCAGTTTTGATGTAGATATACCCGCCACGCCTCGCCTCATATCCTCTTGTCATCCTGAACGAACAAGTTGACGGCTTACTGACAGATTGACAGATGCTAAGCAATCTCTTCTAATGCTACTTCGCTTTTATAAGAGATCCAAAATCATCTTGTAAAATAGCGGTTTCGTTAGTAAAAGAATTAATTATTCAACTAAATTATTATTTTATACTTTATTTAGATTATTCTTCTATTTTTTAAAAAGAATAAGGTTTATCCATAATCAAAAATATAATTAATATCAAGCAGATTTAAATTATAAACGAGTGGAAACTATAAATATTTAATAAAATAGTACTAATGTTAATTACATATTTACATTTAAATAAACATATCTTGATTTGACTAGGGTTGCAGTTAAAAATTAAATTAGTTTGTACGGTTTCTTCAGGGCTGGGTAAAAATAAGAAACGAGTTTTGTAAGATTAAGCAGCAAAGCGGGAAGAACAGATATGATATGGTATAAAATGCATTAAAAACGACAGCATTGAAAAGAGATAAATGGGTTTGACAAGCATAGGTACAATTTAGGAGGATTGAAAATCAATCATCTTAATAAAATAATTAAGGAACTTACTAATATTTTACACAAGTGATAGTTGGGGATGATGGGATCCATGATATAAATGTGTTCATGAAGAGGATTATGGTGTTAATGAATTTTCGTGTAGAAAGAACAGTAATAATCGGTTCGAGGAGTGGAAAAGCGGTTTTCCACTAAACGGACAGTTGAGTTTATTATGTTTTTTGTTATGTTTATGTTGCGTCCAGATCTAGAAGGTTT
This sequence comes from Euschistus heros, assembly GCA_003667255.2. Taxonomy (NCBI): domain Eukaryota; kingdom Metazoa; phylum Arthropoda; class Insecta; order Hemiptera; family Pentatomidae; genus Euschistus; species Euschistus heros. Next base: position 4,343,018 of record RCWM02000005.1, read on the forward strand.
GTCCGGTGAAGCATTGTGTTTCTGTGGTTCTGGAATTGTAAGAAGTTGATGTTTCTGTTCTTGTTGGTTGTCCTTATCAGAAGATAGAAGGTAAGCCGGTTCAAGACTGTCTATGGATATGGTTTTGTTACCTTTGAGCAATTCCATTTCAAAGAATTTCCGACTTCTTGAAATTACCCTAAATGGTCCTTTGTGTATTGCCTGAAGTAGTTTTCGTACAGTCTAATGAAAACGTGAGAAGTGCGATGAACGTGTTATCGGAGTTTGTAGACCAATGTAGGTAAATCGTTGATCTAGAGCTGTCCTCAAAAAAATCGGCAAGCAGACGCAACGACTCCATTGACAACAGATGCAAGCATGGAGTTTAAATGAGGTGTAATTAGTGAACGCAAGCCTAAAAAGATCATGGGTAGGTTATTAACCCAATCATTAGACAACTGGGCACGTAATGAAGTTTTAAGTTGACGGTACCATCTTTCGATTATATCAGGCTGAGTGATAGGCCGTGGTTTTAATATTGTTAGGAATCGAGATGGCAGTGAACTTTTGAGACTGACGTTTGTTTAATGGCGGCGCTTTCAGATTATTGTTGTTGATGTTTGTTGACAGTACACCGTGTTTGTTTGTTTTTTTGATTGATTTGATTTTGATTTTTCAATTGGTTTTGATTAAAATATAAAGGCTTTTGTGTCAATAGTGTTATTTTTGGACCTTAAAAATCTGTGTGTTTTGGTGAACTCATTAAAATTAGCTTTTTGGTAGAGGATAAATCAATTGATTTATTGCAATGTCAACATTGTGATGACCCCCGACGTGATTATTATATTTGTTTATTGTGAGTAAAATAATAATAAGAAGAAAAATGAGTTCACACACTGAATTTGTACAGATGAGGAAGCCTGTTAGAGCTAGTTTCACTAAAGCCTGCAATGAGTTAGCTGCTGAATTGGATAACATTGAACCACAAGATATGCAGGTAGAACTTTTGACCAAGAAAATATAACGACCATCTAGTCAGTTGTCTTCTTATGACGACAAAATAAGAGAAAGCCTTTTTCTCAACAAAAAAGAAGATGACTACGAAGAAGAATATGCTTCAGTGGAGACATATAAAGATAAGTACGATTTCATTTTACTTAAGATAGAGAAATATAAAGAAAAAATAAATGAAAATCTAGATAGGCGTTCACGAAGAGAAACAGATAATCTGAGTGTCACTAGTGAGTCTAGTTCTATCGTCAAAAGAAATTTAAAATTACCCAAAATAAAGTTGAGACGATTTGGAGGTTTTTTTTTTTTTTTTTTTTTTGTGTGTGTGTGTGTGTGTGTATGTTACGCGATTACTCCGTCAATTCTGAATCAATTTTGATGATTTTTTTTTATATCGGTAGGGCATACTACAGAGGTGGTCCCATTAAAATTATTTTAAAATCAACGCAGCACTTTTTAAGAAAAAAAAAAACAGTTTAAAAAATCACTTATTAACGTTTTTTTTTATTTTTCTTAAAAAGTGCTGCATTGATTTCAAAATATTTTTTATGGGACCACCTCTAAAGTATGCCCTACCGATCTAAAAAAGATTCATCAAAATTGATTTAGAATTGACAGAGTAATCGCGTAACATACTAAAAAACAAATACAGATGAGTTGAGAACCTCCGTCAATTCTTAATCAATTTTGATGATTCTTTTTTAGACCGGTAAGGCATACTTCAGAGGCAGTCCCATAAAAAATATTTTGAAATCGACGCAGCACTTTTTAAGAAAAATCAAAAAACCAGTTAATAAAAATCACTGTTATATAACCTTACATTTTAAACATATTTTTATGATTATGATTATTTAAAATCTCCATAGTAACTAAATCTCCGTCCTAAAGAATAAAGAAATATCGCCACTGGTGGAAGGCGGTGTCTACTTTTAGGCACCCTCAGAAAAAAGCTCAATTCAGTTGAAAGTTATATGATAAATTGGTACCAGGTATTTAATTTTCTTTATCGATGATTTAATATGTATGTACAAACAACATACACATACCCATCAATGAAAAATATACCTAATGATTTCAACTCCTATTTTGTGTTCAATTTTCCCAATTACATGAAAGTAAGTGGAATGATAACCTCGATAAGTCTTTGTTCAGTAACTCGCACTATTTTTCAGGGTAGCTTGAAGAATTGACTATATAAACAAAAATATACTTACCACTAAAAAGTGAAAAATAAAAAAAATTTTTAGAGAAAAAAACAAAACCGACTTCAAGATTAAACCTACTTACACGAACTTAACTAAAAAATAAAAAATATTATTTTAATTGCTTCAAAACAAAAACCGTTAAATGAAAATCAATGAAATTATCGATACCTATTCACAATTTATGATCAGTTATTTTTGGAGTCGGTGCCAACAAAAACCAACAGAATTTGAAAAGAAATGGTAATTGTAAAGATCCTCCCACTGTTTCATCACCGCCACACCGCTGTCTCGGGCCATTTGAAAGTGTATTGCAGAGGCAGGATCAAACTGTCATTCTTGGCTGGCACCGACTCCAAAAATAACTGATCATAAATTGTGAATAGGTATTTAAGTATTGATAATTTCATTGATTTTCATTTAACGGTTTTTGTTTTGAAGCAATTAAAATTTTATTTTTTATTTTTTAGTTAAGTTCGTGTAAGTAGGTTTGATCTTGAAGTCGGTTTTGTTTTTTTCTCTAAAAATTATTTTTATTGATGCTTCAAGTAAGAGTAAAGGGTCCCTTTCATTAAATGACTGTTTAGAAAAGGGACCAAACTTTCTTGAATTAATTCCAGCATTATTGATCCGGTTTCGCCTCGAAGAGATAGGAGTTATTTCTGACATCAGGAAGGCTTTTTTACAAGTCTCAGTAACTCAAAAGGATCGGAATTATTTGAGATTTTTGTGGTGGGATGACCTAACTCGGAAAACAATAAAAGTAATGAGACATTGCAGAGTAGTGTTTGGTGTGAACTGTAGTCCTTTTCTATTGGCGGCTGTATTGGCCCATCATATTGATATAGACAATTCTGAGTGTGAAGAAGCAGCCATAAAATTAAAGAAATCATTTTATGTGGACAATTGTGTAACTTCCGCAAGGACAGAAGCCGAGTTGAAAGATTTTGTTGATAAGTCTACAAGTCTTTTAAATAAAGCAAAGTTTGATTTGAGAGGTTGGGAAAGTTCGATACTTTCTGAAAAAGAAAAAAATTATTTAAGTCCATCTGCAGTTTTAGGTCTATTATGGGACCGTTTTGATGATTTACTGTTCTGCCATGTAGATAAGATACTAGCAGTAGAAGGTAAAATAACGAGAAGAAATATTTGATCGACATGCTGTAGTATTTTTGATCCGATTGGTTATTCCAGTCCCTTTTCACTTATCCCAAAAACATTGTTGCAGGAAACACGGAAGAAAAAAATCAGCTGGGACGCAGAAGTATCAGATGAATTGCAGCGTGAATTTTTGAAATGGTTGAATGATCTACCAAAGCTTGGACAAATAAAGATTCCCAGATGTGTTATGTATTTCACTGGGGGTGGCATGTACAGCTTACACACATTCTGTGATGCCAGTAAAAATGCATATGCAGCAGTGGTGTTTTTAAGAAGAGAATATGAGGACATGGTGGAAGTGAATTTGTTACTCGCCAAGACCAGAGTGGCCCCTCTCAAACAGCTAAGTATAACACGTTTAGAATTAATGGGATGTTGCATTGGTAGTCGTCTAACTACAGCAGTCAAAGAAGCTAATTTCTTGTGATGATATTTCCACCTGTTATTGGACGGATTCCTCGACAGCTTTAACATGGATCAAAAATAATAAAAACCTTAATGTTTTCGTGAGGAATCGTGTGAAGGAAATAAGACAGCTCTCCAACGAGAATAATTGGAGGTATTTTCCTGGAGAACTTAATCCAGCAGACTTACCATCTAGAGGGAGTTCTGTGAACTTTCTTTTGGAATCCCGTTGGTGGGAGGGCCCTAGCTAGTTAAAGGGTCCTGAGAGCTTTTGGCCCTCATCTAAATTTGAAGTAGATGAATCTGAAGTCCGGAAAGGTAAAAATAAATGTTTTACATCGAATTTAATATGTGATGATTATTCTTGGTATTTGAGTTATTTTAGTTCCTATAATAATATAAAAAGGTTAGTAGCCTGGATTTTAAGATTCAAGTTTAATATTCGCACAAACCATAATTTCAGAAAAAGGGGAGAATTATCTGTAGACGAACTAGATTCAGCAGAAAGGTTCTTAGTCAAGATGGTTCAAGAAGAATCTCTAAAAGAAGATAAAGTAAATCAATTGAAACCGATTTGTGTGTTCGTTGACAATGATGGTATACTTCGAGTTAAAACCAAAATTACCTCAAGAGAGTATAAAGACAATTTTAAATACCCAATTGTCCTTGGAAACCATGAGATAGTAAAAAGGCTTATTTTAGAAGAACATGGGATCCAATGGGATCCATTGGAGCTCAAACATTATTAAGCAAGTTACGAGAAAGATTCTGGATTGTGAAAGGGCGAAGATCTGTTCGTGCCGCAATTTAAAGATGTGAAAGATGTAAGCGTTACCAAACCCAGAGAATGCAACCGCTACCAGCTGTTTTGCCAGAAGATCGTGTACCAGATGCTCTGGTGTTCGAAGTAGTGGGTGTTGATTTAGCAGGTCCCTTAATTTTACGTGGAGGAGAGAAGAGCTGGATTGTACTATATACCTGTGCAGTTTACAGGGCCGTACACTTAGAGCTTATTACTACCCTCTCTACGAACGGATTCCTGCAGAGCCTGAGGAGGTTCATCGCTCGAAGAGGCAGACCTAACACTATTTATAGTGACAACGGGACTAACTTCGTTGGAGCATTTAATTTATTTAAAGAAATTGATTGGACTGAGGTAGAAAATGAAATGGCCTCTTATAGGATCCAGTGGAAATTTAACCCTCCAACCGCAGCCTGGTGGGGTGGTTGGTGGGAGCGCCTTATTTGCATCATCAAAAATATTTTAAAAAGAGTACTGGGATGGGCTTCTCTTAAGTATGAGGAGCTGACTACCGTACTGTATGACTGTGAGGCAGTGGTTAACCAAAGGGCTCTCACATATGTGTCAGAAGATATTGAGGATGTGGCTACAGGATATACCCTCTGTAGGAATTCCAGATTTAGACCACTTAGACACCGTTAACCTAACCAAGAGGTATCAGTTTTTACAGCGCTTGAGAGGAGAACTAAGAAGAAGGTTTAGAGTGGAGTACTTGGGAAGACTGGTGATACACCATGAAAGACAGAGAGGAGAAAAGAAGTTACTTCTTTACCCTAAAAAGGTGGGAGTGTTGGAATCGAGGTGGCAGTGAATTTTTGAGACTGATGTTTGTTTAATGACGGCGCTTTCAGATTATTGTTGTTGATGCTTGTAAACAGTACACCTTGTTTGTTTGTTTTTTTGATTGATTTGATGTTGATGTTTCAATTGGTTTTAATTAAAATATAAAGGCTTTTGTGTCAATAGTGTTATTTTTGGACCTTAAAAATCTGTTTGTTTTGGTGAACTCATTAAAATTAACTTTTTGGTAGAGGATAAATCAATTGATTTATTGCAATCTAAACAAATATGTTGAACCCCAAGAAGGGATGTGATGTGTTTAAAAAGTGCGTTGTCAAACTGTATGCCACAATCCGTGGTAATCTGTAAGGGTACTCCAAACCTGGAGATTCATGAGAACAAAAGCTATCTGGCCATGGTCTCTTCAGATATGTCCTTCATTGGAATTTCCTCAGTCCAGCTGGTGAAACAATCGATGATTGTTATCAGATAAATGTATCCGTTCGAAGATGGAAGAGGGCCAACAATGTCTACATTAAGATGTGAAAACCTACTCTTCCCTGGTTCATAAGAACCCACTTCCCTAGAAATATGACTAGTAATTTTGGATTTTTGACATGCCATGCATGTTTTAACCCAATTTTGATATCCTTCTTAAGAGATGGCCATACATATCTTTCTTGAAGGAGTTTGATTGAAGGTTTGATGCCTGGATGAGCCATGTTATGAAGGGATTCAAATGCTGGTCTTAAATTGGTCTTCAAATTCTCGTAGTAAATACGGACGTAAACGACCTGTTAATGTATCAACTACTTGTTCTGCTTGGGAAGTTAAGGCAATTGTTATAAACTGTTGTGATGTTGTTCCGCTTTCTCTGAAACTCTTAAGTTCTATATCAGAAGAATGTAATCTAGCAATCTTCGAACGATGTGGCAGATGGTAAGGATATTGAGGACAGACGGGAGCAGAAATCTGCAGGAATGTTATTTTTACTAGGAATATATTGGAGATTGGTTGTGAACTGTCCTATAAAATCTAATTGCCGAACCTTGGCTATGCTTTATCTAATCGTTGCTGAAAGGCTTGTGATCGGTATAAAAATCAAAGTCACGTCCTTCTAAAAGATATCTAAAATGTTTAACAAGCATGTATGCTGCTAATAGTTCCCAGTCATAGGTACTATCTAGTTCTTGAGTATCACTCACATTATTGGAATAAAAAACAAGTGGCTCTAGTTTAATATCAAGAGCCTCATTTAGTGATGATCCAATTACAAAATCAGAGGTGTCAACTATAAGTGCTAACGGTAAATTATTAGAATTTTCTTTTTAAGCACATCAAATGCATACGATGCTTTAAAATTCCATTCTGCCAAACGTTTGTCGTGTTTACAGGTGTCTTTACAGAGTTTAAACAAAACTTGTTGAGTTTTAGCTGTAGAAGGTAACGATCGTCGGTAGAAATTGATTAACCCAAGAAAAAGTTCTGCTTTGGTTTTGGGTTGCTTATAAGACTAAATAATGTCTAAGCGATCCTGCAAAGGTTTAATACCTGCAGCGGTAATTAAATAACCTAAAAAAGTTATTTCGTTTAAACCAAACACGCATTTTGACAAATTTATGTTTATGTGATCCTGGTGAAGACAAGAAAGAACTGATTGTAGATGGATTATATGCTGCTCTTCATTTTCTGAAGCTTCAAGGATGTCATCTAAGTAGCAAAATACGAAATCCAAGTCTCTCAATAATGAATCGAAGTAACGCTGGAATGACTGGGCAGCATTTCTGAGAGCAAATGGCAGTTTCAAAAACTCGAATAACCGAAAGGGTGTAATAACTGCGGTTTTCGGCATATGTTCGGGTAAAATAGGAATGTGATGAAAAGCTCTAACGAGGTCTATCTTTGAAGGTACGGTAGTACCAGCCTATTAATCTTGTAACTGAGGTATAGGGTACCTATCTGGGATTGTGATCGCATTTAGAGCTCTATAGTTACTATAGTATAGAACCACCCTTTTTAGAAACCAAGTGGAGAGGGCTCGTCCATGGGCTCTTCGATGGTCTGCATATTCCGAAGTCAATCATTTTTTTGGAACTCCAGTTTAGCCTGACTTAATTTATTTGGTGAAAGCCTTCACGCTTTAGCAGTAACGGGGGGGGGGGGGGGGGGGGGGGGGGGGTCCTCTGGTGTATATTGTATGAGAAAAGTTAATACCAGTAGCATGTAACTCCGGATTATCACGACGTAAATTAGGGTATTGGAGTAGGAGTTTGGAATATTTGTCATGAGGGTCAAGGAAGAGAATACTAGGTTCAACCGTAACATTTGTTGTTCTGTAACATAGCATGTGCTGAAAGATTAGTATTGACATCTATGAGACGCTTATGTTTAATGTCGATAAGTAAACCAAAATGATTGCGAAAGTCTGCCCCAATGATACGTTGCTTTAATTCAGCAATTGTGAATGGCCAGTAAAAGGAACGCCTTAAACCAATATCAAGATTAACAAGACGTTCACCATAAGTTTTGATAGGTGAGCCGTTAGCCGCGTATAATGTACGTGTCGTGTCTGCAAAGATTGTTAATATTTTTGTTAGTTATATTTATTTTATTTTGTATTCTTGTAATGTGATGTAATTGAAAATGTAATGTAAATCATATAAAAAAGAAATAACGTGTTTAAAAATACTAACACAAGAAGGTAGGTTAAGATTCTAGTTTTGAACTTGTTACAGTTTATTTTCAATTAAATTTATTTTATTAGTTTTCATCATTAAAAAAGTGTTTTTTATTGTTTTATTCATTATCCTTTTAATATCTTCAGTGATTTGATCCCGACAGTACGTTTAGCGATATGTTGTTTATTATGAATTTTACCGAAATATCCGCACCAGAGTCTATTAAGTATGAGATAACCGTGGACTTGTCTGTAACGAATAAGCGGCAAGTAGTGATTTGGCTAACTTCCTGTGCCCCCTTGAGGGAGTTGCCTATGATTTTTCCGACGAAGTTGTTCTGGTCTTTTTATTGTATGAACAAGGGCTATTGCACTTTTTGGTCTTATTACGATATAAGATATATTATATGTATATTGTAAACTTTATATTGTTTATGTATAGCAAGTTCTTTTCTGTTCTTTTTAGAAATATAATATGTATATATATATATATTATATATATATATATATATATATATATATATATATATATATATATATATAGGTATGTGTGTGTGTAAATTGAACCACTTCATTCACATACGAGTGGTTTTCTTAAGTTTCCCATGATGCAATACGACCTTACCCAGAATGTATTATCTCTGATTAATATTCATTATATATTCTGAATGTATAAAGAAGAAGAGAATAACGGCTTTAAATGTAGTATCCTTTGTTACAGGTGAGTGAATGTATTGAACTAACAGCTAACAGCTTGCAATTAATGTAAATAGATATTGTAGATGAAATCCTTTGTTACAGAGAGAAACGAAATTGAGTTTTTATTTCATTAACTAAGAGAAACCAATCATCATTATATTTATCTTTTTTTTTTCTTATAGTACACAATGTGCAAATGTAATCATACGCCATCTATTTTACCTATTACCTATTGCCCACATTTGTGGCAAAATGTAATAATTACTCAATGAAAGTTATCTTTTTTTTTAATTTACTTACCTACTAATTTGGTACGAAATTCGTATTCAGACTAGCAAAGCGAAATTAGAAAACACAACCAAATGAACCTCTTCTGAGAGAAAAAAAAGAAAGCCAATAGTTGTGACTCGAGTGTTTGCGCTTGCGCCAACTATACTAGTCATCGTTTACATAGCTCTCTATTTTTTTTTTTCAGTTAGTGTGGTATCTTTCATATTTTCGCCCAGAAATACAAGTTAATAGCTGTATTGAACATTGACATACTATAACAGTGAGTACAATCGTTAAAAATTGAACTAAGTGTATATAATGCGTGCCATGTGGTCAGCGCCATAGGCAGTGGTGGGGAGTAGAGATAAGAAGTGCACTAGAGTCTGGGGATAAGATATTCCATGAGCCGAGTGATGGCCGATTCCACCCGAACTCCCCCCACCACATTCTCTCGCAGCTCTCCTTACCTTGCGGATAAGATATTCCATTCCCGTCGCCCTCACTATTTCTACTGTAAGACTTATTATTAATTATTAATGTTAATATATTGTATTAATTATTACATATTATATGAATTAACATTATTATAAATTAATACCATATCCCCATACTCTAGTCTTACAGTATAAATAGTGAGGGCGACGGGAATGGAATATCTTATCCGCACGGTAAGAAGGCGATTTTATAATACGTTTTATTTTTTTTTTTTTTTCTCAGCTTTCAGTCAAAACAGATAAATGATTTTTTCTGGTAAAGTTGTATTTTTGTTTGCCATTTGAAATAAAAATACTTTCTTTATCCTCAAAACACGACCTGGCTTGAGGATGCTCAATAATTCGAAAAATATGGCCAAATTCCAATAAAATCAGCTGTAAATCAATGGGAAATTTTTTTAATGGAAAACTGACCTCAGATCTGGATTCAGAGCACAAGAAAACCCTTATACATCAAATTTGATCAAATTCAGAAAATACCTATTTTTTTACCCCTTTCACCATTTTTCGGCGTTGAGATTTTAGCAACCACTTCTAGCGGCTGTAACATTTGCTGTGGTAAACCGATTAAAATAGTAAAGGCATCACTAGAAACAGCGTGCATTCCGCTTTCTATTTGTGTATATAACATTGGGTTTATTCCAAATTTCAGTGGGCAAAAAGTAATTTTTTAAAACAATTCCGAGGTGAAATATAACTGGAGTTATCTCAGTAAGGAGTTTTGCCTTCTAAAATCTTGGAGGTAAAAAAATTTTAATTTTTGATTTCGACCCAATTTGGTTTCTACTTGTTTTTTGAGATGAGGAATCTAAAAATGAAATCAGTTTTTAGTTAAAAAAATATCTTCACTTATATTTTTGAAAAAAAAAAAAAAACAACCTTCATTTTTTATTTCTACCTAATTTGGTTTCTAAATGTCATTTGATATGTGGAATCTGAAAATGATATCAGTTTTTAGTTTAAACAATTTCTTCACTGATCTTTTTGAAAAAATAAAAAAACCTTCATTTTGTATTTCGACCTAATTTGATTTCTACATGTTTTTTGAGATGAGGAATCTGATAATGAAATGAGTTTTTAGTATAAAAATTGTTACGTTTAAATGTATGTATGTTTACTAATACGTTTAAATTTTTAATTAAAAAAAGATATAATTGACTAATTAATTAATATTAATATATAGTATTAATTATTATATAATATTAATCAATATTACTATAAATTAATACCATATCCCCATACTCTAGTCTTACAGTAGAAATAGTGAGGGCGACGGGAATGGAATATCTTATCCGCAAGGTAAGGAGAGCTGCGAGAGAATGTGGTGGGGGGAGTTCGGGTGGAATCGGCCATCACTCGGCTCATGGAATATCTTATCCCCAGACTCTAGTATCTTATCCCCAGACTCTAGTATCTTATCCCCAGACTCTAGTAAGAAGTGCCCGTGACCCAGCCAGTACCCACCTTGTATTGTTACAGGGAGGTACTGTTTCCTTTAATATTAATTCCCTTTACCTATCAATGTTAATAAATGAGATATTTCCATATGGTGTTATCCTCAAAAACTAACAAATCCAAAAGAAGCCGATCACTAGAAACTATCCGTATGAGGCCCGCCAAGCAAAAAGTTTGCCGTTCCCGCCAGACTCCAATCAGTTCTCCACCGATAGACGAAGCTATGCCTGGTAATTTAACCCTAGGAATGAATCAAGAGTCACCCTTCTTTACCCCTAATCCCTTTCAGGTGCTAAGTGCCACGCCTGCTGAAACAATGGAGTCTACTTCTGTACGCCAGCCTCCGAAACCACCACCGATTTTCCATCATCAAAAATTTTCCACTTATGTGTAATCAGTTAAACAAAACAGCTGGATGGGTTCAAAGTGCACATGTGTAAGCCGAACGTGTTTACTAATGATACTAAAATCATGCCACATTCTTCAGACACATACCGTTTAATAGTAAAATACTTGACTGACACCAAAGCTGATTTTCATACCTATCAGCTCAAGGAAGAAAGATCGTTTAGGGTGGTCCTGAGAAATCTTCATCACACAACGCCAGTAGAAACTATCAAAGAAGAACTAATATCCCTGGGCTTCAAAGTAAGGCAGGTTACAAATGTTCAGGAAGATAACAGAGGACAGCCTGGAGCAAAACCCCATTACCGCTTTTCTTCATCGATCTAGAACCTACCCCTAAACTTGAAAAAATGTATTATATTACTTCTCTTAATTATACTAGAGTGATAATAGAGAAACCATATACAAAGCGTGAAATTGTACAGTGCCATAACTGTCAGGCATATGGGCATACAAAAAGTTACTGTCACCACTTGCCGAGATGTGTTAAGTGTGGGCAACTGCACATATCCTCAGAATGCACTAAATCTCAAGAGATCCCAGCAGTGTGTGCACTATGCCAGCAAGAGCATCCTGCTAATTACAAAGGATGCCAAACCGACAAAAAACCTCCGTAACAGATTCCAGAGGACGCAGCCACAGAACGGAGATGCTCATCAGACCAGAGGTAGACAGCCTTCGAAAATTGCCACCTCATCTGTATCATTTGCAGAAATGCTGGGAGGAAGAAGATGCCAGAATGAACATGGAGCCATGCCGCTTCCTCCTCAACAGCCTCTATTTCCTGACCCTCAACCTCAGCAACTACCGTCTCAACCACAGCACCCACAAACCATTCAACATACCCCTGTACCACTAACACAGCATAATCCACTCAACCTTCATCAGATCTCCCATATCACTCCTCCCCCAACTACCTCAGACATCACATCCTTATTTAACTCCTTCCTATCAGAGCTGAAAACTCTTATCACTCCACTCATATCACTTCTTACAAATGTTATCCCTCTTCTAATCCCTCTTCAAAAATATCCTTAAATGTCTCCCACAAAACCCTTATCCATTCTCCTTTGGAATGCGAATGGTATTCGTAACCACACTAGCGAACTAACAACCTTAATGCAAGACAAAGAAGTTGACGTAGCATTAATCATAGAAACCCGACTGACCAGTAAACAACGTTTTAATATATCACAATACCTAACGTACCGAACAGACCACCCTGACGGTAAAGCACATGCCGGAACTGCTGTCATCCTTCACCATTCCCTCTCTCACTATGCATTTCCTTTGCCAGCGAATAAATCCCTACAATCCACAGCAGTTGTTATCAAAACCTTCTCCTTTCCTGTCGCGATTGCTGCGGCCTACTGCCCCCCAAATAAACCAATTTCCACATCCCAGTTCAACTCACTTTTTAATTTCATAGGTCATCGCTTCCTCCTCGGTGCTGACTTCAATGCTAAGCACCAGCAATGGGGTTCAAGAACCACCAACTCCCGTGGGCGAGCATTGCAGTCTGCACTTAGTTCCCAAAGATCCTTTATTTCTCCCGGCACCCCTACATATTGGCCGACGGATCCTAACGGAAACTCTGACCTGCTTGACTTCTTTATACATTCTCTCCATTACTCCATAGAACGCCTGGATGAACTTTCCTCCGATCACAGTCCCTTTCAGTATTCTGACCCTTTCCGTCACCCCGATTCCGAAACCTCCTCCCCCATCATTTATAAGAGGGCCAGTAGACTGGAACCTCTTCCGTCAAATTATATCCGTCTCTATAGACTTCATAGTATCCCTAAAAACTCCCCAAGACCTTGAAAAAGCTACCAATTCCTTCACATATATAATCCAGCAAGCAGCCTGGGTTGCATCCTCACCTCATAAATCCTTTATCCCAAGATCTACTGGACCTTATACAATCCAAACGCCATGCCAGAGCCATTTGGCAAAGAACCAGGCACCCAGATGATCGGAAATTCTACAATTACCTTACCAAACTCCTTAAAAACAACATGGCTACCTTTAGATCCGAATCCTACAATTCCTACCTTTCTTCACTCTCTGCCTTTGACAATTCCCTCTGGACTACTACTAAAAAAATTCCTAAAATATTAACCCAACTACCATCCCCTCCGACGTGAAGATGGTTCATGGGCAGCTTCTGACGAGAACAGATCCGAAGAATTTGCCCAGCACCTTTCCAGCATATTTGTCTCTCATCCTGAATCTAACCCCACGCATACAACAATGGTTCATGAAATTCTCGATTCACCGATTCCCCTCTCCTTACCTCCTAAAGCAATTAACCCCTCTGAGGTCAAATTCCTTCTAAAAAAAATTAAAACCCCTTAAATCCCCTGGATATGATCTCCTTAGTTCACAGATCCTCAGGCAACTTCCTCATAAAGCAGTCATATTCCTCACCTACCTATACAATTGTATCCTGCGGACAACCTATTTCTCTTTGCTATGGAAACACTCCACTATTATCCTTTTCCTCAAACCGGGTAATATAAAAAATAAAATCCCAACAACCCTTCATCATATAGACCAATTAGCCTTTTCCCAATCCTTTCAAAAATTTTCGAAAGGCTCCTTTTTAAACGTATCCTACCCATCCTTGAATCGCAAAATATTCCCTCTCACCAGTTTGGATTCCGCACTAGCCATTCCACTGTCGAATGTTAAATGTTAAATGGGACTTTAGAAAGGACTCTGGTGAGAGGTCTGATTGTTTCTTTCTGGAATGAGGAGAGGATGGTGTTGATATCACCTGGATTTTGGTTAGGAATAGGATGTGGGGTATTTGTTGGCCCGGGAATATTGGCTGGGGTGGGATCCCATCTTTGGATGTTGGGTGTTGCATGGCCTTTTGAGGTCGAAGGGTATGATGGATAGGAAGTTTGGGAAGGAACTGGATGTTGAGTTGAATGTTGGGATTTGGAAATCAGAGGCAGAGATTGGGAAAAATTTGGTTTTCCTCACAGGGAGTTTTCAGAGTCTTGTTGTTGACTTGCATGTCTACCACTCATTTTAGTTTGATTTTTTATGGCCGCATTGTGTGATCTTCGTTTTTGGCTATTTTTATATACTATGCAGCCTTTATAATTTGCGGGGTGATCTTCCTTGCATAATACACATTTTGCAAGTGTATCTCGAGTCTTGGAACAGGTTTCTGTGGCATGGGCGCCTGCACATTTGACACACCTAGGCGGATGGTGACAATATGCTTTTGTGTGTCCAAGATTTTGGCACCTACTACATTGTACTATCACTAGTCTCTGTATTGGCTGCTCAAAACGGACTACTGAATAAACAAGTCTTAATATTTTTCGCTGGCTCCAAATCTACAAAAAATAGTGGCAGAGGGTACTTTTCCGTAGGATGGAGCACAACTGAAATATTTCTAACATTGTGGCCTATTTCTTCGATATCTCGTTTGATCGCATCGGTTGAAGTTGTGCAGTGAAGACCTCTCAGTACAACACGATCTGATTTTTCTTCCCTTAATTGATAGCAATGGAATTCATATTTATTGTCAGACAAATAGTTAATTAACTTTTTATAATGCTCTTTTGCCGTGGTATTAATTTTTATGTCTTTGACTCTTGAGAAACATTTAAAGTTGGTTTGGCCAATCAAATCGGCAATTTCTTGACCGAATTTATTAAATTTTTAAAATGGGTGGGGGAACAGGTTCCGAAAATCCTTGAGTTGGTTGTGGCTCTGTTGGAATTTTTTCTAGCTCGGCAAATTTATTTCTGGTAGGAATATTGACTACAATTTGTGTTTTATTGGCTGCAGTAGATTTACTGCGAGTTGTTGGTGGCTCACTACCAATAATTTTCTTTCCTTTATTTTTTATTTTTTTTTTTTTTTATTTGGGGAGGTCTTAGCGGAACCGGGTGTAGCATTGCGCTGACGTTGTTGAAGTTGTCGCCGCTTCAGGTATTGTGAGTCTGTCTCACTTATTTCCGACATTGGAGTTTCATCTTCCGATTCTGCTCCTGATGAATTATCAATGTCCATTGTGAAATAAAATTTACAATTTAAACTAACTATAATGAATTAAAAGAGAAAAAAAAACATATATGTAATAAATACTTATAAACTAGACTATTTACAGACCTATATACAATATTTGAATAAAAGAAAAAAAAATAACACATTACTAATGATAAAAGAAATAAAATAGGAATAGAAAAAAGAAAACAAAAAAACAAAATTATTTTCTCTTAGAAAATAAAAATAATAACAATAACAATCCGAGTTAGACCCGGCTGAATTATCAACAGACCTAGACCTTGAGAGATAGGGATTATAGGTAACGCCCCAATCGGCTGACTGGAGAACTGTTCACCTGAGATCTGTCTTTATTATCAATTGTCTTTAATTAATAATAAACGTACTCACCTCACCCAGTATGTCTGTCTAAAGAATCCATTGTATAAACTTTCACTGTTTATAAAGTTTGGTTAGAAGATTTTCGTTAGTACGATAAATAATATTGTCACAAGCACTGAGCACTTAACGACATAATGTTAATGATAATTTAAATCTAAAATTCTACTCACAAAACAATTCAATAATATCCAAAAAAAAAGATTTACTAAAGCAATTGTTAATTACAATATGTACCAAGTATATAACCATTATATATTTTATGTACCAACAATATAATGTACAAGAAAATAAAAATGAGAATTATATTTTCATGGTGTGCTCCTTATGTTTTCAATTATATAGAAGGTTTTAAATTAAAATTGTTCCATCTATCATTATTCACAAAAGTTTAATTACAGTAGAACAGAGTGTACACAAAACCTTTTATCTTAAACTTGGTATTTACAAAATGTGCATCAAACCAAAAAATTAACAGAAGAATTGTTATTTACAATATGTACACAAACATCTATTCAATACAATAAGCAAAAAATCAATATGCATCCTCCACGTGTATTGTTACGAGTACTTTATTAATAGGTAATAGTGAACCATTTTATCTCTTTCCTTTAAACAATATAATGAATAATGCAACCTATTTATAAAAGTTCTTGATTGCGATCGTATGGTCCATATGGCCCAATCAAAGAGCAATAAAGCAGTCTAGTCAATGGGTCTAAGATAGAGGTAGCAATAAAGGTCTGAAATGGGGTGTAGAGTCCGTTTTCTGTAATCCAAGGTTTTTCTTGGGACACGTGTTTAGGGTAGTTAAAAAGTAAACTTTCTAAAAGTCCTGGAGTTTTCGGGCCTGGGAACAGGAAGGTCCCTTTTTTTTGGTTTTGCGCTCATATCTCGACAACGGTGCGTCATTTGCAAAACATGACTATTTACTAAATGATTGTTAATAAAATTCTCTACAACTTTTACTAAAATCATATTTTTCATATTCTGTACTGTTTCCGAGATATGCGCTTGGCAAATAGGTATAAACATTTTCGAAAAAAAAATGTTCACCTCAGATTTTTTGTTAAACTTCTCTCCATATCTATGGAGATTTATAATATTTATATAATATTAATATGTTTCAATGGCATTCTCATTTTAGGGATAATCAATTCAATTAGTGTATTTTTTATTAATAACGAAATGAAATGAAAAAATAAACTTTATTCTGGGACTTACTGTCCCCTAAGAATAAAAATAATGCACAGTTAAAAGTACAATTGTCTGGCATGTCATTTACAAATTAAATGCAGCAGTAATTACAGCGTACATTTTTTATAGGGAAAAAAATTGAATTAAATTTTTAAAAAAATAAACCTACGAAATAATAATTATAACTTATATAAAACATGATATATGTATCTATTTTAAAATAGAACTATATTATAAGTATATACATGAGAAAAGAAAAAAAATACTAATACTAATATGCTAATATAATAATTACAATGCATTCAGAAAGATGAAATAATAAAAATAATAAATCCATGAAATAAAACAAATATAGTGAATAGAAAGGAAAAGATATATAGAGGAAAAAAAAATTAACTATTTGAATGTTAATAAGACAAAATATTTACAAATAGCTGAAAATATGTATTAACACATCTACTTACTGTCCTCTTATATTATATAGCTATTTAAGACAAAAATTAAAAGCAATTTTTTAGACAGACAAATGATTAAAATTGACAAATTTACCTATAATGATATAATTATTGAAGTAATTCATTGATATCAGATATAGTTGAGATTGACTGACTGGGTTTTTAATTAGTACACATATTGGCGGCGTCCAACTGGGATTTAAGGAGATATTGGAATAGGAGAGTTTTGAATGAGTTTAAGGAAGGAGCATGTCTAATTTCAGGAGGTATAGAGTTCCAGAGGGTAGTGGAAGAGCTTGAAAGGAGTGTTGGTATAATGTTGTTCGGTGGAGGGGAGTATATAGGTCAGAGGAACGTGATCTTGTGAGTTGGAAGTGGACGGAAGACTTGAATTTCAACAAGTTATAGATGTAGGGTGGGCAGTGGTTATTAATGACTTGGTACAGGAAAGTGCCCAGGAAATATTATCTACGGGAGGATGGATAGAGCCAGTCTAAGGCAGTGTAGAGGTGCGATACATGTGAACGTCTCGGGGTACCGGTAACAAATCTGATAAAACTATTCATGATTCGTTGTAATCTGTCCCGGAGACCCACTGAGAGGCCCCCATACACTACACAACCATAATCAAACTGAGGAAAAATGAATGAGAAAACTAGGAGTTTTCGCGTGGATTGAGGAAGGAAATGACGGGAACGATGGAATAATTTGAGGATTGATTTTCGGGCTGTTTGGGCGATTTGGGGCTTCCAGGAGAGGGTTTGGTCAATTATGATTCCTAAATTTTTGGCAGAGGAACAGAAAGTAATAGGTTGATTATTCAGGTTTAGGGTAGGAAAGTTGGTAATGGATCTGAGAAGGGGACTTGAACCGATTACAATAGCTTGAGTTTTCCCTGCATTTATCTTTGAATTATGCAAGTTAGCCCAAGTACAGATTCTATCGAGGTCTTCCTGGATCCTAGATAAAGCTTCATGTGATTCGTTAGGAGGAAAGGAAAAATAAATTTGAGAGTCGTCTGCATAAAGATGATGGGAACAATGTGAAATTGACTGGGGAAGATCATTAATGTAGGAGTTGAAGAGGAGGGGTGAAATGCTGGAACCTTGGGTTACTCCCGAAGACAGAGGTAGGAAGTCGGATAAGGGTTGATTAGGGATAGATACGGACGGCTTGAGTGCGGTCGGAGAGGAAGGATCGGATCCAGTGGATTGAACTATTGGAAAATTTTAAAGCATTTAATTTGGTAAAAAGGATACGATGGTCAATGGAATCAAATGCTTTAGAAAAATCTAGGAGTATCAAGACGGTCAGTTTTTTTTTTCATCTATTGCAGCGTAGATATCGCTTATGATTTTGGTTAGTGCAGATTGTGTAGAATAACCAGGACGGAAACCGGATGGGAAAGGATCAAGTAGATGGGAATCTTCCAGGAAATGGGAAATTTGGGATTGCACCAATCGTTCAAGGGGTTTTGAAAGGTTTGAAAGGATGGAGATCGGGCGATAATCTGCAGGACAGTTAGGATTAGGAGTTTTATTGATGGGATGAACAATAGCTTTTTTCCAGGAGGTAGGAAATATAGAGTTTTGTAGGAAGAAATTATAGATAAAGACAAGGACCGGTAACATTTCTGGGAGGCATAATTTTATAAGTTTAATAGGGATACTATCTGGGCCTACGGAATTGGTATAGAGGAGATAATTTCTGTGGGGGTTATGTCGGAAAAATAAAAGTTAGTGTCATTGAAAGGTGTTTCTGAGGAAAACTGGTATAACGGGAAGGAGAGGTGAGAGATGATGAAACAAAATAGGCGTTTAGGGCATTAGGCGAAACTGGGAAGTTGGTTGAGGTTGAGCATCCGGAGGGGTTATAGAGGGAGAGTTTTCGAAGGACTTGCCATTTTGACTAGGAATTGGGAGAGGACGATAAGGCTTCGTGGAAATAGGAAGATTTTGCACTTCGAATTTTTACTTGCACCTGGTTACGCAGTATTTTGAACACTTGATAGTCGTCCGTGAGTCTCGTTCGTCTGAATCATCTTCGTGCAGCCTCACGCTTTCTCTGTAGATCTTTAATTTCTTTTGACATCCAGGGTGCAGGTCGGCGACGAAAGGTAGAGGTTTTAAGAGGAGCGTAGGTATCAAGGATACTGAGAAGATTGGATGTGAGGATTTCGACCATAGAGTCTATGGAGGAGGTGGAGTAGATTTCACTCCAATCTAAGGTTTCAAGGAGAGGTAGGATAATATCACGGTCAAGGGCGTCAAGATTGCGGTAAGTTATGGTTTTTGTAGCAAAAGAATAAGTTTGAAAATCGTAGGATATTTGGATTAGGTCATGGGAAGATAAAAATGAAACGGGGCTTTGTGAGGAGGAAAGGAGATTTTTTTGAGAATCTATAACATATAGGTCCAACCATGTGTCGGTCCGACGGGAATGGTGAGTAGGAGCGAAAGGTACGATGAAAAGGCGGAGAGAATAGAACAGGTAATCCAAGTAACGTTTATCATTGGAGCCATCATGCAGATTTGTATTGAGGTCTCCGGAGATAATGATATTGGAATAGAGAGGAACAAGGTTAAATAAGGAAGATTCGAAGGACTGATCGAACGGAACAAGAGGAGGACGATATATCACAGCGTATAATAGGTGATGATTGCCGGCAGAAATATCTAGGATAAGGTATTCAACGTGAGGATGTATGGATGAGGGAGAAAAACCGAGGATTCTTGTTTTCAGGCTGTCGTGTACATATATGCCAACACCACCGCCAGTCCGGCCAGCCCGGTCATGGCGGATAAGGGAGTAATTAGGAAGGGAGACGAAAGAGGAAGGAATGTGGGGCTTAAGCCAAGTTTCGGAAATGGATATAATATGATAAAAGTTATGTGAGAAATATTGCTGGGATTCGTCAAAATGTGCAGGCAAGGATTGGGAGTTAACGTGACTGGTAGTTAGGATACTAGAAATACTGAAGAGGAGTTAAGGAAAAGACATTTATAGGAAAAAAGACCCTGTAATATGAGTTACAACCTGCAGAGTACATTGTATAATAAAAATTAATAAAACTGAAATTAGAAAAATAAAATGAAAAAAATAAAGTAAAACTATTTATGTGGGAAGAAATTTGAAAGAAAAATGTGTGAATGAAATAAAATTCTAAAGTACGCATTGACGATTCCACGAAATAAGCCAAAACGATGCAAGAAAATGATAGTAAGTAGATTATACAGGTAAATGACAGTCATATGAAGACATCCAAATCCTGAGCCCGGTCGACAAAGATAACAGGGTGGCCGTCGTCTTTTCGACAGCGCACTCTACCGGCTGAGAACCATACATATTTTAGCTTACCAGTTACTTTCTTCTGCCTAGCCAGCCAGTAGAGGTGTCTGTTGGTTGGTGTCATTTCTTCTCCGATGTAAATCCGGTGGGAATCGTTCTCTTGCCAACCGATATCTCTTGTTGTAAATTCCCGCATAACTTTTCTTTTAATGAATTATTTCGTCCCTAAGCGTTTGCCTAACGAAGCGCACGATGACAGAGGGCGGCCTGGAATCGTCTATTCTTGGTCTCCTCCAACCATGCCCAGGTCTTCAACATTAATCTTGAGACCAAGACCCGCGCCAACACTGGAAACCAGACCCGCCGGTGTCTCCCCTGGGCGAATAGGAATGCCTCTGATCTCAAATGATCTGCTCAGAAGACCCTGCTCGGCTTTATTCACTCGTATCTCAAGATTTTCAACCTTAGATTTCAGTGATTTATTTTCTGCAATAACTTCCTCTAAATGTTTAGACTGACTTTTTAAATGTTCTTCGATTTTGTTAAGTCGCTCATACAGTTCGAAAGTCATCTCTTCATATTTTTCTAGGGCCGATTTTACGTCATTTATGTCTTTCTTACTTTCTTTTTTAAGACTGTTTATAGCGGCTAGTATCTCGGATGTTGATGGTTCTGAGTTGTGGTCCGTGTGTGTTTTCGTAGGACTTACTATTTTATTTGTGGTTGAAGGGTTTTTTTTCGTTTTGTCACAGTTCATACACATCCATATTTTTTTAAGTGATTTAATCTCTTCGAATACTTTTTCCTCCAGCTTACAACACTTCCCGTGAAATATAACTTTGCATTTATTGCAATTTAAATTATATTTAAACATTTAAGTGTATTATAAACATACAACAAATCAATGTGCATTCTAAATTATGTAAGTTTCATGACTTGCATAGCGACTACTCTTGTGTACCACACAAATTAGCACAATGACAAGGCTGTTTTTTGAGCCAGGAGTTTTTAATATATTCTGGGCTAAATCTGCAACATACGAACACAATGAGACACGAATGAGTAGCAAAATATTAAAAGATAATGTAGGACTGGGCATCGTTGTTTATCGATGAATAGTGAATAAGGTTAAGTATAATTTACGAAGAATAATAAATATTATATTTGATCAAATGCATTTTTTAAATTGTTATTCCAATCTTGCATCCATTTACCCGACAAATATGTTAGTAATAACACACGCTACATACATCTACCTAGAAAATTTATAATATTTTCGGAATAATTTTTTGTTTTGTTTTTTAGAGTAACATTTCAATTTTCGTTGCATTTTGCAAGTTGTATTGAAAAAGGCTTTGATTATTCATATTCAATATTAGTAATATAATATAATAATATTCGTAAACATAAGGATCTAATTTTTAATTTGATTAACAAATAGTAAATTGGATATATCGAAAAATGTGTGCATCCTCCTTTCAGCATCATCTAGCGCCCTCTTTAACTTGTTTAGCAATATCAATACAAAAGATAACTCATGAATATAAAAAAAAAATAATAAAAAAAATGAATAAAGTACAATTATTCTTTTTTTTAAAAAAAGACTCTGATATTTAAATAAATAATAATGTTATGCCTATGAATGAGTATTTTTAAATAATGCCCATGTATGTGTATAAACCTTTCCGATTTGTACCAATTCATTGATTTTTATGATGATTGCATTAATACAACAAACATTTACAGTTTTAGTGATATATATATATATATATATATATATATATATATATATATAATATATATATATATATATATATATATATATATATATATATATATATATATATATATATATATATATATTTTTTTTTTTTTTTTTATTTTTTTTATTTTATTTAAGGATAAGTGATATTGGGCTTATTTTGTTTTAATCTTGGATCGATATCTCTAAAAAGTTTATTTTATTATTTAATCTTTTTTTTTCTTTTTTTTTAAGGTGACATCTTTGAGTATGTATAAGTTATTAATTAATAAATTCTTCCTTTATAAACTATGATAATTAATCTAAAAAACTTTTTTTTTTCTTTATTATTATTACGAATGTATTTCTTGCTCCAGAAGAATTTTGACACTGATTGAGGAAGAGGAGCTTGGACAAGATTCCAGTGAAGAATCTCCGATTCCTGAAAGAAACCTTCTCGACTATGTCTACCAATCGATCAAACGTGAGTTATTTCTTATTTATGAATTGCCATTCGGACCAAATCGTCTCGTTAGTGGAACCAGAATCGATTTTTGACTGTCGTTGATAGACTCACGATATTCTTTAATTGTTCTCCTATCAAATAAAATCATTAGTCACGGATGTCTTTCAACGATTAAATTTTCTTGAAATAAACTTTTTGTGATTTCGATTCTTCGAAAAGTACTTATGAATTGAAAAGATTTGTTTTGACCTACATTATGATATTTAATATGCTCAACAATTTACAGACGATCAAACTGGAGATTGTAAATTGAAGTCTATTAAAAGACATATAACTTATCAATAGTACCCAGTTAACCTAACGATGTTTGCATATTTTAGTACTGATATTAGATAACGAATCATTGGTCCCAAACTGTGTTACCTGGCAGTTACTTGACATTTTCGATAAAAATGAATTTTAAACTTTTAGGATTGGTCAGCACCTTTTCTAAACTTTTAACCCACATCCTGATATCCTTAATCCTACTCATATAGAATATATTGAAGCAGAACTTAATATCCCACTTCCAATGTTCTCTCCCCCTTAAGCATTCCATTCTTCAGAAGTATCAAACATCATTTATAGATTACCTTCAAGCAAAGCCCCTGGACATGACCTAATTACATCCCATATTCTAAAACTTCTTCCTCGAAAAGCCATCCTATTCCTAACATACATATACAATGCTGTCCTCCGTACCACATATTTTCCTGACTCCTGGAAATTATCAATAGTTAAGATGATCCCAAAACCCAAAAAGCCACCTGAGTTCCCATCCTCATACCGTCCTATTTCATTTTGCCAATCATGGGTAAAATCCTTGAAAAACTAATTTTAAAACGTTTGTATCCTATCCTAGATTCCCATCATGTAATCCCAGACCACCAGTTTGGATTCCGAACATCACACTCCACAATCCAGCAATGTCATCGTGTGGTGGACGTTGTCTCCTCTGCATTGAAGCGCCGAATGTACTGTACGGGAGCCTTTCTCGACGTGGAACAAGCTTTTGACCGAGTCTGGCACCCAGGACTACTTTACATACTCCGTAGATTCCTTCCTTCAACATACTTCCTAATTATCCGTCCCTATATTAGTGATAGAACCTTCAAAGTTAATCATAACTTTTCCTATTCTTCTCTCTTTACCCAATCTGACCTAGTATCTTAGGTCCTATCCTCTACACAGTGTATACAGCTGACATCCCAACTCATCCTACCACTGTCCTCACCACTTACGCTGATGACACATACGTGTTATCAGTAAATAATGATCCCTCCATTGCCTCTCAAACACTCCAATCCCATATCCTAAACCTCATAATC
Organism: Euschistus heros; assembly: GCA_003667255.2. NCBI lineage: Eukaryota > Metazoa > Arthropoda > Insecta > Hemiptera > Pentatomidae > Euschistus > Euschistus heros. The sequence goes on from RCWM02000005.1 coordinate 4,367,279, forward strand.
AAAATAAGAATCAAAATAAATCCAAACAAATCCCACCAAATAACCTTTACCCTTCGTCGTAAACCTACGACTTCCTGTCCTACAGTATCCTTTAATGATATTCCACTAATCCTTGTTGAACAGATACACTACCTAGGACTCCACTTGGACAAACGACTAACTTGGAATCCACATACAAGACTAAAACGACAAGAAACTGCCCGTCGTTTCAGACTACTTCAACATTTACTAGACAAACGTTCAAAGCTCCCAATTTATTACAAAAGACTCATATACATGACTGTGATTAGACCTATTTGGACGGAGTTGAGCTTTGGGGCTCCACTAAACCATCCAATTCATCTCGTATTCAATCCTTACAATCCAAAATCCTTTGTAAAATCCTCAATGCTCCTTACTTTGTCACCAGAAAACTTATCCATAAAGATCTTAATGTTCCATATGTTTCTGATTTAGCCCACACCAGATACCTATCCTTCCATATTAAGCTCCATAATCACTCAAATCCGTTAGTCTCTCAACTTGCTTCCCACTCCATTTCTGATAATCCTTCGAGGCGTCTGAAACGAAGTTGGCCTTCTAGTGTAGAAGTTTTAATAAAGTGCTACTGATGGGTAGTTTTTTTTTAAGTATTAATATTTTATTATCATCGTTGTCAATACATGAACTTGATGTATATATTCTGTGCAGTTGTAAATTTCAATAAATGTATATAAAAAAAAAAACTTTTAGGAGGCTTTCCAAGATGGCCGCATTAAACTAAACACCTGTTTGCGACCTTTGTTTAGGACTTTTTCTACAGTGTACTAGCTAATGTTCCGCTCTCATTTATACGATATGTTGAAATTAGTAGCAATAAAACATTTTCAATTGATTTCGGTGATGTGAGTGGAAACATTCATAATTAACTGCAAAACAATAAACAATATAGGCAAAGCAATTAAAATGGCTTGCCGTACTTCAACTAGCTGGTATACATCACTAGGTTGGTGTTGATTGTTCTTTAGCCTCACGTTCAATAATTTATTTTTTTCTTTTCCAGGGACTATTTTATTTTCATCAACTTTGTTTTATTTGTATAGATTTATTTCTTAGTGACTTTCTTCAGAATAAATAGTTGATATAATTATATACTTCTTTAATTAAGCAATTATTTCATTACTTATTTATATAAGTAACTTACCATTTCATTTTTCATTTCCATACATACATTTACGGCGCAACAATTCATTGCTGAATCAGGGCCCTCTCCAAACGTTTTCGCCGTTCCTCTCTATTCTGTGCAGCAGCCATCCAGTCTGGTGTTCCAAGGATGTTCCTGGCATCCCATGCCACGGACGCTATCCATCATCTCAGGGTCCTTCGACTCTTCTAGTTTGACAAATCGCCTCGATAGTTAATTTTTTTGGAATCTCGTTCTCATTCACCCTGGCGATGTGCCCTGCCCATCTGAGCCTCCTCACATTGATCCACCTAGCTATATCTGTGTCACCCTCCTGGATCGAACAGAAAATTCTTCTCACGATCATTCTTTCAAAGATTAGCAGCCTATTTTCATCAACCTTAGTCCATGATCATGCTTCAGATACATATGTGAGGATCGGACGTACAAGGACTTTGTATAGCCTCACTTTAGCCATGTTGGTTAAAAACCTACTTTCAAATTGCTTAGCGAAGCCAAAATAACACCTGTTCGCTGCTGCGATCCAACGTATAACCTCCTCAGTCACATCGTTTTATGAATTAATCTCCCACACCAAGTATACGAAATGTTGTACTCTCTCCAACTTGTATTTTCCAATCTCAATATGCTCTTCCCGGAAACGTTCTGGTCTAGCTATCACATATTTAGTTTTTCCTTCATTGATTACCAGACCAAACTACTTAGGTGCCTTTTCTAGCTGGAGAAATGCTGATTGAGATCTAGTAACAATGTCGAGATCATCAGCGTATCCTAATATCTGCACACTTCTATTAAAAATTGGGACCGATGTTTGTATTCCAGATTTCCTTACTGCTCTTTCTTCAGCCAGATTAAAAAGCAGACAGGCTAGCGCATCATCTTGCCTTACTACTGTACTAGAATCAAATTCTTCTGACACGTCTGATCCAATCTCTACCATACATTTTGTCTTTTCCATCGTCATTTTGGCAAGCCGGAATAGTCTCGCAGGCATATTTAGGTCATAGAGCTTGATACAGTTCTCGTCGATCAACACTGGCATAGGCCAACTTGAAGTCAATAAACAGATGATGTGTCGTGATTCCAAATTCACATGCCTTTTCAAGGATCAATCTAAGAGAGAAGTTCTTGTCAGTGGTGGATCGTCCTTTCCTGAAGACAGCCTGTTATTCCCGAGTACTCCTTCAGCATTCGCTCCTCTGTAGGTCCGTAAGTCAACCAAATCTGACTTGTGGATCGCGCTTATTAGAAGGTGGTCGTACCAACGTATCAATTTGGCTCGTGGTCCTTCCACCGGGCGATACCCCCGTGGCCTGATGGATCCTTTTCTTCTTGAAAAAAGTGCCGCCAATTACTAGTCCCTTAGAAGCTGCAAAATTAACCAGGCTATAGCCATTGTTATTGGACAACTCATGCATGCTGAAGGACCCTATGGTTGATTTATATGCCAGCTCCCGACCTACTAGTGCATTCAAATCACCAAGGAGGACCTTCTCATCATTTCTTGGACATTCATCTAGGGCTTTATCCAGATCGTCATAAATCAAATCCTTGTATTCCTCACTGGACACTTCAATGGGGGCATTACAGCTAATCAGACTATAGTTGAAGAACTTACCCTTAATTCTTATTTTGCATATCCTCTGGTTTAAGGGAGTAAAATGAATAACAAGTTGGCGTGCAGTTCCACACACAATAAACCCCGAGTGCTGGGTGTCGTGGCAACTAAAATAGTGTGGTTTTTCCTTTCCATAATTCCATACCACTACCTCAACGAGTGCCAAAAAAGACGGTTTAGAAGCAATTGTATATAACGTGCGGCAAATATCCAGCATACCCTTCAGAAAATTATTCAATAACACTATTCTTTGGGGATTTGGAGCCGGCCAACAACAACAAAGACATATTGGAAGTTATAAGTCTTGTATATTCAAGTATAAGATTCGAATAACCAAAAAGAAAACCATCAATTGTCCACTGTACTAGGTGTCAAAGGTTAGGATATACCAAGACTTACTTTCACCACCAAGCAAGACACGTGATATATGCTCGTTAAATGAAACTGATACATGCCAGGAATCATATGATGCACATGCTAAACCGTACTTTTCGGAAAATACTATCCCGAAAATTACGGGTTCTGCATAGTTCACAAAAGTATGTGTAGTGATATAGCAATCATTGGTATTCCTTCTATCACATGAGTGACACAAAACTTATAATTCGCCAAAGGCTTTTGGAAAATACCTCTTTAACCTTAAAAGAAGCTTTTGATCAAGCTAGAGCACTGGAGGCTGCACAAAAACACTCAGCTTCATATTTATCCTTGGAATCCTCGTTAAATGCTTCAAGTGAATTTCCAAAAGAGAATACTCCTGTTGCAGCCATCTCCACTCCCCAGAAATGTTATTTTGTGGGTACAGAAGGCATATACGTGAAGTTTGCCCAGCTAGAAATGCTACCTGTGATTCTTGTGGGAAACAGGGCCACTATTCTAAAGTATGCAGGTCTGTGGGAAAGCCTCTGAACGCTACCAATTCTGAGGAAACAACTATCTCTGTCCTTGCTGCTTCCCCAACTTCTCTCTCCAAAGCAGTAGTTGGAAAATTACAGTAAATGGAATCCCTGCTGAAACTCTGATTGATACAGGTAGCAGTGAAAACTACATCAGTGAGCAGTTTGTTAGCATAAACAAAATGAAATGTTCTCCTTTCCACAATAAGCATCCAATAATCATTCATTGACTATTAATAAATGTTGCTTATTAAATGTAAGACTTCAACTTGATGATAATACTTATCCTGATGTAAAATTGTCAGTTATGACTGGACTCTGTGCCAACATAATTATTGGCCATGATTTACTGAAACAACATTCATCAATAGAATTAGCTTTTGGGGGATCTAAGCCATCTCTTAGTATATGCGGCTTGTCCTGTGCTCAAGTTCCATCCACATCACTTTCCTCTCATCTAAGCTCTAACTGCATGCATATAGCAATAAGATCACGTAATCATAGTCCCGACGATGAATTATTTATCAAAGCTGAGGATGAAAAGTTGATTTCTCAAGGAGTTATCGAACCCTCCAACTCACCCTGGAGAGCTCAAGTCCTTGTGACCAAGAGTGAAAATCACAAAAAGCGGCTCGTTGTTGATTATTCTCAAACTATCAACAAATTTACATTATTAGATGCATATCCCATCCCTAATATTGAGGCTCTCATAACCAAAATTTCTAAATTCTCCATCTTTAGCTCCATAGATTTATGTAGTGCATACCACCAAATCCCTATCCGAGCCACTGAAAAAGAATATACAGTTTTTGAAGCTTGCGGCCGACTGTACCAATTCACAAGGATTCCTTTTGGAGTAAGAAATGGTGTTGCTAGTTTTCAAAGAAGTATAGACTATATCATTGAAACAGAATGCATTGAAGGGGCTTATGCATATTTAGATGATCTAACTATATGTTGACGCAACTTGGAAGAACATAACCAAAATCTAAAAAGATTCTTCAATGCTGCAAAAAAGTATAACCTCACATTAAATGAAAATAAGTGCCATTACTCCCAACAATCTATCGACATTCTCGGTTACACTATTTGTAACAAACAAATCAAACCAGATCCTAGTCGAATAAAATCAATACTTGAATACCCTCTCCCTCAAAATCCTGTCTCTTTACGCCGTGCCCTTGGAATTTTCTCTCATTATTCCACGTGGATCCCAAATTTTTCAAAAAAGATTCACTCCTTAGTGATAAACAAGGAATTCCCTTTGTCGCCTGAAGCTGAAAAAGATTTCCAAACACTAAAACAGGACCTGGCTAACTCGGTGTTGATGGCTATTGAAGAAAGTATTCCTTTTGTGGTAGAAACAGATGCATCAGATTATGCTATAGCTGCCACACTCTCTCAGGAAGGTAGACCAGTAGCTTTCTACTCTCGAAAATTATCAACTAGTGAGCAACGTCACTCAGCAGTGGAGAAAGAATCCTATTCCATAGTAGAAGCTTTGAGGAAATGGAGACATTACCTCATTGGTATTCATTTTTCACTAATCACTGACCAAAAATCTGTAAAATTTATGTTTGATAATAAGCATAACGGAAAAATAAAAAATGACAAAATCTTGCGTTGGCGTTTAGAACTTTCTTCTTATTCGTACAATATCATATATCGTTCTGGAAAACAAAATGTGGCAGCTGATGCACTGTCAAGGACTTGTTCCATGGTTTCGGATCCTGAAAGACTGAAGAAACTTCATAACTCTTTATGTCACCCAGGTGTCACAAGAATGTTCCATTTTGTCCGCAGCAAGAATCTTCTATATTCTCTCGAAGATGTTAAGAAAATGACCACCTCTTGTCCAGTTTGTGCGAAAATCAAACCAAATTTCTTCAAAAGATATTATGGGATCTTAATAAAAGCCACAAGTCGATTCGAACGACTCAATATTGACTTTAAAGGCCCTCTACCTTTTACTACAAGAAACCGCTATTTACTTACCATTTTTGATGAGTATACAAGATTCCCGTTTGCTATACCCTATCACGATTTGTCTGCACCAACAGATCAAAGCCCTTAGCCAAGTGTTCTTTATATTTGGGTTACCTGCCTATATCCATTCAGATTGTGGAAAATCATTTATGTCTCCTGAGCTCAAAACATTTTTACCTTCCCATGGAATCGCTGCTAGTCACACTAGCCCATACAATCCTCAAGGAAATGGCCAAGTTGAAAGTTATAATGGGATCATCTGGAAAACAATCAACTTAGCTCTCCTGAGTAGAGGACTTCCAGTTGATCGATGGGAAGTCGTACTGAACGAATCGTTGCATGCAATCAGGTCACTTCTATGCACCATCAATACGACACCTCATGAGCGTATGTTCCATCATCAAAGAAGATCTCTCAATGGAATATCTTTACCATCATGACTGATGAGACCAGGACCTGTTTTGATGAAAAATCACATGAGGAAAAGTAAGTTCGATCCTCTGGTAGAAGAGGTCCAGCTAATAGAAGCAAACCCTATGTATGCGCGGGTTTTGCTCCCTAGTGGGAAAGATACTATAACATCAACTAGATATCTTGCGCCTCCAGGTGAACTATTGGAGACAAGCAATGTACATGAAGGTGCTGAAGGAGTACCACAGCAAGAGCACACTTTCGAAGAGGAGGAACTACAATTCATGAGCAAAATGTTCCCATAGAAGAAGTTGAAAATTTTATTTCAAACCAAGATCAGGACTTAAAAGAAAAAACAAAGGAAACTAATGAAACAGATGGATCGCAAATCCCGAATTCCCTGAAAACGACTGAGGAGCATAAAGCTCCCACAAGAAGATCAAGTCGTATTAGGAAATACCCCAGTTACCTCAGAGACTTCATCTGCAAGTAGGCAGGGGTGAATGTAGTGATATAGTAATCATTGGTATTCCTTCTATCTCATGAGTGATACAGGAACCATTAGCATTCTTTGTATATAGTTCATATGATTCAAAGGTTACAGATCAATGCTGTTATAATGTTAAAACCATTGTACAATTTTAGTTCAATAAAGTCTTACTTTCTAATGATTAATAGAATTATATTCTATTCTATTACAGTATGCAAAGTTAAATGCATACTTAATAAAACAATTTTTTTTTTTTTTTTTACGATATGAAAATATAATACATCAAGTAAATGTGATGATAATTATAAAAATGAAACCACTTGTTTTTAAAGCAACTACCCGTTGGTAGCACTTATAAAGGTTCTATATAATGAAGTACTCCATTAGAAGGTCCCAAGTCCATCTTCTTTTCATGCGCCTCAGCAGGTTATCTGGATCGGAATGAGAAGGAAGCTGGGATATTAATGGATTTAAATGATTGTGGAGTTTGCTATAAAAGGGAAGATATCTGGTTTGAGCTAGGTCAGTGACGTAAGGTATTGTTACGGGCCGCTGCACAGTGGGATGAATGGCCAATCTAGGAGGAAAAAAGTCTGACTCACTTAAATAGACATGGCAACCTGATTTACATAAGCAATAGAGTAGGAATAAGGTAAAATAAAACAACTAAAGTCACAACAATTAGGAAAATACTATACAGTAGGCCCCATCCATGATTCCGATTTTTTTTTTTTTTTTTGCCAAATACTAAATAACTCCCTTTGCGAAATGGAAATTTCGTTTTCTGACAAGAAAGCAAATAAAAGCAGCTAAATGTTTCATGTTTATTTCATATGTATTCTAAGAGACCTCTATCATGTATTTCAGAGAGGTACTTTGGGGTACATTTTAATAATAGATCTTTTTAGTTTAAAAAATTATTTAGTTTACGGCATACAATACAGCATAGGAATACAACATAATTGTTCCGATTCACAAAAAGGGCAATGCTAATGAATGTGAGAACTATAGACCTATCTGTCTATCCCAGGTTGTGTACAAGCTCTATACATCAATATTAGAAAAGAAGCTGAGAGAGCTAGTGGAGAACGACTTGGAAGAGGAGCAAGCTGCTTTCAGGCCTCAACGCCAGACTCGGGACCTTATCTTCTCTCTCAGAACAATAATAGATAAGTCAGGGGACCGGGGAAAGAGTATTTTCTTGGCATTTATAGACTTGAAGGCTGCCTTTGATTCGGTTCCTAGGCAGGAACTGTGGAACGCTCTTTCAGGAAAGAACGTCCCGCAAGGATTGATAAAAGCAATTAAGTCGACCTGTCATGATTCCAAAGAAGTACTGAGGATTAATGGAAGAGTGTCCGATACGTTTGCAATTAAGAAAGGTATAAAACAAGGACATAGTTTGAGCTCCCTCCTGTTCATTATATACATGGATGAAATTTTGAAGATGTGCAAACGTAGAACAGCCCGTACTACTATTGGAAAATGGAATATGAGGACAATCCTTGCCCAAGTAATGGTATTCGCGGATGACGTTGTCCTTATAGCTGATACCAAAGAGAGCCTACAGCAAGCTGTAATTGAGTGGGAGGCTGAGTTTGAAAAGAAAGGAATGACCATTATTGTCAAGAAAAGTAAGGTAATGCAAATTGGTCGGTAACAGGAATACGTTGAAGTATTTTGCAAGAGTGAAGCATTGGAAATGGTGGACGACTACACTTACCTAGGAACAGTGATAAGAAGGAATGGAAAGGTAGATCAGGTGATATCCAATAGGATAAAGAAGGCAAACTCAATCTACTACCACCTCTGCAACACGGTTATAGGGAAAAGGGAGGTGGAGAAAAATGTTAAGTTACATATCTTCAAAGCTGTTTACCTGCCTACTCTCCTACATGGAAGTGAAAGTTGGGTACCATTAGGTAAGCACCTAAGCAGAGTAACTGCAGCGGATAGAGGTACCTCCGGAAAGTAGCGGGCCGAACCAGAAGGGATCGTATCAGGAATGATAGGACTAGAGAGGATTTAGGGGTTGTCTCTCTAAAGGATACCCTTGAAAAGAGGCAACTTAGATGGTTCGGACATCTCTGCCGGATGAATGAGGACCGGGACCCGAGAAAGTACTTTGAGGCCAGACCGACAGGAAAACGTCCCAGAGGAAGACCCAGAACTCAATGGATGGACTACATCTCCAAGGTGGGAGAGAAAAGAGGCAAAGATTGGAATGCCATGAGGGCGCTGGCTCGGAATAGGGAGGATTGGTTTGTCTGGACAGAGGCACCTCCACGCTGAAAGGCACTAAGGAGGAAGAGAAAGAAAAAGAAGAAGAAGAAGAATTGATTAAGATACATCTGGAAATTATATTGTCACTGCTGGTTGACATACTCTCAACAGATGACGTAGATAAGGATATGTTCTTCAGTTCAAATTGAAGTAAATCTAAAGAATATTCGGCATCGTCCAAAAGATCCGTTGACAGAGTAGTGGACACCGCGCCGGTCCTAGCAGGGCCGTGCTGAGGTGCACCGCTGCATATTCTGCTGACTGCAGTTCATAGTTATGTATAGATCAGATGTATAGTCATTCAGTTGAAATGGAGCAATGATGTAATAAAGTTTATTTTTAGCTTATTACTTCCAAAATGCATTTTTGCATATAAGTTTATAGTTTAGTTGCATCACTGATATAGTAGACAAATTAGCATCGAAGATTCAACTCCAAAATCAAAAAGATCTTACTGGTGGATATTGTTCACCACCCTTAGCTCTAAATGTGATAAACAGCCTTACTCAAAATATCTTCGGTTTCAGAGGAGGGGGGGGGGGGGTGAGTGAAAGTCGTATGTTGTTAGCTGTTTGATCTGGGTACTCGGAAAACGTTACTTTTAGCACATTTATACATAAAAAAGCAAATCAAATTTCATTTTATTTCTTTCTTCTCCATATCATAATTTGAGAGCTGTGAGGGAGGGAAAAATAGAAGATTTTTTTACTTGAGGTAAGTCGCATTTTTCCGGAACAACACGTTTGTTGGTACTCATTTAACTATAACTTCAAAACTATTGGTCATATTCAAAGTTCTCTTTTTTCATCGGAAAGCTGGTTAAATTTACTATCAGGACTCATATATTAAATTTTGATCAAGTCCCGTAAACAACCACGAAAGAATGTTGTGAAACTCATACTGTTGTGAAAGCCTCGTTTTTTTCGGCAGAGTTAATACCGGAACTATTTCTTCAATTCAAAATTTATTTTTTCCATCTAAAAGCTGGTTATATTTACTATTAGACCTAATATACTTAATTCTGATCAAATTCCGTGAAATACATTCTTCCGGGGCTGTTTCACGGGACTTGATAAAAATTTAATAGATGAGTTCTTTTAGTAAATTTAACCAGCTTTCAGATGAAAAAAGAGAAATTTAATATTACAAATAGTTTTGGAGTTATAGTTAAATGAGTACTGCCAAACGTGTTATTACGGAGAACAGTAACTTACCTCAAGTAAAAAAATCTAGTAATAAGGTAACTACGGTACCTGCTAGGACCGGCGCACAGTGCGGCAGCCTGTGGACAAAAGTAGAAAATGCGATTATTTTTTCCAACTTGGTTTCCTTTACTAATCCTTGCATAGTGACCTCAATGAAATGTAGTGGTAGCTTTTAATCCCATATGATAAAACAAAGGATAGAAATCATTTTTGAACAGATCGCTTATCTATCTCATTGAAACAATTTCAATTTAGTGGGCCCTTATTTAATGTTAAGTACACATCAACGTCACTTGAATTTTTAGTATAGCAGGCATCGAAGAAGGTCAGTAATAAGCATTTTTTCATTAATACCTTTGAATAATTGTTTTCCTTAATATCTTTAAATAACATTTTTTCTTTAATATCTTTATAACATTTTTAAAATAACTTAAAATCGACATATTTCAATTTCGACCCAAAACGTTCTTAGTTTTTGAAATATTTTGGTTTAATAACAAATATACATCAAGAATATACAAATCATTCCTGCTTTGAACTGCTTTTAACGGTTCTCTTTTTATTTCTTTCAGAAAACATCATAGACCTAAAAAACATCGATGTACTGGAAACTTTGGTTTATTCAAAAGGTCCAGACAGAGTTTCTGCAGTTTACGCTGCAATCGTGGACTGCTTGCACCTTTCTGCACCTTCAGATTCCATACATCAGGCCATTCAAATAACGACAGAAATGTGTGACTGGGCGATGAGAAGGAAATGGCAATCGTGTGCTCGTTAGCGGCAAAACTTGAAACGTCACCATAATATATACTACATATGCAAAGCTACTCCGAAGGAGATGAATTCAAAAAAAGTATTTGAAAGAATTCCTGACGCAGACCAGTACCGTTTTGGCTTGTCCACACTCCATTGTTGGATTCGGTTTTTTGAATGTCTACTCCATATTTCATATAGACTTCCTTTTAAAAATGGCAAGTTAAGGGTGACGATTTGAAAGACATTTACGAAAAAAACAAGAAAAGAATTCAAGAAAGCTTTAAATCGCGCTTATCCCTTACTGTAGACAAACCAAAACCTGGGTTGGTTCGTCAAACGACGGAAATACATCCAGAACATTTTTTGCCAATTCCAAGGTCAGCGCTGAAATTACTGGTTTGAACGAAGAGATGACAAATAAATTTCATTTGATTTTGAGAACTTTGTCCTGTGACATGCGCGTGAATGTTGATACATTTGGAGTTATATTAAAAGACACATTAAAATTATATTTGGAGCACTATGATTGGTATTATATGCCGTCTAGTGTGCATAAAGTTTTATTTCATAGTTGCGAAGTAATAAATTTCTTTCATATTATTCCAGTTGGAATGCTCTCTGAGGAGGCTTTGGAGGTTACCCATAAAGTCATCAGAAAAAATAGATTGAATCACATAGAGAAGAACATGAGGAACAATTCCAATGTTGATCTTTTGAATCATCTTTTGATATCTTCAGACCCTTTAATATCTGCAAGCAGGAAAGCAAGCCACTCAAATACAATGGCACAATTTAGAGGACATTAAAAAATATCTTTTGGACGATGCCGAATATTCTTTAGATTCACTTCAATTGAACTGAAGAGCATATCCTTATCTACGTCATCTGTTGAGAGTTTGTCAACGAGCAGTGACTCAATATAATTTTCAGATGCATCTTAATCAATTCATATATTGTAAATTTTATTGTTGTGATGTTAATTATTATTTTTTAACTCTAATAAAACATTATTTGTATTCAAAGATCTTTAATAAATTGTTTTTTAAGTGATCATCTAAGAGTTTTCTTTAAAAGCTCGTCAAGAATGACTTTTGTCTATTTGGACCATTATAGCCACAGAATACAGAATATAATAGAAGCGGTGGGTAGGTGGGAGGAGATGGCTCCCGGCAAGGAGCGCTATCCCCACCACCTAAACCCCGGCTGTCCCTATCAGTACCAATGTTTTTCCCGTGGTTTTTTTGGAACAATTGCTAATTGTTAGGTCTCTGTTGTGTGTATGTGTTTTTTATTTTTTTATTTCTCAATTGGATTAAATAATGTCGTGTTGTACCGCGTTTGGATGTTCTAGCAAAGAGTCCAACAAGGATTTAAACCCTCCAATAACCCTTCACCGGTACATTTTAAACGTACACAGTTTAGTTTTTCAATAAATTGAGAAACAAATCTTCCTTCCCTTTTGCCACAGTAAAAATATGTTTATTGTGGAGCTTTTTTAACTTTATTGTTAAACTCCCCTATATTAACAATAATAGATATTGTAACCACATAATACAGAATATTCTGTATATTCAATTAGGATTGATAAATTAATTGCTAATTCTATTGGAATTATTTTTATTTGAAAACTAGTTTCGAATGTTAAACATTAAACTTTAAGAAGACGTTTTACATCAATAATATAGTTTTGGATTTGAATAAATCTTTAAAAAGTAAACAGTTCCAATTTTACCTTTTATTTTTTCCTCAGCTTCCCTTCAGTTGAAGAGGAACGAAATCAGTGGGTTCAAGCCCTGAGGCAAGAAAAATGGAAGCCAACAAATACAAGTGTTATTTGTTCAAAACATTTTAAGGAGGACGATTTTGACAGATCTTCTCCATTTCGAGTAAATCTAAAGAAAGGTGCAATTCAGTCGGTTTTTTGATTTCCTAGATCATTTGAGACAGACGATTATAAAGGTATATATAACTTTCTACGTTTCCCCCTGCTTTACTAACATACGTAGGTGTTTAAACTTAAAAGTTTAATGTTGAATTTTTTTTTTTTAGGAAAGGAGACCAATAAAAAGGCTTGCGACCCCGTTGAAAAATATTAGGTCCCCAAATAAAAAGAGATTTAAAAAATGTTAGAGATCACTAATAAAAACATAAACGAGCTCAAAAAAAAAAAATTTGATGAAAGAACTGTACAGCTTCGAAATACAGCTAATTCATTAAGCTTCACTGAAAATTCACTTTCTAACCACAAAAAAAAATACAGGTTGAAAAGAAAAAACAAATTTAAAACCTACGCCGAAACGTTTTGCGGTATAAGGAGAAAAACTGTGCCTACAAATACAGTCTACAAAAACTGTGCGAAGAAAAAGAAAATAACTAATTAAATAGAGAAAAGAAAATTTGCTTTCGTTACTTCTAAAATAATACCTTGGGAGAAACTCTTTTCTAGATTTTCACATTTTTTAGAAGATGGCTCTCATTACTCATTATTAATAAGATCGAGCGGAATGAGATTTTTTAAAGTCCGAATCCACCATTTTTTGAAAAATATCAATGATAATATTCATAAAAATAAAATAAGATCGAAAATTAAGAAATTAGTAATTTTCTTTTGGTAATATTCTGTTTTATTTTCGTTCTTAAACTACCTACCTATGCATGAATGTGACAAATTTCTGAAAAATTAGATGGAATCCAATAAAATTCGTAAGAGTTGAAGCTTAATTATTACATGATAAAGTTGTAAATAAGTCTGAGGTGGAGCAGCCCGGGGTGGAGGTGGTGGGGGGAGAGCCGGCTGAACTGGAGCCACGGGGACCGTACGGCTTTGCTGTCTCTGCCGATTCTACTATATTCTGTATTCTGTGATTATAGCGCCGCACTGTGCGGCGCACAGTGGGGCAAACACGGAAAAAACTATAAAAACGACTTTATTATTTTTGTGCTGTTTGATGAGCCATTGTATTCATTATTAGTTGGTGCAAACATTTCCAGTTTGTTTTTTTCAATTTCATTTTTATTTGCGACTCAAAGGCCTTCTAAAGTTGGACAATAATACTCCACCCCAAAATGGCTTATTTCTGTTAAGCTACCATTTGGGTCACTGTGGATTTCTTTTAATAGATAAACCTATGAAACTTGACATATTTGTAGTTCAAACACTAAAGAATAATGGAAAAATATTAGATTGGTCCTATGTATGAAATATATTAACAAAAAATATACCAGAGCGAGAGGGAAAAATTAACCAGAATTGTTTAACATGTGTGGTCCTACAAAAAAAGCTCCGCTGAGCTCCGGTTAAAAATTACCATCACCATAAAGCTTATACCAATACTTAATATTTCTTCAAATTACATTGACAACTGATGACAACTTTGCAAAAAAACAACGATTGTTTACAAAGTTGAGATTAACCTGTTCGTGGTCCATATGTTTGTTTATTTACAAACTATGTACCTAAGGAAGGGATTCAGACATACATATGAAGTGATCTAATTCTCATATGATCAAACAAATTTGTAGGGATAGATGTTTAAGTTCATTTTTTGCATTTTCTGAGAAATAGTTATTTCTTATTCCACTTATAGACGCTCATCGAAAAAATCATTTTTTTTTAATATAATAATATTGGCAATAAAAATAAGTACAAAAAAAAAAAAAAAATTGACACTCCAGTGCGGTTTTAGGTCTGCTTTCTTCTCAAACAGTGTTAACATATACATTCACTTTATGAATCAAAATAAAATATTCCGATCTCTGTGAGGTATTTTTTAGTGAATGTTCATCAGAAACTTTTGTTCGCAACAACTATCCTTTGGAATCGGATTATTTGATAACTTTACAATTGTGTGCAATTAATAAGCGGTTTTTCCCTCATTATAAACAAAATTTAAAATCGGTTAATTTTAATAGACATAAGTTTAAAACTAGGTTTTATGAGTCGATGAATGAAAGATTGATATTTTGATGTGTTTCATAAGCTACTAGAGTGATTAGATCCCTTCATTACGTACATGAGGCCTCAACTTAAAAGAAAACTACTTCTCATCAGTGAAGAAGAACTCCAATTGATATGTGAGCGAGCCGTCCTATCATTCATTATGTAGGTAAATAATGAATTACTCTGAACTAATCGACATAAAAATGTGATTATTGAAAAAGGGAACCAATTGTTTTGTTATAATGAAGTTAAATTAGCATACACTTATGTTAAATTAAATTAAAATTATGCTAAATAAAATTTTATAAAATAATTTAAAATATCTCTCAGTTTTATTAAAGAAAATAATGATATAATTTTTCAATTTAATGCAATTCTTATGTATTTTTCCATTCTGAATCGAATGAGACAATTTGTAGCTCGATGGAACTAACCGTTCTCGAAAAAAAGAGTTTTTTCCGCTTTCTGGCTGTTCTGCCCCACTGTGCGGCGCGCCGACGCGGTGCCCACTACTCTGTCAACGGTCTCTATGAAGCCATCGTTTTAACGGTATGACTTATGAGACACATCATTTCAAAGCCAATCATATTATCTATAAGTTTTGTTATCACATTTCTTTCCGAGACGTAATGATAAAAATATATAATTTCTTGAAGTTACTTTTTGTTTTTTGTAGTGACAGTTTTCTGTATATGATTAAGTATTACGGCGAAACTAAGCTATCTACATAAAAAGTGTATGTAACATAATTTGTTTGTAATATTGTTTGGAGTAAAATAAAAAAAAAGGACACCCCGATAACATCATTACTTTTTGAAGCAGTTGGCTTATAACCAGAGTTCTGTTCTTGTAATGTTGCTGAAGGGGTGGGAGGGAAAGGAAGAGGGGTGGGGGGTCGAGACTTTGTGTTTTTTTAGTGTTTACTTTATACACTAACATTCTGCAAAAATTTAGTTATCCTCTAATTAGTTGCGACAAAACTTATTTTCTTACCTACATTGACTGGGCTATATGTTAACTTATTAACTACCCTGAACATGTTTCACGAGAAAAACCTTGGATTACAGAAAACGTACTCCATAATCCTTATTGGCCATAATCCTTATTGAGTCATTAATATTATATGACTGGACTATAGTAATCATTCAAACCGTAGATATAACCCTAGTGTCTATCTCATTTCAAAATAGATATTGTTTTTCTTCTCTAAAATAGTTCTCTAAAATTTCGAAACGAAATAAGCTTTACATGGCAACTCATGGAACAGCAATAACAGCAGCCCAAAATAGTATCTTCAACATTTCTTTTATAATTAGTTATAATCCTTTCAGTACAACCATACAGCCTGAGCGCTCCTCCCGGTCTTCCCTCCTCGTTTTAATGGTTCATTAAATAAAGAAAAAAAATGCAATTAACTTCTTTGTGATTTAAAAAAAAATGTGTTTCTACAGTAGGTACAATAAATCTTTTGTTCATTATCCTTTTTTTTTTTTTTTTTTTTTTTTTTTTTTTCTTCCAGAAAACGAAAAATTGATCGTTTATTCAGAGAATAATTTTCTTGTCTTTAATTATCAATCATCTGATATATTATAAGTATAATTTTATGTGTTTTTTTTTTTTTTTTTCATGATTGAAGCTGATAGGCGTGGTGAGTTTGTAAGAAAAATGGGCGAAGCTCAAGAATTTAGTGAAGAAGTGAAAAAGGCTCTTAGAGCAATAGGAGGCAATTTCGAAACTTTCCTAAGAACTCTTGATAGTGTGTTTGAAGCCAACAAATCAATAAGAAACCTTTATAATCTCTATACTGAGACTGATTTCAGTAGCACCAATAAGGTAATTACATTAGAGATTTTGACACTATTAGCTCTATCATATCTATAATATAAAATAATTATATTCATGTGATCGGGAATCATTACTTTATTGCTAAACTGAACCCGTATAAGAATTTTGTATATTCTTTCCTCTCAATTTTTTAAAAAATATTTATATTGGTCTATGATTGTCAATAGGTTTCATTGAGTGACATAATTAACACAAACCATAGTTGCAAGAAAGGTATAGATGGTTGTAATCATAGCTTTGTTTGGATACATTGTAATGATCCAATATCAAATCTTGTTCTGCATTATTGCTATCAAAGACAGCTGTTCTGTTCTAAGCTTGGTATTTCATTAGATCACATCAAGTGTCTAGCTAATTTCTTGATAAGTACTACCAAACTGGTATAGGAGGTACTACTAATTCTGATTTGATCCTTGGTTGCCTAAATCGTAATCTTTGGCATAATGCAAATGATATTCACGTTTCATTGCACCTCTTTTTTATCTTCTTTATTTTTTGTTTATTATTTTTTTTTTTTTTTTTTTGGATGATGCAATTTATTTAGATTCCTGAATCTTATTGTTAAAATTGATTGTGGCAATAGATTCAGTGGCGTTGCCATGAAGTAATCATTACTCACTCAGGTTTGACTTTTGCTGGCAACCTCTAATTATGAATCAGGTGTTAACGAAAAGTCAATTATAAAATAAATAGTAAAAGTAGATTTGTTTTTTGGACAGGCTGGACAACTTTAGATTGAAAAACTTACAAATGGTGTAGGAGAGACAGTTGTACCTTGAAAAAATTGATATTGCTCTTCTTGGTGTTGCATTCTAGCAGATGTTTTGAAGTTATTTATGTTTGGTCTCATATTCATCAGTCGGAGAAGAGCTTCTTTGTTTTTATTGCTATCTTCTTTTTTTTTTTTTTTTTTTTTTTAATTTATTTCACTGGCTCAGAATATTGATGTTTCCTATATTTTTTTTTAAGGTAAGTAATTGATTGACTGCTGTGGTGTACTATTACATACCCCTTGGGAAGGTACCCAGTTGATTTGGAAGAAAGAAAGAATGTAGATTGAGTTGCTTGCACTTTTTGCTAATGGCATGTCATCTTGTACCTTGAAACATCAAGGGTCTTATACCTTGGAACTGACTGTCAGGTGTTTAAAACCTCTTTTACCTTGAAAAATTTATTTTTTTCACATTTCATCTTGCCGAATACCTGAAAATGATAGGATGGAAACAAATGACCACCTGTGATTCCATCTCAGATGGCCACTGCTGTAGCTGTTATGAGCTTTCTCCAACAGAATTTCACTTGAGCTATCTAAGGAAGAAAGGTGAAAAAACATTTGTTTTCCCTGAAGTTCTTGATCTAGACACAATTGAAATCATGGACATCATTGCTATACTCCCTTTTCCGTCGATAGGTGACAGATTTCAGGAGAAGAAATCATTAGACTTTACATTCGATAAACATAATATGAAATGGTAAAAGAATAAAATATATTCTGCTTTCTTCTTGTATTCAGCTTTATATTTATTAAAATTTAATTTTTGTTAAATTACAAAACACTATAAGAAAAACACAAAATTTATGAAAAATACAAATATTCTATTGTTTTGTGATTTTTATTTTTGAAAATTAACACTGTTTCAAGGAACAACAGTTGCTGTTGCAAGGTTCAAGAGCATTGTTGTATCTTGAAACAAAAACCTTATGTCATATTTTGCTGCTCATACTCAAAAAACACTGAAACTTGGGAAATTGACCTCTGCAACTATTGGTTAGTATTACCTCGACGGGCCACCAGAAGAAAAAAAATTCATATTAGCTGGATTGTGGGTGCCAACACCAAAAATCAAAAAAAATTTTCAAGGTAAAACAGTCTCCCCTATAGGTCCTTGATCTTTTGATTGACTATATTTGACCTCAAATCTTTGGTTTGGGAATCAATGGGTTCAAGTGAAAGTAAATTGTGAATTATGTTGTAAAGATTTAAATAAATTCTTTATTTACTTAGTTATATCAGAAATTTAAAATAAATTAGCATATCCAGACATAAAAAAAAAAACAAAAAAACATTAAGCTAAGTGAATGATCCACTGATTTTTTTTTTTTCTTTGAATCATTGGTTGAGTATCTGATATTAACTAAACATTATTAGAGAAATCTTCTGACTGGTTTGTTTCATATTAAAATGCTTGAATTGTTTTTCTCTTTTAATTTATGTATCAAAAGAATTAATGTGTATTTTCCGTCAATATTATTAATGCCCTTCAGTGTGACAGATTTTAATATTTATCAACAAAAAGAATGCAAGAAAGTGAATTTATATGAAAGTTGATTTCAGAAAATGATTCATTATCTAATAGTATTTATACAATAGTTTGATCAATATTTCCTAATCCCAAATAAATGTTTCTAAACCATGAATCAACAATCGGAATTAAATTGACATTTAATTATTTTAGTTATGTTTTAATATCTTATGAAAAACAATTATCTATTGATTTGTATATTATCTAGGTTTAAAGGTGTTATTATTTTATTACTGTTATAGTAGCAAAATTTCTATATAAATACAAATATTTATATATCATTATTACCTAGTAAAACATTCATTTTAGGCAATCAAAGCTGCTAAAGAGAAGGGTGTTGAAACAGCATCAAACCATTGTGAAAAAGAAGATGAGGGTGAAGTGAATTGGCCAAAGATTATAATGAACTTTATGACCAATAGACCCTCCACTGGTTACTTTCTACTAGGTAGTCTGAAAGCAGTTGCTTACCGAGTTTATGGTTGTAATGCTGATTTTGATCTTTCCATCACTGAAGAAAAAGAATTTAGGTAGTTTGTATTTATTTACCAAGATCTGAAAATTCTGATTAAATGACTTGAATTTGATTTTATATATATAATATATTTTAAATATATAGATAATATTTATATGGCATTATTGATTAATTTTCTTGTTTGGCTAATATTTCAGAATTAACCAGAGTTTTCAAGTAATCTGTGACTACTCACCTGTTCTTTTTCTACTTATTAAGTTTCTTTTGCTAGGTTATCATATATTAATGTTACTCATGATTCTAACTATACACTAATGTATATACAAAACTATACAAAAGAAATGAATGGTTTATAAAGTACATATGACAATGAAAATTTTAAACATTTTGTTATGTATCAATGTAGGAATGCATGCTATTGATACAGGAAAAACACCTGAGGAAGGTTACGGTTCAGCCCACGCTATGGATTTGTATTGCAAATAGAATGTATACATTGTATACATATGAAAGTGTTAATGTTATAAATAAATGCTATTTTGTGTACTGTAGTGTTTCTTTTATTGAATACATAACAGTGGCGCAGTTGGTAGGACTATACAGTGTTAATTATGTGTAGTAGGAACAATACAGTATTAATATGGTACATAAAATACAATAAAATTATACATATGAATACAATAAATACAATAAAATAAAATTTACATACAATAAAATTTACATATGAAAAATACATTTATACCAAAATGCCAAAAACGGGAAGAAAAGGAAAGGAGAAACATGTAGAGGAAGAAGATATTGCTGTACCAAGGTATGTGGAAAACATTTTACAACAGAGTGCTGAACTACAAGAACAGATGGCAAAAATACTTAAAAATAAACCTCAAACTACTGGAAATTTTAAGGTTAGTGGTATTACTTTCGAAAAATATAATATAGATCAGGATTTTGAAGATTATATCAGCTGATTAACTGCTTTTTTTTAGACCTTCAGAACATTTCAGAAAAAAAAAATAAAGTTAATACATTCATTATATTATTACCAGAAAAATTATTTTTTTTATTAAAAAGTCTTGTATATCCTGATAAATGTACCAAAAAAAGTTATGATGAATTAGTGAAAATTTTTCAAGAACACTTAAAGCCGAGGCCATTGATTATAACAAATAGGCATGCTTTTCTGAATAGGAAACAGCACGAAGGTGGAAATTTCTAAAGTACATGGCCAAACTACGAAAATTAGCTATGCCATGCAAATATCCCGAGAGCATGCTTAACACAATGCTTAGAGACGTTTTCATTAGTGGGTTGCATTCTAAAACGATTCTAGATAGATTATTTGAGGAAGAAGACCACACCCTTGATAAGACTGTTCAGATAACACAAGCTATTGAGTTCTCAGAGAGCAGCTCCAAAGTTATACTAATTTCTTATGTAGAAGAACTAGAAATCCATAAATTACAACAGAGCCGGAATTCGACACCTGTTAATAACCATGAAGCAGATAACGGTTGTTTCAGATGTGGTACAAAGAATAACTTCGCGTGTGAATGTGCGGAGAAAAATTTATATTGTACATATTGCTGTCTGGCCAGAGACGGCTAACAGTGAACAACTCCCCATTATTTTTCTCCTAACATTCGTTTTTTTTTTTGTTTTCTTTTTCTCAGTTCTTTTTTTGTTTTTCAATTTAATAATTAAAACTGTTAATTAGGTAAGTGACATAGTTGAAGCCTCAGTGATAACACCTAAAACAATCGTAAAATATTTGAGGGTCACACACTGCTTGTAAGAAGAGAAATCCTCACGGCATTAAGATACTATTTACTGCCTGTGGTAAGTAAATAAACATTTCTACCCATTGTCGTAACTACGAGTCTTTTAATTTACTTACAAAATGGTTCAGTGCCCAAAATGTGAGAACCCTATTACCAGGGAGGAAAAAAATAATATTTCATGTGCCAAATGCAACATAATATTCCACGGCCGGTGCTTTAACATGCAAGATAAAGAAATAGAAGCGCTACTTACCAAGAAGGATTGCCAATAAATGGCAATTAGAGGTGCTCAACACCACACTAACATCAGCCATAACCAAGTGTTATGGGTCTAATAACATAAGATGTGATGTTGAGAACACTAGAAACACCAAATGGTGGAACAAAGATCTTAGCAATCAAAGGAAAGCTCTGAGAAAGAAATTTAACATTGCTAAGAGAACTGGCAGATGGGAAGAGTACAGAGCACAACTGACAACCTACCATAAATCTGTCAGGAAAACGAAAAGACAAGCTTGGGTCAAGTTTTGTCAAGAAGTTGAATCCACTGCAGAAGCAAGTAGGATCAACAAAATATTATCTCAACAGACGCAAAAGGGCAAGCTGGGCTCTCTGTGGGACGGAGAGAGGTATACCATGAATAGTATGGAGACACTCGAAGTCCTAGCAAGCGCACTTTCCTGGTTGCGATGTTAAGTATAACCAAAGCTCATTCCCGGGTAATAACGAATCCCCTGATAGGGTGAGTTGGGATAGAGCAAATGAGATAATAACCGGCACGAGAATTGCATGGGCAATAAACAGCTTCTTACCATATAAAGCAGCTGGAGTAGATGGCATCTTCCCAGCATTGCTGCAGAAAGGGCTATCAGTACTCAAACCACACCTCCTAGAACTACTTAGAGGAAGCCTGGCACTTGGACACATACCAAACAAATGGAAGTTGGCCAAGGTCATTTATATACCAAAACCTGGGAAAGAGAATTATATCAATCCCAAAGCATTTAGGCCCATATGTCTGACATCCTTCTTGATGAAAACCATGGAGAAGGTTTTGGACAGACATATTAGGGATAATACGCTACTGCTGAGACCACTGCACCACTTGCAGTACGCTTATCAGGCAGGTAAATCCTGTGAGGTGGCCCTTTAACACCTAACATCCAAGATTGAAAAATCATTGGACCAAAAGGAAATAATGGCGGGCATCTTCATTGACATAGAAGTAGCCTTCGACAGAACCCCCTACTTGACAATAGAGAGAGCCCTGGAGGAGAAAAAGATTGACCCAACCATCCGCCAGTGGATATGCTCGATGTTAAAGGGGAGGATAATATACTCCAAATTAGGAGATAACAAACTGTGGGCGGAGCCCGCTGGTGGATGCCCACAAGGGGGGGGGGGGTCCTATCGCCATTACTTAGGTGTATGGTGGTGGACTCCTTACTGAATAGCATCAACAAAGCAGGGTTCTACACACAGGGATATGCGGATGATATCGCTATCCTGGTGGGTGGCAGGCATCAGGCTGCCATATCAGACCTGCTTACTACATGCATGGGGATACTGACGGATTGGTGTGACAACAGGGGTCTGAACATCAATCTGAATAAAGTAGAACTATGCATCTTCACAAATCGTAAGAAGGTGGTCATTAGACCACCGAAACTAAATGAAATCCAGATTAAGATTAGCACACAGGTTAAGCACCTGGGTGTCTATCTGGATAACAAATTAAAATGGGCTTTTAAATGAGCCTATGGGCTTGCAAAAGGGTAGTAGGTAAATCCTGGAGTATGAAACCAAAGGTGGTCCACTGGATTTACACCATGGTAATCAGACCCTCAATATTGTATGCCACTATGGTGTGGTGGCACAAAGCGGGACTGGAAAGATCTAAAGTCCAACTAAACAAAGTACAGAGACTGGCATGCCTCCTAATCACAGGAGCCATGAGAACCACTCCAACTGCGGCAATGGAGGTTATACGAAACCTCAGGCCATTGCAGTTGGAGGTAGAAGCGAGAGCTATGCTTTCCATGTATAAACTTGTTAAACAAGGATTGCTCTTTGAACCATCTAGAAGAGATGGGCACAAGAAGCTATTAAATAAAATGGAGGGAATAGAGGTGCTCAAAATTAACTGAGACCTCCAGATAAAGAAACACATTGAGATTACCTTCAACGTGGAAACAGACATCGGGAAGCAACACCAAAAATGCCATGGTATCAACTGCTGTACCGATGGCTCCCTAACCAAGAAAGGTTCAGGAGCAGAAATATGGAGATCGAGCGACAATAAGAGCACATCTCTCCCCCTGGGGAAGTATACCTCGGTATTCCAGGCTGAGGTAATGGCAATCTGTTGCTGTGCACAACAACTAATAGAAGATAGAACACAGAACAGAACCATCAAGATTTACTCAGACAGTCAAGCTGCCCTGGGGGCTCTGAGGAATGCTATAACCAGATCCAAGCTTGTTGAGGATTGCAAATTAGACCTCAACAGGCTAGCTGTTGATAACAGAATCTGGGTAGAATGGGTGAAAGGACACTCGAACATAACAGGTAATGAGAAGGCTGATGAACTGGCCAGACAAGGTTCGGACAGCATTCCCACTGCTCCCGAACCTATCTGTGGCATAGCCTGGAGCCTTGCGAAAAGTGAAATTGCAAGGCTCTATAACAGAATCGCCTCTCAAAACTGGCAAATGGAATAACTGAGACAGTCAAAACTGTTTCTGGGAGGGCACTGCAAGAAAAGAAGTACACAACTTCTTAATTTTGACAGAGCCAAGCTCAAATACCTGACTGAAATATATACAGGGCATTACAGATTAAACAAACATCTCTGCATAATGAAAATTAAGACCTCACCGAACTGCAGAATCTGCAACAGGGAGGATGAAACGCCTTACCACATTATATGCAAATGCGATATGCTGGCAAGGAGGAGGTTTCTTCATTTTGGGGAAGAAATAATCCTAGATCCGAGTGTGGACATAGACCCTATTAGGATTATAGGGTACATGAAGACACTAGGACTGTACTAAAACAGTACAGGATAGATGGCATAGGCACAATGAGCCTCAAGGCCACCATAGCCGGAAAAAAAAAAAAAAAAAAAAAAATAGAAGCGCTAAAGAAAATGAATAAATCCTGGTTGTCACAATTGTGATACATCAAAAAAGCCGGAGCCGTCAGGATCTGAAATTCTCGCGGCTGTTAATCACGTGAACGAGGAAATAAAATCTTTGAAAACCTCACTGGATAAATACGGGGACCTGAGTTTTGAGTTAAGCGAAAGACTGATCAAAATCAATAGCCACTTAGAGGGTCAAAACAAATATATAGAAGAACTAGTAAATGAAAATAAGACTTTAAAAGTAAAAGTAGGCCAGCACGAGATTAGACTAAATAAAGCCGAGCAAGGTCTGTTAAACAAAGGAGTGCTCTACTGTAAAAGATAACCTCTCTAGGAATTTTCATAGTTCAACCTGTTGATCTAGGTGTTGTGTAAATTTGAATGAGTTAAAATTATAAAATTGTATTGTATGTATTTTTCTCAATTTTTTTAATTTCAAGGAGTTAAATGATTTCTGGGAGTTGCTTATTTTTGCACTTACCCCATCAAAGAATCAATTCACTGCTAAGGAGTTTACAAGAGATTTATGCACTTACCCCTTTTAGGTGGGGCAAGTGCGAGAATGGGACTTAAAATTGATTTTCCTTCGCACTGATAATATATTTTAGGATATCAGGGAAATCAACTATATTGCTGAAAAGAGTATAGTTCAACGTTTGCAATATAACAAAAAATATTATCCTAGCATTAATAGCTGATTTTTTATGTTAAGTTAAAGTTGAACTTTGCACTCCATATGACGCACTTGCCCCACTTCACCTTAATTCTTTGTTTAAGCCCATTGTTTAAAATACTTCACTCATAAACTTTTTTTTCACTTCTTAAAACATAGAACTGTGTTTTTCAGTTATAACTTTAGTTACATACTGCTGAATAATGTGCGTAGAGTTGAAGAAGAACCTTTTGATTTCTTAAAAACTTCAGAATGGCCAGAGGACTTGCCAATACCTGTCACAAGCTTTTGTGAAATATTTCCATGGCATATGGTGTTGGATGATAAGCTAGACATTATTCAGCTTGGAATTGGATTTGGAAGACTAATTGGAAATTATATTGACACCTTTGGTAATAATACAAATTGCATTACTCTATCATTATTATTATTATTATCATTCACATAACTATGCACTTTTTGAAATATATTATCCTCAAACAAACATTAACGCCTTCATCCAATCTCGCTCCAGTCTCCTACCTCTTAACATCTCAACCAAATTACATTAGCTTCCATTGTTTGTTTTTTAAATCTAATTTAACTGTTTTCATGAAAATTAAATACATTCTAGCAAGTAATATTGTTTAAATATAAAATGAGAATTTAATATTACCATTATTTTGTGCAAATCCAAATATATTGTACAATTAAATAAAAAGCTTGTAGTTCTGAGTGTAATTGCCATTTAAGAATATAACAAAAAGTACAAATTTTAAGTATTAAAAACTGGCCTTGATTACCATCTGATGGTAGACTAGAGGTGCTTCCACCATTAATCCCCTAATTTATATATATATATATATATATATATATATATATATATATATATATATATATATATATATATATATTGTTATGTTTATTTATTTTGTTTTTATGGTTATTTTACTTTAATTTCTATTATTTTGAAGTTAATTTAATTTGTTAAATAAAATTTTGAGGGAATATCAAGGGTTCAGCTTTTCAAAAATAATGATTTTGACTCAATATATATTTTCAAATAAAAGCAATAAAAACATTTTTACAATTAGATTACATTTTTTACTTAACATATTTATAATTAAAATACCTTCTTTCTTCTCAATGTGACTGTAGATTCTCACAACCCAAATGTTCCCCAATTTGTCCTTCTTGCATGAAACTTCCTTCTTTTTCTTCCTTCGCCAGTTTATTCAAGCACTCCTATCATCCAGACTGCTAGTATAATTTATTATTTCTTCACACATGTGGCTTGTTAAATCTCAGAGAGATGTGATGTTTCAAAATGCGAGAGATGAGAGCAAGATGTGTTGTTGCCTCAAAGTTCCAAATCAGAGAGAGCACGGTGTAAACTTCTCGGCTTCATAAGCATATCTGACTAAAAAGACAGCGGTTTTGATTCATCGGGATCCGTGAGCATAGTGAGCTAAAAAGACGCCAAACCCCAAGCGTCCTTCAAAAAACCGTTAACGGCCAAATCTGCTTCATCATGGCCTTCATTTTTATTACGTCTTAACTTACAATAACTATATAAAATTCAAATTATACAATAAAAAACATTTTAAAAATCCTAATCATTTTTAACATATCCCAATTTAAATTGATAAGCAAAAACCACGTAACAATTAGATCGGCGGCGAACTCTCGCTGGCGCCAAATTCAAACGAATTCTTTTAAATTACAATTTATCTCGACTCCGAAATATCATTACATTCGGGTCCACTTCAGAATAAAAAAAAATTTTGAAGAATTTTTTTTTTTTTTTTTTTTTTTTTTTTTTTTTTTTTTTTTTTTAAACTTATTCTCTAATTCCAATTTTTTGATTAATCATAAACTCCTTAGTATACTATTTACAAAATGTTATTAATGTGTCAAGATGTCAAAACAAAATAATACTTAAATTAGATCAACTTATTAATAATTAGTTATCTACTACTTATCTATTTGAAATATTCTTCATTTTCGTTACAACCATGAATTTTTTAGATGACTTATAAACACTACAACTTTAAATTAACAATAATAGTAAGATTGAAAAACAAAAAGGAAAAAAAAAAACCTTGAACTAAAATTCTACACAATAAAATTTTCTAATAATAGTCAACACTTTGACATTAATTTAATAATTTGATAATTTGACCGAAAACTCAATAAAAATATTTGAAAACTTTTAAAGATTAAAAAACTTAATTAAACTTGTATGAAACATTCCTTATTAGTTCCTAATTACTTTATAATAAAATGGATATTTTCATAAATGATTGCCTAAATTGTTACCAAATTTCCAATCAACACTTTTGAATATTATAATTTCTTCTTGACCTTCCCCCGCAGGTAATTGCGTACATCAATGGGAGTCTGGTTATTTTCATTATTGAAGTAGTACCTCTTCATGATTTCTTCTTCTAATAACTTGGATAATTTATTTTTCTTATTTTCCAAAATATAACCTGGGTCTTCTTTATTAACATTTACATTATATACTTCTTTTTTAAACAAATCTTTTCTTTTTGTTTTGCTATTATTATACTTATTTATTATAATGATATGATTATACATACTTCTGTTAAGCTTCTTGTTCATGTTTGTTTTCAGCTTATTATTATAATCTTGAACAGCTACCTTTCTTAACCTTCTTACAATTTTAACTCTTTTACCTGCTCTAAATGTTATTTTTCTTGTTTCTAATCTTTTTATATATCTTGATTTTCCTTTTTCATGGTTCACATTTTTCTTCAATTGCTTAGTTTTCTTCTTGTTCTTCTTCTTCATTTTCTCAACTGAAACATCTGTTATGTTTTCTTCAACTTTAGTTGATTCTTCATCTTCTTGGTTATTTACATTTTTATTTATATTTTCAATTTCGGTATCTGTTTTTAGATAACATCCTTCTGTAGACTTAATATGTTCTTCTATATTGTCATTAATATCGCTCCAACTACTCACACTATCACTTTCAATATTTTGTAACTGTGAATTTGTTTCACTACTTTCATTGTCAAATTTTATATTTAAATAATTTGAATCTTTTGGTTTTTCATATATATGAATGATTCTATTCTCAGACATATTTCCAAATTCCTTTCTCAGAGTCCCTACTTCCTGTAATAAACTTTGTTGGTTATCAATTACTTCATTCTGCAAAGCATTCACACTTTCTCTTTTTGGGTGTTAAATTTTTCATTTATTTCTTCGACCTTTGTATCTATCTGTTGGAATTTTCCTTCTGTACTTTTAATATGCTGTTCCATTTTGTTATTAATACTACTACGACTATTTACACAATCACTTTCAATATTTGATAATTTCAAATTTATTTCATCAATTTTAGTGTTAATTAATTTATTTAATTCATTTTTCAAATCAACAGTAGTCTGCTCTAATTTCATATTAAATTTAGTTGATTGTTTATCGAATTGTACCTTAATTTCAGCAAATTGTTCCTTATATTCAGCAGATTGTTTATCAATTTTAGCGGATTGTTCCTTATATTCAGCAGATTGTTTATCAATTTTAGCGGATTGTTCCTTATATTCAGCAGATTGTTTATCAATTTTAGCGGATTGTTCCTTATATTCAGCAGATTGTTTATTTAATTGTTCCTTAAATTCATCATATCGTTTCTTATTTTCAGCAGATTGTTTATCAAATTTAGTTAACAATTCAAAAAGTAAAAAATTTGTGTTTACATCTAATGAGTTTTTTTTGTTGAAACGTTATCTGAATTAACATTTGTTGGTTTTTCAGTCAAATCATTGTTTAATTGCTCAGAATCACATCTATTTTCTAAATTTTCCACATCAACATCCAGAACATCACTTTGTTTATACCTTTTAATAACACTCTCATCAGTTACTTTTAAATTGACTACAGTACCTTCCATTTTTAACATTAGTTTACTTAAACTTAAATAATATGCTAAATTGTATAACCCCTAAGAATATTTATATCAAATACAAAAATCATAAATTTTGTTGACACATTAAAAATTATAATAAAAACCTTGAGTCAAAATCCTAAGAAAAGTCCCTATTTGGGCGCCATTTTGTTATGTTTATTTATTTTGTTTTTATGGTTATTTTACTTTAATTTCTATTATTTTGAAGTTAATTTAATTTGTTAAATAAAATTTTGAGGGAATATCAAGGGTTCAGCTTTTCAAAGATAATGATTTTGACTCAATATATATTTTCAAATAAAAGCAATAAAAACATTTTTACAATTAGATTACATTTTTTACTTAACATATTTATAATTAAAATACCTTCTTTCTTCTCAATGTGACTGTAGGTTCTCACAACCCAAATGTTCCCCAATTTGTCCTTCTTGCATGAAACTTCCTTTTTTTTTCTTCCTTCGCCAGTTTATTCAAGCACTCCTATCATCCAGACTGCTAGTATAATTTATTATTTCTTCACACATGTGGCTTGTTAAATCTCAGAGAGATGTGATGTTTCAAAATGCGAGAGATGAGAGCAAGATGTGTTGTTGCCTCAAAGTTCCAAATCAGAGAGAGCACGGTGTAAACTTCTCGGCTTCATAAGCATATCTGACTAAAAAGACAGCGGTTTTGATTCATCGGGATCCGTGAGCATAGTGAGCTAAAAAGACGCCAAACCCCAAGCGTCCTTCAAAAAAACCGTTAACGGCCAAATCTGCTTCATCATGGCCTTCATTTTTATTACGTCTTAACTTACAATAACTATATAAAATTCAAATTATACAATAAAAAACATTTTAAAAATCCTAATCATTTTTAACATATCCCAATTTAAATTGATAAGCAAAAACCACGTAACAATTAGATCGGCGGCGAACTCTCGCTGGCGCCAAATTCAAACGAATTCTTTTAAATTACAATTTATCTCGACTCCGAAATATCATTACATTATATATATATATATATTAAGTAAGCTTGATATATTTTAAGTAAGCTCATTCTGTCGGCACCCCATTTGGCATTGCTCAGAACACGGATAATGTTTAGTTTTTTAGTGGCGATAGTTTTTAGGTAAGATATATGATGTTCCCAGTTCAGTCTTTTATCAAAAGTAAGACCCAAAAATCTATGATGATTCGTGTATGGTATCGGAGAGTTTCCTAAAAACAGTTTGGGTGATGGGGATGTATTGCGTTTTCGGCTGAAGTGGAGACATTTTGTTTTATCAGTTGAAAATTGAATACCAATAGTAGTTGACCAGTGTTTGATTCGGTTCAGTGTCTCTTGTAGTTTGAGTCGGATATCCTGAATACTTTCTGATCGATAAAATATTGCTAAATCATCGGCGAATAAAAGAGGCTTAACTCCTCTTGGCAGGCTAAGCCCTAAATCATTAACAGCTAGTAGAAAAAGTGTTGGGCTGAGCACACATCCTTGAGGAACTCCATTGTTCTGTCAGTGATATTGTGAATATTCGCATCCGATCCGTACTCTGAAGTGACGATTCCATAGGAATTGTTTGATGAATGAAAACATTTGTCCCTGGATTCCTATCGATAATAATTTATGGAGTTTGATTGCATGATTTATGTTGTCGAAAGCCTTTTGCATATCAAAGAAGACTGCAATCATTTTTTGACCACTTATGAATGCACATTGTGCTTCTGTATCTAAAGTCAATAGATGATCTATTGTTGATCGGCCTTTTCCGAATCCCGATTGAAATGGTTAGATGAAATTATATTTTCCTAAAACCCACATTAACCTTTTATTAACCATTCGCTCCGAATGGGCGAGTTTGTCTTTTCCAGTTTTAAAATTTGGAGTAACTATTGAATCCTTCCAGGCATTAGGTAATATAACAGACCGCCAGATGTGATTATAGTAGTCCAGTAACCACTGTTTAGTATTTTTTGGGAGTTTTATTATCATATCATAATGGATTTTGTCAGGACCGGTTGAGCTGCCTTTTACATTGTCTAGTATATAATTCAGTTCCCATATCGTAAAAGTTATGTTATAGTAAGTTGTATCGGCTGTACTATTTTGGTGTTCAATTTTTTCAAAGTTTAGATTTAAATTATTATCTCTGGAATTGTATATTTGCGAGTAGTGGTTGGCAAAGGTATTTGATACGTTTAATGGGTCATCGAATAGCTGGTCGTTGATTAAAATGGTAAAGCAGGGTAAAGAACTTTTGGAGCTGATTTTTCAAATATTGTTCCAAACCATACTAGAGCTAGTGGAGGAATTTATGCCATTTACAAATTTCTTCCAAGATTCAGCTTTATGGTGATTAAAGATCATACGGCAGATGGCTTTTTGCTTTTTGTATTCAATTAAATTATCAGAGGTTATGCATCTGTGGAATTTTTTTTAGGCCTTACGACGGTTTTTAAGGACGTGTTTGCAAGTTTCATTAAACCATGGGACCGCAGGTCTTTTTGGGAAACCGGATGTCATCGGTATAGCTGCTTGGGCTGCGTGAATGATAGAGTTAGTTATTGCTTGGCATCCTTCTTCGATACTCAGATCATATGGCGAGTTTTCAGGTGGGGTTGCTAAGGACGTAAACTGAAGCCAGTCGGCTTTGTCTAAGATCCATCTGGGTTTTACTTGGCATGTTGGATTTAAAATAAGGAATTATATAAAAATTGGGAAATGGTCACTGCTATGTAGATCGGGAAGTACAGTCCAGTCTAGATTATTGTAGAGCGTAGGGCTGAAAAGAGATAGGTCGAGGGCAGAAAGTGCCCCATAACTAGAACTGAGGAAGGTAGGTTGTGTTTTATTTAATAAAAGTAAATCGGAGAATTCAATAAAATTTTCTATTATTTTTCCACGCATGTTTAGATCTCGGGATCCCCATAACGGACGATGACCATTGAGATCTCTGACAAAGAGCACAGGACATGGCAGTTTGTTAAATATATCAAGTAAATGCTGGGTTTCTATAGTAAGATCCTGTGGTAGGTATATATTACAAACGAAGAATGTGAAATATAATTGTATTTTAGCAGCTACAGCTTGGAGGTGGGTATTTATTGAAATCGGTTCTGAATATACTAATTCCTGCACAGCAAGCAATACACCATGGTGACCATGATTCGGATTAGGGCTATCTTTTCTATAAACTTTAAAATTTTTTACTGTTCTATTTTCATTATTTAAAAGATTGGTTTCCTGCAGAGCTATACAGAAGGGGTTTACATTTCTTATCAATTTTTTTAAATCATTAAAGTGAGTCTTCAATCCGTTGCAGTTCCATTGAAGTGAGGACATAGGGGTATATTATTAGTTATGCAAAACAATAATTTGGGAGTAAGAAATGTCATTTTAGTTATGCAATGGAAATAATATTTTAGTAAGTATCTAACAATGTTATTTAGATATCGAATAAGAAATAAGAAATACATTGTATGTAATACAATAACTAGGAAAACAATAGAATAATAAAATAGCGATATATGAGAATAAAAAATAATACATATTTAAAACTAATATATATACTTATATATACATACGTAGTCTATTTATTAGCTGAATTTTAAATATTACCTGGTTTTTTTTTTCTTCTTTTATTTTTCCTTTTTTATACATGACTTCAGTATAACCGTTGTCATTATCAGGAGGATCAATTTCAATAGGTATTGCATCACCTATCGAATGGCACTCATCAGTTGGATATAACGATATGCCAGGAGACTGGAGTGGGGCTTGGGGGGAAAGAGCGAGGAAGAGGAGATATGGAGCAGGGGTGGGGGGCCTGGTGGCACAGAAGTATCAACCGTTGTAGAGCGAGTAACTCTACATGGTGGTAAGGATTTTGATAGTGAGGTACTGGTGGTTGCAGCGGGAGTGGGAGAGCTAGGGCGGGGCTTATGCTAGTCACACTAGACATATAGGTATCTGTTGACGAGCAATGTTTATCAACATTACTAATAGGTGTTTTAATTTTTAGTTGTTCAGTATTCATTATTTGTTTTTTATTTTCTCCAAAAAAGAATGGGATAGTGGTTTGGATGCTGATTTCATTTCTTTCGGTTTTATTAACTTTTTCTTTTAATATTTACACAAATGATTTGTTAAAAGAATTTGGGTATGTTTCTTTATATATTTTTTTTGCTTCAATTTGCGATATTTTATTGTTAATTTGTATACCCTTGATCTCTTTATGCATTTGGAATATATGACAGGTGCAATCCAAGGGGTTATGAGAACCATCGCAATTTATACATTTAGGCTCTCTTTCGCATTTGTTTCCCTGAGTATGTTTAGCTTTTCCGCACTGTATACATACAGATTCTTTTTTACATTGGGCGGTTGGATAATTAAAACCCAAACAGTTGTAGCAGCGAAGGGGATTAGGGATATATGGCTGAACCGGAACAGTCTGGTATCCTACCTTAAATGTTTTTGGGGCAATAGGTGTTGGGAATGTAATTATATAATTGTGGGTAGCTATTACGGGACCATTTTTTAAAATTTTAATTCTGATAATATCGATTATTTTTTTATTTAATTCTTCTTTAATTTCTTCAATATCCAAGTATTGAAAGTCATATACTTTTATGATTCTCTTACTATAATTAAGAGAATTATGGGGGGTAACCTGTATTGGGAATTGTCCTCCAAAATATTTACAGGAAAGGAGTATTTCAGGTTGGGTGCTCTTAAAAATTTCAACCAATAGTGATATGTCTCTCACTTTTTTAATATTTTTTATCTCCCCTACTAGGCCTGTGATCAATTAATTAATGAAAAAAGGAGAGACCTTGACAAAGCTCTCGTCACCCTCTCTTTTAATTATTATGAAGGTTGGACTAATTTTTTGTCCTTCTGGGATCAACCTGTCTAGTTGGGATTTCATTTTCCCCTAGGACGTTTTCTTTTAGCCTCAGGACTAATTGGGTCATCTGGTTCTTCCATAATTAGAAGACCAATATAATCAGTTGTTGAATTTGAAAATATATAAAATTAAATAGTACTTAAAATTCAAGGGGAAAAAAATAGTAATAATAATAATAATAATTATAAAAAGAGGTATAAATCTAAATATCACAAAAATATAGATGAGAAAAAGAAGAAGAAAAAGAGAAAAAAGAAGATGTATATAAAGGAATACTTTCTCTTATCTGTTTGTTATCCCTCGGAGCTCTGGTAGATCCTTCCTCTTTGGAGTCCAGACAAACAATGATTTCATTTTCTTTTATAACACACAATATGAAAGAAATGAACAGCTCAAAGGGAAAGAGACAGACCTCATTTTTGAAAGCTCTGACAAATTTAAGTAAAGGAAAAACAGGACAAAACATTGGTTGAGCTCATTGAACACTTTCTCAATGAAAATAATAACTGAAAGAAGAGGAATCTCAATTAAGTCTAGAGAAACTTTTAAGGTGTCCTTGGCACCAAGCTCAACTGGACATGGTTGAAAGAAAGTGGCCGAGAAGTTAAAATTTTGTACCATCATTGATCGTTTTTGGGTACAATGGTATCAAGACCGGGTGATTTGACTCTTAAAGGTGACAAAAAAGACTTTTTCAATATATTACATATCTACCACAACTTGGAAAAAGGTCCTCATTTACCCATTGAGTGGTGAAGTCACTTTTTAACAATTTTTTAATTAAGGATTATATTTTTCCTTTCCTTCTCTCACTATCTCCTTAGTGCTGTAAAGTGTGGAGTAGCATCCTCCGACCATCTTGTCCAACAGCCCCTGTCCTGTGTAAGCCTTCTCATCTCCGGCATGGTGCTTCCTCTTGCTATGCCAATCCTCTGTTAAGTCTGCATACATGAGCCCTGGCCTGCCTTGAGGACGCCTTTCTCCCGGTCTTGCTTCTAATAGCCATCTGGCCTTACGATCATCTCTCATTCTGTTAACATGAATGGGATGAGCTTATAAGCCTTTTCATTGCTATAAAAAAATAACAATAATAATTTTCGAAACTAGGCTGTATGCACCAACTTTGAGGGATCGATTTACATTAAAATTCATTAAAAATATTGATTAGGAAGTTTTAGTTCCAGCTTAAGTCCAGCAGGACAGTGAAAAATCACTGCCATGAGAATGGCCCATTTACAGCATTAATCGCTGAGCACTTGAGAATAATTGGCATCTGAATTCAGAGAATTTTAAGGTGATTCTCATTGGTTCTATTTCTCCTATTACTATCTATTGGTATACCTCAATAATATCCCTAGTCAGTTCTCAAACTCTATTAGACTTGTCAAACTCAGACTTGTCATTAGACTTGGGCAAAGATCTTCTAAAATAATCTTCTTTTGGTCAGATCTTCGGTCTTTGTCTTGTGAATAATAATACTGTTGATATTCGAAAATGAGAAAAACAAAGTCAGTGGCCATTTACAGCTAACCCTGGCAACAGAATAAATAGCTTTCGTTCCGGCCACTACATCAACTCCTCCTTTGATGACATAAAATAATTATCCATAGTAATATTTTTCCTGGGCCCAAAACATGATTTGCCAAATGTTTGACTACTTTAGAATAGAATAGAATAGAATAGAAAGAAAACTTTATTCTGGGACAAAGTCCCTTAAGAATAACATTAAATAACATAAAGTAAGATCATAACTGGCCGAGAGGCTGTTAAAAATAAAATAACAAAGATAAACTGAACACATATATGTATGAAAAAAAGATACAGAGAAAAACTAGAAAAAGAAATAACTTTAAATAAAAAGAGGGTGAAAAAAATGAGTATACAAAATAGAGGTTAATATTGTAAATAAAATTGCAAAAGAGAAAAAAAAAAAAAAAAAAAAAAAAAAAACAGAAGAAAAATAAAAGATAGAAAATCAAAAATTATCATTACAAACAATTAAAACATCATAATCAAAATATAATTTATGCTTATGTTTTATGTCTGACGGTCTTAGTAATTAAATTAGACGATTACATATACAGTACATACATCCTTACAATTAGAGAGCGTCGAGTCGGAGGGAAAGAAGATGGTGAAAGAATAGTGATCTGAATGTTCCAAGGGAAGAAGCATTGCGGATACAGGGGGGGAGGGAATTCCAAAGAGTAGAGGATCGGACAAGGAAGGAACGTTGGAATGCAGTACTTCTGTGGGATGGAGTATAGAGATCGGAAAGACGAGATCTTGTA
Organism: Euschistus heros; assembly: GCA_003667255.2. Classification (NCBI taxonomy): domain Eukaryota; kingdom Metazoa; phylum Arthropoda; class Insecta; order Hemiptera; family Pentatomidae; genus Euschistus; species Euschistus heros. Next base: position 4,403,367 of record RCWM02000005.1, read on the forward strand.
TGCAGTGATTTGATAGCGGACTTGAATTTGAGGTTACTGTAAATAAAGGGAGGGTGATGGGTGTTGATAACTTGGTATAGATAGGTGCCTAAGAAGTATTTTCTGCGGAAGGAGGGGAACAGCCAATTTAACTCAGTGTAGAGACTTTACTGCCATTATTATCAATATTCTAAGGTCCATCAGGTTGATGGCCACAATAAACTTCTATGTTGCTGGTTATATAGCATTTGAATAAAAAATGTAATGCCAGGACTTTTGAAATTTCTTATCAGTTTCCGTTAATAATTTTGCTTAAGACTTTTTATAAACACCATCTATTTCTTCACCTCTTCAATTGCCAAAGTTCTGAAAGTAGGTAAACAATATAAATCTATGCTATTATATAATAGGACAAGCCTGTTTTCGTTTGTGATTACAAACCACGAAAACTAATGAACCGATCTGTACCAAGTTTTGACCAAATAAATAACTCATTTCAGCACTCTGACTGGGGTCGCACATCTCTGCAAAAACACATTTTTCGTCACTTTTTAGCTACAACTCCGAAACTAATTGTTTGATCCAAAATTATTTTTTTCCATTTGAAAGCTGGATAAATTTACTATAAGAACCTGTATATTAAATCTTGATCAAGTCCCGTTAAATACCCATGCTTGCATCCTAAAAACCACTTACTGTTTTGAAATCCAAGTTTTTTTGGCACATTTTTCATTATAACTCCAAAACTGTTTGTTTGACCTGAAATTTCATTTTTTCAGATAAAATCTGGTTAAATTTACTATCAGACCCTTTATATGAAATTTTGATTAAACCCTGTAATGTAAATATGTATGTTTTGGCAAAATATGATGATTTTGACATTTTCAGTGGGTATGCTTGGGTGCATTGCGGGTTACGCATGAAATATGCGACTATTTTTGACTTCACAGGTTCGTTAGGAGTAGTTAGAAGGTAAAAATACTAAAAGTCTCCAATCCTGGGGGAACGAGATTCCCCAGTTTATGGTGGGGGAAGGGGAGAAGATCCAATGTTTCAGTTTTTCAATTACATCTTGAAAATGGTGGCTGGAAAAATATGCTACGAATCAAAATTAAAGCTAATTATATTTCCTATAAAATTGTTTCTATACATATTTGTCCAACTTTTAACGGTATACACATTAAATTATACTGGTACAAGTACTGTCAATGGTAAGACACCTTACAAAATATGCTTTTCCCAGCCAGTACATCTCGATTATTTAAAAATATTGGAACCAAAGTTTACGTTTATATTGCAAAACAAAATAAAAAAAAATGGGATCCTAAAGGAAAAACTGGAATATTTGTCGGGTATGAGTAGAACTCAAAGGCTTTTAGGGTGTGTTATCCAGAGGAACGAAGAGTTATCATCGCATGAAATGTTATTTTCGGTAATGCTTACTATTGTGAATCTAAAAATAATTATATTGAAAAATTAGAAATATTTTTGGAGTCGGATGAAGATGATGAAAGTCCAGAAGTATAAGAAATAAAAAGAGATCTAATTACAGGGATTGGATGCTAAAGATTCACTAGAAAATTTCTACGGATTCGCTGATTCGTCAACACAATATGAAGACAGAGTAGAAGATGATATGCATCCTACAGAACTACAAGAAGAAGAAAGACATCTTAGGGAAAGAAAAAAGTTAAAGCTTGTTTCTTCTCCTAAGATGTCTTTCTTCTTTTCGTTTCAATGGTTTGAAATGGATAATTGCAGATCTACAAAAACGCCATTGGATCCAAATTTTTAATTTGATGTGACTGAAAATAATCCTGATTCAGAAAAAATGTCACCAAACCATTGGCTCATTAATGTATGCCGCCTTAGGTAGCAGGCCAAACCTGAATATATCTCTTAATATAGCAAGCAGATATTTAAATAGAGCCAATGAGTCATTATATTTAATTTTGATAAGAATTTAAGATATGTTAGAGGTACAACCGATTTACAGCTGATTTTCAGAAGAAATACAAATGCTCCTATAGTATAAGGATATGTGGATTTGCTTGGGCTGGAGATCAAGATGGTAGACATTCGACAACAGGATACATTTTTAAGGCTTACAGATGTACGGTTTCCTGGTCATCAACTAAGCAGAAAAATGTCAGTCTTTCGACTACAGAGGCTGAATATGTTGCATTTAATTCTGCACTAAGTGAAGCCTGCCTAATTAAGAATATTCTGGAAGTTTTGTGTATCAAGAATGTCACTCTAATCAAGATGCAAATAGAAGACTAAAACCCTTTGACATCAAGTATCATTTTATAAGTAAATTGGTTGCAGATGGTACAATTATTTTGACCTATATCAAGTCAAATGAACAATGCCCTAACTAAACCAGTTTCAGGAAATTTATTGGATCAATTTTATTGTAATGTTGGTGTGCCATTGTGAAAGAGAATTTTTATTATTTTTTTATCTATGTATATTTTATTTAAAATTTGATTGATGGAGAGTGTTAGGAAACAATAAAATATCTTATCTTCAAAACTGCCATAGTTTGATGGCAAAACTGAATGTTACAGTGCGGTTGTATATGATGCCATGTTTGTTAGTTATTCAGTTGTGATGCTCTCCTGTGTTAGCCTGTGATTAGGTTATGCCCCTCTTTTATTTATAAAATAAAGTTTAATTGGAATTGAACAGGTTCTTTATGAATTCCACATTACCAAACAGTTATTATATATGTTTTAAAAGATAAAAAAATTAATTTTTTATTAAGTGATAACTTTAACATACTAAATGCAGTGTATTTATAGACTGTATATAGGCCTCTTTTTAAAACCCACAAAATATTTCTATTTTCTTAATAAATACCCCCATATATCCCATTTACATTACCCATACTCCCATTGTTTCTGAACTTGACTTTTCTACAATGAATGCATTGTAGATTGTAGCTTAAATTGCCTATTTCAAATATTTATACAAGAAATAAAAAATTAAACAGCCTATGTATATTACATTAGTGATATCTGATAGACATAATTTAATATGGTCTATGCTTCATGATAATTAGAAGAAAGTGATAAATCAGTTTAAAGGTGCTGATCATAATTAATCAGTATTGGCTAACTAAAATAATTACTATGTTAGCCCCACAACAGCCCATTTAAATACAGTATATTATATTTATTTAAGGATTTTTTAAAAAGTTGTATAAATATTTTTATTTTATTTTAAATCAGACAGGTCAAATACTTAAAATAGTTTATTTAAAATGATTAAAATTTTGAAATGTTCATTTGTAGGAGTAAATGTGAAAACATATTTTGAATTTAAAAGCCCTCCTGGAGTTACAATTGATTTTTATGGTATCATGAAAAGATCCAATTCAACTTTTACTTTGTGCTTAAAAGAAAATTTTGGACAGGTGAGTGATTACATTATTTAACGAATAAAAGTTAAGTAAAATCTTAGCATAAAACATAGACATGACATTGAATCTAAACAATGATACATACCAACTTATTGCTAATTATAATTGTATACTACTTGATTATTGTGAAATAAGATGAAGAAGAAATCATCTTATAAAAAGTGGTGGGAAAAAATTTCAATGAAAAATCAGTTTTAAGTTATTTACTTGAATTAAGAGACTTATAAATTGTATTTATTGTGTAGGAGGTGGAAGTGAAAGGGCAAATGGTCTTATGCACTGAATCTAATACATTATTTTATATTGGTACACCATGCGCTGATGGCTTAGAGAGTTTGAATGGTAAAGGACTTTTTATATCAGATATTCCACTACATGATGCTACAAGGGATGTCATTCTTGTAGGTGAACAAGCTAGAGCACAGGTAAACAGGTTTTTTATTTTACTAAATTTATTATTAGATAATTTTAGAATCGATATTTTTGTTAACAAGAATCATTGTGAAATTTATCTTTCACACTTATTTATGTATAAGATATTCTAATATATATATATATATATATATATATATATATATATATATATATATATATATATTACGATTTTTATATAATTTCAAAAATATTAATTAAATTATAATTAGATACAAAAATATACGAGCATGGGTTCTTATAAAATTCAACTATACCTTTTAAGCAATTATATTTGAATTTCAATCATATTAATATTAACAACCTCAGGTGGGTTCACGGAGGGCGTCCTTAACCTTTACACTATAATAAATATTAATTTTAAAATTGACAAACATTCTTTCATTTACTGATTACCAAATTTAATAACTAAATTGATATCACCAATTTGTGGAACGAGAAATTCCAGGAAGCCTTTTAATATCGGAAAGTGGTGGGGATGCCCATGGCCTGCTTTCGATGGCTTATTTATCGATTCATCGATCATTCAATCGACCCTTTTTATTTATTAATTTATAGATCATAGTAATCACCACAATATGTTTATATATATATATATATATATATATATATATATATATATATATATTGTTGTGATATTTTAAAACTGAAAATTATATAGGACAAGGGATGAAAGTGTAAGGGTCTAAACCAGGTAGGAACCCTTGGATGAGGAACACCTGAGGTACCTGCAAGATTCAGCCCTTGAGGCAGGTAAAGGAAGGCAGTTGGTATTAGGACAGAGAATGAAGAAGACATGGTCAGTTGTTTATGGACCTTAGAGCAACCAGTGTCAGGAGTCAGAAGATTATGGAACCAAGAATAGACTGGGCTAGATAAGTGAAAGTGTTTAGGTTCTCTCAGTAATGGACTTTAATTAAAATTAAATTAAGGTAAATTTAAATATGTTTATATATAAAATAATAAATATAAAAAGTATGCACAAAACATTGTTTAAATATTTCCAGTCAAAATTCAAAAGAATATTGACAGAACCCTAATAATGAGTTAAAGTCAATTAATTATTGATATATAATTTTATTAAACATTAATGATAGAAGAAAATCATTATATATATATATATATATATATATATATATATATATATATATATATATGTTTAGTAAGGTTCTTGAGGTTCAGTCATAAAATAAAAAAATCAACTATTTTGGCGACGTTTCGAGACTATATTGTTCTCATAATCATGCCCTGCATCTTAGTAGGAATGTCCTAGTGTTCTTCACGCTTGCTAATATAGTCTCGAAACGTTGCCAAAATAGTTGATTTTTTTATTTTATGACTGAACCTCAAGAACCTTCCTAAACATTTAATAGTAACAGTCAAGAATTTATTCATATATATATATATATATATATATATATATATATATATATATATATATATATATATATATATATTTTGTTCCTGCGGAAATCAAATATATTTCTTTCATCCTGGAGTAGCAATTTGTCTTTTACCATGATTTTGAAATATAATATTATTTAATTATTAGCGTAATTAAATGGGTAATATTTGTAGAAGGGGTAATAGAAAAATCTATAGTCTCTATAACGAGCCTGATATTGTAGCTATCATCAAGGCAGGGAGGTTAAGATGGGCGGAACACCTTGTGCGAATGTTGGATGGGTATCAAAAAAAATTCTAATAGAACAGATATCCAGCCGGCACAGTGTTGGGAGACCCACTGTACAGGATTGTAGGTCCATTGGAGTAAGGGATTTGATGGCAGCACCCCAGGACAGAAACACATGGCAATTGCTGCTGGAGGAAGCCAAGACTCACTTGCGGGGTTTTGAGCTAAATAAATAATAATAATAATATTACAGTAAAAAATTCCAGATTTTGTAACTGTAGTAGAATATAAGTAATGCTGTGTCCAATCAGAACTTCCCTTGAAATTATCAGGATGAATCATTTGTTATGTTAACCAGTGAGCTAATTTTTCACAGCTCTAAACTGAAATTCAAGGATTTCTTAATCTTTCTAGGAAAGATAACTGCAGCATTGGCATATTCAAAAGAGAATTTTTTTGAGAGGCAAATCAAAACCTCTCTACCTAAGATTCCAGGCAACCAAGTTAACTTTTAACTTCATCAATGGTTGATCAGAGAACTGGGACTCACTATATTAATTAAGTAGAGTACCTATGCACTAGTTCATTAAAATCGTTTTACTTTGTCTCTTAAATTTGTGTTCATTATATGAAGACTACAAGAATTGTAGAATTCAAAGACTGCTTAATATCCCTGGATAGTACTCATGGTTAATTTAGCACACCAAACAGTAAAAACAATATCTAGCATGGTAAGTGGTGCCATTAGTTTACAATTTTTTTTTCTAATATAAATAGTTCCAGGTAGGGCCTAAGCGATGCGGCCTGAGGTAGGGCCTGAGCATTAATTGCGGTAAGATGGATACTTTAAGGTGCCTACAAGGATGTGGTGACAAAGAAGTGCAAATTAATGGGCATACATTTAGGCGTTGCAAAACTTTTAGGAACTTAAAATCTCTAATGAAAGAAAAAAAATCACATGACATTGGAGATCAAAGCAAGAATCGCGGCTGGCAGCAAATGCCTTTTTCTGAGGTCTCGAGAAGTGTCTTGATCTGCCAAAATCACTGTCTACAAAACTGTAATAAGGCCAGTTCTGACTTGCAGAAGCGAGTGTTGGGTGTTGACTCAAGAGAATGTACCCAGGATTTGGGAAAGAAAGGTCCTCAGAAAGATCTTCGGTCCAATGAATAACCACGGAGTCATGGAGAGGGTATTGGAGAGTCAGGACCAACATGGAACTTGAACAACTGTTCGGTGAACCTGACATCATTTCTATAGTCAAAGTAGGAAGATTAAGGTGGCTTGGACATGTACAAAGGATGACGGAAGACAGGCTTCCAAAAAAAATGATGTATGGCAGGCCAGGAGGAAAAGGAAAGCAGAAGATAGTAATAGACAGGAATGGCTGTTGATTCTTTGTGAGGGCCAAGGCCTAAGGACTAGGACTGTAGTGCTCAGGAAAAAAATAAATAAATTAAACTTAACTTTAAAACACAATTTAAAAAAATTGAAGTCTTAGGAAAAAAACACACAATGTTTATTGAAATTGTCCAGTTTAAAAATGGTCTTCAAGGTTTTAAAGTGAAAAGAGCTGGTCTTCTTCAGGGCAACCGAACCAGTAAGGAAAGGAGACAATATATGACTGGTTCGGTCGCCCTGAAGAAGACCTGCAAGGCAGGATGAAACGTTGGCCCTCCACAAAAAGCTTTTTACTCGGACGCGTTTTTGTTTCTCTTGACATCTTCTTATATTATATTTACCCTTCAATCTTGCCAATTATTTATCCGGTTTTTAGAACGAAGTTTTTTTGAAAACTATTATATGGTACAAAGTTATTTTATTTTATTTTTCTATTCTACTAAGCATAATTTTGGATCCGCATTTTATTCATTCCTAAAACCAATAATAGATTGAACACTTTGATGTATGAAGTAAAAACATTATAGATAACTGTTTATACTAGTAAATGATCCAAGTCAGAACAGCAAATCCCTACCAGGTACTAACTAAACGAAGCTAACGGGAAAGGCGAATGGAGACGTCCTCACTCACAGGAGGCCCTTTAGCACCGAAAGTGTTAAAGGAATCCTGAACCAGAAGAAATGAAGACAACAATCAGTTCAAGACTACCTCACATTCCCCTTATATAAGAAAAAAAACATAGAAATTGCTTCTTCTTTTTTTTTTTTTTTTTTTTTTAATTACTTTTAAAAATTTAATTACTTTGAATTAATTTGTTCTCAAATTGTTGGAATATTGTCCTCCTAATAACACTATCTTCAATACCTAATTTGATTTAGACCTTGATCCTTTTGAACTATGTTGAAATATTAATTCTAAACATGTTTGATTTATAAACTCTTTGTAATTATATGAATGTTATAGGCATCATATTGTAAGCCTTTGTTAGTTGGCTTCTCTCTGCCATCTTGTATGTGTGTGTTTGTACTCTGTGACCTTTATCATGCCTTTGTTATTCACCCCAACAGACTCCACTTTATTCTCCTTCTTTTAGTCCAGTAAAATAAGGCTCCTAAAGGCCGTTTTCAAGAAAAAACTGCGGAACTTTTATTCTCAATGGATCTTTATGTTTATTGGGGTGCTGAATCCGAATCTGAAGTATGCTACCACGGCAAACATCGGCTTCATATTCAAAATCGCAAAAAACAAAAAAAAGCTAGCACGCTAAATGTGTATGTTTTGGCAAAATATGTAAATTATGTCATGTTCAGTAGACTGGTGTGGGTATTTCACAGTGCTAATTATCAGTTACATATATAGGATCTAATAGTAAATTTTACCAGCTTTTAGAAAAAAATATTCAATTTTGGATCGGACAAATTGTTTTGGAGTTATAGCGAATAATGTGCCAAAAAAACATGTATTGTACAAAAGTAAGTGATTTTCAGCGAGATAGCTTGAGTATTTCAAGGATTTTGATAGAAATTTCATATATATGATCTAATTGTAAATTTAACCACCTTTCCGATTGAAAAAAAACATTTTTAATCGGACAAATACTTACGGAGTTATAATGATAAATGGATTTAACTACTTTTTGGCATCTGCGATATTATAATTCCGAAAGTATTTGTCCGATTCAAAATTTTTTTTTCAATTTGAAAGGTAGTTAAATTTACAACTAGATCCTATATATGAAATTTTTATTAAAATTCTTGAAATGCACAAGCTATCACGCTGAAAATCACTTACTTTTGTACAATACATGTTTTTTTGGCACATTATTCGCTATAACTCCAAAACCATTTGTCCGATCCAAAATTTAATATTTTTATCTAAAAGCCGGTAAAATTTACTATTAGATCATATATATGTAACTTATAATTAACACCGTGAAATACCCACACCAGTCTACTGAACATGACCTAATTTACATATTTTGCCAAAACATACACATTTAGCGTGCTACCTTTTTTTGTTTTTTGCGATTTTGAATATGAAACCGATGGTTGCCATGGTAGCATACTTCAGATTCGGATTCAGCACCCCAATAAACATAAAGATCCATTGAGAATAAAAGTTCCGCAGTTTTTTCTTGAAAACGGCCTTTAGGAGCCTTATTTTACTGGACTAAAAGAAGGAGAATAAAGTGGAGTCTGTTGGGGTGAATAACAAGGGCATGATAAAGGTCACAGAGTACAAACACACACATACAAGATGGCAGAGAGAAGCCAACTAACAAAGGCTTACAATATGATGCCTATATCATTCATATAATTAAAAAGAGTTTATGAATCAAACATGTTTAGAATTAATATTTCAACATAGTTCAAAAGGATCAAGGTCTAAATCAAATTAGGTATTGAAGATAGTGTTATTAGGAGGACAATATGCTACTGCTGTGGAAGAAAAAAGTTTTGATAAAAACTGTGGTAGCTGGTAAGAAATCGAGTGTAGGTAAAAGGAATAAATAGTGGGAGAAGGACTGATGGAGAATGACAGCAGTACCAGCTGTCATTCTCCATCTGAGCTATTTGGAATGATCAGAAACCAGTTAGTCATGTTTCTGTCATGCAGCAATGAATTTAACTTGTCTGTATAATTGCAAATACCATCCACGTTTCTGAGGAGAAGGGAAAGGTTAGTTGTCATTTAAGAATTTTTCGAAGAGGGGATGATGAAACTGCAAACAAGCTTATTCAATAGTAATATAAAAGGTGTATCTAAGGATCTGAATTTTGAAATAAACAAAGTAATAAGGAGCGAGATCAATATCATTTAGGGGAGGAGATATGAAGTATTGGGTGTAAATTATTTACAGTGAGTGTTTTTAAGGATTTTTTGTGGTAGCTGGGTTTATGGTTGGAGTGTTGAGGTTCAGATTAACGATTTTGAAGTTAGGATTGTGACTTGGGCCCTGTTTTAGAAGAATGCTCTCTGCCACTTAACAGCTAAGCATAAGAAATTGTCGCATTCATAATTTTAGAGGGCTGCCTTCTTGTTTTCCTGGCTGATAAGTGAGCCTTGATGGTTTTGTTGGTTGGCATCCTCTGCAGTTTAATGGGGTTGTATGTTGTACTGAAGACCTAGAGTACACACTACTGGTGAGTCACACAATTTGTTCAAACTTCGTTTTTGTGAGCTTGATCCCACTTCACATATCTCGGCTAATGGTGACAGCAGCTTTTTATATGCCCATAAGCTTGGAAGTTATGGTATTGAGAGAAAGCTCTTTTAGGATATGGCTTTTCAACTGCAACACTTGAGTATTAGAGCCTCCACTTGGTAGTTTTGTTCCACTCTTGGAGCTTGCTCTTAAGTTCATGTAGAAGATTGGTATGGAATTTTGTTGCCTGTCCCAGGTTGTTCCTTACTTTCTCTTAGAACATTAATGACCTGGTTTACTCGATCATCTTCAATAATATCAGCTGGATTTGTGGGATACAACTTTTTAATAATAACCCTTAATGATTTTTCCAGCCTCATCTGCTAGGTGTGAAAATATCTTCTATCTAATTGATAAACAAAAATTTACATATATATACACATTTAGTGTGCTAGCTTGGGTGGTTTACAGGATTCAATATAATTTACATTTATAGCAACTGATAGCGAATTTAATCAGCTTTGAGATAGAAAAAAGAAATTTGGGATTGAACAAATATTTGAGGGGTTAGAGCGACAAATGTGCCAAAAAACACTTGGATTTTACAACAGTACATTTTTATTAGTGGGCTGGCATGTACATTTTACGGAGTTTGATTAAAACTTCATTTATAGATTCTTATAGTAAATTTAATCAGCTTTAAGATGAAAAAAAAAATGTTATATCGGACAAATAGTTTCAGAGTTATAGCCAAAAGAGTGTGACAAAGTGTTTTCGCTATAACTTTCCAATAACGTAACTTCGCGAAAAATGGTCCGATTTCGGATTTCTTTTTTTCATTATGTAGGTACTAGTTCCAGTTGCAATTAATATTTGAAGACTTTCTTCAAAAAAAGCTTCGTTATGGTTTTATAGATAAAAAAAACAATAATAACGGGTTTTTAGGCGGTTTTTTGCGATTTTGAATATGAAGCTGATGGTTGCCGTGGTAGCAAACTTCAGATTTGGATTCAGCCGTTAAGAATAAAAGTTCCACAGTTTTTTCTTCGGCAAACCCTTATTTTACTGGACTATTTCTCTTACTCCTATGTGCCATTAACCCTCCAGTAGTTGCAACCCTAGGACTTACATCAATAGTCGCAACGATCTGACAGATCACCTCTTGAAATTCAATCATCTACTGATGATTTCATCACTTTTATTTTTCTCATTTTCATTATCTGATTTTTAAAGGAATGCACATAATAATAAACATTAATAAAATAAGTAATACAAATATTATTTATCTATTATAACAACTTTTTTTTTCTTTTTTTTTTTATATACATTTATTGAAATTTACAACTGTACAGAATATATACATCAAGTAAATGCATTGACAACGATTATAATAACATGTTAAAACTTGGAAAGAACTACTCATCAGTAGCACTTTATTAAAACTTCTACACTAGAAGGTCTCTAGGCCATCTTTGTTTCAGACGCCTCAGAGGATTATCAGGAATGGAGTGGGGAGCAAGTTGAGAAACTAACGGATTTGAGTGATTATGGAGCTTACGATGAAAGGATAGGTATCTGGTGTGGGCTAAATCAGCAACATATGGAACATTAAGATCTTTATAGATAAGTTTATTGGTGACAAAGTAAGGAGCATTGAGGATTTTACAAAGGATTTTGGATTGTAAGGATTGAATACGAGATGAATTGGATGGCTCAGTGGAGCCCCAAAGCCCAACTCCGTACATCCAAATAGGTCTAATCACAGTCATGTATGTGAGTCTTTTGTAATTAATTTGGAGCTTTGAACGTTTGTCTAGTAAATGTTGAAGTAGTCTAGTAAATGTTGAAGTAGTCTAAAACGACTGGCAGTTTCTTGTCGTTTTAGTCTTGTATGTGGATCCCAAGTTAGTCGTTTGTCCAAGTGGAGTCCTAGGTAGCGTATCTGTTCAACAGGGATTAGTGGAATATCATTAAAGGATACTGTAGGACAGGAGGTCGTAGGTTTACGACGAAGGGTAATGATTATTTGGTGGGATTTGTTTGGATTTATTTTGACTCTCCATTTTTGACACCGTTCATGAAGGTTTAGGATATGGGATTGGAGTGTTTGAGAGGCAATGAAGGAATCATTGTTTACTGATAACACACATGCTTGGGGCGGGTCTTGGTCTTAAGATTATGTAATGTTGAAGACCTGGACATGGTTGAACGAAGGAGACCAAGAAAAGACGATCTCAGGCCGCCCTCTGTCATCGTGCGCTTCGTTAGGCAAACGCTTAGGGACGAAATAATTCATTAAAAGAAAAGTTAAGCGGGAATTTACAACAAGAAATATCGGTTGGCAAGAGAACGATTCCCACCGGATTTTCATCGGAGAAGAAATGACACCAACCGACAGACACCTCTACTGGTTGGCTAGGCAGAAGAAAGTAACTGGTAAGCTAAAATACGTATGGTTCTCAGCCGGTAGAGTGCGCTGTTGAAAAGACGACGGCCACCCTGTTATCTTTGTCGATTGGGCTCAGGATTTGGATGTCTTCATATGATTGTCATTTACCTGTATAATCTACTTACTGTCATTTTCTTGCATCATTTTGGGTTATTTCGTGGAATCGTCACTGCGTACTTTAGAATTTTATTTCATTCATACATTTTTCTTTCAAATTTCTTCCCACATAAATAGTTTTACTTTATTTTCTTCATTTTATTTTTCTAATTTTAGTTTTATTAATTTTTATTATACAATGTACTCTGCAGCTTGTTACTCATATTACAGGGCGTTTTTTCCTATAAATGTCTTTTCCTTAAATCCTCTTCAGTATGTCTAGTATCTTAACTACCTGTCACGTTAACTCCCAATCCTTGCCTGCCCATTTTGATGAATTCCAACAATATTTCTCACATAACTTTTATCATATTATATCCATTTCCGAAACTTGGCTTAAGCCCCACATTTCTTCCTCTTTTGTCTCCCTTCCCAATTACTCCCTTACCCGCCATGACCGGGCTGGCCGGACTGGCGGTGGTGTTGGCATATATGTACACGACAGCCTGAAAACAAGAATCCTCGATTTTTTTCTCCCTCATCCATACATCCTCACGTTGAATACCTTATCCTAGATATTTCTGCCGGCAATCATCACCTATTATACGCTGTGATATATCGTCCTCCTCTTGTTCTGTTCGATCAGTCCTTCGAATCTTCCTTATTTAACCTTGTTCCTCTCTATTCCAATATCATTATCTCCGGAGACCTCAATACAAATTTGCTTGCTGACTCCAATGATAAACGTTACTTGGATAACCTGTTCTATTCTCTCCGCCTTTTCATCGTACCTTTCGCTCCTACTCACCATTCCTGCTGGACCGACTCATGGTTAGACCTATATATTATAGATTCTCAAAAAAAATCTCCTTTCCTCCTCTCAAAGCCCCTTTTCATTTTTATCTCCCCATGACCTAATCCAAATATCCTACGATTTTCAAACCTATTCTTTTCCTACAAAAACCATAACTTACCACAACCTTGACCGTGATATTATCCTACCTCTCCTTGAAACCCTATATTGGAGTGAAATCTACTCTTCCTCCTCCATAGACTCCATGGTCGAAATCCTCACATCCAATCTTCTTAGTATCCTTGATACCTACGCTCCTCTTAAAACCTCTACCTTTCGTCGTCGACCTGCACCCTGGATGTCAAAAGAAATTAAAGATCTACAGAGAAAGTGTGAGGCTGCACAAAGATGATTCAGACGAACGAGACTCACGGACGACTATCAACTGTTCAAAATAATGCGTAACCAGGTGCAAGTAAAAATTCGAAGTGCAAAATCTTCCTATTTCCACGAAGCCTTATCGTCCTCTCCCAATTCCAAGTCAAAATGGCAAGTCCTTCGAAAACTCTCCCTCTATAACCCCTCCAGATCCTCAACCTCAACTAACTTCCCAATTTCGGCTAATGACCTGAACGCCTATTTTGTTTCATCATCTCTCACCTCTCCTTCCCGTTATACCAGTTTTTCCTCAGAAACACCTTTCAATGACAGTAACTTTTATTTTTCCGACATAACCCCCACAGAAATTATCTCCTCTATCATGAAATCTAATACCAATTCCGTAGGCCCAGATGGTATCCCTATTAAACTTACAAAATTATGCCTCCCAGAAATTTTACCGGTCCTTGTCTTTATCTATAATTTCTCCCTACAAAACTCTATATTTCCTACCTCCTGGAAAAAAGCTATTGTTCATTCCTTCAATAAAACTCCTAATCCTAAATGTCCTGCAGATTATCGCCCGATCTCCATCCTTTCAAACCTTTCAAAACCCCTTGAACGATTGGTGCAATCCCAAATTTCCCATTTCCTGGAAGATTCCCATCTATTCGATCCTTTTCAATCCGGTTTCCGTCCTGGTTATTCTACACAATCGTCACTAACCAAAATCATAAGCAATATCCATGCTGCAATAGATGAAAAAAAAACTGACCTTCTTGATACTACTAGATTTTTCTAAAGCATTTGATTCCATTGACCATCGTATCCTTTTTACCAAATTAAATGCTTTAAAATTTTCTAATAGTTCAATCCACTGGATCCGATCCTTCCTCTCCGACCGCACTCAAGCCGTATATATCCTTAATCAACCCTTATCCGACTTCCTACCTCTCTCTTCGGGAGTAGCCCAAGGTTCCAGCATTTCACCCCTCCTCTTCAACTCCTACATTAATGATCTTCCCCAGTCAATTTTACATTGTTCCCATCATCTTTATGCTGACGACTCTCAAATTTATTTATCCTTTCCTCCTAACGAATTACATGAAGCTTTATCTAGGATCCAGGAAGACCTCGATAGAATCTGTACTTGGGCCAACTTGCATAATTTAAAGCTAAATGCAGGGAAAACCCAAGCTATTGTAATCGGTTCAAGTCCCCTCCTCAGATCCATTACCAACTTTCCTACCCTAAACCTGAATAATCAACCTATTACTTTCTGTTCCTCTGCCAAAAATTTAGGAATCATTATTGACCAAACCCTCTCCTGGAAGCCCCAAATCGCCCAAACAGCCCGAAAATCAATAGGAATCCTCAAATTATTCCATCGTTCCCGTCATTTCCTTCCTCAATCCACGCGAAAACTCCTAGTTTCCTCATTCATTTTTCCTCAGTTTGATTATGGTTGTTTAGTGTATGGGGGCTTCTCGGTGGCTCCCCGGGACAGATTACAACGAATCATGAATAGTTTTATCAGATTTGTTACCGGTGCCCTGAGACATTCACATGTATTGCACCTCTACACTGCCTTAGACTGGCTCTATCCATCCTCCCGTAGACAATATTTCCTGGGCACCAAGTCATTAATAACCACTGCCCACCCTACATCCATAACCTGTTGAAATTCAAGTCTTCCGTCCATTTCCAACTCACAACAAGATCACGTTCCTCTGACCTATATACTCCCCTCCACCGAACAGCATTACACCAACACTCCTTCCAAGCTCGATCCACTACCCTCTGGAACTCTATACCTTCTGAAATTAGACATGCTCCTTCCTTAAACTCATTCTAAACTCTCCTATTCCAATATCTCTTTAAATCCCAGTTAGACGCCGCCAATATGTGTAATAACTAAAAATCCAATCAGTCAGTCTCAACTATATCCAATATCAATGAATTACTTCAATAATTATATCATTATTGGTAAATTTGTCAATTTTAATCATTTTTCTGTCTAAAAATTGCTTTTTATTTTTGGCTCATATAGCTATATAATATAAGAGGACAATAAGTAGATGTGTAAATATATATTTTCAGATATTTGTAAACATTTTATCTTATTAATATTCAAATAGTTAACTTTTTTTTTCTCTATATATCTTTTCCTTTCTATTCAATATATTTGTTTTATTTCATGCGTTTATTTTTTATTTTTTTTCATCTTTCTGAATACATTTTAATTATTATATTAGCATATTAGTATTTTTTTTTTTTCCTTTTCTCATGTATATATTCATAATATAGTTCTATTTTAAAATAGATACATATATCATATTTATATATTTATGCATTTGTGTATATATATACAGTAGACCCTCGATATAACGCGGCTTGTTATAGGGCGGATTCGGATATAACGCGGGTCAAGCTCCGGTCCCGATCCTGATTCAATTAAAATTAATAAAAAAAATAAGGTTACATCGTATTATGGTTTTAAAACCAACTATAGAAAACTTGAAAACAATTCATTAGAAAATTGAGTCATAAAAACTAGAGAAGAAAACGAAAAGGTTCCAAAGTTTGATAAGTTCTGGGAAAAAGGGAACTCCGAAAATTAAGTTACATTTGTTAATTTATTTTTTTTTTTTTTATATATAACACATTCCTAATTTTACTGAACATTAAAAGGAATTTGTAAAGGAAAAAAAGTATAACTGGCTGTTAACGTAGGAAGTAAAACTAAATAGGACGTTTAGAATTACGATTGTCTAACCAGGTTTCATTGTTTTTGTTTCAATATTAGAACTTTTGAAAGTTTGATATTTATTAGAATTTTAAAAAAACTTTAGGAAAGAGTGGTTACATTGCTTGTATCGTCCTGGAAATAAGCCGAAATGTGTTGCTTAGACAATGTCCATTGAATATCTTCCCGGTAACCTACCTAGATAACGTACGTTGTCTCTATTCTTGCCTTCTTGGTTCACAGAATCCCCTTCACTTCCTTTTTAAAAACTGTGTATTATTCCTTTAGTTGTTACCCGAGTTTGTCAGAGTGCATTTTCATTATTTTTTGACCCCCAATAATTCATACTTCTGCCCTCGTTATACCGCGGTTACGTCTATAACGCGGGAGGTTTCATTTCCCCCT
Source organism: Euschistus heros (assembly GCA_003667255.2). Classification (NCBI taxonomy): domain Eukaryota; kingdom Metazoa; phylum Arthropoda; class Insecta; order Hemiptera; family Pentatomidae; genus Euschistus; species Euschistus heros. The sequence continues at coordinate 4,420,251 of RCWM02000005.1, forward strand.
AACCCGCGTTATAACGAGGGTCCACTGTATATATATATATATATATATATATATATATATATATATATATATATATATATACGATGGTGTTTTAAGTTATAATTATTATTTCATGTTTATTTTTTTTATTTTTTTTCCCTGTAAAAAATGTATACTGTGATTACTGATGCATTTAATTTGTAAATAACATGCCAGACAATTGTACTTTTAACTGTGCATTATTTTTATTCTTAGGGGATAGTAAATCCCAGAATAAAGTTTATTTTTTCATTTCATATGTCATCAGCGTAAGTAGTGAGGACAGTGGTAGGATGAGTTGAGATGTCAGCTGTATACACTGTGTAGAGGATAGGACCTAGGATACTACCTTGAGGAACACCGGCAGATTGGGTTAAGAGAGAAGAATGGGAAAAGTTATGATTAACTTTGAAGGTTCTATCGCTAAAATAGGAACGGATAATTAGGAAGTATGTTGAAGGAAGGAATCTACGGAGTATGTAAAGTAGTCCTGGGTGCCAGACTCGGTCAAAAGCTTGTTCCACGTCGAGAAAGGCTCCCGTACAGTACATTCCGCGCTCCAATGCAGAGGAGACAACGTCCACCACACGATGACATTGCTGAATTGTGGAGTGTGATTTTCAGAATCCAAACTGGTGGTCTGGGATTACATGATGGGAATCTAGGATAGGATACAAACGTTTTAAAATTAGTTTTTCAAGGATTTTACCCATGATTGGCAAAAGTGAAATACGACGGTATGAGGATGGGAACTCAGTTGGCTTTTTGGGTTATGGGATCATCATAACTATAGATAATTTCAAGAGATCCGCCGGCAAATTGAAGTACGTGTGGTTCGCGGGAGGAAGAGTTCGCTGCCGGAAGGATGATGGTCAGCCCGTGATCTACATAGACCAGCCCCTGGACCTGGATGTCTTCGGCTGACCTCTTGGTACGCATCACCTATCCATGCCTCCACAGTTTTTTTTTTCTCTTTTTGTTTCTGAATTAGATGTATTTTTTGTTGTTATTTGTTTTTTTCTTCTATTTTGTCTCATTTTGAAGATAACTCCTATTTTTTTTACCCAAAGGTACCACAATTGTTTTATTTTTAATTACTCAACTTGCATTATTTTTATTATCTCTCTCTGTTTTTTTTTCTTTATAAATTATTCACCAGTTTATAATTTTCTTATTTCCTATTATCACTATTCATTTACGTATTATTATCTATATTTTAAGTCTACATTATTAAATATATTTTGGTATGTATATTTCATTCTTACATTATCACATTTAGTTCATCTAATACTATCAATATTGTTCTCTTTCTCAAGGCATCTACAATCCCATCTCATCTACAGCATCATCCTTTCACTAACCGTCCTATATTTCCTTATCTTCTTACCCATATGACTAATATCCTAACCGCTTGTCACATAAACTCTCAATCCCTCTCAGCCCACTATGATGAATTCCTAGAATTCTTCACCCAAAATTTCTACCACATCATTGCAGTTTCTGAAACCTGGCTTAAACCCTACATTCCGTCTTCCTCAGTTTCCCTCCCTAACTACTCTCTCATCCGTCACGACCGGATTAATCGGACTGGCGGTGGGGTAGCGTTATATATTCACGACAGTCTGAAGTCCCGTATCCTTCAACATTCACCCCCCTCAAATCTCCCAAACACTGAATTCCTATTTGTTGAAATATCCTTTAATCTCCATTCTCTCCTGTATGTAGTGGCCTATCGCCCCCCTCATGTTCCTTTTGACCAAACCTTTGAATCAAACCTCTACACTTATGTTCCTCTCTACTCCAATATAATCATTTCTGGTGACCTGAATACCAATCTCCTTACTGACTCCTATGACAAAAAGTATTTAGAAAACTTCTTCTTTTCCCTTCACCTCTTCATTGTTCCATTTAACCCCACCCATCACTCCCGTGGATCCGACACCTGGTTGGACTTGCATGTCATAGACTCCCCAACAAAACTCCTTTCCTCATGTCAGCAGCCTGTTACGTTTCTGTCCTCTCATGACCTTATACAAATTTCTTACGATATCCCAATCCCATCATTCCTCCCTAAAACAATTACTTTCCGCAACATAGAATCCATCACACAAGACAAGATTTTACCTGACCTCGAAATCCTAGATTGGAGTCCTATCTACTCCTGTTCCTCTATTGACACTATGGTTGAATTACTAACTGCCAATCTCCTTTCCATCCTCGATATCCATGCTCCTCTCAAAACCTGTACCTTTCGTCGCCGCCGGCCTGCTCCGTGGATGAACCTAGAAATAAAAGACCTGCAAAGAAGACGAGAGGCTGCCCGAAGACGTTTTAGACGCACTAGGCTCGAGGATGATTACCAGTCTTTTAAGGTTCTCCGCAATTTAACTCAAGCTACCATCAGGCGAGCGAAATCCAATTACTTCCATGAAGCCTTCTCATCCGCCCCCGATCCCAAATCCAAATGGCACCTCCTCCGTAAACTTTCTCTTGTTCAAAATAGATCCTCTCCCTCGGAAGTCTTTCCAGTCACACCTAATGAGTTAAATTCTTATTTCGTCTCTACCTCTACATCTACACCATCTCCATCCTCTCAGTTGCCTCTCTTACCTCCTGCATTCAATGATAATTATTTTTATTTTCCTTACATCTCTCCCACAGACCTCATTTCCTCCATAATGAAATCCCACACCAATTCAACTGGATTAGACGGTATTCCTGTCAAATTGATAAAATTATGCCTTCCTGAAATCCTACCGGTTCTCCTCTTCATATATAATTTTTCCCTCCAGAATTCTGTATTTCCCACCTCCTGGAAAAAAGCCCTAATTCACCCTATAGCCAAGAACCCAAATCCTTCATCCCCAAAAGATTACCGACCGATCTCTATACTTTCTAACCTCTCTAAACCCCTAGAAAGAATAGTACAATCCCAAATCTCCAATTACCTCGAAGATTCCAATTTACTTGACCCGTTCCAATCCGGTTTCCGCCCCAGCCACTCTACTCAATCCGCTCTCACCAAAATCATCAGTGATGTCCAGACAGCAATGGATAAAAAAGAATTAACCATCCTCATACTCCTTGACTTTTCCAAAGCCTTCGATTCCTTAGACCACACCATCCTCTTTTCCAAACTGAAATCTCTACACTTCTCCAATAGTGCTCTCATGTGGTTTCATTTATTCCTTGCCCACCGTTCCCAATCTGTTACCATTCCCAACCAAGGTTCATCCCCTTTCCTCACTTTGCGATCAGGCGTAGCTCAAGGATCTAGCATCTCTCCTCTCCTGTTTGATTCCTATATAAATGATCTTCCTAACTCTATTCATAATTGTTCCTACCACCTCTACGCCGATGATTCTCAAATTTATCTTTCCTTTCCTCCTGCCGAGTTATCAACTGCATTTTCCAAAATTCAGCAAGACCTGGATGAAATCTGTGCCTGGGCATTCCTGAATAAATTGACTTTAAATGCAGCTAAAACTCAAGCAATTGCAATTGGATCCCATTCCCTCCTTCGATCGAATACCAACTTCCCTACTTTATTCCTAAATGGTCATCCTATAGCTTTCCTCTCCTCTGTTAAAAACCTAGGTTTAACAATCGATCAAACCCTTTCTTGGAAACCCCACATAGCTCAAATCACCCGACGATCGATTGGCATCCTAAAATTATTCCACCGTTCCCGACACCTACTTCCTCTATCCACACGTAAACTCTTAGTATCCTCCCTCATATTCCCCCAATTCGACTATGGATGTGTGATTTATGGTGGGCTCTCGATGATACTGGAAGATAGATTAAAGCGTATCATGAACTGTTTCATAAGATTTGTTGTTGGAACCTCGAGACGCTCCCATGTGTCCCATCTCTACACCGAGTTAAATTGGCTTTCCCCTTCCTTCCGTAGAGATTACTTCCTTGGTACATTCCTCTTCCAAGTTATTAACACACATCACCCTCCGTATATTCACAATATCCTACATTTCAAGTCCTCAATCCAATCATTGCATACAAGGTCCCGTCTCTCCGATCTCTACACCCCATCCCACAGAACTACTGCTTTCCAACGTTCCTTTCTTGCCCGCTCCGCTATTCTTTGGAATTCTCTTCCTCCTTCTATTCGTAATACATCCTCCCTCGGAACATTTAAAAACACTCCTCTTCCACCACTTTTCCTCCCTCCAGTCGGATGCTATCTAATTATATAGATGCTTTAATGAATTTCACCCAAGTATATCATTTATAAAAGTTTAGATTGTTTATTTTAATGGTAGAGAAAACATTATCATTTGAGGATTTTTTTTATTTTCATTTTTATTTTTCATCATCATTTTTTGTTTTTTTTTCATCCTTTACTCGATGTAACATCAGGAATCTATTATTTAGTCAATTTCTTACATAATATTTTTTTTTTTCTTTTACTGATTGTAAAGATAGTTCATGTATGTAGGTAGTGTGTATGTGTTTATATATGTGTATATATTTTTTTTTTTCATTTTATTACTTATTTTATTGTAAAATTGTATTTACTTTTAATGATCTTATTATATGTTATCTAATTTATAATCTCTAGGCCAGATATAACTTATGGTCTGTTATGTAACTATTATTCTTAAGGGACTTTGTCCCAGAATAAAATTTCTTTTTCTATTCTATTCTATTCTAATTTCCAGGAGTCAGGAAAATATGTGGTACTGAGGACAGCATTGTATATTTATGTTAGGAATGTTTTCCTTGCTTTTCGAGGAAGGAGTTTTAGAATATGGGATGTAATTAGGCCATGTCCAGGGGCTTTGCTTCAAGGTAATCTATGAATAATGTTAGATATTTCTGAAGGATGGAGTGCTTTAGGGGGAGAGGACATTGGAAGTGGGATATTAAGTTCTGCTTCAATATATTCTAAATGAGTAGGATTAAGGATATCAGGATGTGGGTTAAAAGTTTGGAAAAGGTGCTGGCCAAAAATTTTTCTTCATCAGATTTTGACCAGGTTTTGGCTTCGGTAAGTAAGGGATGATAATAGTTTCTGTAGTTCAGTAGTTATTTAGTGGTATTCCACAAAGATTTGTCGGTGGTATTAAGTTTTTCTGTGTGGTCTTGTAATTTTTGAAGTTTGTATTTCTTAATTTCTGTCTTAAGTTTGTTAGTAAGTTTGCAGTAATTATTTTTATCTGTTGGATATCTAGTCCTGTGCCACTTCACTCTTGCTCTACGTTTTTCTCTTAACAAGACGCAAATATGTTGTGGTAAGTTAGTCTGAAGAGAATTATTTCTTTACCTGTGTGATGTGCTTTCGTTAATACTGCTTGATATTGAAATGGTGAGTTTATCTATGGCAGTGTCGATATCATGTTTTGTTTTTAGTGGAATTTTTAAGTCTAGCTTATTTTCTAAGTCATAACGAAATTTGTCCCAGTCTACTCGTCCTATGATTAGTCTAGGAGTTGAGGGTTTAGAGACGGGATTTGAATGCAAGAGAAGCAGAACAGGGCTATGGTCTGATGAAAGGTCATCCAGGGATATGACAGGGATATACAGAGGTATGAGAGGTGGCAATTTGGGAAGAAATGAATATATCGAGGATGTCTGGACTTTTTTTGATAGATGTAGGCCAATAAGTCGGATTTAAGGGAGAAAGGACAGAATAACAGTTGGAGGATGAAACACGGGATAAAATGCTGCCTCGGGAATTGGATGTTCTACAACCCCCTCGCTGATGTTTGGCGTTGCAGTCTCCTCCAGCAATAAAGCTTGGACTGAGGGATCGGAATAAGGAATCAAGATGGTTATATGAGAGGGAATTTCCAGCAGGACAGAATACAGCTGAAAACGTTACATTGAAAGGACGAGTGGAGACGAATACTGAAGTGGATTGAATGGTGTCAGTTAGTCGAAGGGACAAGAGAATGAGGTATTGATTTATGAATAAGGATGCAAGAACCGGCATGGACTGTGTTGTCTGGGTGTTCTGATCTGTAAGTGATGTAGACACATATATGAAAATACAATCGTTTTGTAAAGAGTGTTTCCGTCAGTAGGGCTATATCTATGTGATTGTCATGTAAAAATATGCCAAGTTCGTCTCGATGGTTATGAAGGCCATTTGCATTCCACAAAATGACAGCTAGGGGCTTATTGCTCATTTTGGGATGTTGAATGGGACTTCAGAAAAGACTCTGGTGAGAAGGGAAATGAGTGGTCTTATTATTTCTTTCAGTTCGGTTAAGAATGATGAGAGGATGGTGTTTATATCAGCTGGATTATGGTTGATTTGGCTGGGAATAGAATGTGAAGGATTTGTGGGCCCGGGAGTGTTGGCTGGGAAGAGAGCCCACCTTGGGGTGTTACGAGTTGTGTATGGTCTTTTGAGGTTGAAGAGTAGTCTGGAAAGAAAGTTTGGGGAGGGACTGGATGTTGGAAATCAGGTGGTAGTTTTACCCCTAGGGGTAGTTGGTGATGGGAATGGTGCTGACTTGGAGGCTGACGGGAAGGTTGGGATTTGGAAATCATAGGCTGAGGTTGGAATATTTGAGGCGTCTGATTTTGAGGTTGTTGAGGTCGTTGCTGCTGCGGACATGTGGTGATGTTTGAGTACAATGCCCTGCGTGGTGCATCAGTGACTGCTGAAGTTGAGGGTTGATTTATTAGGATAGGATTTTGGGTCTGTTCAAACTGAATTTTCGTTGAGTCCTGTTTGTGACTTTCTTGACTAACTGTCTTTTGATGTTGATTTTTAAAGGCTGCATTAAGTAATCTTTGCCGTTGTGTTTTTTTGTTTACTAAGCAGCCTTTATAATTTGCAGGATAATCATAATTGCATAAGACACATTTTGCAGGAGTATCACGAGTTTTCAGACACGTTTCTGTGGCATGTGGACCTGCACATTTTACGCACCTTGAATGACAACTTTAAACTATTTTTCTGTTATCACAACTTTTAACTATTATTTACTTCACTAATTTTATTAATACAGCTTTGAAAGGCAATTTTTGAATGTTCTAAACATAAATACATTTTATATTGTTCACAAAAGTATTCAGTCAGCCTTTGTTTTTCACATAATTCACAACATCGTCTTATAGAGCCGCGTCCTTCATGACTTGCTTCAGGTGGAGCATTATCTTTTCTATGTTATACAAAATATAAACAAACTCTTACCAATAAATGAATTTTTGGTAATGCATTCCTCATCACTAGATACATCATCTTTGTGTTCTGTATCTGAATGCTCAATTCTTTCTTCAACAACGTCTGTTCCACTTTCAGAATCTCTCTCACTTTCATCAAAATTTTCTACATCACTATTATTCTCCGTATTACATAGAATGATTTTATGAATCATTTCAATATAGTCTGGGTTTTCTCGAATGTGCGCTTACGATTCATAATTTCATAATGATAGAATGAAGTCTGTCGCGTCAGTAGTCACAATGAGCCTAATAGATATTGTCCTGGTAACAGCGGAATAGAAACTAAATAACTAATATTGAGGATTTGATGTAATCTCTCAGATCATTTGCGACTACTGGAGGGTTAAGCATGGAGTTGCAGTTCTGGTCCATCTAGCCCACTGGTCCTCTCACTCTTGTTATTCTTCTCATCTCCAGTATTGTGCATCATCTTGCTGTTTCCAGTTTTCCAATGTATCAGTGTACATACTCCTAGGTCTACCATAAGGACGTTTACCTTCCAGTCTAGCTTTAAAGAACAACCTTTAAGCCCTATTACAAAAAATATGGGACCTCAAGAGGTTACCACAAGATTGGGAGAACATCATAATCCCCATACACAAAAAAGGCAATAAAAGTTAATGTATTAACTATATAAGAGACCAATATGCCTCTCCTCACTTTATTCTCATGGGAGATATTAGCACCACTTTTATATTAGGTTTCAGAACCACTTAATCCCATTGGTAAACACTGCTGACTATCTCACCTCAACCTTTCCACAACAATCGTATAAACAATAGAATAGAAATAAAATTTTATTCTGGGACAAAGTCCCTTAAGAATAACATTTACATGACAGAAAATAAATGATATCTGGCCTAGATATTTTAAATAGAGTAATTAAAAGTAACAAGTTTACATATCTATGGGAACTCCTTCTAATCTTATTTTTCTGCCATGTATGAGTATGTGTTTGTCCTGGCACTGGTTCGTCCCTTCATACAATCAATCTTTTGATCATATTTGCTTCTCTTGGGATTGTTTAATTTGATTAATTTCTCACCATGCCCAACTTCACGAATATAACAAATATTACTTCACTTTTATTTCCCTTCTTCCTACCATCATTCCATTAGCCAGTTTGTCACACAGTGTCCACCAACACTCATTACAAATAAAACAAAGGTATAAAATCAAAGATTGAAAAAACTTTTGTTATAAAAACTGCAACTGGATCAGAAAATTCTAGTTTCGATACTGATTTATGTCCAGCTGACATATCCTTCCATTTGATTTATTTTTTTATATTCACCATGTCTTTTTGTTTTTTAATATTCTTCTGTCAATTGTTTCTCTTTCCAACGTAATTAGTTACTTGAACTTGAGTTTGTACTTATGTATAAGTACGTATTGCAATATTTTTATTTTTCTAAATAATGTAGATTGTTGCTTAGTTTAAGTATTTAATTGCATATTTTACCCTTGTAAAATAACATATATATATATATATATATATATATATATATATATATATATATATATATATATATATATATATGTGTGTGTGTGTGTGTGTGTGCATACATATTTTTCAGTTTTAATTCCATATAATTCACAGCCATTGTAATAAGATTGTACCCTTGAGTGGGTCCAATTGTAATATTTTTCCAATGAAGCTATTTTCTTTAAAAAAATATAATTTAGAATATAAATAATTTGTCAGGTAATACAACCTGGCTGATATAACTGTGAGTCGGCCCTAACATAGCAATAAATATGGGATCCAAAGTAGAAATATACTTCAAAACTATTATGTCGAAAATTAATACTACCATAAAACATTTTTATATCCAATTTAATTGTTTAAAAACATCATCATCTACTTATTATACTTAAGAAGCTATTATCATTAGCAACTAAGCAGTTTTCCTTCAGTTTTACATAACCTCATCAAACATAGTCTAGGATTTTACTTTCATTCAAACTTGCTATGTTTTAGGATGGATTAAGAAGAAGATTGGATAAGGTCAAAAGCTACATTGAAGAGGCCAGTGACGCAGTTTCTAGAGAAAGAGAAAGAAACGTACAGTTGTTACATCTTATATTTCCTCCTGATATAGCAGAACGATTGTGGCTTGGTAATTAATCTTCACCTATTTTTCATAACTCTCTTTAGTAGCCCAGATGTCTTCTGTTAGTATAAGAAATTATAATTTTCAATAATTAAGGTCCAGGACAAAAAGATAGCCCACTCGGATTTTTTTCATTTATTAAATATTAAGCATTGTAAATATTTTTATTTTTTTACTTTTAAGTATATATATATAAAAGCTTCTTTTTTGGCCCAAATGGTGAAAAATAAAAATAATTTCTAGGAATAAACTAATAATAGTGTATTTTAGGTGGGACACAATAATAGCACAGTGTTATTAATTAATCTTCTTCTTCCTTGGCTCTATAACTAGTGAGGTGTCAAGGCCGCATGAAGCAATCTCTGCCATTCACCCCGGTCCCATACAGCCGCTCTCCAGTCCCGGATTCTCAGAATAGTGGGTGCACCACTCACCACACTGTCCATCCAGCGAAGTCCTCAATGATCCTTCTTAGCACAGAGTCAGTGCTCATCCTGATCACATGATCAGCTCACCTCAACATTAAATTCAACATTAATAATCTAATGTATACTATATATATCTATAGATTAATAATCTATGTACCCAGCCAGACAATAATACCTTTTTATTGTTATTTTGTGTTATTCTTAGGGGACAAGGTGTCCCAGAATAAAGATTATTTTTCATTCAAAATAATCGTCTGTCTCAAATGATCTGGGATATGGTGCAATAAAGATATGGTGCAAAAAACAAATACCAAAACAACGGGAGATCGTTAAATCTTGGCAAAGGCAAAAATAAAAATTATGAACCTCAAGTTTTTTGAATCAATGCCGCATTTACCATAATGAAGGAAGAATTTGTTTTAAGAACAACCACCACAGAAATAAGAAAAAGATATCGTGCTTGTATTAGAAATAGAGATCATTTTGAGCAATACCTGTGATACTCTACAAATTAAATTTATGAATAATTTAAAATTAGTTTAATTTTGTTCCCTGGTTATTTTTTACAAGAATGTAGATAAAGTTCACTCTGATAAAATCGAAATTCCGAGAAAGAAAGAGAAAATATGCAGTTTAACCTATGCAATAAAGAAACCCAACTATTTGGTACGTTTTGCATAAAAAATATGATTCGATTCATTATTATTGTCAGTGTGCGCTGGTGGCACCCTTTTGTTACTTTAAAAAAATAAAAAAACCTAGATGTGCAGTGTGCCTGCAAACGGTATTTTTTTAAAGAGTATTAAATAGAGAAGTTTTAAAAACAATTTGGATTTGGCTGTTGCGCTTACTTTTTTTTTTATTGAACCTAAACTTGAGGTTCATAATTTTTATTTTTGCCTTTGCCAAGATTTAACGATCTCCCGTTGTTTTGGTATTTGTTTTTTGCACCATATCTTTTTTATTTTACATGGACAATATATTAGTAATTACAGGGGGAAAAAATAGCGTTGATATATCAGTAAACAACGGAGTTATAAGGCATAAATGTTTGGATTTGGCCAGTTTTACAAAAAAAAATCATTAAAAAAAAAACCGTAAGACTTTGTACATAGGTAAGTGACCTTACATAGGTTCAAAACGAACCTCCCTACCCGAGATAATTTTTTGGCCAACGATCTTCCGAACACCCTGTATATATATATATATATATATATATATATATATATATATATATATATATATATATATATATATATATTATATATATATATAACAATATATATATATACAATATATATATATAAATACAAATATATATATATATTGTTGTATTTTATGTTATAATTATTATTTCATACATTTATTTATTTTTATTTTTTTTAATTTAATTTAATTTTTTTTCCTGTAAAAATGTATGCTGTAATTACTGAAGCATCTAATTTGTAAATAATTGGCCAGACAATTATACTCTTAATTGTGCATTATTTTTATTCTTGGGGGACAGTAAGTCCCAGAATAAAGTTTATGTTTTCATTTCATTTATTATATCTGGAGGAGCTGTGGCTTGGGGATCAAGAAATCAAAATTGCACCACACTTTCTATGGCTGAAGTGGAGTTTGTTGCGTTGCGTGAAGCTGTGAAGAAACTCATATGGATTGTTCACCTTTATCAAGAAATTGAAATTTATAAGCAATTGTCTTCATTTTTCAATGATTATATAAGTGTGTTGTTTATGATTTGAAAGAGTTAAGCAGCATGATTTAAGAGAGCATTAGTTAATGCTAAACATGTTAGAATTAGGTATCACTTTTTATTAGAGAACTATAATAAAACAATGAGTTTTAATCATATTAGTTTTGACCAACAAATAAGTGAAATTTTAACATTTTTTACAAAGTGAAGTTTGAAGTGTTTGTTCCTTCTTTGGTCTTAATGTTTTGAGGTCAATAATAATTAAGGAGGAGTATTGGATGTTAATTATTATTGTACTTATAGGGGAAGGTGCTATACCTGTGGACAATTTTCACTTATAAATTTTTCTAATTTTCGGTGCTTTATTTATCTGAGTTGTTATTATACCATTAGATAAGAAATTTAAGGGGCTATCGAACACTGGTGTCTTTGTTTTGAATAGTAATTTTATTTTTACAGAAAATAATGTTTTGTAACTTACTGATTAGTGTCCATAGGTACCTTCCCCCTTTGTACCTGTAGACACTAGTGGTTGTACCAATGGACATTCATTTCTTCATAGGTTTATTGGGATAATTGAAATGATATTTACAGAAATACATCAGCAATATTTTTTTATAAAATGTACTAAACAATATAGAATATTTAAACAAGAAAAGTCGACTTGATATTATTGAACTAGAAGGCCAACTAGAAAGGTGACAACAATAAATTTAGTGTATGAAAGTAAAGTAAAACTTAACTTATTTTTGAACCTTTTAACAAAAATAATTCTTTTATATACATATAATTATTATTAACGAGTGTCACAGATGTCTTAATAGAACCATGGTTTGGTAACATTTATAAGAAAAGATTTTTATGGAAAAAATAGAATCATTAGAGATCATATCTATGAAAAGGTGTAGAAAAATGTAATTGTTTACATAATCTCCCAGTGTCAGTTATAAATGATGGCGGTAGTAATTTTTTTTTTAATTTCATAATCAGTAGCGATGTCCGGAAGAACAAATTTTGGTTCTATCATTTGATGATATTTTCTTCAAGCAGCAAATGTTGAACATGAACGATTCTACATTTTCTTTGATCAAAGCTATAAAATGCTTTACAACACAAAACATAGCTACCAACATATATTTCTTCATCTTCAATTTCTTTATCTTGTCCATAATCATTTATCAATTCATCCATAAAATTACAATCTTCGCTAGATGGATCAGCCAAGATCACATTTGTGAAATCACTATCTTCACTAGTTGAATAGTTTGTTATAAAGAGTGAGTGGCGAGTTTTCTCCTCTTAAAAAAAAAAGGTTATACCAATAGTAGGTATCCAAACTTAAGACTTTTATATCACACGAAATGCCTACATACTTTTCCGCAATATTTATAATTGAAATAATGAATTAATAAACAAAAAGAAAAATCTGTTGTGCCTGTGGACACTTTAACTATCTGTCCACAGGTACAACTGAACGCCTTGTTGTGCAGAAAGCTCTGTTTCACAAAACCCATAAGTGATAACTGATATGAAAACATATGAAGTTATAATATATTTATCGGACAACCCAATAAAATATTACTGCCTAGAAAATTTCTAAGTGTAGGTCTTAACAAATTTAAAGTCACTGGCTGGATTGGTCAGGATTTGGAAGAAAAAAACTTTAAAATAATAATTTCTACTGAACTGTTGATCTGACAATCTTGAAAACACACGTGCAACTGCAGGGAGATGCTTGCAGCACTACCAATCTAACGATTTCAATTTCCCTCCTCCCACTCTCTCTTTATTAAAAAAGTCCGCTGGTACAACTGTGCTTTAGGTACAGCACCTTCCCCTATTAAGTAAGTTTAAATAATTATTTGTAAAATTTATTATTGCAATGATTAAAGTATAATTGACTGTTATGATGACTGATATCTTTTTCTCCATGAATATTATAATGTTTGTTTATATACCACTGAATATATTTCAACTTAAAGTTTTTAAAAATCCACATACAAGACTAAAATGACAAGAAACTACCCGTCATTAAAGACTACTTCAACATTTACTAGACAAACATTCAAAGCTCCCAATTAATTACAAAAGACTCATTTACATGACTGTGATTAGACCTATTTGGACGTACAGAGTTGAGCTTTGGGACTCTACTAAACCATCAAATTCATCTCATATCCAATCATTACAATCCAAAATCCTTCAAAAAATCCTCAATGCTCCTTACTTTGTGACCAATAATCTTATCCATAAAGATCTTAATATTCCATATGTTGCTGATTTAGCCCAAACTACATACCTATCCTTCCCTAGTAAGCTCCATAACCACTCCAATCCACTAGTCTCCCAACTTGCTTCCCCCTCCATCCCTGATAATCCTCCAAGGCGTCTGAACTATAAAGAAGATGTCCTAGAGATCTTTTAGTATATATTTTATTGATGTGCTATTAGTGAGTAGTTATTCCAAAGTTATTTACATTTCATTGTATTCAATATCAACACATTTAGTTTATTTATATTATTTTGTACAGTTGTAAATATCAATAAATGAAGAAAAAAAAAAAAAGTTTTTAAATAAGGTAAATTTACCAGTTGTGAACACATTTTAAAAATTGTCATTATTCTTCCCCATGTACTTATGATTTCTTTCATGTGTCAAGTACATGCACCAACTGTTTTTCTTTGAATTTATGGCTCATAAAAGGTTAATTGAATATGATTCTTATATATTTTTCCTTAACACCAAATTTGCACTAAGAACACTAGGAAATATATGAAATTCAATTTATAGTAATACACTTCAATTGTTTTTTACAATTCTAACTGATCCTCAATATATGGTGGCACCTATATTTACTGCAAGTTTGAAGCAAATTCAAAGCCTAGTTATGTTATTATAACAATTTAATTATTTAAGCAGCTATTACTAAGCCAGTGTACAATACTGGTATATTTACTTTACGCATAATAGATATAAGTTGTCATTCTTTTTCATATGTTTTTAATTTTATTTAAACTTAACAGGTAGATCCATTGAGGCAAAGACATACAAAAGTGTCACAATGCTTTTCAGCGATATCGTGGGTTTCACTTCTATCTGCTCAACTGCTACACCATTTATGGTCTGCAATATGCTTGAGCGTTTATACAAACAATTTGATCATTTCTGCAGCCAATTCGATGTGTACAAGGTATAAAATACCATATAATCTGTATGTGTGTATGGGTATATATATATATATATATATATATATATATATATATATATATATATATATATATATATATATATATTTATATATACTTATATTTAATATAAGTATAATAATATTTAATATATTTTTAAACCGATTATTGGTTGCATACCTTTAAATCGCCATTGCTTAGTCACACAATTCACTGGTTGGTATCGCTGGAAAGAAGAGAGTCTCAGCTTTCTTTTGATGTATATAAATGTAAAATTCAATGAAGAAAAACCTAATAAAAAAATTGGAAAATCCAAAAACCATTTTGATTTTTAACTTGAGTTTGAAACCAGATAGGATGATGAAACCAAATACTTTTCATGCGTATTAAAACCCTATATTTGTTGTAAAAAAATAAAGTTGATACGTTAAACCGTCTAAGCGCAATTAATGTTTTTATCAATTTAAATAAAAGTTGCCTACCATTTGGTCAGGCAAATTTTGAAGCTTAAAAATTTTTATTTTTCTATTTGGATGAACTTTTGTATTTAAGGGTTCTTTTGGATGCTGAATTCAAATCCGATGTCTTGTGAAAAAAATATATTGAACGTACTTCACATGAAAAATTTTAGCTTTTACACTGTAAAATGTGGTAGAAAATTTTTTTAGCCCTAGAATTCCATTTCAGCACACTCAAAACTCAGGCAACGTATGTATATATATATATATACTAATTAGGAAAGAAAATAATTTATTACACTTTAATATTTACATAATATACAAACAGAACCACATATAAGATTTGGTTGTTGTGTATTTACAATTTTTGTTTTATTTTGCAATTGAACATGTTAAAATATGATTTTGATAGTTGACATAAAAACATTATAGCAATAACTGCCTCACTTCCGTTGCTGACAGGATTTTGTTGAATATAATGAAATTGAAATTCTAAGGTAATAAACTTCAGTTATTAGAACAACCCAGTAAACAAGGATTACAAAACGTATTAGAGATGTGTTCTGGATTTGAAGAATAAAATAAAAATTGTAAATAATTAACAATCAAATCTTATATGTGGTTCTGTCTGTATATTATGTAAATATTAAGTTGTAATAAATTATTATTACAATAAAAAATTAATAATTATAATTACTTTGATAATAATTAAAGTAACAAATTATTTATCCTAATTAGTATATATATATATTGTTATGTTTATTAATTTTACTTAGTTGTAGGTTAGTTTACTAAAATTTCTAATATTTTGAAGTCAATTTATATATAACAAATTTTTTAATTATTTGTCCCCATTTGGGCTGCAGTTTGTTATGTTTCAGCTTTTTATTAGATAATGTAAAATTATTTTCATTTATATAAAGTTAATTTAATTTGTTAAATAAAATTTTGAGGGAATATCAAGGGTTCAGCTTTTCAAAGATAATGATTTTGACTCAAGAATATATATTTTCAAATAAAAGAAATAAAAACATTTTATAATTAGATTACATTTTTTACTTAACGTATTTTTAATTAAGATACCTTCTATCTTCTCAATGACTGTAGGTTATCACAACCCAAATGTTCCCCAATTTGTCCTTCTTGCATGAAACTTCCTTCTTTTTCTTCCTTCGCCAGCTTATTCAAACACTCCTCTCATCCAGACTGCTAGTATAATTTATTATTCTTCACACATGTGACTTGTTAAATCTCAGAGAGATGTGATGTTTCAAAATCCGAGAGATGAGAGCGAGAGGTGTTGTCGCGTTGAAATTCCATAGCAGAGAGAGCACGGTGTTGATGCCTCGGGTTTCATACGCAGAGAGAACGATGTTAACGTCTCGGGATCCATAAGCAGAGAGCTATGTTGACGTCTCGGCATCCATAAGCAGAGAGCTATGTTGACGTCTCGGCATCCATAAGCATAGAGCGAGTAAAAGACGCCAGCCCCAAGCGTCCTTTCCAAAAAACCATTAACGGCCAAATCTGCTCCATCATGGCCTTCATATTTATTACGTCTTAACTTACAATAACTATATAAAATTCAAATTATACAATAAAAAAAAAACATTTAAAAATCCTAATCATTTTTAACATACCTTAATTTAAATTGATAAGCAAAAACTACGTAACAATTAGATCGGCGGCGAACTCTCGCTGGCGCCAAATTCAAACTTGAATTCTTTTAAAATACAATTTATCTCGACTCCGAAATATCACTACTATATATATATATATATATATATATTTGTTTTCTTGGTATCTATATATGTATATATATATATATATACATAGGTTTCCTGAGTTTTGAGGGTGCTGAAATGGAATTCTAGGGCTAAAAAAATTTTCTACCACATTTTACAGTGTAAAAGCTAAAATTTTTCATGTGAAGTACGTTCAATATATTTTTTTCACAAGAACCGACATTGGATTCGAATTCAGCATTCAAAAGAACTCTTAAGTACTAAATTTGATCCAAATAGAAAAAAAAAAAATTTAAGCTTCAAAATTTGCCTGACCAAATAGGCAGGCAACTTTTATTTAAATTGATAAAAACATTAATTACGCTTAACGGTTTAACGCATCAACTTTATTTTTTTACACAAAATATAGAGTTTTAATACGCATGAAATGTATTTGGTTTCATCATCCTATCTGGTTTCAAACTCAAGTTAAAAATCAAAATGGTTTTTGGATTTTCCAATTTCTTTAATAGGTTTTTGTTCATCGAATTTTACATTTATATACATCAAAAGAAAGCTGAGACTCTCCTCTTTCCAGCGATACCATCCAGTAAATTGTGTGACAAAGTAATGGTGATTTAAAGGTATGCAACCAATAATCGGTTTAAAAATTTCATTTTCCTCGAAGAGGGTGAAAAAAATGATATTTTTTGATTGTGTTGAATAAGCGTTTTTTAATGTTTTTGAGGGTGCTGAATTAGAATCTGACGTCAATTTTTGTGTAAAAAAATCTAAAGAGGTAGTTTTCCTTAAAAACTAATCATTTTTTTTAAATTTAATTAACCTAAACCAAAATCTATGGAACGATTGAATTGTTCCTTAAATCCGCATTCAAAACTAAAAATCTTGGTGCAAGAATCATGTCAATATCATTTTTTAAACTCGAGATAAAAAATAAATTAGTTTAATGCTATTTTAATTTTTTTATCGGCTTCTAGGGCCCATTGGTCGGAACGGCCAAATATGTGTCTATTATTTTTTGACCAGGAACCTCCAAAATAATTGCCAACAAAATCCGTGAGAGGCTGAGTGTGTCCTCCCCTTGTCAGTATAGAGATGCGAAACATGGGAACGTCTCGAGGTTCCGAAGCGTTTTAATCTGTCTTCAAGAATCGTCGAGAGCCCACCATATATCAAGCACCGTAGTCAAATTGGGGGAAGATAAGGGAGGATACTAGAGGTTTGCGTGTGGGTAGGGGAAGGAGGTGACGGGAACGGTGAAATAGTTTTAGGATACTGATTGACCTTCGGAAGATTTGTGCAATATGGGATTTCCAAGAGAGGGTTTGATCAATGGTTAAGCCTAAATTTTTAACAGAGGAATGGAAAGTTATTGGATGACCATTAAGGAATAATGTGGGAAAGTTAGCATTTAAATGGAGAAGGGAATGTGATCCTCTGGCAATTGCTTGAGTTTTAGCTGCGTTTAACGTTAATTTGTTCAGATTTGCCCAGGCACAGATTTCGTCTAGGTCTTCCTGAATTTTGGCAAAGGCAGCTAACATTTCGGATGGAGGAAAGGAGAAGTAAATTTGGAAGTCATCGGCATAAAGATGGTGGGAACAATGGTGAATTGAATGGGGAAGATCATTGATGTAGGAATCAAACAGTAGAGGGGAAATGCTCAAACCTTGAGCTACTCATTTCTTCATAGGTTTATTGGGATAATTGAAATCATATTTACAGAAATACATAAGCAATATTTTTTTTATAAAATGTACTAAACCATCTAGAATATTTAAACAAGAAAAGTCGACTTGATATTATTGAACTAGAAGGCCAACTAGAAAGGTGACAACAATAAATTTAGTGTATGAAAGTAAAGTAAAACTTAACTTATTTTTGAACCTTTTAACAAAAATAATTCTTTTATATACATATAATTATTATTAACGAGTGTCACAGATGTTTTTATGGAAAAAATAGAATCATTAGAGATCATATCTATGAAAAGGTGTAGAAAAATGTAATTGTTTACATAATCTCCCAGTGTCAGTTATAAATGATGGCTGTAGTAATTTTTTTTTTATATCTCTTATTTTAATTTCATAATCAGTAGCGATGTCCGGGAGAATAAATTTTGGTTCTATCATTTGATGAAATTTTCTTCAAGTAGCAAATGTTGAACGTGAACGATTCTACATTTTCTTTGATCAAAGCTATAAAATGCTTTACAACACAAAACATAGCTACCAACATATATTTCTTCATCTTCAATTTCTTTACCTTGTTCATAATCATTCATCAATTCATCCAAAAATTACACAATCTTCGCTTGATGGATCAGCCAAGATCACATTTGTGAAATCACTATCTTCACTAGTTGAATAGTTTGTTATAAAGAGTGAGTGGCGAGTTTTCTCCTCTTAAAAAAAAAGGTTATTCGAATAGTAGGTATCCAAATTTAAGACTTTTATATCTCGTGGAATGCCTACAAACTTTTCTGCAATATTTATAATTGAAATAATGAATTAATAAACAAAAAGAAAAATCAGTTGTGCCTGTGGACACTTTAACTATCTGTCCACAGGTTCAGCTGGCAATGGTGTCCTCAGGTACAACTGAACGCCTTGTTGTGCGGAAAGCTGATATTAGAAAACATATGAAGTTATAATATATTTATCAGACAACCCAATGAAATATTACTGCCTAGAAAATTTCTAAGTGTAGTTCTTAAAAAAATTAAAATAACTGGTTGAATTGGTCAGGATTTGGAAGAAAAAAAACTTTAAAATAATAATTTCTACTGAACTGTTGATCTGACAATCTTGAAAACACACGTGCAACTGCAGGGAGATGCTTGCAGCACTACCAATCTAACGATTTCAATTTCCCTCCTCCCACTCTCTCTTTATTAAAAAAGTCCGCTGGTACAACTGTGCTTTAGGTACAGCACCTTCTCCTATATATATATATATATATATATGGATAAATTTCTTGACTACTAAATGTTTAGTAAGGTTCTTGAGGTTCAGTCAATATTGACTGAACCTCAAGAACCTTGCTAAATATATATATGTGTATATATATACAGGGTGTCCCAAATTTAAATGGCAAAACTTCAAGAGCTTATAGGGGACCGAAAAACTAAGACAAAAAGTCCTTTAGAGATTTGCTCGTTTTTGCTTAGTTTTAGAAAAAATCGCAAAAAAAACAAAAAAAAACAAGTTTTCATTTTTATACTTATTTATTTACATTTATATTTATGTTATGTTCTTTTTAATGTAAATATTGCTCAAAATGTTGTCCTCTTGCACCAATGCAAGCATTACATCTAGCACTCACTTGATAAATTGCAGCTAAACATTGTTCTGATGATATTTGATGCACTGCATCTATGATTTAGATAGGCGCGGGAGTATGCGCGCCAATTTCCAAATAGAAGAGTGCCTAATCGACGAGTCTTTTCGTTAACTTTTAATAGACTACAAGAGACTGGGTCATTCTTAATACATAATGAAGGCAACCAATTCCAGGCAGCAATAAGAGCAGATTATCGGAGAAGAAATTGTGTCCAACGTCACTTCGATAACAATCCTGAAACTGGCATATGGTGGGACCATATTTTTTACCTGGAAGATTGAATTGTATCACATTTACACATTTTTTGGAGAACGACTTTTCTAATTATTTAGATGAAATTCCCTTACAGCAGCGGATTGAAATGTGGTTCCAACTCGATGGATGTCCAGCTCATTATAGCAGAGTTGCTCGAGCTTGGCTGGATTTAAATTTTCCACAACGATGGATTGGACGCGGAGGAGTAGTACCTTGGCCACCCAGATCACCTGATATGACACCCATGGATTTCTTCGTATGGGGAACCTTGAAGCAGAAAGTTTATTCGGTGTCAATCAACTCAAGAGAGCAATTAAGAGACCGAATCATAGATGCAGTGCACCAAATATCATCAGAACAATGTTTAGCTGCAATTTATCAAGTGAGTGCTAGATGTAATCTTGCATTGGTGCAAGAGGACAACATTTTGAGCAATATTTACATTAAAAAGAACATAACATAATTATAAAAGTAAATAAATAAGTATAAAAATGAAAACTTGTTTTGTTTCTTTTTTTCCGATTTTCTCTAAAACTAAGCAAAAACGAGCAAATCTCTAAAGGACTTTTTGTCTTAGTTTTTGGGTCCCCTATAAGTCCCTGAAGTTTTGCCATTTAAATTTGGGACACCCTTTATACAGGGTGTATAACAAGTAGATGACAATAAGCAAGATGGAGAAACTAGATAGATAACCCGAAGGGACTAGTCCAAGAGCCAGGCTAGTGGGGATTAACACGCCTCTGGTATCCCGAGTTCAGTAAAAAAGTCACTCTAACGCTACAGAACAGTAAACTTCACATATACTCTTACAACATAAGGTCATACACAGTACACACCTCAGGGCTACCTTCCCTGAGAAGACCCAAGGTTGGCGGGTATAGCCTTACCACCAGTTGTCTCGAGGATACGGGGCCTAATTTGCTGGGCTAATCAACCGCAAAATAGTACATATGATTTAGAGCTTACTAAGTGGCCTCGGGCTGGATTGGAATCAACGGCAACGACACGGCGCTCATAAGGACATTCGTTTTGCAACTTGGAACATTCGGACATTCACGGGAAAGAAGAGGAAATTACAGTAGAAATGGCTGCTTACCATGTTGACCTCCTTGGTTTAAGCAAAGTTAAGAAAAAGGCAACGGAGAATTAAGTCTGCCTAGGAATTACACTTTGATATATTCGGTAGTCCCGAAAGACACCAGAGCTAGGGAAGGCATGGGTATGATCATGAAGGATGAAATATTCACTAAGGTACAAGAGTGGCACCCAGTTTCTTCCAGAATAATAACAATGTACACAGAAATAGCATCAAGGCGTTTAGCTGATATTCAAATATATGCCTCTACTGAGGATGCCGATATTCTGGACAAGGAACAATTTTATGCTGAACGGGAGCAAGAAGTTCATAAGGCACAGAACAGAAATAGGGATATAATCATAATGGGAGACTTCAACGCAAGGACAGGAAACGATTTTAGACGAGCCCATGGGGAAATGGGCATGCATGGTGGAGAAGAAGCAAAAATATAATAATAGACAAAGATTAATTGATTTCTACGTGAATTTCGACCTCCTTATTGGAAACTCCCTATATTCCCATAAAAAAGTCTACAAAATTACTTATAGTGCACAGGAAAGAAACGCAAACAGCATTACTGATTACATCCTGCACAGCAGAAATGTGAGGATGCTCTTCACAGATGTAAAAGTCATACAGGGGGCAGAAATTGGTTCAGATCACATGTTGCTTGTAGCTGATACTCAAATTCTTAAGCCTCGGAGAGCACCCAGAAGATTTTATAAAAACATTGATATCGCACAGTTCCAAAATCCACAGTTGCAGGAAAGGTACGCGATAGAACTAGGAACGAAATTGCGTGAAACAAACCTAGATGCATCTTTGGACGAAATCTGGATTGATATCAAAGAAAAAGTTCTACAAACTGGAACAGAGGTGTGTGGCACAGAGAGATATTCCTCCATAGGGAAAAGGACAGAATGGTGGAGAGAGCGGGTGAAACAGCTGTAAAAAGAAAGAAAATCACTTGGAAGGAATATCTAAATAAAAGAAACGATCAAACCTGGGAACTCTACGTGCGACGAAGAAAAGAAGCAAAAATAGTTGTAAGAAATGCTAAAAAGAAGAGTTAGGAAGAATTCGACAAACAGCTACAGAAAAATTTTAAAAAAATGCAAGCCAATAAGAAATGTGAAAAATGCAGCAGGAAGAGTTTTGAGCAAGGGGAAAGAGATCTTGGACAGATGGAGACAGCATTATGCACAAATGTTTGAAGATTCAGTGGGGGAAGAAAGTGAAGTAATAGATATAAGGATGGAAAGAATCAAAGACAGTGACAGTACTATATGGGAAGAAGAAGTTGAGATGGCCATAGAGAAGCTCAAGTTAGGAAGATCAGCTGGAAGAGACGGAATTCTTCCCGAGCTAATTAAGTACGGAGGACAGGAACTGGTTAAAGTACCCCAGGGGTTATTCCAAAGAGCATACGATGAGAAAAGGATTCCAAAAGACTGGGAATACAACGTCATCGTCCCAATCCATAAAAAGGAAACCAGAGTGACTGCAACAATTAAAGGCCTATATGTTTGTCTCAAGTAGTACATAAATTGTACACATCTATGCTGGGAAGAAGGCTCAGAGCTGTGGTTGAAGAGAATCTCGAAGAAGAGCAAGCTGCCTTCAGACCTCAAAGACAGACTCAGGATCAAATATTCTCATTAAGGACAGTAATAAAGAAGGCCTTGGACCGGGACAAAAACATATATCTAGCTTTCTTGGACCTAAAAGCCGCTTGAGATCCTAGAGAAGAGGCAGTTAAAGTGGTTTGGCCATGTTTGCCGAATGAGTGAAAAACGAGAACCGCGCAAGTTTCTTGAAGCAAGGCCTACAGCCAAAAGACCTAGAGGCAGACCACGGAAGACATGGATGGACCAGGTGGGAGAGAAGAGGGGAAGATGGCTGGAAGCCATGAAGGTGTTGGCGAGGGACTGTGATGCTTGGTCCATTTGGGTCGAGGCACCTCCACACTGAGAGGCACAAAGGAGGTAGTAAAAGAAGAAGAAGAAGAGAAACTAGATAAAAAATGTAGTTAAACAATGTAAACAGCATGGTTCTATCTCATTCCGTTCCAAACATATGCTGTTCTAAAGGTTATTTTCAGAAAATGGTGGTTTTTGTAGGAAAACCTCAATTTTCTCTGCTTTCATACATTTTTTTCAACGTTCCATCACAGTTCTGAAATCAGCATTAAATTTTCTTCAAGTCTTATGCACTTTCAATGTTCACAAGTATCTTTTTAAACTGCAATAATATATCAAAAAATAAAAATTTTTGTTAGCGACAAATTTTTCAGGATCTACTACTACTCTTTCAAAAAAAAGAGTGCAAGCTGCCGAATTTTACAAAAGTTGTGAAATTTAATTACCTTTCTAAAGGTGTATTCAGAACTGCAATTATCTCTCAATTTCGTATTGCAATTGGAATGGGCAGGGAGAATAACTGATGTCATGGTTATTATGTGTGGTCTTATCTTCAATAAATTAAATTTATTTTTTATGTAAATTAAAAAGAAAAATTAAATTAATTCTTACATTAAAGTTAAATTGTAAAGAAAATGTCTGAAAATTATAAAAGTTGCTGGAACTGGCCTCCTCCTCGCATTATACAGTGACGACATCTGGTCAACACCCCTGATGTAGCTACCCCAAATATAAAAATCAAATGGCGTCAAATCAAGGCTTCGGCCTGGCTAATGCACAGGTCCATATCTCATTTCCTCAATCTATCTTCCTGGGTAATGTTTATTGAGCCATTTCGTCATAGCTCGTCCATTACGCACTGGCCACCCATCCATTTGCCACCATAGTGGTATTGCTTCAAGGAGTGCCGTACTTATATCATCCTGCAGTAGATCATAAAAAGCATTTGATTCAACCGACTAGGTAAAAAAACGGGCTGTTTCATATGCTGCCTACAGACTCCGAACCATACGTTCACACTGAACTGATGTTGGAAGTGGTGTTCCCTAATGCCACGTGGATTATGATAAGGTGAGAGTTGAATATTCCCGCATGTGTGAATGTTGCCTCATCTGTCCAAATTATGCGATCAGGGATGTTAGGCCTCTCGTGGCACTGTTGAACATACCATCGCCCAAACACCATCCGTAGCTTCATATCACGGGGTAGCTTTTTTTTTTTTTTTTTTTTTTTTTTTTTTTTTTTTTTCACCTCCCTTCCTTGCCTTTTCAGGCATACGGGGTTTTGGCAGCAGCGGGTTCAACATATGGGTTTTATGTATGCCGCTGCTGCCAATAAAACTCTTTATTTACAATTTTTGTTTTTATTTTATTTACATTATAAATGAGGCTTCATTTATTTAGGGGGTACAATCCTATGGTGCGGCCCGGCCATGCTTTGCACGCCTTAGCGACCGCACCTTCTTTTATTTCCTGTGGTGCGGCCCGGCCATGCATAGCACGCCTTAGCGACCGCACCTTTATCCTTTTATACTGACCGACGGTAAGCCCGGTCCAGCCCTCCTGGTCCGCTGCATCTGTCCGGTCCACACCATCCAGCTCTCCTCGAGACTGCATCCGTCCGGTATGCCTGGTCCACAGCATCCGTCCGGTCCCGCTCCAGTCCTCAGAGTCGCTGGTCTTGTTCTTCCTCTGGCGGTGGCTCGCCGACCGCGGGGGTGGGCCTTCCTAAGGTGAAGTGCGTAGGGCCCACCACTTCCTTCCACCCGTAGATAAATTCCCTAAAATGGGGGTAATTATCTTCTTCCATTAGTCGGGGAAAGTCCGCTTCGACGAGGGCGAAGATCCCGGTTTTTCTTGACATCCTGGCACGGTGTCCTTCCATCTCAGTGCAGGACAACACCACGTGTTCTGCTGTTTCTGGGACTCCGCAAGTCGGGCACCGGGGGTCGATTTCCTTTCCATGTTTGTTGAGCTTTCCCCGGAACCCTCCATGTATCACGGGGTAGCAACTCCTGGACAGTAGTCAGGTGATAAGGATATCTATTGTCTTCCTTGATAGCTCTGAAGACTGTAGAGTGAGATATTCTCAGTTGATTTGAAGCGCCACAGGTACTTGTTGATGGATCATTATCAAAAATATTCAAAATGTCGTCAACCTAACTGCGAGCTCGGCCCACGAACATAATAGGTTGTCTTGGAATAGTGTCTCTTGCAGCCCCATACGCAAAAATCAAATCAACCTACTCTTCAGCTGTTGATAAATTTGGCATTGTACTTCTTGAACTAAAAACAAATTTAATAATTTGAATATTTGCACAATACTGACAATAATTGTTATTTAATAAGCGTTGTAGGCAGACTAAGAATGAGGGAGATAAGGTAAACAAACCGTAATGCGGACATAATCCATAAGACATAAACAAGAACTTACCTCATGTCAGACGTTCCTTACGTTCTTTTAGGTTTCAACTCTCCTCTAGTAGGTTTCTTTGTAATTTACATAAAAAATAAATTAAATTTATTGAAGATAAGACCGCACTGCAAATCGCGAAAAATCACTTTAAGAAAATAAGCAGTCTAAAACTGGTCCCGAGAATGATTAGTTTTATTATAAACCAGGTCTCAACAAAAACTACGTGTTCAAAACAACACAAAACAAAAATACACTTTATTTTATAACGATAACAACAAACTTAGGAGGTTACCATTAAAGTATTATCAATCATTATAAACAAAACTGGTTGCCATCACTAAAGTAGTCTGTTAAACACAAAAAATAATCAGTGAAACTAATTTTTGTTACGCTTAGTAGCTACCGCTACATCACTCCCCCCAGTGATGGAGTAACTGAGCACCTTCTTCACCAAACGTCCACTCCTTGTTCTGTAACCATCTTCCTGATTATTTCTTTTCTGGGGTTGTCCAGATGGTGAACATGCTTTTTCTTGCATATCCTTGATATGGTCTTCCTTGAGTGGTGATGATGTTGGTTTTATTATAGTGGTTTCCGTAGGTGTGTCAGTAGACAGGATATAAGCAGGCTTGAGACGATCGAGGGAGACAGTAACTTCTCTATTGTCGATCAAAAGATTAAATATCTTATTACCTCGACGTAAGACTTGGTGAAGGCCAGAATATAGAGGTGAGTGGTTTGTGAATAGCATCTTCATGCAGGAATACATGGGAACAAGTTGCTAAATCCTTATGTTGGAAGGTTTTTTGTTGTACGCTTCCCATGATTTTGAGGGCTTGAGTCGTGCGAGATCCTCTTTTAACTGCTGTAGGGCAACACAAGGCTCTCAACTAGTTGTGTCCTCTAAAAAGTCACCTGGAAGACGCAAGGGTTGCCCGTATACTGCTTCAGCCGCACTAGCTCCCACATCTTCTCTGAAAGTAGCCCGTAGTCCGAGCAACACGGATGGCAAAACCTGTGTCCAACGTGTAGAGCTGAGATGTGCCGTTAATGCTGTTTTTAAGCTCCAGTGCCATCTCTCCACACAACCATTGGATTGCGGATGATAAGCTGTAGTTCTCTGCCTTCGAATCCCCATTATTGCTGATCACCTAAGAAAAAGTTCTGCCTCAAATTGTCTGCCTTGGTCTGTCGTGATCCGCTGAGGAGAGTCAAATCGTGTAATCCAATTGGCATAAAATACATGAGCGACAGCAAAAGCGGAAGAGGAAATCGCTTCTGGCCAGTGAATCGCTCTACCCACCATGATCAGAAGGTTGCGTGTTCAAATCACGTCGGGGTCACTAGTTGTCGAGAATGATCAGTTTTAATGTAAACCAGAAGCCCGTGATGAAACTAATATCATTTATGTACTGGTTACGGTGGAAGCGTATCCTCATCAGAGCATTCGAGACAGCCGTGGATACCCACTTAATGACAGAACCTTTGCCATGACAGTCTCTCAGCATCTTGGGGAGTTAGAGCATGATGAAGTGAAATACGGTATGGCCTTATACGGTGTTGTTTTAGTATCGCCCACACCGTTCCAATGCTTAAGTGGGTATTCCTGGCTAGTTCTCGAATGCTCCGATGAGGATACGCTTCCACCATAGCCAGTACAGAAAGGACATTAGTTTTATCACGGGCTTGACGATTTGAGCCTCTCGGCTCTTCCAGGCAACCTTCCAGGTCGACTTGTTCTCGCCACTCATCATACTAGTCGCAGGAATGCCTTAATTTCATATTTTTGTTCAAAGTTTATTTTATTTTTGCATTCCCAGTTTTAGACTGCTTATTTTCTTAAAATGAATTTTAGCGATTTAAAGCGAAACGATGCCCTGCATAAAAAAATTCACCGGTATTAAATCGATTCAAAATTTGTTTTTTTATCGAAATCAATCGTAAAAATAACTCATCCCATTGGGAATTCCAGAGTTAGGGTCGCTGAGGAAGAACTGGAGAAGGTTGGAGGGCAGACAACAACCTGAAAAGAAACCTTATTTGACACAGTTAAGACCTTAAGAGTTTTGTTTCAAAATTTCAAAAACTGTGGGAAAAAAAGGGGGTGGCCATCGAATATTGAACACCCTGTATATATAGGGTGTCCCAGACATAGCGTAAAAAAAAAAAATTGGCTAATACTGCATGCTAAATGGGGTAGATTGTCTCAGAAATGAGTTTCCTATCTCAATCTGTTGAGGAGATAATAAGAATATAAAATAAGCAGACTAAAACTGGGAATGTAAAAATAAATAAGTAAATAAAATAAAAAGGTATTGTGCCCCGGCCACGAATTAAGCTCGCTACTCCACTGATTAATATATATATATGTTTTCCACAAAAAAATTATGAGCTGATTTTTATTTTATCAGTACTGTAGAGTATGCCTGCTTCACTCTTCTATTGTGAATTATTAACAGGAATAATTTTTTATGAGTAGGACTTTCCTCTAAAGTTCAAATTTAAAGGACACATTCATTGCAGCTTCCTTATAAACAGAATATATTCTGTCATAAGGTTCAGTAAATTTTTTTATTGTAAAGTGGAACCAAATGATCAGGGTCAGGGCAGGAAGGGTTATTCTGCTATAGTATTAGCTTGGATAAATTCTATCCCAACTATGAATTAAATAAGTCCACTAATAAATAAACAGAAAAATTTTGATTTTTAAAATGAAAAAGGTTTTCTGATCCAACTTCTTTACAATTTTAAATTCTACAAGTAGTATAATATAATAGGTAGGAAACTTAGTTGCACATGCTTCCCATACCCCAAAAGATAGCTCGGCCTGCTTCTAAAACCACAAGGGGCAATTCTTAATCACAGTCTATGGGGGATACTAAACTTGTTAAACTCTAATAAATATTTTTTAAATCCACTTGCCTAGAGTACAAAGCATTTAAAAGTGTTAGAAAAAAGTTCCTTGCATGAATGGTTTCAATGTAGTTCTATTATATTCTTTCTCCTACATTAATACTGTACAGGTTGCTTGGATGCAACATCCAACTTTTGGGATTAATTTGAACAATACAAAGTGGGTTGTTTTCCTTAAGAACAAAGAAAATTAGGCATTATAATAAAACCTGACAGGATGTTTTGAATATTGAAATCATTAAAACTTAAAAACTGTTTAAAGATAATAATTCCTATGATCGGGGGAATAAGATAAAGTCAGGTTTTCATGAAACAGGATTCATAAATTCTTTAAAGAGCATTAACAAATATTTTCTAATCATCAAGTTATGTATAAAACAACATTATTGATGTTTATTAATGTCAGAAAATAAAATTCTTGTAGGTTGAGACTATTGGAGATGCCTATTGTGTTGCAGCAGGTATACAAAAACCTCAAGATTCAAATCATGCTCAAAGAATTGCTTGGATGGCATTAAGTATGATTGATATCTGTCCTACTCACCATGATCATGAAGGAAAAACAATTCAGGTAATTCTTTCTACAATATTATACCATAATATATTTTTTATAAAAAAGAAATGTGCCTATATTATCACACAGATATATATATATATATATATATATATATATATATATATATATATATATATATATATTGTTATGATTTTCTTGAATCATTAATGTTTAAATAAAATTATTATCAATAATTAATTGACTTTAACTCATTATTAGGGTTCTGTCAATATTCTTTTGAATTATGACTGGATATTTTTTTAAACAATGTATTGTGCATACTTTTTATATTTATATTAAATTACAATATGAAACAATATTTAATTTTACCTTTGTTTAATCTAAATTCTAAAGTCCATTAAGGAGAGAACTTCTAAACACTTTCACTTATTTTGGTTCCATAGTCTTCTGACTCCTGACACTGGTTGCTCTAAGGTCCATAAACAACTGACCATGTCTTCTTCATTCTCTGTCCTAAAACCAACTGCCCCTTATTCCAACCTGCCTCAAGGGCTGGTACTGCCTATCCAGGTATTGAAGGTTTCCTTAATCCCTGCTCCTACCTGATTTGGACCCTTACTTCCAATATTTGCTTTCTGGACTCTAATTGCAAATATCATTACATTCAGGTTCTCTCCAGTTTTAAAAAATTTTAAGCTTTTGCGTAGAAATTTTTTCCACTTGTACTATCTTATTTATGACTTATACAATTTTTCAACTTTATACATATCTAATGAAACATTAATTTAAATTAACTATTATAATAATACTTAAGTACTCGCTTGTCATTTTAATTATAATTTAACAAAACAAAAATTAAATTTAAAAATTAATTCTAAATATTAAACATATCCATTAATCTAAATTTTATAAACAATGTTTACTTATAAAACACTTTGATATGGACTACAAACAAAAAGATTTTATGATAAACTTATATACTACTTAACGACAAAGAATTATCAACTAAATACAAATTAATAATGAGTACCTTTTAAAACATTTATATAATACAGTCAAATTATTTTAATACAATAATAACTATAGGTAACTACAAACCTATTAGATTTTTATGAAAATTATTACCAAAAAAATTTATAGACCATGAAAATAGGTTGGTTTACAGATGAATTATCTATGATCTATTGTTTAAAACATTTGAATAAAATAAGCAAAATTTTTAATAATAACACATAATTCTTTGTGAAATTTCACACCTTTTTTTATTCTATGATTGGTAGATGCTTAAAATAAAAAATAAATAAATTTAATGAAAAGTAGGATTGATTGAAATACAAATTAATTTTTATCTATGCTATTTAAAAACAAAATGGTTCCATATGCAAACAGTTTTATTCATTTATTTTATTTATTATTTTTTTTTTTTTTTTTTTTTTATCATGTCAGCAATATACTAAATTTCACCAAGAAAAAATTTTTTAATTCTTTTCTTGACGTATATAAATTTCTTTTTAAACCCTTTATGGCTATTTGAACATTTTAATTTATATAACCACCATAACCATTCTGAAGTATTTTTGCTCCAACTAAGTGGAATTTGAAACTCCATCATATGCTTATTCAAACCTTTATTTGAAGCATATTTTAATTTTTGATTATATTCAAAGAAACCAGATTTTTCTACTTTTTGAAATTGAATGATATTGGTATATTTATTTCTTCGAACCATTTGACAGTTTAGCACCTCTTCATTTTCATTAAAGTCATTGTTTATGTTTTCACCAATGTCCTCTTTTCTTACTTCTTCTTTTTCCACTTCATTTAATTTATCAACAATTTTACTTTCACACACTACTATCTCACTTGTAAAATTTTGTTCAGATTCCATTATTTCTTCATCTTTTAAATCTTTTTCTTTATCCACATTATCAGTTACTTTTTCTTTGTTCATTTTACTTTCTTCATATTCCATTAATTTTTCATTTTTCAATTCTTTGTCTTCTTTCACAGTATCAGTTACTTTTTCTTCTTCTAATTCCATTTGTTCTTCAGTTCCAGTGTTTCTTTCATCTTCACAAACATTTATATCAATGGCCTGAAAGTCTGAATCTTTTTCAGAACGTTTTCGTCCATCTTCTTCAAACTTTTTCATGCGTTCTTCATGGTTTTATTTTCTTTTTCAGCAATTTCATCTATTTTTTTAGATATGGTATTAAACAGCAAATCAACATTCTTATTGATAGATTCCAACATTTGTTCGAAATTCATTTTGTTTTAATTCCCTTAATATAACTTGACTTTAAAATTACTATTTATTCATTATTTTCACACAAACATCTACCAAATTTTAATAATTTTCCAGTCATAATTTCAATATTGACAGTCCACTGGAGGGCGCCAAATGTAATGATTTTCTTGAATCATTAATGTTTAAATAAAATTATTATCAATAATTAATTGACTTTAACTCATTATTAGGGTTCTGTCAATATTCTTTTGAATTATGACTGGATATTTTTTTAAACAATGTATTGTGCATACTTTTTATATTTATATTAAATTACAATATGAAACAATATTTAATTTTACCTTTGTTTAATCTAAATTCTAAAGTCCATTAAGGAGAGAACTTCTAAACACTTTCACTTATTTTGGTTCCATAGTCTTCTGACTCCTGACACTGGTTGCTCTAAGGTCCATAAACAACTGACCATGTCTTCTTCATTCTCTGTCCTAAAACCAACTGCCCCTTATTCCAACCTGCCTCAAGGGCTGGTACTGCCTATCCAGGTATTGAAGGTTTCCTTAATCCCTGCTCCTACCTGATTTGGACCCTTACTTCCAATATTTGCTTTCTGGACTCTAATTGCAAATATCATTACAATATATATATATATATATATATATGTATATATATATATATATCTCCGGTCCCGTGGGTGACAGATATGAGGGGTTCTATTGTATTTTTTTTTTTTTCTTTTCGTTTCACCCTCTTTGGGGTACGTTGAATCCATCACTTCACTGTGTGTTGTCCTTTCTTAAGTGCCCAGTACTTCTTCATTCTTTCTGATCTTCTTTTTCTTTCTTCATCTGAGATAAAGGGTTTGGTTTTTAGAGTGGATTTATCTTGGAACCTAACATATTCATCTTTAGTTATTAATTTAGAAGTTTGATCAAGTAGTGAATTTTCTGTAATTTTTAATTCTGCTAGATCCTTTTCAGTTTCTTTAAACCAATTGGATTTTGTTTTGAGATGGCGTAAGAAGTCAAAGATTTGCTTGGATAATCTATTAGAGTTCATTCTGAGAAGATGACCGTAAAAATTGATTCTTCTTTTTCGCATAGTATCAGAGAGTTTTTCAGTTTTCTTGTAGAGTGTTTCATTCTTTATGTATATTGTCTTATTATCCTGAAATTTTGGTCCTATGATTTTTCTTAAAATTTTTCTCCCCTTTAGTTCAAGTTTCTCCATATGACCTTTGATATTCATGTTTAGTGTTTCAGCTGCATACAAGGCTTCTAGTTTAATCACTGTTTTGTAATGTTTTATTTTGGACCCCCAGGAAAGAGATTTTTTTTTGTTGTATGTATCTTTTGTTAGTTGGAAAGCAAGTTCAAGTTTATTTTTTCTGGATTCCAATGCTTTGTTTTCCTTAGCATTCCAACTAATCCATTCTCCGAGATATTTGAATTCTTTTACTATTCCTATGTTTTGTTCTTGGACTTTGAGGTATTTACGTGGGTGTTTGATGTTTGTCATGATTTTAGTTTTGTGGGATATGTGAAGTCCTATCTTATTTGCTTGTTTCTCCAGTTCGAGAATTTGTTCCCTGGCTTCCTCCATTGTTTCAGCAAACAAGGCCATATCATCTGCAAAAGCAATACAATTAATTTTGAGGTTCTTCTTTTTACTGCCCAATCTTATGCCACTCTTTATATTTTTAGTCCATTCTCTGACTACTTTCTCAAGTACACAGTTGAATAACAACGGTGAGAGCCCATCTCCCTGTCGTACTCCCGTTCTTATTTCAAATGGATCAGATAATTCACCCATGAATTTAACTTTCGAAAATGTATTTGTGAGCGTTGCTTTTATGATATTAACTGTTTTTTTATCCAAGCCCATTTCTTCCAAGACTGATATAAGGGATTTTCTGTCAATCGAATCATATGCCTTTTGAAAGTCAATGAAGGAGATTACATATGTTTTAGCCCTTGATTTTTGGTATGCCATTATATTTTTGAGATTTAGAATTTGTTCAGAGCATGACCTACCCTTTCGAAAACCTCCCTGATACTCTCCAATTTGAGGGTCTAATTGTGGCTCTGCTCTGTTCGAAAGGACTTTAGAAAGGACTTTATATGTTATATCCAGCAATGAAATACCTCTACAGTTGTTTGGGTCTGTTTTCAACCCTTTTTTGTGAATAGAGTGGATGAGAGCTGTTTTCCACTCTATGGGAATCTCTTCTTCCTTCCAGATTTTATCACAAACATATTGAAGAGTATTTTTACAATATACTATTGTATATTTATATTGTAGCTAACTTTATGTTTTGAAATAACCTGTATAACTCATATAATTTTATTTTAACTTTTTTTTTCTAGTATGTAGTATATAATATAGTTTCAAAACGTCACCAAAATAAGTTATTTTATTAACTGAACCTCAAGAACCTTATTAAACACACACGCTAGCACGCATGCACTCACACACACACACACACACACACACACACACACACACACACACACACACACGTATCGTTATGAAAAAGTTGTTGAGTAGTAACAAGCAGTCCCCCACCTGTCCAGTTACTATGCAAAGGATTGTTGCCACTTTGTTCCCAGAGCAGGCGGATGTACAGCGGGATATAGAACTGTTGAGTCCATCTGAAGCACCACCAGTGTCTAGTGAGGAACTAAGCGAGGTCTGCATGAGCCTCAAGAGAGGCAAAGCCCCAGGCCTGGATGGCATCCCGAATATAACACTCAAAGTAGCTATGGCAACAAGACCAGACTTGTTCCTAGAACTATTTGATTCCTGTTTACGTGAAGGTTCCTTCCCTCGGAAATGGAAAAGGCAGCACTTGGTCCTGATTCCAAAGGGCAAGGAAACACCATCGGACTCTTCGGCCTGTAGACCACTGTGCCTTTTGGATTCGATGGGAAAGGCTTTAGAAAAGATAATCGGAACAAGGTTGCAAGAGACTACCAAAGGTTTAGGAGGCCTTTTTTCTAACCAATACGGCTTCAGGAAGGCGAGATCTACAGTGGAAGCAATCAACCTCGTTGTAGACACGGCACGCGATGCCATTGCTGGAAAGAGATGGAGGAGAGGTGCGAAGATGTACTGTGCCATCATTACGTTGGATGTGAAAAATGCCTTTAACTCAGCGGGATTGTGCTGTATTCTTGATGCTCTAAGAGATATGGGAATCCCTTTATATCTCAGGAAGATAATCGCGGATTATTTCAAGGACAGGGTCCTGATATTTACAACTGGCGATGGGCAGAAGAATTATGGAATAACTGGGGGAGTGCCCCAGGGATCAGTGCTGGGACCCTTGCTGTGGAATATAATGAACGATGGAGTTCTCAGACTGAGCTTTCCAGGAGACGTCAAAATAGTAGGATATGCTGATGACATCGCAGTGGTGTTAGTTGCGAAATATTTAGAGGAGGTAACTGTAAGAGCCAACCGGAGTGTTGCCCTAATCCACAACTGTCTGACATCAGTGGGTCTGCAACTAGCTGATAGTAAGACTGAGGTGCTCCTAATTAGCAGCAGGAAAAAAATGGAACAAATCAGAATAACGGTTGGTAGAGGCGATTCTATCCAAATCCTCCTTGACTTACCTAGGAGTGAAAATTGATGAACACCTAACCTTCAAAGAGCACGTAATAAAGGTGTCAGAGAAAGCAGCTGGAGTGAACACTGCACTGTCTAGACTGATACCTAACATAAGAGGTCCCTGGCAAACCCGAAGACTACTGCTGTCAAGTGTCGTAACATCCATTGTCCTTTACGCTGCGGTGATATGGAGGGATGCTTTAGATATACATGCGTACAGAAGACCTATGATCTCTGTGAACCGCCGAAGCGTCCTTAAAGTTATTAGTGCATTTAGAATTGTATCCTATGAGGCAGCATGTGTGGTAGCCAGGATGCCACCTATCAAACTAATAGCTGAAGAAAGGAAGAGGTCATATCAAAGAAGTGAAAGCATTCCCAGAGCCAATGAGAGGAAAGAAACTATTGTAGTTTGGCAGCAGCGTTGGGACATTGCTTTAAGTGGGAGATGGACACACAGGCTGGTCCCTCG
This sequence comes from Euschistus heros, assembly GCA_003667255.2. Classification (NCBI taxonomy): domain Eukaryota; kingdom Metazoa; phylum Arthropoda; class Insecta; order Hemiptera; family Pentatomidae; genus Euschistus; species Euschistus heros. The sequence goes on from RCWM02000005.1 coordinate 4,455,861, forward strand.
TATTCAACACTGGGTGGACCGGAAGCACGGAGAGGTAGACTACTACTTAACTCAGTTGCTCACTGGACATGGAGCCTTCCGAGCCTATCAGTATAGGTTCAAACTAGATCTGACAGGGAAATGCCTAGCCTGCCCGGCAGTGGATGAGAGTGCATAGCACGTGTTTTTCATATGCCCTCGCTTTCAGCAAGAAAGAGAAGAGTTCCGACAGGTCTGTGGAGTTTTTCCGACGGTTGATGGTCTGGTGCAATTGATGTTGGCTTCTGAGGAGTACTGGATGGCGGGCCAGAGGTTAGCGACTGAGACTATCAAGCGGCTCAGGAAAGAAGAGAGAGATAGGCGCAGCAGGATGTAGCCTACTACCATGAGGCGGCACCCAGCCATTCCTCTCCATGATGTAATGCCTAACGGCGGTTCCGTGGGGAGGAAAAACAGGTGTAGGGAGGTGGGTTTAGTGGGTAAGAATCCCACACATGGTTAGGTATGGGCCTAACAATGTCTTTTGAAGATTTCCCCTACCCTCGTAAAAAACAAAACAAAAAAAAAACACATTTATATATATCTTCATCTTCTTATTAACGATGCGACAGATGCATGAAGCACTCCTTGGCCTGCTGCACAAACTTCCTCCAATTATCCCTATCAGCAGCAAGCCTCAGAGTTATCCTGGATAGTTTAAGTCCTCAGAGACACTGTCGTACTATCTTATCTATGGTCTTCCATGAGTTCTCGCTCCATCTGGTTGATCACAGAACAATGTTCAGCATAAAGATAATTATAGCGGTATTTTCTCTTTTCAATAATATTTTCTTTTGTGCCACAAGTAATGATGCCTTTATTGATATTATATATAAATAAAGCATTAAATTAGAAATAAAACATTTTGGGTTCTATTCAAAACTAAAAATTTTATCATTAATTATATATACACAAATAACAAGAAAATAAACTTGAATAAATTAAAGAACACATATGATAATAACCAAATATAAACAAATTTATTGAGAATCTAAAATATATTTACTTAACTAAAAACAGGATAGACCGATCAAAATAAAAATATATAAATACCACTCTTCGTAACTTTGGGTGACATAAAATATGAAGACTATATTTATGTTTTTCAGTATAATATATCCAATAACTCATTATGAGAAGTTAGAAGAAAATATAAATTATTATATAATACCAACACAGTAATTAATAAAACTCAATTAATTATTCCTATCAATATATTAGCATTAGGAAATAAATATTGGTTAAATATCAATAATAACAAACACAAACTTAATAAATACACTATTAGGCTGATTGCAGATTTGAATACAGTCTTAGACAATGATAATACCACAGATAATCATAAAAATTGTTTGAGAAACAACATTACTATTTCACTAAATAGTTATCTAGATAAATATAAAAATATTGATAAATTATCTGAAATGGATCCTTAATTAATAAAGACATTAATGATTTAAATCTTTTCATAAAAAAATAATCCTGACATTATATTTGTTAGATTAGACAAAACCAAACAATTAGCTATTATTTATAAAGAGGACTATGATTATAAAATTAATAACTTAAAATTAATCAACGATACGACAATTCACAGATTAATCAGAACAAATCCTGGAAATAACTTGGCTAAAGAAATCATCAAGTACTTGAATATTTTAGAAAAAAATGATTTCATAAATAAAAAAGAGAAAAATAATTCAGCACCTAATTTATTTGGATTATTTTATATTATTTGTCCCTATTAGATTACCGGTGAAAAGGGTCAGATAGTGTTAGATTTCCTGCAGTAAGTAAACAAAACTTTTTCTTCTTCTTTATCTTCCACCCATTTGCCTCTCAGCGGGGGGGTGCTTCCAGCCATTTATGCCATGCCTCCCTGTCCCTGGGGAGATTTCTCATGTCTCCCAGAGTCTTTCCTCTACGCCTCCCTATTCCTTCTATATGGTGGATATAGGAGGTTCTTGGCCTTCCTCTTGTTCTTTTTCCCATCGGCTTCACTTCCATAGTTTTTATGGGGTCTCTGTGGTTGTCCATAAGGCAGACATGTCCGTACCACCTCAACTGTCTCTTCTCCAGAGTCTCCCTTACCGGACAAATTTTCAGGTCCTCCCTTATCCTGTCGTTCCGGACAAAGTCTCTCCGTGTCTTCCCTGTTATTCTTCTAAGAAATTTCATTTCAGCTGCAGTAACAAGGCTTTGCAGCCTCTCATTCACAACTCAGCTCTCCGCTCCGTAGTGATGTGCTGGTAACAAAACAGACTTGAATAGGTGGAGCTTTGTATCTTTTCCTACCTCTCTTTTCCCAATTACAGAATTGCAGATCTGGTAGTATACAGAATTTGCCTTAGAAATTCTGCTTGATATTTCTGAATCCACTTTACCAGATCTACTGATTACTGTACCAAGGTATGTGAATTCTGTTACCCCCTCCATCACTTCTTCATTACAGATAATCCGGACATCTTCTGGGGTTCTACCGACTTGAAGAACTTTGCTTTTTTTGGTATTAATATTCATACCCTTTCTCTTCAATTCTTCATCCCACTCTGTCACTGCCTGTTGAAGTCGTTCTGGACAGTCGGCTACAAGCACTATGTTGTCTGCATAAAGGAGAAATTGTATAACGATAGGATGTAAGTTCCATTGGCCCAAATGCATTCTTGCTGTACGTACTCTCTTGCAAATAGAGGCGATCCCATCCATATATACAATAAAGAGGAGGGGGCTCAGAGATTCTCCCTGCTTCACTCCCCTCTCCAGTCCAAACACACCTGATTCCTGTCCATTTAGGCGCACAACACCCTTTGGCTTTTGGTAAGTTGATTTTATAGCCTTCAGAAGCATTATTGGTATATTCTTGGCCTTCAATGACTCCCAAATTTCATTCCGGGGCACCGAGTCGACCGCTGCCTTGAGGTCCAAAAATGCCAGATAGATGTTTCGGTTGTGGTCCCAAGACTTCTCAATTACATTTCTCAGGGCAAAGATCTGGTCTTGAGTTTGCCGGTTGGGCCTAAAAGCACTTTGCTCTTCCTGCAGGTCAGGTTCCACCAGTGGTCTTTACCTCTAGAATAGAGGTATATACTTTATAAAGCATGGAAGACAAGCAAATAGGTCTGTAGTTGGAGCAAACATTCTGGCTTTCTTTCTTGTGGATGGGGATTATAACATTATACTCCCAGTCCTGAGGGATTCTTTCCTCTTCCCATACCTTTTGAAAGAAACATTGTAGAGCTTCTACTAATTTAGGACCTCCATATTTAATGAATTCTGGGACTATGTTATCTCGGCCTGCTGCTTTTCCAATCTTCATCTTCGCAATAGCCTCCTCGATCGGGTCATTACTGTGAACTTCTGCTCCGGGTCTACCATCAGAAATATCTTTTTCTTCTTAAAAATTAGCAATTTATTTTAATAAAACCTTTTCCTATCTCAAATATAACAACAATATAGATGTAACAAATTCAATAGATTTAAAAAACCAATTATTAAAATTAAAACCTAAGAAATTATTTTGAAAAAATACATTATTAATTATTATTTTGAGAAAATACAATAAGGCCAATGCCATCATGATAGGGTGCAGCACAAATATAAAAAAGATACATAAAATAACAAAATATAAAGTAAAAAATGACAAGAAGAGACGGAAAGAACCAAAGGGAAGGTTATTGTTTTTTAATAAGGTTAAAAACTTGGGAATAAGTATTGGAAATGTACTCTTTGTCACTATTGTGTTGAGGGGATTAGGCTCGAGATGGATATAAATGGATTCGGATAATAAACGTTTACTATGGTTAGGGACCGTGGCAAGAATAGAAGTTTTTTCAAAATCAAAAGTATGGTTTAAGGATATGGCATGTTCCGAGAGTTTGGTGGCAGAGGAATTTTTGGAAGAAATTGAGAGTTTGTGTTGGGAGATGCGGGTTTTAAGGTGGTTTTTGGTTTAGCCAATATATGAGGACTGACAATTAGGAAAAGCACAGGGAATACGGTAAATGACGTTGGATCTGAGTTGGATAGGGATGGGATCTTTGAGGTTAGTGTAGATGAAGTTGAGTTTGTTATGGGATTTCAGGCCTAGGCGTAGGTTCGGGAAGGTAGAGCGGAGAGTTTTTTGGATGTTATCAGAAAGGAATTTAACAGTAGTTCCTTGGAAAATTTTGAGCCTTCAGAAAATAATTTGGTTTCATTTTTCTTCAAATTTAGTTAACTTTAAATGAATAAAACAACACTATTACCAAAATCTGGAAAAAAAAATTTAGCCTATAATTAGGATGGTCAAAGTCTAATATTTTATTATTAACCTACCATCACAAACAGTATATCGAAAAACAGCCACCATATCTGATGGAAGGTGATCCCCTTTTTCCTGGCAATTTACTTTGCTACCTTTTTTTAAAGATTCTTCAACTAACAAAATACATTCAGCAACCTTTAATTTTAATTTTGTAGATGCGCATTGGTATTCACACTGGGACTGTATTGGCTGGAGTAGTAGGAGTGAAAATGCCACGCTATTGTCTTTTTGGTCACAATGTAACATTAACAAACAAATTTGAATCAGGATCTCAACCTCTAAGGATAAATGTTAGCCCCACTACTCATGAGTAAGTGATATTTTAACTTATTAATAATTTTGTCACTTTTCTTTTTTTTTTTTTTTCATTTTTATGAAGGTTTAAGTCCACTTTAGTTTTAGTTTATTAAATGAGTATTTATTATTATCATGAGCAATCTCAGTTTACTCATTATAATCTAATTTTTGAATTTCCCCATACAAAACACGCAAGTATTCATGTTATCTGTTTGAACCTGATTACTGCCCATCTGAGAGTAGTCTTTTGGAAGGTGAAAGTTGGTCCATAAGTATGGAGCCAGTCGCTGCAGCTAGGTTGTAGACTAGGTATTGTAGACTAGGTTGTTTCTTTATGAATCCATATGTGATCTATCAGATCTCTCACATGATATTAAAGTTAATTTTGTGTTCTGTCTATTTGATCTTTGAAAAAGAAAGTAACACCTCTTGAAAGGTTTTATTAAACATAATTTCACCAACACAAAAACTAAATAGCATGACTTGTTTATAAGTCATGCTAACAGTAACCATGAACTGAGGAGGTTATACAAAACATATGATACAAAGAGATACATATGTAATATCACTATTTACTACATTCACCCCCACTCTAGTAAGTGATGTGATCATTCAAATAAGAGGGTGGCCGACGGGTCCTTTGACTCCGGCGGAGAGTCGTTGGTTGCCGGGCAGGTGATCTCGCTGGAGAATCTGAAACTGGCAGATCCACAGCTGGAGGAGGGGTACCTTGATTGGAAGGATTTAGTTCCAAGTCCTGAGCAGGATGTATAGGGTCTGGTTGAAGGAGAATGGAGTCTGGAGTCGGCTGTTCTGAGTCCTGAGGAAAATGGTGTCTGTCAGCTTCACCACCCAATGGTGCCAGGTGACGGGTTGAGATAGTGGTCTCTCGTCCATCAGGGAGGCGAACATGGGCGTATTCTGAGTTTCCCTCCTGTAAGGTGACTTCATCTACTAATGGCTCGTACTTCGAGTGCCTTGCAAGACACTTCATTAGGACGGGTCCCAGGGTCATGAGCCATGTCGGATTTGATGATCCATGACTTGAGCGGCGAACATGATCGAACATACGCTCGTGTGGCGTGGTATTTGTTGATGTACATAGCAAGGAGCGTATTGAGTTCAACGCATCATTCAGAACTGTCTCCCAGCATCTAATGTCCATCCGGTGAGTTCTTAAGGCAAGCTGAATTGTCTTCCAAATGATCCCAACATACCTCTCCGCTTGACCATTACCCATAGGATTGTATGGTGTAGTTTGGCTACTAGCAATACCAAGAGATTCTAGAAAATTTTTAAGTTCTTGAGACGCAAATGATGTCCCATTGTCCGAATGTATGTATCCCAGGATTCCAAATACAGAGAATATTTCTTTCAGTTTAGCAATAACTGTAGCTGAGGATAAGTCATGACAAGGGTACGCAAAAGGAAACCAAGAAAATTCATCCACGACAATTAGAAGATACCTATTCCTTGAATTTGAAGGAAGTGGCCCCTTGAAATCTACATTCAAGCGTTCGAAGGGCTGGGTGGCCTTGATTAGCTGGTCTTCGTGTCTGAAGAAGCTTCACTTCTGAGCAGATTCTACATGATGAAACAACCTTCCTAATTTCTTCTAAGGAGTAAGCCAGGTTTTTACTTCTCACCCAGTGGTAAAAGCAAGTCTCTCCGGGGTGACACAGCGTCTCATGTAGTTCTGTGAGTACAGCCATTGTTGCAGAACACGTACAAGAAAAAGCATCAGCGGCTTCGTTCAGCTTTCCAGGCCTATAGACAATATCATAGGTGAAGCAGGACAGTTCCAGTCTCCACCTTTGGATCTTTTCATTCTTGACCTTGCTTGATAAGTGGCTATTGAACATAAAAGAGACAGATCTCTGGTCCGTTATCAGTTTGAAGCGACGGCCCTGAAGGTAATGCCTCCACTTCCTTACGGTTTCAATAATAGTGTGAGCTTCTTTCTCCACAGCAGAATGGTGTTCCTCCGAAGGCGAGAGTGTTCTGGAAAAAAAGGCGACAGGGCGGCCGTTCTGAGATAAGGTTGTGGCGAGTGCGTGGTCGGATGCATTAGTTTCTACTGTGAACATAGCTGAGGGATCGATTGCGGATACTGTTGCATTTTCTATGTCCATCTTTATTGATTCGAAGACTTTGACAACATCAGATCTGAGTGGAAATTTTGGATCCTTAAAGACTTGAATTTTATCGGAGAACTTGGGGATAAAATGTGAGTAGTGCGAGAACATCCCTAAGGCCCGACAAAGGGAAGGCAAGTCCTTCGGGATAGCTAGTTCACGCAGAGGTATAAGACGCTCAGGATCCGGGCAAGTTCCTTTCCCAATAACATATCCAAGATAATGGATTTCACGAATGGAAAAAAATGATTTTTCTTCATTAATTGTTAAATTGTATTTCCTTGCTGCAAGCATGAATTTCTCTAAATTGATGTCATGGTCTTCCTGAGTCTTTCCACACACCGTCACGTCATCAAGATAAGCGAAAGTCCCCTGCAACTTTTCAGTATCGGTTATCTTCTTTATCTGGTGTTGGAAAGCAGCTACACCATTTGTGACACCAAACGGGATGCGAGTGAATTGATAAAGCGGACCAGAGGCTTCAGTCTGGTTAGTCACAGTATTGTAAACATCTCTGTACTCCTTCTAGAGTTTAACTGTTTATTTGATCAATTTTCTCCATTTTTTTTTTTTGTGCACTCAGTTTTTTCAAGTTTTTTCACGTTAGTTGATTTGTCTATATCGTTTTTGTTTTATTTCTCCGGAAAAGTGAAGGTTACTAGTGAAAGATACGAGATTGAGGTAATAGAAGTTAATCTCGATAGGATTATAACTGCAGGCTGCAGACTACCTTCATAAACACACCTAGTTCCGTCAGGTGTAAACATAAATATTATGGCTCAGTGTTCTATTTGCAATGGGGCAATAACCCGTGCAGATAAATATAATTTAAATTGCAGTAAATGCAAAGTTATATTTCACGGGAAGTGTTGTAAGCTGGAGGAAAAAGAAGTAGAAGAGATTAAATCACTTAAAAGAATATGGATATGTATGAACTGTGACAAAACGAAAAAAAACCCCTTCAACCGCTACTAAAATAGTAAGTCCTACCAAAACACACACGGACCACAACTCAGAACCATCAACATCCGACATACTAGCTGCTATAAACAGTCTTAAAAAACAAAGTAAAGAAGACATAAATGACGTAAAATCGGCCCTAGAAAAATACGGAGAGATGACTTTCGAACTGTATGAGCGACATAACAAAATCGAAAAACATTTAGAAAGTCAGTCTAAACATTTAGAGGAAGTTATTGCAGAAAATAAATCACTGAAATCTAAGGTTGAAAATCTTGAGATACGAGTGAATAAGGCCGAGCAGGGTCTTCTGAGAAGATCAGTTGAGATCAGAGGCATTCCTATTCGCCCAGGGGAGACACCGGCGGGTCTGGTTTCCAGCGTTGGGGCGGGTCTTGGTCTTAAGATTAATGTTGAAGACCTGGACATGGTTGAACGAAGGAGACCAAGAAAAGACGATCTCAGGCCGCCCTCTGTCATCGTGCGCTTCGTTAGGCAAACGCTTAGGGACGAAATAATTCATTAAAAGAAAAGTTAAGCGGGAATTTACAACAAGAGATATCGGTTGGCAAGAGAACGATTCCCACCGGATTTTCATCGGAGAAGAAATGACACCAACCGACAGACACCTCTACTGGCTGGCTGGCAGAAGAAAGTAACTGGTAAGCTAAAATACATATGGTTCTCAGCCGGTAGAGTGCTCTGTCGAAAACACGACGGCCACCCTGTTATCTTTGTCGACCGGGCTCAGGATTTGGATGTCTTCGTATGACTGTCATTTACCTGTATAATCTACTTACTGTCATTTTCTTGCATCATTATGGCTTATTTCGTGAAATCGTCAATGCGTACTTTAGAATTTTATTTCATTCATACATTTTTCTTTCAAATTTCTTCCCACATAAGCAGTTTTACTTTATTTTTTTCATTTTATTTTTCTAATTTTAGTTTTATTAATTTTTATTATAAAATGTACTCTGCAGGCTGTTACTCATATTACAGGGTCTTTTTTCCTATAAATGTCTTTTCCTTAACTCCTCTTCAGAATGTCTAGTATCCTAACTACCTGTCACGTTAACTCCCAACCCTTGCCTGCCCATATTTCTCACATAACTTTTATCATATTATATCCATTTCCGAAACTTGGCTTAAGCCCCACATTCCTTCCTCTTTTGTCTCCCTTCCCAATTACTCCCTTACCTGCCATGACCGGGCTGGCCGGACTGGCGGTGGTGTTGGCATATATGTACAGCCTAAAACAAGAATCCTCGATTTTTCTTCCTCATCCATACATCCTCACGTTGAATACCTTATCCTAGATATTTCTGTCGGCAATCATCACCTATTATACGCTGTGATATATCGTCCTCCTCTTGTTCCGTTCGATCAGTCCTTCGAATCTTCCTTATTTAACCTTGTTCCTCTCTATTCCAATATCATTATCTCCGGAGACCTCAATACAAATTTGCTTGCTGACTCCAATGATAAACGTTACTTGGATAACCTGTTCTATTCTCTCCGCCTTTTCATAGTACCTTTCGCTCCTACTCACCATTCCTGCTGGACCGACTCATGGTTAGACCTATATATTATAGATTCTCAAAAAAAATCTCCTTTCCTCCTCACAAAGCCCCGTTTCATTTTTATCTTCCCATGACCTAATCCAAATATCCTATGATTTTCAAACCTATTCTTTTCCTACAAAAACCATAACTTACCACAACCTTGAGGCCCTTGACCGTGATATTATCCTACCTCTCCTTGAAACCCTATATTGGAGTGAAATATACTCTTCCTCCTCCAAATACTCCATGGTCGAAATCCTCACATCCAATCTTCTTAGTATCCTTGATACCTACGCTCCTCTTAAAACCTCTACCTTTCGTCGTCGACCTGCACCCTGGATGTCAAAAGAAATTAAAGATCTACAGTTTTTCCTCAGAAACACCTTTCAATGACAGTAACTTTTATTTTTCCGACATAACCCCCACAGAAATCATCTCCTCTATCATGAAATCTAATACCAATTCCGTAGGCCCAGATGGTATCCCTATTAAACTTATAAAATTATGCCTCCCAGAAATTTTACCGGTCCTTGTCTTTATCTATAATTTCTCCCTACAAAACTCTATATTTCCTACCTCCTGGAAAAAAGCTATTGTTCATCCCATCAATAAAACTCCTAATCCTAACTGTCCTGCAGATTATCGCCCGATCTCCATCCTTTCAAACCTTTCAAAACCCCTTGAACGATTGGTGCAATCCCAATTTCCCATTTCCTGGAAGATTCCCATATACTCGATCCTTTCCAATCCAGTTTCCGTCCTGGTTATTCTACACAATCTGCACTAACCAAAATCATAAGCGATATCCTAATAATTTTAAATTTAAAACAGTATCAGCCAAAGGGTTAAGCTGCCTATTTTCTTATGTTGATTGCTATTATATTTTAGATTATGTCCTAAGATTCATTATTAATAGAGTAGATTCCCTCTTAGCCATATTGGAACAAAATAGAAAACAATTAAAATAAAGAATTGTTTTGATTTATAATCTATAGCTTACCAGAAGATCTTCTGGACTGCCATCCGCTGATTTTGATCCATTTATTTTTTTATTTATTTTTTGGTGATTCTACATGAAAATAAACTTATGCATATTTTTTAACTATATCCAATGGTCCTAGCCGCTGAGAAATAAAACCAATGTGGTGAAATTGTTATTTCAAATTGTTATGACTTTGTTTTAATCATTTATATAAAAGGAAAATTAATTTCATAAGTAATGCTTTAAGTTTTATTTTTTGTATGAGTCATCTTTCTTTCAATACCTCCACTTTAAAAAACATATTCAAAAAATTATTTGAAGGAAATTGTTGTAAAATATTTCTATACTGCATCTTAAGCACCCCTTGCAGTTTTACGAGATCCTCTAACAGGCAAAGCCAGCATTAACTAAAGGCATTCATGGAAAACCAGTTAACCGGATATTTTTGAGGGGTTTCTTTTTGTTCAAAGTTTATTGTATCAAACTTAAATATTACTACAGAAAAAACTAAACAATGTTTACTAGTACAGGGAAATTATCATCGAACCCTGAACTCCAAAAATAAAAAGGCCTGACTGTTGGAAATTGTTCTCCATCCTTAACTTTAAATGTGGTAAAAAGTCTTCCTCGAAATAGTGTCAGGTTTGGATGGGGGAGGGGGATAAATAGTTGAAAATTGTATGTTTTTAGCTGTTTGATCAAATAACTCAGAAACCATTACTTTTAGCCCATTTTGTGTTATATACATTATTAAAGAAAATAATATTTGCAACAAATTTGGTTCTATTAATCTTTTTGGTCAGATCAGTAATTTTAGAGTGGTTCACCACCAAAGATTGGCTAAATTGCGGTAAGTCGCACTTCTCCATGAAAACACGGTACTCTTTTGGCTATAACTCCGAAAATATTTGTTCGATTAGAAAATTTCTAGTTTTTATCTGAAAGCTGTTTAAATTTACGATCAAAATCCATGTATGAAATTTCGATCAAGTCCAGTAAAACACCCATGCCAGCACATGTACTGTTGTGAAATCCTCTTTTATTTTTGGCACATTTCTTGCTATAACCCCAAAAATATTCTGATCCCAAATTCTTTTTTCCATTTTAAAGCTGGGCTAATTTACTATCATATCCTATATAAGAAATTTTAATCAAATCTCGTGAAATATCCATGCCACTACTCTGCCTACTGGCATCATTTTTTTTAATTTTTATTTTTGGAATTCAAGGTTTAATAATTTTTTTGTCTCATTTCACTGTACTATACAGGAGGGGACATGAGAAAGTCTGCTATTTTTTTATTGATTAAAATGTTTAAAATTAATTTCATATGAACATAGGTGTGAATTAATTCTTAAATTAATTAATTTAGATTTCACTCTTATTTAGGCACCATTATTTCTCTAATAAAATACTCTTACTCTATATAGCAGATAAGATATAATTTGATTTGTAAAATCTTATTTAAAGTATTTTTATAATTACTTACAGAATTTAATTCCATCAAATTAAAAATATATGGAACTATGAAAATCATGAAGAATCTAATATTTTACTTACTGATTATTTTGTAGATTGTTGAAGGATAGTGAAGGTTTTTCCTTTCAACCAAGAGAAAGAAAATATTTACCAAAGGAATTCCCTCCACATATTCCTGGAACTTGTCACTTCTTGTTGGGCTATAACCATCCTGGTCTAGATACATCTGCTCCACCTAGTGAACACATTTTGAGAGGTTCAAGAAGTCTAGGATTAGGAAAACCAAAACCAGAATTAAAATATAATAAGACAGAACACTGAGATTTGTAAATTAAGAACCTATATTTTTTATAATAATATTTTATATTGTGGTTTCCTTTTTTTATTTTATTCTTTACAATTCTATTGTATATGATAAATATCTGCTATCAGGAACAAATATTATCGATAGCACATGGTACAGCTATCTACTAGACAAAAGTACATATTTTCTGTTGATATATCCTCCATAAATTAATAGAATAACACTAATAAATAAAAATTTCATTTTATGATCTACTAATTAACATTTATGTTTCATTTGTGAGATTGATTATTTTAGAAAAATATGTTAATTAAGATTTAGCAAACTTATATGGTCTATTAATTAATAATTTTCATATTTTTAAAGAATAATTAAAAATCAAGTTAATTTTTTTTAAATGAAACAATATTTATTGACAAAATAATACAATCCATCTCGCAGATGGATACTTCTGAATGCAAACAATGTTCTTGCCTACTATAATTAATTCTGTTAACACACACACACAAACACATTTATATATTTCCTATCATTGATACCTAATTATGAAACTACTTATTAGATATTAGTAAACATACCTACATGAAAATTAACCCTTTGGTTGTAGCATGCTTGTGCGGTGGGAGGATACAGTGGTACGGGATAGTCTAGGCAGCTGCAGTGCACCGCGGCGTACTTTTTCCGCTTAGTGGTTTCGTTTTCTTTATTTATTCTACATTTTTTATTCATGTTTCCTATCCTCCTTTTCTCTTATATTTGACATTTTCCGGCATTTCTCCAATAGATAAATTGCTAGATTGATAAAAAAAATCCTCGTCATGATCTATAGAAGGTTCTCCTTTACTTTTACTTGCACCTGCCAAAAGTTCTAATAAATCTTCATAATAATAATTTTTTTTAGACATAACGCACTTAACTATTCACTACAAAAGCAGAAAATATACTGAAGGATATGCAGGCAAAATTTCAGATAAAGAGAAACGGTACAAAGCAGTAGAAAAGGGTCGAAGCAGGTACACAGAAACTCCATGAAATTGATGTGATATGCTGAAAGTGAAGTTGTATACCATCTATTGGCTTGAAGAGGCACTGCAACTTCTATGAACAGTCCATAGATGGTGATAGAAAAAGAACTACAATATGAGTTAGTAGCAGTCTGGCGTCAAACTAACCAAACTCATATAATAGTCGGTAGCACCCAAGGCACTGCAACCACTGGACACATATAGTAGTCAGTAGCACCCAGGGCACTGCAACCACTGGACTCATATAGTAGTCGGTAGCAGTCAAAGGGTTGATTATGTTGTATATTTATTTATCATTACCTAAAATCTGATATGTACGAATTAGAAAATATTTTATCTGTTACATGATGATATTTATTTTTGTTTTATTTTTTTATTTTAAAGTATAAATTGGTTTTTTTTTGCTAAGTATAGCATTAAATGTCTGTATACAACAAATTCTTACAAGGGGACATTTGGAGTTGTAACTTACAGATTTGAATGCCAATTTTTGTGTCAGTAGTAGGGACCTATAATAGTGCAAAACTAGAGTTATAGCCGCCAATGGGCATTAGGAGCCGAGAAAAAAAAATAAAATATGAAAATAAGGTTTTGTTTTTATTCTCTGCTCTCAGTCATGATAGAGAAATGATTCTTTCACGTTTAATTGCAGTTACGTGTTCTATTTGATATAAAAATACTTTCGTTATGATCAAGTCCCCACCTGGCTTTAGGATGCTCAAAAACTCTAAAAAAATGACAAAATTCCAAGGAAAGCCACTGTAAATCAGTGGAAATTTTTTTTCATGAACAAATGACCTCAAATCTGGATTTAATGCACCACCAAACGCTTATATGTGAAATTTTATCTAAATCAAAAATATTGATTTTTTTACCCCTTTCGAGGAGTTTAAAATTTTGAAGTTGAGATTTCATCAACAATTTCTAATGGCCATAACAACAGCTGTGTTTAACCAATCACAATAATAATAGCATCAATAGAATCAGCATACACTCTGCTTTTTATCCATGCATATAACATTAGGATTAAATCAGATTTTAGTAGACAAAAACTGATGTGAATGATAATATAGTTAAGGACAATTTTTTAAACTAAAAACTGATATTATTTCCAGATTCCTCATCTCAAAAGATATGTATAAACTAAATTTTGTTGAAATCAAAAATAATTTTTTTTTACCTTTAAAATTTTGTATGATTTTAGAAGGCAAGATATGCCGTTAATTTCTGAAAAAATATAAATAATTTGCACTATCCCACACATTTTGTCATCGATTAAAACCAAATTTTAAGGTCATCTAGAAACCGTAAAACTGCACAGTTTAGTTCAAATCCGGAGGTTGCAGGATTTTCCCTTTTTGAAATATCTCAAGTTATAGTTGACCTTGGATTTTTTCATTCACATCAGTTTTTGTCCACTAAAATCTGATTTAATCCTAATGTTATATGCATGGATAAAAAGCAGAATGTATGCTGATTATATTGATGCTATTATTATTGTAATCGGTTGAACACAGCTGTTGTTATGGCCGTTAAAAATGTTTGATGAACTCTCAACTTCAAAATTTTTAATTCCTCGAAAGGGGTAAAAATCAATATTTTTAATTTAGATAAAATTTCACATATAAGGGTTTCATGGTACGTTAAATCCAAATTTGAGGTCATTTGTTCGTGAAAAAAAATTTCCACTGATTTACAGCGGATTTCCTTGGAATTTTGTCATTTTTTTAGAGTTTTTGAGCATCCTAAAGCCGGGTGGGGACTTGATCATAACGAAAGTATTTTTATATCAAATAGCACACATAACTGCAATTAAACGTGAAAGAATCATTTCTCTATCATGACTGAGAGCAGAGAATAAAAATAAAACCTTATTTTCATATTTTATTTTTTTTTCTCGGCTCCTAATGCCCATTGGCGGCTATAACTCTAGTTTTGCACTATTATAGGTCCCTACTACTGACAAAAAAATTCTGTTACAACTTTAAACGTTTCCTTGTTAGTTTAAATTAGTTCATACAATTCATTCTAAAATAAAACTATTAAAGGATCAAGACGTAGCCAATGAGTATAGAATTAACTAGAGGTGCCTTCCCTCAGCAGGCAGGCGAGGATAGATGTGCTTATGTACCCCCTACCATCAAGGGATTCACTTTTCTTTGGGTGGGCCCTTACAAAGCATTGAATTTCAACTTGTTTCTATTTTTTTATTATCATTAATATAACTGTTATTTTTCTACCGATTGTAACTGTTTTTCTACCTTTTTAATATTATAATTATAAATGGTATTTTTCACTGTTATAATTAATAAAAAGGAAATAGGAGAGGTGAAGCATATTTTAAGCATTAATTAGAGCATGAGAATAGAATTTATTCATGGATTACTGGCATTTGAAGTGAATAACTTTTTTCAGTTTCAATCTTATTTTTTGTTTTTCAATTTCTTCATGTTTAATTCTTACATTTTTTAAAATTCTTATCTTAAAATAAAGTTTACCAATGCTTTGAAGGAACCAATGGTTATGGTTATCTTCCTCACTCATTATCATTACATGATCATGGTCCTCAAAAAATTTTGTTTGTAAACATTCAGCAGTCAGCATATTTGAAAATAGATATATTGCCTTTAACTGTTTTGATTCTTCTTATTATTTTTCTCACCTTCTACAAATCCTTATTAATTCTAACGAGGGTTTCATTGGTCCTCTGCCATTTTTTATGGATAAAAAATGTTGGAAGGATAATATGAGATCTCAGTTATCGCCTGCAAATAGTCCTTGTACTTGAATAAAAAAAGATTTTTTTTTTAATCATTTGTCATAGTTTTTATTGTGGAGTTAAGATGTTTCTCCGATTCCCTAGCACTATAAAAACGAAGTTTTATAAATATTAATATACATTTCAAAATATTCCGATTGAATAAAATTTTTATGTTATAATTCAGAAATTATTGTGCTTAATTTAGCTACTTAACATTTCAGACTTTTTTGTTTCAGTCTCAAGTTTCGTAATTTTTTTCTTGCTGTTTTTAATTTTTTGCACATTTTCTCTGAATTCTCAGCAAGGATTTCTAAATCTGTTTAGTTGTTTTTTTCTGGTGGTGGAGGTTCAGGAGATAAGTCGCTCTGTTTAAGTTTTGAAGCTCTTCTTTTCTAAAATAAAAATTTGAAATTTTTTAAAATCAAAAAATTGTTATGTATTACAAACATTATAAATTGTTATAAAATCAAATAAAGAGTTTTTTTTTATATCAAATGCGATGGAAACTGATGGGACAGCTTCCTTTTATAAATAAGTTCTGAAAGGAGAACTTACCTAAACCATATTAAACAAATATAGACTGCAAATAAGGCTATACTTGGCTAGTTTCCAGTTTTCCCTTCGGACTGCCTTGATCCATTTCTCCTTTAAGTCAGAATTTTTCTGAGAAACTATGTAAACATTTATTATATAAAGTAAATGAAAAAAATGGGTGCTTTATATTACCAAGATATTATCTGTAACCTCTAGCAAAACATAAAAAAAATAGGCACTTACTAATGAAATGATCTAAGTTTTTCTTTTTTTTTTTCCTATTGCTGGAATTGAATGCGATGCACATACACATTTTATCACTGCAAAAATTAAACTCCCAAAATAAATAAATAAACCACATTATCAATTGGCAACTGACAAGAAAAGGCATGGTCACTGGGTGCGGACAGGTAGGAAAGAGCCATTAGGGGTGGGGGTAAGGGACACATATCGTCCCTGCTGAAGGCAACTCTTCTATTCTATACTCACTGTACATAGCGCATTGACTGTGCCACTTTTCAGTCACTTCCTCAAGGACTTTGGACGATATCTCACATCTTGTGAAACAAAAATTTTGCATTAATTATTTTTGGATGTTTTATCTAATATTAGATTTTTTAAAGTTATGTTACTATTTAGAATGCACCATTCATGATATAGTATATTTAGTTTCGAAATGGATCTAAAAAAAATAAATAAAATAAAATAAAAAATGGTGAATTTAAAACTTCACTCATCCTGATAACTTACATTTCATTTGTTTCAAAAACATTATTCAATGACATTTCTGATTGAATTGATTATTTTTACTCACAATCATCATCTTTAAGACATGTATTATAATCACTGTTTTTATATTAAGAATACTGCTAATGCTAGGAATATGGTTAGTGGCTGATCTCATCTCGTATTTACAATAAGCAACACAGCAATTTTCTGAAATGAGATTAATTATAAATCATTTTAACATTATTTAAGAATAATTTTTAATTGTCAAAACTAACTTTAGTTGCTGCTAATTGTTTTTTTAGTTTAAGATCGATAGTCAACGTGTTAAAGTAACCAATTGAGATAATTGCTTAATGTAAGATTGCTATACTCTTTTTTTCCAATTTCTTTGACCACAACTTTTAACAGATTATGGCCAGATGTATATTTGACAGTATGTATATCTGATGTATATGTATATATATGTATATATATATATATATATATATATATATATATTTTTTTTTTTTTTTTTTTTTTTTTTTTTTTTTTTTTTCTGACTACAATGTGTTAAGTAAGTTTTTTTCCACAAATGTAGCAACTCAAAATCAGATTTTATTGATTTTTTCTTATTGTGTCATCTTTCTCATATATTAGTTAATAGTGCAAATGAAAATATTTAATATTATCAGGAGAGGACAATCATACTTTTATACTTTTAAGTATCATACTTTTAAGTAAAGTGAATGTTTCCCAGTAAACTGATTTCATTTTATTTCTTTAAGACTGTCCATAAATGCTAATGAGTGATAAAGTTTAATTAATATGTATCTTTGTAGTATACATGAATTTAAAACAAATTACACTAATTGTTAGAACCTGTTGTTTGATTGGTTAAAAAAAAAAAATAGTTTCTGTCCCTCTGAAGGAAAGCCTAGATCCATCTCATCTCGCTGTTTATATGTATATGCTTTATTACAAAACCAATGTAATACTTAGGATATTAAAAATGTTTTTATAAACCACTATAAATTGAATAAAATCATTTCAGAAGAAATAAATCTATATTTTTCACTTTTTCAGTCAATAATTTTATTATTTAATGTACATACTTATCGTTTTATATTCTTATGGCTGATTGAGTGATTCACATAATATATCTATCATTAAATAACTTTCCTAATCTGATTATCACACATATTTTATAAGTATCTGGCAAAGTATTTGTTGGTAACAGAATAAAACTATGTTGTAGGTGTTAATTAAATTAGATTTTCTTAATTATGTGTTACAAAAGCGGAAAAGGAAGATACTGTTGTATAAGAAAGAATAATAATTTTATTAAATATACTATAAATTCATTTATCTTAAATGGATGTAGGAGTATGAGTTAACATATTTGAGATAATTAACATATTGTGTAATATTAAGTATGCTTGTTTTTGTACGAAATCTGCAACATTCTATTAATCTTTTCAATGTTAGTGTAAAACTGAAAATTCAGATTCATTGATGAAAGAGTATCAAATAGTGAAGACTTTAAAAAGTAGTAGATGTTGTCTGAATTATAAAAGCCATTTAAATTGTAAAATGGTCTTTTTAATTGTTATATAGTTTATCTTTAAAAAAAAAAAAAAAAAAAAGCACTCAGGACTAAGTGTAAACCATAGCTAATTTAAGAAAAGAGAATAAGATCACAAAAATGAATTCCTATATCATTGTGGTCATGTTTATGTGTATTGTTTGTCATCTAACCTAGCTCAGAAAGATTAATGTCAGCTGAAAAAATATTTAATGTAGGTAAAATTTATAAAAAATGCCATTACAAATCAATAGGTAGGTTTCTAATATTCCATTGGCTCTATTGCATTTAAATTCTTACCTTGTGTCTTATTGGATGATAGCTTTAAGTGTTAATGCCAGAAACAGGGAATTTAAAATATTGTTCCTTTTTATTAATTTTATTTTCTAACAAACTTTATGTAAAATAATATATTATTTAAGCAGTAATATATTTACTTAAACTAATCCCTTAAATTAAGGAAACTTTCTTTCTTTCTGGTTATTAAATATGTATTATTTATAAGACACAGTTTAATAAGTTTTCTAAATTTGTAAAAAAAATACATTAAAAAGATTTTTCTGTTTTTTTTATTTTAAAAATTTTGAAAGATTCTATGAATTTTTAAGACATGATTTTTGCAAAACAATGAATTCTCAAAATGTTAAAATTTATTGTTGGTTAATGATATTTTGACAAGTTTGATGTATTTTAGAAAAATAAATCTGGACATTTCCCATCTCATTTTAATTAAATACCTGCCTTCAATAAATCAGTCCTTAGCTGTTAAAAGACACCTGCATCTATTTTTTTTTCAGGATTTGAACCAATAATATATTATGCATGTTCTAAATTTTCAGATGCCTGCCACCTAAAAATATTACTAAATAATAATGATATGTGAAATAATGTAAATCAATGGATGCTCCTCAATTAAAGTCGCTCGATGACATTGAGAGTAACTTTCTTCATTATCCATTGCTAATACCAATGGTTGCTAGGGATTTCTTGGTTAAATTTACGGAGAAATTTAAGTAAACAGGTTTTACCCAGGTTTATCTTTTTACATTAATTTTTTTTTTATGATTTGAACACACTTTACTAAATTATTTATTTTATAAGTGCATTGTAAATAGTTGCCATGAAGTGAGCAAGATGATGATGACAGCCAATCGTGTTTTGTTTGATGAGACAGAACAGGAGCTGCCTAATAACAAGACAAATAAAGGTCAGATAGTACTTGATACTGATTGGACCTGTGTTAACCTATGCCTCACTAGGGTGGCTATGACAAAGGATGATGGACATGATCTGTTAGTGTTTGAAAGAAAAATTTGTGGTTTATTTATGGCCCAGTGAAGGATTAAATTGAATGAAGATGTGCAAGAACCAGGAGATTTATCCCTTGAATTATTAATATAGCACTACACCCCTGATAGTAGAGACTTAGCTTGCTCTTGCGTTGGTCGCCAGTTTTCACAGTTGAGTGCTATCTAGTTTCTGATACCAAGTAGAGTTCATGAGTCAGTAACAACACCATCTTTCCATTGCAGTTTAGGTCTTCCAATATGCCTCGAATCATAAATTTGTTCAGTAAGAGCCTTTGCGAGTATTTCATCCACGCTCATCCTGGCAACATGACCTGCCCATCATAGTCGGGAGAGCTTAATAAACTGGCAGATATCCATATCTTTGTACGAACTTTGTATTAATAATAACTTTTAGGGTCAATTAGATTGACCCTAATCTTGTTACTTATAGATATTCTTCAAACATAATTAAAGTAAAAACAATGAATGGTCCAAACTGTTACTCTGTAAACTTCAATTAAACTGTAACCTCTGTAAACTTAAATTATTCTGTAAACTCTATTCTTCAAATGCATTTTCTCTCAGGGACCATCGTTGAGATATTAGACTTAGGTGGCTCTGATCAACACCCAGTATTTTTGCAGATTCAGGGATCTCTGCAGCATAATCAAGTATGGATTGGAACTGACCATCTGAAATATCAGACACTTGCTGTGTAATGGATAAGTGCTGTAAAGGAGTTTAGTATAGACAGCTCGTCTTTCTTAAATCATGGTACCTCCACAGAGTGTAGAGCATCGCCATTGAGGTGTTCAAAGAGATTCTGATAATGTCCTTGATTCTCCAGAGAATCATTATATCAATGATACTGTAGCGATTTCTCTAATGCCTAAATGCATTTTATGCTTTAAAAAAAAAAATAAAATACTACCATCTTTCCAATAAAAAGCTAAAAGTCACAGAAACTAGTTATGCATTAGCAGAATGATGCCAAGGCAATGACATTGCCCATAAATATTGGTAACAAAAAAGTGTTAAGGTAGTTACAGACATTAAAACTGTCTGACCATGTATTACTAAATACATGAAATCAATTTAAATAACAAATCATTACTATCACCACTATTGTTGAATTTACCTATGCAATAGCTACATTTCAATCAAGGTGATTTGAACTAGCTATTGAGGAACCTTCTTTATTCCTAATTTGGCACTGTAAGCCGTTATTAAGATTTAGTCTGCTCCACTCCAGTTGGCTACCTAACTGATACTCTTCCTGCTCCAGTTGTCCAACTGTCCTAGCTGCAAAAATGTCATCCCATCCAAGGCTCGGCCTACCTGGCTAAGCTTACCCTCTCTTTGAAAACTCTCAGTGGCCCTTTGTTATGCTTATTTGGTTCAAGTGGCCGGTAGGGAGTAGAGATGGGCATAATCGAATGACGATTATCACATCATTCGATCATTGTAATCATCGATTAATCGATTGTGGTCTGTGAGAACGAGTGATCATTCGAACTGAAGACAGCGCCTTTTTCTCTCTTGTAGGTTATTTCCTGAACTAACGAACCGTCAGAATGATACTTTACAAATAACGGTTACAAAATTAGAACGGCTACCACAAATCATTCGATTATCAGTCCGAGTGATCATTCATATTTCGAACTGAGTTCGAATGATCTTTCGATTATAAGTTCGAGTGATCGCTCGTATTGACTTCGAATGATCTTTCGATTATGAGTTTGAATGATCACTCGGTCTGACTTCGATTATCATTCGATTACGAGTTTGAATTATCGCTCGTACTGACTTTGGATGATTATTCGATTATGGCTACACCTACATTGGATCCATGTCCCGACCGTCGCAGTTATTCCGAGAACTCTTAATTCGCAAACCAGCAGAAGAAATGGAAACAAACACGAGCTTTATATAAGGAGTGCCTACATTGGGCACGATAATCTCCAGTCAGTCAGCGACCGTCTCTTAATCCTCAGTCAGTCAGCGACCGTCAGAACCAAACCTGTTTGGTTTTATTCCAGTTTTCGGCCGTCAGGACGTTTAAGGCTACACCTACATTGGATCCATGTCCCGACCGTCCCAGATATTCGAAGAACTCTTAATTCGCAAACCAGCAGAGGAAATTCAAACAAACACGAGGCTTATATAGGAAGTGCCTACATTGGGCCCGATAATCTCCAGTCAGTCAGCGACCGTCTCTTAATCCTCAGTCAGTCAGCGACCGTCTGCCAGTTCAGAACCAAACCTGTTCGGTTTTATTCCAGTTTTCGGCCGTCAGGGCGTTTAAATGGCAATAGACAATGGTATATTAATTGATCTAGTGAGAAATTAGCCTTGTCTGGGAAATATTAGGTGTTATCAATAAACGTATTATAGATATTATCACCTCATAAAGAGGTCATAAGTAAAAAATTATATAAATATATATATATATATATATATATATATATATATATATATATTAATATGTTAATATTATTTTTATTGTAACATAAAAGAAGTGATTATAATTATTCTTTTTTACATAATGAATATTTACGTTTATTTACTAGTGCCGTGTAACTACAAAAAAAAAAATGAGTAACGTAATAATTATTTTATCATAATAATTACAAATAGCATTAGCAGTAGTCTATGCTATTATATAAAAGGACAAGCCATTTTTTGTTTGAGATCAGTAACCCCTGTAATTACTAATTATACTAAATTTTAACCAACATTGTTGGTAATAAGAAGATTTAGCAATAATTAAATTTAAAATAATTAAAATTAAATTAACTTATATGGATAGATAATTTAATTATACTAAAACCTAACCAGATGAAATCATTAAAATTAATAATTGGATTTCGATTTACGATTTTACGCAATCTTCAAACACCTAATGAATACAATTTTAACCAGGTTAAAATTACTACTATGCGTGAAAATATAATTGAAAAAATAATGCCAAGATTTTTTTCGATAAAAAAAAACCCAAAAAAA
This sequence comes from Euschistus heros, assembly GCA_003667255.2. Lineage (NCBI taxonomy): Eukaryota > Metazoa > Arthropoda > Insecta > Hemiptera > Pentatomidae > Euschistus > Euschistus heros. The sequence goes on from RCWM02000005.1 coordinate 4,478,806, forward strand.
ACCTTCAATTACTTAAATTTATAAGTTTAAATAAGTTAAAATCATCAATTAGTTAAAATTATATATATATTATATATTAGTTAAATTATGCGAAGCAGCGACGGGAAAATTATATTCCTTAATATAACCATGAAACAGCTATTATATTATTATATATTATATTATATATACTATATTATATAATAATAATGGCGTGTACACAAAAAAAACAACAATAAAACGAATAATTAAAGTAATAAATTATAATGAACGTAATAATTACTATTAACATTAGCAGTAATTATTAATTTTGATGCTATATGCGTTCTTATTGTCGTGGAACAGCTTCGACTCGATTGAAATGATTTAAAATTTTCTCTAGACCGCCAGCTTAACCCGAACCAATGTAGGCACTTGTTTTCGACCGCCCGGCGGTTTGCGAATTAGGAGTTCTCGGAAAAACTGCGACGGTCGGGACATGGATCCAATGTAGGTGTAGCCTAAATGGCAATAGACAATGGTATATTAATTGATCTAGTGAGAAATTAGTCTTGTCTGGGAAACATTAGCTGTTATCAATAAACGTATTAGGGATATTATCACCTGATCAAGAATATTGTAACATAAAAGAAGTTATTATAATTATTCTTTTTTACATAATGAATATTTACATTTATTGCCGTGTAAATACATTAAAAAAATAAAAATGAATAACGTAATAAATTATTATTATAATAATAAATACTAATAACATTAGCAGTAATCTATACTATTATATAAAAGGACAAGAATTTTTTGTTTGAGATCACTAACCACTAAAATTACTAATTATACTAAATTTTAACCCATATTGTTGGTTATAAGAAGATTTAGCAATAGCTAAATTTAAAATAATAAAAGTTTAATTTAATATAACTTTTATGGATAGATATAAATTATAGATATTAAAATCTAACCAGATGAAATCATTAAAATTAAAAATTGGATTTCGAGTTACGATTTTACGTAATCTTCGAACACCTAATGAATACAATTTTAACCAGCTTAAAATTACTACTATGCATGAAAATATCTTTGAAAAAATAATGCCGAATTGCATACTTCAATACAAGATTTTTTTCGATAAACAAAAAACCTTCAGTTAGCTACATTTATAATTTTAAATAAGTTAAAATCATCAATTAGTTAAAACTATATATATTATATATTAGTATTAATACACACATATATATATATATATATATATATATATATATATATATATATATATATATATATATATATATATATATTATATATTATATATATTAGTATTAGTATATAAATATATTATATATGCTTATATATATTATATATTAAATTATGCGAAGAAGCTACGGGGGATGCTAGTTATTAACGTTAGTGCTATATTCCTTAATATTGCCATGAAACAGCTATTATATATGTTAAATTAATTTTATATTGTAACATAAAAGAAATGTTAATTTTTGTTAATTATAATAATTATTTTTTTATAAGGTAATGAATATTTATATTTATTTTGTGATGGCGAGTATCAAAACAAAAAACAAAAATTTTATAAATAAAGTAATAAATTATAATGAACGTAATAACTACTATTAACATTAGCAGTAATTATTATTAATTTTGATGCTATATGCGTTCGTATTGTCATGGAACAGCTTCGACTAGATTGAAATGATTTAAAATTGTCTCTGGACGGCCGGCCGCGGCCGTCTGAACCCGAACCAATGTAGGCACTTGTTTTGCGACCATCCGGCGGTCTGCGTATTAGGAGTTCTCGGAATATCTGGGACGGTCGGGACATGGATCCAATGTAGGTGTAGCCTATTACTCCGAGTGATCATTCATATTTCGGACTCAGTTCGAATGATGACCTTGAATTGATATATATTCGACGTTCACTCCCTTAATATCTAAACCTTTTCTGCCGCCATCTTTCTTAGTTCATTCTGTGGTTCCTGCTTTATTTTTTATTGTTTCTTAGTGGCTTATTTTTCTACTAGGAGTTTTTGAGTTATTGATTGCTTTTTGTAAATGTATTGCTTTGTGTTACCTTATTTATTTTAGTATGTATTAAATTATTTTAGTGATTATGAATTAGTTTTGTGAATGAAGACCTCTCTGAAACATATAAAAAGATTTCTTCAAGAAATTTTAGTGTGTGACTTTTTAAAATCTTTTCATCATATTATAAAATAAGTTCACATCTAATTGGTGCAATTTATAAAAATAACAAAGACCTTTTACATCAAATAACATTTATTAGCAGGCCTAAAATATGTGTGACTGCTTTATGTAAATAACTAATAATGTAAATAGAAGTTACTAAATGAAGATGAATGTGCAATAATTGAGTATTTTTACTATTGGTGTGATATATCTAAGATGTAGGTTGTTGGTCGGGGTATGCAGTCCAGAACAAAGCAGTTTAAATTAAGGTAACGGTAGCGATCGGCGACACCACCGAATTCCCTTGACCCGCACTACACCCACCAGTTCGATCCTTACGCTTCACTTCGAGTTCACATTTATCGATACCTTCTCCTTATAACCTCACCGTTGGAAATACAATTATCGCGATTTCCTGTCACCCCCACCCTTCCTTCCTTGAATTTTACCGGCATTCTCTGTTTTCAGTTATTACAGTCAACATCTCTATATCTTTCTTCTTTTTTCAGTTATTTCAGTCAACATCTCTATATCTTTCTGTATATTCTCTTCCTTTCTCTTCTTCTGTAAGTAATTTCTATAATTTCAAAATGGACTGTTGTTTAGGTACCATTGTTTATTGTTTTACATTCATTTTTTCTTATTTATTGTTCAAAATTTCATGAGTGTAGCAGAAACTAACACTTCCCTCATGTGAATATAATATAAATCACATCTCAACAATATCACCTTTAACATGGATTTAGTGTTATTTATAATGGTATTTTATATTTACAATACCCTGATGTGAGAATATAAATCACATGTCAACAATATCACCTTTAACATGGATTTAGTGTTATATATAATAATGGTATTTTCATATTGACAATACCCTGATGTGAGAATATAAATCACATCTCTACAATATCACCTTTAAAATGGATTTAGTATTATCTAGATTGACATTTTCATATTTACAATCTCTAAGGTAACAAAAGTCTGTCACTTTTAACATGGATTTAGTTTTCTTTATACCTATTTTCATATTTCCTCCTTGTAGAAGCATGTAATTTCTTGTTTCACCTTCTATCTATATAGTTTCAAAATGTAATCAATTATTTATCTTGTTATTTACTTCTTTCAAAGACAACTTGTAGTTTTTACATCCTTCCTTTCTTTACCTAATATATCTATAGCTTCGAAATGGTTGACTGTGATGGATGCGTTATTACAACTATTGATATGGCTCAGGAAATTGGGATTGATGAATCCAATTATCATCAATTCTTGCAAAGGCATGGGGTCTTGCTAAAGGAGAAAATGTGTCCTCATTGTGGATTTTTGTGTGTCACAGATTTACCCCGCATGAGTTTCAGGTATGTCAAACTTTTCTATTTTTTTAAATTTATTTATTGATTCATTTGTTTTTTGAAATTCATTAAAATACTTAATATATTTTAGATGCAACAGAAGAAGGATTGTGGATGGTGTAAGAGTTAGGTGCTCATACAAACTCTCCCTGAAGTCCAATAGTTGGTTGGAGAGATCACGTCTCCCATTCAGTAAAGTCTGTAAATTGGTTTCCATGTGGCTTACTTCCCCACACCCCCGAGTTAGCAGCATGGTATCCGATTTACATATGTCTAAGAGTGCAATTGTGGACTGGTGCAACTTCTGTCGGGAGATATGCATAGATTCCCTACTATTGGCCGAACACTCAGTTCTTGGCGGGCCAGGAATGGTTGTGGAAATCGATGAGGCGAAGTCTAACCGTAAACCACTCCATTAATTTTGTGGACCCTGTAACAGGTGAGATGACTGTCATTATTTTAAGGCACTTGCGTTTCACAGTTAAGTATATTTTTCAATTTAAATTTCAGGTGCCCACACTCAAAACATAGAAAGGATGTGGCGAGAGGTTCGGAATAATATTCCCAGACAAGGAAGGGTACAGCACCATCTGGTCGGGTACTTAGCCGAATTCTACTGGAAAGCGAAAGTTCCAAGGGATGAACGTCTCCATAATTTCCTTGTTGAAGTGGGTAGGCAATATGACCCGACCAGAAACTGATTGGTGAGAAATTTACATTGTATCCTTTATAACAATTAAAAACTCTTGGGTGTCTTTATTAGAAATAAGGTACCGTTACACAAGCATGTCTCCAGCCCCTGTATGCTCCTAGATTCTAACCTTCTTCCGATTTATTTCGGCGTTTTAGTCTTTACCTCTTGAGGGAAAAGGTCATTCTCCTTCATTTATGGAGAAACTATAAATTCCTGTTCAAAGTAATATTAACTTCTGTTTACCTTCTGATAATAAAATGAGAAATAAGAAAATATCAAAATATAAGACACTAAACCAATGTTGAATTGATATTATATTAAAGCAGAATTAATATAATATCAAATCACCAACTTCTGATAAACTTACTGATATTAGGGAAGTGTAAATAACAAATTATAAATTTCCTTGTTGAAAGTTATGTTAATTTCTGCTATATTTTCTCAAGGGAAGTGGAAATAAGAAAATGTGAAACCTGTGATTCTTCACATTTATTTTTAGAAGCCAGCCACCACCCAAACTGGCTTGACCTGCGCTACATTCCATCCTTACACTTCACTTCGAGTTTACATTTATCGATAGTTCATTCCTTTAACCTCACATGTAAACATATATAAAACACCAAATCCATCTAGAAATCTTCTTAACTTTTATAACACTTTTACACATTAGAGAAGAGGCAATAAGAAAACATGAATTAATAAAACGCTTAGTCCATTATGAAACTAATATTGTTAACTTCTGTTTCATCTTTTTCATTTTAGAAGACTAAATATCAATATAACACATTAAACAACACAAGTTGAAACTGTAGAAGTGATTGTTTACATGTCTAACTCAAATGAAATATCGATCAATGTGAACTCAAAGTGAAGCGTAAGGATGGAATAGTGGGTGTAGCGCGGGTCAAGCCAGTTTGATGGTGGTACCATTAATTCAATAAAATGCATCAATCTAAAAATAAATGTGAGGTAAGGTGGGGTAAGTGCATTAGTCTGCCATAATTTCTATTGTCATTTTGTTACATTAACTGCCATTTTTTGTATGTTGACAGAACTTCATACCCTCCAAACCTAACATACTAGAGTGCTCTACTGTAGAAGATAACCTCTCTCTAGGAATTTTCATAGTTCAACCTGTTGATCTAGGTGTTGTGTAAACTTGAATGAGTTAAAATTATAAAATTGTATTGCTTGTATTTTTCTCTACTTTTTTAATTTCAAGGAGTAAAATGATTTCTGGGAGTTGCTTATTTTTGCACTTACCCCATCAAATAATCAATTCACTGCTAAGGAGTTTACAAGAGATTTATGTACTTTCCCCGTTTAGGTGGGGCAAGTGCATGAATGGGACTTAAAATTGATTTTCCTTCGCACTGATAATAATTCTTAGCATATCAGGGAAATCAACTATATTGCTGAAAATAGTATAGTTCAACATTTGCAATATAACAATAAATATTATCCTAGCATTAATAGCTGATTTTTTATGTTTAGTTAAAGTTGAACTATGCACTCCGTATGACGCACTTGCCCCACTTCACCTTATATCACAGGTTTCACATTAGTAGTGTGGGTCAGAGTGGTTACGTGGAGACATGGTTGTGTAACACGGTACCAGATATATTGTCAATCCTTATTATATTACACTATTCTTATTAAAAAGTATTCTCTTTTATGTTTATTTTTATTTATAATCATTTGCTTATATGTTCTTCCCTAGTGAAAGAGACCCAACTTAAAAAGTGTGTTTTAGTCAGATCCAATATTAAAGAAATAATTTGATCAAAATATTACTGTTAATAATATAATAAAATTTAATTAATTAAATAATAGTATAATAATAATAAAATCATAGTCACATTCTTGTAAAACAGTCCTTATAACTTTAGGTGCAGTGCTTCCCTGATCTGCCTCTTGTGATATGCATTTGAGCGACTATTCTGGCTAATTCTCTTGCACTGAACCCAAGACCCTTCATGAGTGGTACAGGTTTTCTTTTTTTTAATAAATATTTTTACTTATTAGTCCTAATGGTACCATACAAACATTCTTTTAATTGAAATCTATCTCTCTGCAACATAGAGCTAAAGAAATGGACTATAATTGTTCTTTCCCTGTACCTATTAATTGTTTGATTGATTTTTGTTGACTAATTTTAAACATAGTTTGATGTTATCAAATTATCTACTTCACTGGACAATATAATTGCATGTTTACCTTATTATTTATTTAAAAATTAAACTAACAAGGGGACGTTTGCAGTTGTAACTCACAGATTTGAATGCCGATTTTTGTGTGTGTAGTAGGGACCTATAATAGTGCAAAACTAGAGTTATAGCCGCCAATGGGCATAAGGAGCCGAGAAAAAAAATAAAATAAGAAAAACACGTTTTATTTTTTTTCTTAGCTCTCAATCAAGATAGAGAAATGGTTCTTTCACGTTTAATTGCAGTTGTGTACGCTATTTTAAATAAAAATACTTTTGTTATGCTCAAGACTCTACCCGGCTTTAGGGTGCTCAAAAACTCCAAAAAAATGACAAAATTCCTTGGAAATCCGCTGTAAATCAGTGGAAACTTTTTGTCATGAACAACAGACCTCAAATCTTGATTTAACGCACCATAAAACCCTTATGTGTGAAATTTTATCAAAATCAAAAAATATTTATTTTTTACCCCTTTCGAGGATGTTAAAATTTTGAAGTTGAGATTTCATCAAGAATTTCTAAAGGCCATAACAACTGCTATGTTCAACCGATTACAATAGTAATAGAATCACAAGAATCGGCATACATTCTGCTTTTAATCCATGCATATAACATTGGATTTACTCCAGATTTTAGTAAACAAAAACTGATGTGAATGAAAAAATCCGAGGTCAGCTATAACTTGAGATATCTCAATAAGGGGAAATCCTGCGACTTCAGGATTTGGACTGAACTATGCAGTTTTACGACTTCTAAATGACCTTCAAATTTGGTCTTAATCGGTGGTGAAATATGTGAGATAGCGTGAATTATTTACATTTTTTCAGAAATTGACAGCCTCCTGCCTTCTAAAATCATGCACAATTTTAAAGGTAAAAAAAAAATTATTTTTGATTTCGACGAAATTTAGTTTCTACATGTTTTTTGAGATAGGGAATCTGAAAATAATATCAGTTTTTAGTTTAAAAATTTTTCTCACCTATATTATATGAATAATACGTTTTAAAATGATCTATTTCTATTATTATTTTAATTTTTACACAATAAACTTCAAATAAGACCATTTAAAAAAAAATGTACATATTTTTCAACCAATACCTGACATTACTTTTAGATAATTCATAAATCTTAGGATTTTAATTTAATTTGAAATAAAAATATAGGTGAAAAAAAATTTTAAACTAAACACTGATAGTATTTTCAGATTCCTCATCACAAAAAACACGTAGAAACTAAATTTTGTCTAAATCAAAAAAAAAAAAAATTTTTTACCTTTAAAATTTTGTAGGATTTTAGAAGGCAGGAGGCTGTCAATTTCTGAAAAAATGTAAATAATTCGCGCTATCTCACATATTTCACCACCGATTAAGACCAAATTTGAAGGTCATTTAGAAGTCGTAAAACTGCATAGTTCAGTCCAAATCCTGAGGTCGCAGGATTTCCCCTTATTGAGATATCTCAAGTTATAGCGGACCTCGGATTTTTGCATTCATATCAGTTTTTGTTTACTAAAATCTGGAGTAAATCCAATGTTATTATGGATTAAAAGCAGAATGTATGCCGATTCTTGTGATTCTATTACTATTGTAATCGGTTGAACATAGCAGTTGTTATGGCCTTTAGAAATTCTTGATGAAATCTTTTGAGCACACTAAAGCCGGGTAGTTTCTTGAGCATAACAAAAGTTTTTTTTTTTTTTTTTAAATAGCATACAAAACTGCAATTAAAAGTGAAAGAACCATTTCTCTATCTTGATTGAGGGCTAAGAAAACAAATAAAACGTGTTTTTCTTATTTTATTTTTTTTTCTCGGCTCCTTATGCCCATTGGTGGCTATAACTCTAGTTTTGCACTATTATAGGTCCCTACTACACACACAAAAATCGGCATTCAAATCTGTGAGTTACAACTGCAAACGTCCCCTTGTAAGTTGTTAAACTTAAAGTTTTTAAATAGTCAGTATTGATTTGTTATTTATTGTTTTTAATTACCATCAAAGTGCTTAGTATTAAGGTGGCAGAAGAAGAAAAAGTGGTGTTATCAGTAAGACCCCATGCCTTAGTATATATTCATGAAAATGTGATTGATCAGTCCCAATATCAAGGCTGTTTTGTATAAGTTAACATTTTCAAATACCTGTTTAATAATATTTATACATAGCCAATCACCAAACTTATTATTTTTTTTTTTTTTTTTTTTTTGCTGGAAAAACAAATTACATGAATATTTAAAGATAATCTTAGAATGAAAAGTATTATTTGTTAATAATTCTGATTTTTATACTATCGTACTTATGTTTCAGTTTGTAAATAAGTGTTGTATTAGAGTATTTATTTTGTTCCTATTTAAGTATTATTTGTTAATAATTCTGATTTTTTTATACTATCGTACTTATGTTTCAGTTTGTAAATAAGTGTTGTATTAGAGTATTTATTTTGTTCCTATTTAAGTATTATTTGTTAATAATTCTGATTTTTTATACTATCGTACTTATGTTTCAGTTTGTAAATAAGTGTTGTATTAGAGTATTTATTTTGTTCCTATTTAAGTATTATTTGTTAATAATTCTGATTATATACTATCATAATTATGTTTCAGTTTGTTAATACGTGTTATGTTGTATTAGAGTATTTATTTGACCATTACTTTTTTTAAATCCTGTACAGTTTTATTCTAATAAATATGCAGTTAGTGAAAATATTCTGTGTACACTCATTATCAAATACTTATTCAATTTTTTTTTTTTTAATTAAGTAGCTTTAATTGGGAATTTGTAATTGATGTAGTTCAAATGAATGTGTGAAACTCATACACATCAAACATTTTTTTTTTTTTTTGACATGAATGTGGAATTATAGTAATTTAATATGACAATGCCTGGCAAAAAAGTCTGTATATTGTTCTTAGGCAGAAAATATCCAATCAAAACTTGTTTAATCCTATGGAAGATTATTGATATTCAACTCTTCTGAGCTATTTTTAGTCTTTTATTATCTGTTGTCCTGTAAGGAAGTAAATTAAAAATTATATTTGTTCTCATTATGGAAATTTTCCTAGAAATCAAATAACTAGTCATAATTTCAAGGAAGTGAGAAAAGTTTTGGGGGGAAATAGGCAAAACAATTTCTGAAAGTGACAGTATAAGATAAAAAATTAACAGGTTTGAAGAAACAGAACTTTCATAGTCGGGAAGATCTGGATGTCCAATATAACATTAAAGGGTACATATGTGAGACAATTTGAAAACCATTCACAAGAAGCAGTGTCCTCTCCATCGCAGGTATGCTAGAAAATGATTATGACATTTAAGTTACACCACATACCATGAGGAACTTAATAAAAAGTGCAGGATATAACTCCTAGTCAGCTAGGAAATAACCCTTCATAAGTCGTGTTTAATAGGGTAAAACATCTAACTGTTGCAAAATAAAATGTTAAGAAGCCAAATAGTCGCTGGGAACAAATGTTATTTAGCGAGTAATGTAAATTTAATATATTTTCATCTGATGGAACAGTTGGGATTGACTAAAACCAAAAACAGGCCTAAAGACTTAAAAGGTATACCCCACTGTTAAACATGGTTGGGGTGTGATCAAAGTTTACAAATGATAAATCACTAGTTATTTAATAATTGAAAAATTTGGTGGATGAAGGGTATATATAAAATTTTTGTAACCAATACATCTAGCTGATTTGATATTTAATTTATGGGGTTAAGTAGGAAAATGTGAATATTTCAAAGCAGCTAAAAAAAAAAAAAATGAGATATGAAGAAAGTAAAGGATTTATTTACATATATTCCTGGTTAAGGAGAATGTAAAAAAAAAAAAGAAGAAAAACATGAAGATAAATGAGCCAAAATTGAATTTTGAACATAAGACCTTCATCAACCAAACCCTTACATTAACATAAATTTGTAAATAAAAATAAAAAAGGAATGTAGTAAATGTTAAAATAAAATTAAATGAAAAAAACAATAAGAGAAAAGTAGGTAATAAGTGATAATCCATGAAAAGTTAATATTATTTCCTTGATTTTAATAAAAAGGAAGAGTTTAGTGAACTGTGGATGGTGGGTGATGACATGAGTTTGAAAAAAAAAATATAGTTTGGCGCCTTAGTTACCCCTCTAGAGTGGGGAATGAAGGAGACTAACCTTTCCCCTCTAAAAGGAGCGACTAGAACATCGAAATAAATCGGAACAAGGTTAGAATCGATAAAAGGCATTCAGAGCGCGAGCAGGAGTTGGTGGCGCCGATCACTACCGTTACCAGAATTTAAATTTTAATTTATAATGCCAACATTTCGAATTGCATTGCAGGTCTTCATCAGGGCTAGAATAAAAGAAAACTACAATATACTTTTTTGTTTGTTTTCATTTATTCTAGCCCTGATGAAGACTTTCAATGCAAGTTGAAACGTTTGGCATTATGAATTAAAATTTAATTTTAACTACTTTGTTCTTGACTGCATACCCCAACCATCAATCTACTTCTTAACATGTTTTTTGTATAATCTATAAAAGTGCTGATGTTTTATATTTTGTGTATGTTTTTAGAACTGCTGAATGTTGAACATATGAAACTGTTCTCTTAATATAAAAAATTCCAATGGAAGTGTCCCAATTAATGAATTGTAATATGTTTTTAATATATAATGTAACTTTGGTAGAATATATTATCATCATTATGAATTTTATATTGTGTATCCTTATTTATAGTTAATTGTCTAGTATGTATACTTTACTTTGTTAAAAAAAAACTGAAAAATTAGTGTGTTTCTTTCTATAAAAAAAAACTTTCCCGTTTTTAATATTTGTTTAATGAATTTTATGTTTCATAATTTACAGATATTAAACACTTAATTACTCTGTAATCTGTACTTAAATTGAGCCTTAAGTTATAAATTTTGGACAAAAATGAGGTAACCAATGGTTTATCTTCCATAATTATTGTGCATAAAACTTCCCATGATTGGTGTCATTTATTAGCAAGGCTAAAGGAAATAATCCATTTTCCATTCTCACTATTCCTTTCATCGCTAACTTCTCAAGTGTTGGGAAAACTAAATAAAAAAAACTTGTAGGATTTCTAGTTTTTGTAATACCACAGATAATCTATGCAGAATCATTAAGAGATGACTCATATCTGATTGATAAAAATGAATCAGGGAATCATTGCAATTAGATTTCTATGATGAAAAGTAGCATGGTAAGGACAAAATTGGAAAGAGAAGATAGGAAAAATAGTTTTTTTTTTTTTTTTTATAATAAAAATGCAGAATAATATTTATTTAAAAAAGGAAAAGTGTAATTCATATCTCTCCCTATAACAAGTTTTTTTTTTTTTTTTTTTTTTTTTTTTTTGCTCCTCCAAATAATCGATTATGAAATCATTCGATTATCTCAATCACTCGAAACAGGATCATTCGATTATGAAAATCATCGATTATGCCCATCCCTAGTAGGGAGCAATCTCTATACTTGAACAATCTGACATTAATATCCTTATACCTACCTACATAGCACAACAACCCCTGAGTTGCTTCTTCCAGCATTTTACGCCAGTCGCACAGAGGGGCCAATGACCAGTATTTGCGGTCAAAACCTCTTGCATTAATTTTTCGTCACTGATTGAGTGGAAAACGAGTCAAAAGCAGTTGATGCGTAAATTTGTGGTCCAGGTTGGTTCCAATCTTTTAAGTATGAAAAGTAATAATAGGGAATTTTTTATATATATATACGTATTTTGTATAACACACAAGCTCCGCTGTGATTCGCATTCAACATAAAATAAGATTGGAACTTCCTTGTCTAAGTGAGAGAGAGAGAGAGACAGAGAGAAGTATGTTAAACGAATAAAAAAAAATGTAACTAACATTTTATATTATAAAATTTACTATAATTTTTACACTAAACATTTAAGAAAAACTTTTTTGTAACAACACATGTAGTAATAAACGATAGATCATATGATGGCGTCAAAAATAGATCTAATTAAAAGTGCTCTTGAAAAAATCAAATCATTAGAAGCTGCTAAAAATAAAAAAGACCGATCTTGCATTATTCAAGAAACAGTAACAATTCTAGAAGAATTGCAAATCACTACGGAAAATGAGGCAGCCTCGAATAAAGATTTTAGGAAGATTGAAACAAACACTAACCTAACCTATTCTGCTGCAGTGAAAAACGTAAGTAAGCCTATAATTACTTCTCCTTCACATGTTCTAATGGTCTCATTGAAGAATGACAATTCTAATTCTGAAGTTACTAAAAAGGCATTTAAATCCAAAATTAATCCAGTCTCTTTAGGACTGGGTATCAAAAACATTAAAAACATACGTGATGGGAAGATTTTGGTTGAAACTACAGATAGTCGAGACGTCGAAAAGATAGAAGAAGTTCTCAGAGGTGATGAAAGTCTCAAAGCTGACATCCTAAAAAAATACAACCCCAAAATAATAATTAGAAGGCTTCCTGAAGAGGTTAGTAAAGATAATTTGATTCGTACTCTAATTACTCAAAATAGTGAGCTTCAAATCGCAGAAGAAAACTTCAAATTACTCACAATTATTGGTGGAAAAACATCAACGAGCCCCCGACATGCTCTGTTGGAAATAACCCCAAATTTGCGTGACCTTCTGTTGAATAATCGTCTCAAATTATTCCATACCATTTGTTCAGCAGCGGACTACATATCGGTGAGACAGTGTAAAAAATGCTGCAAGTTTAATCATCCTGAGAAGCATTGTAAGAGCAAGCTGACGTGCGCCATCTGTAGCGGGGAACATCACACCCAGGATTGCCCCAAGAAAGAAGAAGAAGAACAACAACAATGTATCAATTGTGTCAATTATAACAGACATTGCAAGCCACACTTTAGGGTAAATTCAAAACATCTAGCAACAAGTAAGTGTTGTCCATCTTATATAAATGCCATCCACCGTCTAATTAAAAATACAAACTACAGCGGTTCAACTAAATTACAATTACCACAATGGCAGTAAATACAAATATACAAACATTAAACATTCTACAGTTAAACACACAACATTCTTACAAATCAAAAATAATATTACAGGAATACATACAAAAACATAAAATACAAATTGCTTTAATACAAGAACCATATTTAGGAGAAAAAATTCGCTCAAGTTCAAGATATCGAGAGTTTTCTGTAAACCTAACCCATTGCAGATCTCTTGTCATTGTTAATTGTAAACAAATAGATGCTATGTTGCTGGGTGATCTTTCTAATCCAGATGTTACAGTGGTACAGGTTATGATTGATAAGACTCCGATTATTTTCATCTCCGCCTACTTTGATATCAATAGAGATGTTGTAGAAGACACTGATAACCTAAAACGCGTAATCGATAGATTTTCAGATCGAGGAATTGTAATCGGTGCGGATACAAACTGTCGATCTAGATTTTGGCATGATCTATTGACTAATAATCGTGGTAGGACTCTAGAAAATTTCATTATTGACAATAATATAAATATATGTAATGTCAATAATGGCCTTCCTACTTTTTTCAGCAGGCGAGGACAAAGTAATATCGATTTAACCATTACAAACGTTCATTTAATTAATAATATTAACAGTTGGAGAATTGAAGATGAAGAAAATTTTTCGGATCACAATTGTATTAGATTCTCTATAAAATTCGATCATTAGGCCAGCATAAGAAAGGAAGGAAAATTATACAAAACTAAGAATGCTGATTGGACTAAATTTATAAACAATCTTCAAAATATATTTTCAAAAGGTTTCAATATCAATAGTACTATCAATTTAGATGAACAATTAACCTCAAAACTAAATAGAACTCCTTTCGATCAATTCGTACACAGGTTTCATCAATTTTTAATCAAAACCTGCAATAAATCTTTCAAAATTATGAATATCAGTACTTCAAAAAAATATTCAGGCCAAAAATTAAACCCGTGGTGGGATGAAAAATTGGAAAATCTGCGGAAATCAACTAACCGAGCCCGCAGATTATACCAAAAAACCAAATTAAATGATTTATTAAGGACAAATAGGCATCATCATTACTTAAATCTTAAACGGGAATATTCGCGATGTATTAAAGGCAAAAAAATGGAATCTTGGAAAGAATACTGCCAGAGTATTCCTACCAGAAATCCATGGAAATGGCCATACAAATATGCAGCTGGGAAAATACCACAACCATTTATTTTACAAAATTTAAGAAAATCAGATGGTACCTACACGACCTCAATTAATGATACCTATGATTACATTGTTAATAACTTAATTAAATTGGACGATCCTACCACAGATTCAGACATACATGTCACCATGAGACAGTCTGCAAACAGTTTACCCGAAACAGTTGACGATCTCCCGGTTACGCAATTAGAGTTATCAGATATCATTAACAATCTCAATGATAACAAAACACCAGGCATAGATGGAGTAAACTCTTTAATATACAAAAAAGTATACGAAACATTTCCACAAACTATATATAATATATATTCTAAATGCTTCAGCCTTGGACGTTTTCCAGATTTTTGGAAAAAGTCTAAATTGGTGCTAATTAATAAACCGGGGAAAAAACCTGAAGATATTTCCTCTATCAGACCTATATGTATTATTCCAACAGGTGGGAAAATATTGGAAAAGTTAATACATAACAGGTTGTCGTATTATCTTTACAGTAATAAGCTCCTCAGTGAAAACCAATTTGGATTTACGCCACAAAAAAGCACGGTTCATGCGGTAATGAAAGCCATAAATATTATCCAAAATGCCTTGAATAATAACCAGCATACCGCTATTATATCGCTTGATATCACTGGAGCGTTTGACAATGCTTGGTGGCCGTCAATTTTTAGTACTCTAATTACATATCAATGTCCACGTAACATTTACAGGATTATTAAAGATTATCTTAGCAATAGGTCTGTATCTTTAGTGACAAACAACGTTGCATTACATAGAAATCAGTCTATTGGGACACCACAAGGCTCGTGCTGCTCTCCTCTTTTATGGAACCTAATTGTTGACTCACTGTTAAAAGAACGATTACCTTCAAACGCGACGATTTTGGCCTTTGCAGATGACATATTAGCAATTATAACATCAAAATATTTTAAACATTTACAGACAGTAGTCGATATAGTATTAGACAAAATAAATTCTTGGGCTTACTTAAACAGACTGACATTCAATACACAAAAATCTAATTATATGGTGATCACTAAAAAACGACTAAGTCCGGACTTAAATGTGAAAATACAAAATAAAAACCTGAATCGAATACGTACTTTGAAATATTTAGGCATAACCATTGACGAAAAATTAAAGTGGAACAGACATATTGACATACTACAAAACAGACTTTTAAAATTAATAAATTCACTTTCAATAGCAGCGCGAGCGACATGGGGTTTGAGAACGGAGGCTCTGGAGGTTTTGCATAAAGGCGCAATTTTGCCTATTCTTACTTATGGCATTGAAATATGGCATCCAGGACTTCAGATCAAATACAACAAGGCAAAGCTGGAAAGGGTCCAGAGGCTAATGGCACTCAAAATTGCCAAAGGATTCCGAACACTCTCTGATGAAGCTGCCTTTGTCTTGGCCAAAATGATCCCCATCAGTATATTAGCTACCAGTTACATAGGAAAATTCCATTTGTTATACATGAACACTGACTACGAAAATTTCAAATCTAACAACTTTGAACATACTACCGACTACAAGGATTGGTTACACCCAGCAGAATTTCCTTGTATTACTGAATGCTTAACTGACCCCAGAGACTATGAGATATATACTGACGGAAGCAAGAATGGCGAATATGTAGGCTGTGCTAGTCTCATTTTTAAAAACAAAATTTTAGAAGATGTAATAAAGTATAAATTAGGCCCAGAATGTAGCAATAATCAAGCAGAACAATTCGCCATCCTTAAATCTCTAGAATACTTTCAAAATTTGAGGACAAAAGATAAAACTATTACAATACTAACGGACAGTCAGTGTACTCTATACATGATAAAAAACAGACATTGTCACAATCCCATCATTGAAAAAATAAGATCATTTCTAAGACATCTACAAACTGACGATAACATTCAAATTTCCTTCAAGTGGGTAAAAGGGCATTCCGACATAGCGGAAAACGAACTGGCTGACAAGGCTGCAAAAGAGGCTTCAAAGGATACTACCCTTCCTATATCATATAATATGATATCCAAACAACACTTAAAACACATGCTAAAAACACAAGTAGTAGACCAGTGGCAGACACGTTGGAACACTACACACAAGGGAAGACATCTACATAACTTCATTCCAGACTTACGGACCTACATTAAATCAAACTCATGGACTAACTTTTACATCACACAAGGAGTCACAGGACATGCGGCAGTAAACAGTTATTTCTATCGATTTAAAATAAGAGATTCTTTCCTATGTCCTTGTGATTTCACTCAAGAACAAAATATACACCACCTCATATATGAATGCAGACTACTCACTGACTACAGAACTATTCTACAGACAAAAACAGTACAGAAACTAGGACATTGGCCGGTGGATGGTCAATGTTTGATGAACAAATCATTTGAAAATTTCCAAATATTTCTTAAAAATTCAATCATTAAAATAGAGGATATAAATATGAAATATCTCTAAACCTCTAAATATTCATAAACTTTTCTCTACATAACTTTGTTGCTGTTTTTATTGAATTTTAAATTATCTATGTTATATAACTTCTTATTCTTTGTTTTATTTTATTTTATTTTTCTTGTTTATTTTTATATTTTTATACCTTTCAACACATGTAAAATTATAATCAAATCGCAAATAATATTTACATGTACATTGTATACTTTGTACAAGTATGGTGTGTACAGAAAATAATAAAATCCCTTCCAACAGGGTTACTGCTGGAAGGAAAACACTAAAAAAAAAAAAAAAAAAAAAAAAAAAAAAAAAAATGTAGTAATAAACGAAAACGAAATATGAAATATAAAACAATTGTATGGAACTAATTTTAGGCGGAGCTGCAATCAAAGTCTTAGTTTTCTTCAAACAGCTCTGCTGTTTTTTTAAAATGTACCATGATTTTGTGCGCACAAGAGTCATTGATAAGTATAGTGTGGAATACATTTAAAATCTCAGGGTCAACTTCAGTTATCTGTGCTTATGTTTGTTTTTCCCAGAAAAAGGTCCTAGCTGTATTGCCATCGTTTGTGCTTCCAAATCCTAGCTTAGTTTTGTCAACAATCATTCCAAGTTTCGTTTAGCTATAACAAGCTTGTCCTCCTCTCCTTGAGCTTGCCATTTTTTTATGAGCAATTTATAACTAATATGAAGAGCGCTCTCAAAAATTCTTATCCATCAATGAAGTACAGACAATCCGAAATCGAATCGTGAAACCACTGGAGCTGCATACAATTTTTTCAGGTCATTAAAATCTTTAGAAGTGAGGACACACAAATAGCACCTTTGAGTAGATTTGTTATCCGCTAGAGAGTTATAAATTTCCCGATCCATCATTGAACACAACATTTCATGTTGGATTTGGGTAAGGTTTACTTTGTCTGAGGTCTCCACTTCACAGTGGAATCCACAAACCGTGTGTCATAATGCTTCTTTGCGAGTCTTAAAATATTTATCATAGAATCACAAAAATAACCAGAAAATGATCAGTAAAATATCATTATTTCAAAAAGGGGCAAGTTTTTCTTTCACTTATGTTTACCAGATAGTGTCTTTAAAGTACCACACAGAGCCCGCGATTCAACATAAAAGACATGAATTAATTTATTTACGACATTGCATTAAAAAAAAACTTGAATTTAAGGGTTCCATAAATTAAAAAAGAATAATTAAAAATTTTCGTAAAGTTTACCATAATTATACATACCAGCTTGAGAATAATTCATATTAAAATCAAAGTCTGAACTTTAAAAATAAGGAAGTTATAAATCACTTAACTACACTAGGTATGTATAAGTCAAATAACTGACAAGTTCACAAGGTGGTAGATTAATGTTTATAAGTACTTGTTTACCTTGTATAAATACTTATTTCAGCTCTTCTTTTGATTGGATCATTTTTGTTTTTGTATCGAACAATAGAACGAACTTAATTCCAATTCATTTAAACATAGATTGATTTTTGAGGTTTTGACCTTAAATATTGGTCAGTGGCCCCACTGTGAGTCGTCTCGATTTCTTGCCCCCGCTCTCCAGTCTCTCACTCCAAGTAGGGGTGGTTAGGGACCTTGCGTCGTCACTAAACCATCTTACCATCTAAGTCTGGGTCTGCCGACTCGGAGCTTAGCATGTATCTTCTCCTCCAATATCTTAAAACGGCGTCATCTGAGTCTGCCTATCTTTATTAGCCGGACTACGTCGGTCTCGTTTAACAGCTTATCTAGTTCCCGATTAGTCCGCTGTCTCCAGATTTCACCATCAAGGATAGCTCCAGAGATCTTTCTAAGAACGTTTCTTTCAAATCTCAAAACTCTCAGTTCATAGCTCTTAGTGAGGGTCCAACATTCGGAGGCGTACATCAGGACAGGGCGTATGAGGGTCTTGTAGATCCTTACCTTGGACGTACGTGAGATGAGTTTACTTCTCATATACTTGTGCAGCCCAAAGAGACACCTATTAGCTGCTACAATCCTTCTTTTAATTTCTTGGTGCATGTTATTGTGACGGTCTGCCTGGGCTTCTTAGATATACAAAACTTTCCACACCCCTAAATGTGTACGCCGCTACAGTAACATCACCAGCTTCAGCGTCCGTACGCATATACTTTGTTTTTCCTTCGTTGATCTTGAGCCCCATCTTACGGGCAGCTCTTTCTAACCTTATGAAGGTCTCCTTAATTGAGCTTTGAGATCGCCCTATCAAATCTATGTCGTCTGTGTACGCAAGAATCTGCACACTTTTATTTATTATAGTGCCCCCGATCTGCATGCCAGAGCTGCGGATCGCTTTGTCCAAAGCGAGGTAGAAAAGAAGGCTGGCCAAACTGTCTCCCTGACGGACTCCCCTTTTAATGATAGTACTCTACAATGAACGCTTTCCTTTGCCATTCTTATCAAACGAACCAGCTTAGGAGGCACTTCCATCTCTATCAGCGCATCATTAAGGGCAAGCCTAAGGACACTGTCATACGCCGCTTCAAAATCAATAAAAAAGATTATGCGTTATGATGTATTTCCTAGTTCTTTCCAACATCACGCGGAGGGAAAAAATCTGGTCGGTCGTAGACTTATTTTTCCTGAATCCTGCTTGGTAAGCTCCCAATATGTTTTCTGCATAAGGAACTAGCTTTTGATATAGAATATTGGAGAGAATTTTGTAAGTGGATGGAAGTAGAGATATGCCTCTGTGGTTACTGAATTCTAGGGCGTCGCCTTTTTTTTAAGATGGGGCAGATCACCGTAATATTCCAATCCTGAGGCATGCTTTCTTCCACCCACACTGTGAGAATCATATCTCTCAATACCTTAAGCAGTTCATTACCTGCATATTTGAAGATATCCTTATACCATAGAGACCTTGTATTTTTTTCTTCAGATGTCTAAGAGCTTTCTACCTAAAACATAATGTTCTAATTATCAGAAAGCCTTCCACAGATTATGATATATTTAGATCAATTGTAAAAATATTTCAATGATGGATTCACATGATCCAGAAATATCAATGAAAAAAAAAGTATAAATATTTACTCATGGAATTAATGTCACTGTTGAGGCACTAAGTAAAACTTAAAACACAAAATAATTGATTAAAAAACATATTATACATCAATTGATCCAAACAATTAATTATATTAAATAACTATTGATAATTTTTCACAATCCCATTGAAGAACAGATCTACTTCAGGGACCTAACAACCCTGCCCACGCGAGCTCTTGATTTTTCCAACATCCTTTATCCCAGGAGAATCGTGTGTTTTATTACCACTCCATCCCACCATATTTTTTATTCCTTCCTAGATCCTTATAACCACCTTTCCTTCTGGTGACTTCAGAAGGCCAGTTGCCCCGAGGTAATGGGCCTCTTCTGTTCGGCCAATCACCCACAGAGGAGTATTTTTGATTCAGAGCAGTAAAGAGGGTCTCGGATACGGACTGCCTAAACGGAACCTATCCAAATTAGTGTTGGAAATACATCCCTTATTTAAGTATATGCACCAACGTAAGACTCTGGACTCGTGGAGAAAGAGTTGTTCTATGCTGATCTACAAATAACCCTTGATAAATTCAGATATAAAGGAAGGTATGGAATTTTGAGTGGATATTTCATTGCAAGGACAGGATTTGATCATAAGACCGGGAACGGTGTCATTGGACTCCACAGAGGTGAGAGAACCTAGAATGAAAACGGCCAACGCTTGAAAGACTTCTGTTTGTATTCAAACATGCTCATTGGCCATTATTTCTATCCACCCAAAAATGTACATAAAGTATCCTTCTCTTGTTTTGATAGAAATAGTGTAATCGATTATTTCATCTACGATAGAGAAACTTTACTGATTTTAAAGTGATCAGAGGAGCGGAGATATGCATGGATCATTTACATCTGAGAGCTGATAACAGGATACTGAAAGACCGCCGACCAAATTCGAAAACATATAAAGCCATAAAAGTAAGAATGCTCGACAATCCAGAAAAGAGAGCCAAATATACTACTGTCCTTGAAGAGAGAATCAGAAGATTGGATCTTGAAGGAGATGTGGAAGGGCAACGGAATAATCTTAAAGAATACATTCTCAGCGTTGCTAAGGAGGTGTATGGATGGCATGCGAAAGGTGGGTGGCAAGAATAAACACACAAAATGGTGGAATGATACCATTAGGCAGTTAGTGAAGAGAAAAAAGCAAACATGGAAGGCCTATCTGCAAGATAAAACCCCAACCAACTTAATTGAGTACCGCAGATTAAGAAACGAGTACAAGAAAGCAATCATTTTGGAAAAAAGCTAAACGTGGAATGAATTCGGAAAGAGCCAGAATGAAAATCATAGAGGAAATATTAAACAGTTCTGGCAAACCGTAAAGCTTCTGAAAGGAAATACCAAAAAGCGGGTCAGGAACATAAAAGATGAAGGAGGCGATATAGTTACTACCTTGGATGACATTTTGGATCGGTGGAGGCGTTATTACTAAGATCTCTTTTCGGAAGAATATGGTACTACAATGCCCTAAGGACAAACAGCCATAGAAGAAAGCCAAGAATGTATAGATGAGGTCGAATATGCTATAGCTCCAAAAGGCAATACAAGGATTGTTTCAAGCGGTATGTAATAGTAAGAAAATTATTAAAGACAGGGAATACAGTGCTGTAATTCCCAATATATAATAATGGCAGTTCAACTTTATGCGAAAACTACAGACAAATAAGCTTACTGTCTGTAGCCTATAAAATGTACACCTCTATCCTTGAAAGAAGGTTGAGACGTATTGTGGAGAGACTACTTGAGGATGAACAGGCTGTCTTCCATCCCGGATCACATCTTCCTCCTCTGAAATATTGCCAAGAAAGCGAGGGACAGGGATAAAAACATTTATTTAGCTTTTTTTTGACATAAAAGCTGCATTCGATTCTGTGCCTAGGTATGAAATATGGAATGCTCTTGCCGCGAAGAATGTACCAGCAGACTTACTGCAGCAGGCAATAAAATCAACGTACAGCAACGCGAAGGGAGTCATAAGGATTGATGACAAAGAATCCAAACCGTTTTCTTTTGATATAGAAGTCAGACAGGGAGACAGCCTCAGCCTCCTATTCATTACTCTAATGGATGAAATGCACAAGATATGCAAGCGCAGAACACCGTGGACTGCAATGGGTAAATGGAAAATGTGGACAGTACTCACACAGAGTTTCTTATATGTGGGCGATATTCCTAATGGCGGACTCGAAAGAAAAGCTGCAACAGGCAATGATGGAATGGGCGGTGGAGCTACTACGGAAAGGATTGTCCATCAACAATTCAAAAAGCAAGATCCTAATTCTCTCACGGAATGATGAACATGAAATATTTTGCAACGTGGAGGTCCTTGATGTAGTAACAGGCTTGACCTAGAGCACAGGAACAAAATTTAGTAGTTTTAAAGCCTGAAGAATGGTTTTACAGAGTTTTAGCATTATTTCAAATATATTTGCTTCAATAATATGTTCCCTATTATATTCCAATTTTTGATTCTGTAATTTTCAGCTGTCCCATCCGACAGCTAATATAGATTACAATTAAAAATTAACAAATATAGATCTTATTTTTCCTGTCTGAATTCTCCTTTCATATCTGTCATAAGACCCAATATTACTTTGATCTTTGAAGGTTTTATAAGGAATGTTGTTTCTTTTCAAATAGTGTATCACATAGAAAGATTATAAAAATATATTTTCCCTTCATAACATTATTTTTATTCTTTTAGGATCAGTGGAAAAGAGGACAGCCAGTATTAATATCCGACCTGATTAAAGAACTCGATGAAGAGTTCTGGACACCAGAATCATTTTAAAGAGATTTTGGTGACACTAAAAACGACCTCATCGATTGTAGTTCAGGGAACACAGTCTTCTTTCAGCCGATGAGGAATTTCTGGGAAGGCTTTGGTTCCATTTCCAAAAGATTAAAAGATGACAACCTATGATACTCAAACTTAAAGACTGGCCACCTGGAGAGGATTTCGCAGAAATGCTTGGATATTTACACTTTATATATTAGGAATTACACTTTGGATATTAGGAAATGATATTTACACTTTGGTTTTCTATCAGTTCCTTAAATCAATTTTCGTTACTTATTTTTGTTTTAGGTTTAGTGATTTAATGAAAGTTTTACCAATGGGAGATAATAGCCAGCGAGTCGGCAGGTTAAACCTTCCTTCTCGCTTACCTGAGTGTTTTGTTCGGCCGGACCTCGGGCCGAAGATGTATACAGATTATGGTTCACCTACTGCTGGCGCGACCAATCTCCATCATGACGTTTCTGATGCAGTTAATGTCATGGTGTACGTTGGGATCCCATCAGATGTTGACAAAGATGCTTATACCAAAGGTTAGTATCGGTCTGTAAATCAGCTTTGTGTTGCTCCAGTTCTCAAAATATGAAAAAGCTACATGAGAAATTTTTTGTTGATCATATTAGACGTTAAATACTTGTAGTGTAATGCATCTTCCTAAAAATACTCAAGCAATTCTTCTTAACGAAAGGATTAAGGGGGACTCGATGGCCGAATGAGTAAGACTTAAGACATAAGGACGTTAAGCCCCAAAAAACAAACAAACAACAAGGAGTTATTTTTATATGAAATAGTGAACATCAAAAAAATCTTTCTTTCTCAAATTATATAAGACAGATGGAATGTTTAAAAGTTTTTGACGTGAATACGTCTTTAAATTTGCTACTATATGGGGACAATCCAAAAAACCTAATGATAACAAAATCAGGGGATACAGTTTGGCGTTGTAGTTTCGAAGCTATCCTCTACAACCAAAATTAAACTATACCACTGGATAGCTAAAGGGTCAAAGAATTCATTACGATAAGAGAGAACAGTGACGCATTGCGCAGGGCGGAGGGGGAAGCGCCGCAGTTTTGATGTTATTATGCTGCGTATCCAGATTTACAATTAGCATAACTTTTTACTCAGAGAAGCTACGATGTTCGTTTACGTTTTAATCGTCAGCTGTCGTAAAATCTATCGATTGTATATAGAACATTACTTAAATTAGTGACAGTGAATATATTAAGGTGTTAGGATAAAAAAATATTATCAAAAATATATAAAGTCGGCTTATACGCGCCGAAAAGGCAAAACCAATTACAGAGATTGTATACGGTTTGAAAGAGCTTCTCAAGAACAATCGAATAGTAATAATAAAACACCATATGACCGAGTCAAGCAGTCCCGGGAATATAAAAGTTCCTCCTCCTCAGCATTGTTATATACTTACCACCATTAATGCACAAAGCTTGGTCGCGCACTCTACATCTCTACCATCCCTACATCATCTCTACCGATACAATCATCAACCGATCTGATTATCTGGCAATCAGCGAAACTTGGATGGAAAATTACATGTTAGTGAATGTGCCTAGCTTTGGTCTGAGATCATATTGTAATATCGCTAAGAACATTGCACTAGGAAATTGCAACTACATCATCGGTAGCGGTATCATCATCAAGTCGCAATGCCGGTGGAGTCACCATAAATCGCAACATCAATAGCTTCACTGATTGTAATAGAGTTAACATTGACATTTCGGATATTTATTTGGAAATGAAAGACGGAAAACCTGGTGATGTCTGTCAAGTAAACGTAAAGGCCAATGGCATCTTCAAATTCGTACTCAGGTGTGTGTATATCCACCCGGGCAAAGTGTTAGTAGAAATTTAACTCTTTATGTTACGATCGTTGTTAAAATATTCCAAAAACATCGCTAAAATTAAACCCGATTACGAGCTACTACACCAGTTATGGTAGTTGGAGACTTTAATGTTGATGTCTCAAAAAAAAACCGCTCATTGCCCGACTTCATGCTCAGCGAATTCAATTTGTCTTATATTGAAACTTCTCCAGCAACGTTAGGTAATACCTGTATTGATTGATCGGTGGCTCTACATCCCGTCACCGAGACTGGGCCTCCTCCAAAAGCTTTCGCCAGTCAGTCCTGTCAGCTGCAGCAGCTCTCCAGTTTCGGACTCTCAGCAGAGTCCGTGCGTCCAGTGTCACTGAATCCTCCCATCTCACATTTGGCCTGCCAACTATTCTTCGCCCATGCAACTTTCCGGACAGTATCCTCCTGGGTATCGCCGAGTCATCCATGCGAGCGACGTGCCCAGCCCATCGAAGTCGTCCTATCTTGATAAACTTCACCAAGTCTGCATCCCCATACAGGCCAGCCAGTTCGACATTTCTTCTTCTTCTCCAAATTCCACCCTCTTTAACAGGACCAAAAATCTTCCTCAAAATTGATCTTTCAAAGATCAGAAGCCTATTTTCATCCTGTTTTTTAAAGGCCCATGCTTCTGATCCATAAGTTAAAACAGGACGGACCAAGGTTTTGTAGAGGGTGATCTTGGTCCTGTTAGACAGGAACCTGCTTCTAAAATGCTTCGCAAGGCCAAAGTAGCACCGTCTCGCTGTTGCTATCCTTCTGTTGACTTCTCGAGAGATGTCGTTTCCAGAGTTGATCTCAGCCCCGAGGTAGATAAAGCTACTTACATTTTCAAAATTATATGGTCCAGCCACAAATGGACCAATCCCTGGTCCATCTCCTCCGACTCTCATGTACTTGGTCTTAGCTTCATTAATGTGTAGCCCAAGTTTCTTTGCTGCATCTTCTATGGCCAAGACCGCCTCTCTCAGTGCATGTTCCGATCTAGCAGCAATATCAAAGTCGTCAGCGTATCCCAGATGCTGAACAGTACCGTTAAACAGGGTTGCGTGGAGTTGGATTCCGGACATCGTACATACGCTTTCTCTGCTGCAAAGTTAAAGAGAATACAGGCAAGAGCATCCCCCTGCCTCACTCCGCAGTTTGTGCTGAAATCATCTGAGTAGTCATTTCCTACTCGTACTGCACACCTCGAGCCCGACATTGTCATTTTCACAAGCCGTACCAGCTTGGCTGGGACGTTCATATCTAACAGGGCCTGATAGAGTTCTGGCCGAGTTACACTATCGTAAGCGGCTTTAAAATCAAGAAAGAGGTGGTGGGTAACTATTCTGTACTCTTTGCATTTCTCTAGCATCAGCCTCAGTGAGAATAGTTGGTCCAACGTGGATCTCCCTCGTCTAAACCCCGCTTGATATTTCCCTATCTCCCTCTCGGCATGAGGGACTAGTCTCTCAAATAGGATGTTAGAGAGAACTTTATATGCGCACGAGAGGAGCACTATGCCTCTGTAGTTGTCGCAGTCCGACTGGTCCCCTTTCTTGTGCAGTGGGTAGATAATTCCCCTTTTCCACTCATCAGGCATCTTCTCCTCTTCCCATATCTTCAAAATGAGATTATGGAGCTCCTTTCTCACTTCTATTCCTCCATAGCGTATCAGCTCCGCTTGAATTCCATCCAGTCCCGGAGCCTTGTAGTTTTTAGTTTCGCTATGGCCGTCTCCATGTCTTCATCATCCGGTGGCTCGGCATCGTTAGAGAAGTCGTCCTGCTCTCTGGCCATTTCTACTTCAAGGTTCTCTATTTGAAGTGCTCCGCTGAAGTGCCTTGCCCATCTCTTCAGGATTTTCCCTCTCTCCGTCAGCAGGTTTCCGTCCTCATTCTTGCACATAATTACTTTTGGTTTGAAGGCTTTACGGCCCTCATTTACTTTCTGATAGAAGAGGCGAGTGTCACGAGATGTCCTGCGGTCTTCTACGTCCTTCATCCTGCAATTCTCCCAAGCTCTCTTCTTTCTCCTGTGCAATCTCTTTTCCTCCCTTCTACGTTTAGTTTACCAAAAGATTTAGTCATCCAATTTTTCAACCTTCCAAATACCTTGATCGCCAAATATTTTTAAATCTAAATTTTCACACAATTTTATTGGAATATTCACCTCCAAATTAAGCTCATATATTATTAGGAGTTTTTTTTTCTTTCTTTTTTTGTTACCTGTAAAATCACACATCTTCAATTTTATAACAGTGCATAAAGTTTTCTGGAACATTCCAAGCCATTCCTAGATATACAGGGTGATTCCCTCATAGTGAAAAAAAATAAATAATGAAACTAGACCATAAATAAAGAAAAAGCCCACTGATCGCATTTTTCTATTCCAATCCTTTGCTGATATATGATAATCCAAAGATTGTTTTGAGGAAACCATTTATTTTGTGCAAATATTTTTCAAATTAGACCACCATTCCGCACGATTCAGCATTAAATTTCCTATAAGACCAATGCACATGTAACAATGAATTTCACAAACTTGAGGCCTAAAGAACCACTGCCGTAGCGAGGGTGTGTGATAGTGTACGGCGCACACAGGCCACGTTCCATTAGGGGCAACATTCTTTCGACTAATTCTTTTTTCCTTTTTTATACCACCGATTACGGAATCAGTTAACTATTTTGAATACATTCTTGTAATACGGAATATGAACTGATCTGCTTAGAAGCAATCGCGACTTTATTGAACCGTGAAGGCCAGTTAGGCGGGCTTCTTGAACCCCATAGAAATATAGAAATATAACATCATAACCTGATGTCACTGTTATAAAAGTCGCCCCTGTGATATATGTATATATATAGAATAGGTTGGTAATCTGTAGGATAACCTTTCCTTCCTGCCCTAGTTGGAATACATAAGGACGTTAAGCCCAAATAAACAAACAAACAATCATAAACGTCATGTGCGTCCGTGCGTATAGAAGTCCGAATCGAACGTAACATCAGGTCTGCAGTTACTATGGCCATCATACATTCAAAAAGAAAAGGGGTGTGGCTGTGTCAATGACACGGCTGTGTGTTGTACGTGAATATTCACGGTGAATTCTACGGATTATATTCTTTAAATAAAATATTTTTATTTATGTATTTTGGATAAAAACAAGAAAACAAATAATTATTGTGCTACAAAAGAACTTCATTAATTATAGGTCTATGATACGAAAAGTACGACACAAATGGCATACAAGATACATCGAGATTTCTGGTAAAGGTTAAATCAATACAGGTATTACCTAACGTTGCTGGAGAAGTTTCAATATAAGACAAATTGAATTCGCTGAGCATGAAGTCGGGCAATGAGCGGTTTTTTTGAGACATCAACATTAAAGTCTCCAACTACCATAACTGGTGTAGTAGCTCGTAATCGTGTTTAATTTTAGCGATGTTTTTGGAATATTTTAACAACGATCGTAACATAAAGAGTTAAATTTCTATTAACACTTTGCCCGGGTGGATATACACACACCTGAGTACGAATTTGAAGATGCCATTGGCCTTTACGTTTACTTGACAGACATCACCAGGTTTTCCGTCTTTCATTTCCAAATAAATATCCGAAATGTCAATGTTAACTCTATTACAAACAGTGAAGCTATTGATGTTGCGATATTTGGTGAAAAAATATAATACCGTAATTATTCCATTAAATCAGTCATTTGTCAAACTCCACAAAGTGGTAAGTGGTAACAATGTTGTTTCTTGAAGTTTCTTGGCAACTGTTTCTTCCATTCATAACAAACACGGCAGTGAGAAAATGATGTTTCGTACTTTCTATATTTCAGCAGGGCAAGATAAAAAAAGATTACCAAATTTATTGGAAAACGATACGTAAGTAAAACAAAAAAAAGAATTAAATTTATAATTATTTGTAGCTGATGTTTAAACATTTACCAAATGTGGTTGGTATATTTCATCGAATTTATAAAAACAAAGCCTGTTTTAAAATTATTATTACTTAATTCACTATTTCTAGCTACATTATTTGTTCACAGATGTGCCTTATTGATTAAAAAGTATGATATGAACAAAGGTAGAAGTTCTATTAAATTTAAGCTCATTTCAATAAAATCAACATTTGATCAATTTTGTGCCTATGATGTTCTTGGCAATTGTTTTATTTTAGATTTTAATAAAAATGTGTGAGTATATATTTTTTATTAAATAATTTTAATTTATTTATCCATTCATGATATTTATAACAATATATTTCAGAATCATTTTATAATAAGGATAACTTATTTTTTTAAATTAAATCAGATCTTTATTTCTATTTTTGGATGGGGTTGTTAATATTTCATTGTTTCTTTTACCCATTATCAATACCAATAATCTATTTTGTTTCATAAGATAAATTTGTATTATTTTTACAGGTACTGGTACCTGAAAAAAGAAGAAAATGTTTGTGTAATAGAGTTTCTTAATCACCAAAACAAAATATGTTTTGGTTATTTAAATGGATTAATAAAAATATTTCACCTTGGTAATCTATTACGAATGTATATTATTTAGAAATGTATATGATGTAAATGTATATGTGTGTGTGTGTGTGTGTGTGTGTGTGTGTATATATATATATATATATATAATGTATGTATATGTATATAAATACACAAATAAACAAACAAACACACACACACACACACACAAAATATACATATATAAATATAAATCAGTATATTGAGATATATAGATTCATTCAATAAATGGTATGAGTTAAATATATAAATATAGGGTTCATATTTTGTCATATCACAAAAACTATAAACAATTAAATAGAATAAGACAAATATTAATTTTTCTGAGTATAATATTAGCTACAAATATAGATATTCAAAAAATAAGAAAACAACTTCAACTTTGAACAGATGTGCATTATATTTTAGATAATGTTATGATGGACTAGCATGGATCTTTTAAACTCAAAGGTTGGACTAAAATGTTGCAACATCACTAGATAATATTATTTTTGATATTTCCAATTATAGAAAATTATAAGTACATGGAATTAATCAATAGGAGAATAAATCAACCTTGAAAATAAGCAAATAACACAGTGAATATAATTTTTTTTATTTTTCAAAATATTTCATCTCAATGCTGATTCTGCTGTTCCTAAAGTAGTTCATACAGTTTTCTATAAAATTCCACCTATGAAACTAGCTTACAGTAGTGTAATTAGTAATTAGTATAAGTAATTTTTCATTTAAAAAGTAAGTATTAAAACTAAGAAAACAATTTTTTAAAATTTATTGAAACTTTTTTTTTTTAATCTTATTATTACTATTTGATGGTTTTATATGATTTAGAATCGAGGAAACTTTGTGGAACTTTCAATGCACATGTCAAGCCAGTGAAAAAAATATCATTTAATCAAATAGGTGACCAATGCGTTAGCATTAGTAATGATAAAGGGTTTGTCTGGGATCCATTTACATTTAGAAAACTATTTTTGATTGAACCCTCCTCTGAGTGCTCTATCATAAAAGAAGTATGCTATTATTATTATATTAAATTTTTTTTTCTTGTAGCTAGATATGAAATATGTTTTGATTTGCCAGTTTAAGGCAGTGAAATGAAACATAATTTTATCATATTTAAATTGAGACATATCTTTTCAGACCATGTTCATTCCTTGGTATTATAAATTTATTGTTCAGACAAGTGACAATCTGCTTTCTATATGGGACTCCAGAAAAGGGTACTTGGTAAAAACACTTAATACCATAGAAATACTTGGAAGTTGTATACGTAGTTTTTCATTTAAAAAGTAAGTGTTAAAATTAATAAAACAAAATAATTTAATTTATTACAAATTTTCTGGGTTTTGTTATATCGTATTAATAATAACAATTCCCACACTGTGCAACAGTAGAGGGGATTAGAGCATGATGATGGTTATTGTAATAAACTGATGCTAAAGGACTTAGTATTGTTTCCAGTATAAAGATTCTTAATTAGATTTTTTAAAATAATTTTTGAATCTTTAGAAAACCATCAGTATTTAAAAAAAGGTCCATTACACGATATATTTATAATAAAATATCTGTTGTATTATTTTTTTTATCTTGTAGGCAAGAGAACACTTCTCTTAATTTTTTGCATCACCTCAATTTTTTTTTTCTAATGTCCCACTTATTATTTATTATTTGACATATGAGAACTCCAGTTTCATTGTTTTTTAATTTTTTTTTTAGTTAATTTTTTTTTGTGTAACTCTTTACGAGATGGAATATTATCTAAAAAAGTTTATATTCTATGTGAAAACAATCAAATTTCTCCTCAACTATTCTGATGTAGGATAAAATTAGTTTAAGGTGCTATTAGATGTAATTAACTTACTACTTCAATACGTTTCAAAATCATCCTTAACGACATTCTTGCCTTTTTCTCTTCTGTAATGGTTGTTTTAACCCTCCAGTTCCCGGAGGAACCTGTGGGTGCCTACTTTTTAAACAGGTATATTTTCTTATGATATCATATTTGTGGTCTAACTTCTTCTATAATAGCATCCACATGAACTAACCTGCAGTTTTATTCCATGAAACCAACCATTGGTTGTGCTAGTGTTTTTGTTTACCAGTTGAAAATGAGGTTATCCAGCAATCAGGCAGGTGTGCAGGACCTTGGTGCTTTTTGGGTTTATTATGGCAGTAAAAATGTAAGTTACAATGAATATTTTGATTGGGTTCTACCAGCCTAATTTTTTTTTTGTCCTACTAGAAAAAAAAATTTTTTTTTCTTCATTTTTACGGACACTTTAGCTAGTTTTGTCCTTGTGTAAAACACTAAGGACTATATAATTGTCAAATGGAATGACAATAGTATAGTTACTTTCGTATCCAATTGCTTGGTACTTTAGTAGATCGGGTAGGGACAGTAGACAAAAAACGAACTTGAATTACTATGAGTTGCCCAAACGTAACAAAATTGTATAATAAATACATGAGAGGAGTTTACAAATTTTATCAGACTTAAATTCTCTGAGGATTGCAATGAAGGGAAAAAAATGGTGGTGGAACCATTTTGCCTTCGGTATAGATGCAGCCTGGCAACTGAAGAGACATGCTGACAACAGTTAATTTACTTATTGTGATTTAGAGCGGGGAGTTGTACAGGAGTACTGCTCCATACCATAAGTATGGTACAGCTGCTCAGCGTAGCGAGCTGACTAAGAATGTGCCAAAAAACCCTCCAGGAGCCCCTAGACCAGTGATGGGCAAAGTATGGCCCACGTGCTAATTGCGGCCCTTCAGGCTAGTCAATCCGTCCCGTGACATGGTCACACACAATCATACATAAGACAAAATTTATTTTCTGCAAAGCTAGAATAGACTGTTTTCTTCTTGTAGCATTCTGGATCTTCTACCGTTGTACCATATAAGTTGAGTGTAATGAGATAAACTCAAACATAAAGTTTATCAGTTGTGAAACTTTGTCTTGTTCAATTTTTTCTATTTCATCTGGCCCGCCTAGATGTTTTTCTATTTCATCTGGCCCTCCCCTTAAAAAGTTTGCCCCTCTCACAAGCTGGAAAACTGCAATGAGCATCACCGTTGTGGCCACTGTCACAAGCACACATAAAATTTTTGCAAAACATACAAAATCGGATTGCATATTCATTGCTCATATAAATAGCACCTAAATTATTCATTTTACCTAAGTTTTTTGCTTTTATTTTTCTCTATTTACACTGTTTCTAATGCTTTGAGTTCTAATGAGTTTTTATAGAAGTTTCTGTAGTAATTTGATTTTGATACTAGTATTTATTTTTTCTTGTGTTTTTCTACTAATTCATAATTTTTGCAATGATAATAATAATGTGATCAATTCGAATTTAAAATTTGTAACCAATGCTGAAATCTTAAGTATCATGCATCAATTTGTTTTGTATTTTTATTATTATATATTTGTATTCTGTATAAGTCACAAATACCCAGGAGGTACAGAACCCTATGTCCATTTTTGACCAAAATACATTATTACATATTCGTATTCACCTTTTTTCACTTTATACAGAGGTATAGAATTCTATTTCCTTGACCAATTAATTGTAAGGTAAAACAGTGTCCTTAAAAACAGTTAAAACACCAATCCTTAAGGACGAAAAAACTAATTCTAATTGTGGATGGAGAGAGTGGCCAAGGATGTCCTTCGGCTTCAAAAAATCGTCAGATCCTGGCAGATCTGTAAAACAGTGTCCTTAAAAACAGAAGCCATCTCTTCATCCCGCCCCGAACCCCCACCGCCACTCTACTATATCGTACCTTTTTAGCAAAAAGAGTAAACGGGAAGGAGTCGTTAGCGTTGAAAAACTATCTTCAGCCTCCCGTAGAATGGGTTAACAACGAATTAATATCCTTCCGCCGTCTTAAAACAGTTAAATAGTCGAATATTTTTAAAAACGTGTCCTTTTTAGGTCCGCCATCTTAAAACCGTTAAATATTTTAAAACAGTATCCTGGAGGACAACAATGGAGGAAGTTATCCTTCGGATAACTTAAAAAAAACCGTTAAAACAGCAATCCTTAAGGACGAAAAAGCTAATTCTAATTGTGGATGGAGAGAGTGGCCAAGGATGTCCTTCCTAGGCCTCGAAAAATCGTCAGATCCTGGCAGATCTGTAAAACAGTGTCCTTAAAAACAGAAGCCATCTCTTAATCCCGCCCCGAACCCCCACCGCCACTCTTCTATATCGTACCTTTTTAGCAAAAAGAGTAAACGGGAAGGAGTCGTTAGCGTTGAAAAACTATCTTCAGCCTCCCGTAGAATGGGTTAACAACGAATTAATATCCTTCCGCCGCTTAAAACAGTTAAATAGTCAAATATTTTTAAAAAAGTGTCCTTTTTAGGTCTGCCATCTTAAAACCGTTAAATATTTTAAAACAGTATCCTGGAGGACAACAATGGAGGAAGTTATCCTTCGGATAGCTTAAAAAAACCGTTAAAACAGCAATCCTTAAGGACGAAAAAGCTAGTAATTACAGTAATTGTAATTGGATAAGGGGGAGAGCATAACATCCTTATGTGCTCCAATTAGGGCTGGAAGGACGGGTTACCAACCTATTCTAGCCTGAATGATTCATTTCATACATATAAATACAATAAACAGTTGAGGAAATGAAATCTTTTAAAAATAAAACCAATTCAAATTGCTCTCCTGTAAAGTTATGAAAATGTGACATAGTGTTCTGTATATCCGAAGTACAGATATAATAAAGTAATAAATGTACAAGCACATAGTAATTATTCATATTTCCTAATTTTCCAAGTGAAATCTAATACTAAAAAAAGGTTGCCACCCAGAGGTACCGGGCTTGAAATCCCAGAGGCACCTGGAGGTGCCACAATTTTTTTGCAGAAAATATTCATTAATTTTTTTAGATTTCATTAAAATGTCACTCTTTGAATAAAAAATTAAAGAATTTTAGAAAAAAAAACGTTCAACCAGGTCCTGGGAACTAGAGGGTTAAACTAGACCAAAGTACTGAAAAAAAGTATTGCACGATTTTAAATCTATAAAGTCTTTATTTGTATGAATATTATAGAAATGGATCAGCAATGGTTGCATGTGGAGATACCAACAAGCTTTTCTACATCGAAACATCCTCCTGGTCACTTCAGAAAGTGTTTACCTTACCTCACTATTTCACCAAGCTAAAATTTATTGAATTTGTACCTTATACTAATACAGGCGAAAGCAATGTAAGTTTTTTATATATGAAATTATTTTGATACTATTTACAAATTGTCACAAAGTATATAGTAGTTTGTTAATATTGTTATGGTATTTAATAATAATAATAAAGTTCTTTATTTATTCTGGGATCTTAAGTCCCATAAGAATAAAAAATAATGTACAATCAGGGGCCTTCAGTAACAGATAATAATAATTAAAAAAAGCAGAAAAAAGATACTAATAAAAAGCAACAGAAAATTTATAATAATTTTTTACAAAAACAAAAAAATTCCTTGAATATAAACTGTTTATAATTATAGTTTATAACAACTAAAAAGTGGCTATTGACAGTTTTTGGAGGACAGGATCTGGGTGGGTAGTAGGTGGTTAAAAGAAGTGGTATTTGAAAGTAGAGAGGTTAATTGAATGACAAATGTTGAGAGGGATGGAGTTCTAGACAGAAGAGGATCGGATTACGAAAGATCTGTCGACAGTGGCTGAGCTATGAGCAGGAGTATGCAAATCTAATTGACGGGATCGGGTTTGGTGGGTAAGAATTGAGGATTTGAGTTGAAGGAGTTCGGAAATGTAAGGTGGATGATGGGATTGAACGGTTTGAAAAAGAAAGGATGCCAGGAAATACTGGCAACGGTAGGAAGGAATAAGCCACTTTAACTCCGTGTAAAACTGCGAAATGTGGGCACTTCTTGGGATCCCGAAAATAAAACGGATAAAGCAGTTAAATAGTCTTTTGATTCTGGCCTCGAGGTCCTCAGAAACACCCCCACACACAGCACAGCAGTAGTCAAAGTAGGGGAAGATGAGAGAGGTAACTAGTAATCTGCGGGTTTCGAAACGAAGAAGGTGGCGAACGTAATTGAGATGTTTTAGGATAGTATTTAAATTGAAAATTTTAGTATGTGGAAGGAAAAAAATTAAAAGAGCTGATAGCTGGTAGCAAGCATTGTCCTTTTGGGTACCTGTAAAGGAATCAGGTATGAAGTGACCCTAGAAGCTGTTATAAAACGGCCCTAGAAGAAGAATTATGTGGTCAGTTATGATGTGAGCCTGGAAGAGTGATGAAGTGATGCTAGAGGCAGAAAGAGTCTAGAGATAGTCATGAGTGCCCCTTGGACAGTCAAGTGAGAAAGTTAAGTGATTATGTGAATAAGAAACAGAAAAGATGAATGAACAAAGGTTTTTTTATTGTTAAATATGTTGTTATTAAAATCTCTGTTGGGGGGAATAACAGAAGCATGATAGAGGAGAATAATTACGTTATATTTGACTACTCAAACATTACAACACAGAAAAGATGGCTAAGAGAAGCCAACTTAGGGATCTTACAATATAGTGCCTAAAACATTGACATAATTATAAAGAATTAATACAAAACGCATATTTAGAATTAATATTTCAACAATCTCCTTCAGTAATGAATTGTTAGTGAAAGTATGATAAATTAATTTTATATTGTTTATTGTTCTTATATGTTAAATGTAATGACAGTTATAATCAGAGGGGTAGCGAGGGGGGGGGGGTCCAGACCAGGCCCTACTTGACCATAGGCCTCAAAATTTTGGTTTCTTTTTTTAATTAATGAAGAAAGAATGAATAAAATTTAAATTAACAGTCTCTTTATACAAACCAACATAGATACATACTAAAGCATACACTAATAAGGGGACCATGATGGCTGAGAGCATTGGGGTGAATGTCTTTGAGTACGTGGTACAGAAGGTCTCCACCAGGGTTGGTTGATATTTATTTTGTGGTGGTCCCACCAGAGGCCTAGCAAGCGGGAGGAGTGGTCCCTAGGCCCTGCTTAATCACAGATCACAAAATTTGTGATAAAAAGAATGATTTAGCTCCCTGTGACTTTTTTCTATTCCCTAAGCTAAAACCACACCTGAAGGGTACTCATTTTAGGAGCTTTACAAAAATCGTAGATGCTGTGACAAGGGTTCCTAAACAGCCTTACAGGAGATGATTTCCAGCACTGCTATAACGAGTGGAAAATTCATTGGAACTAGTGTATTATTTTTCAAGGGTGCTGCTTTGCAGGTGACAACATTGAATTGTAAATCTTTCTAATAAAACTATTTTATTTTAGGTTACTCTCTTTACTTTCCGGGTAGATCTGGTACATAATTTATGTAA
Source organism: Euschistus heros (assembly GCA_003667255.2). Classification (NCBI taxonomy): domain Eukaryota; kingdom Metazoa; phylum Arthropoda; class Insecta; order Hemiptera; family Pentatomidae; genus Euschistus; species Euschistus heros. Next base: position 4,515,527 of record RCWM02000005.1, read on the forward strand.
TTACAAAAATTTTACATATCACACATGTTTAGAATTAATATTTCAACAAAGAGGTTGCTTTTAAGTATTCAAGTATATGCTCCAACTGAAGATAGTTCAATAGGATATAAGGAGCAATTCTACGAGGACCTCCAGGGATTGATAGATTCTGTAGGTAATAAGAATAGAAAGATTCTCATCTGTGGACATCTTAATACAAGAACTGACAAAGATCATGGTCGTGCACATGGTTCACCAGATCTCTAGATAGGTGAATCTGTGAAGAATGACAATGGTCAAAGGCTTATTGAATTTTATGTAGAAAATGACCTACTCATTGGTAATTCATTCTATCAGCATAAACATATCCATAAAGTAACATACAAAGCCCATGGTGGTCTTCCATGGAGGAAGTAGCATCATTGACTTATACAGCAGGGATATAAGGTGGTTTTTCACAGATAAAGGCAATAAGAGGAGCAGAACTGAACACTGATCATAGATTAGTAGTTGTCGACACCAAGAATCTGTGCAAAGAAAGAAAATGCAGAAGACTTATCAATGACTTTCAGTGGAAGTGTTTCAGATAAATGAAAAGAGAGAGCTATATGGAGAGATCTTGAGAAGAGACCTGATTGAAATTAATGTATACCAAGATCTAAATAACTTGTGGCTCTCCATCAAAAATCTTCTCCACACTGGTGAAAAAATTTGTGGAAAGAAAAAGATTGTTCCGATTACTAAGAAAACCAGTTGGTGGAATTCAAATGTTGCCTAGGCAGTGAAGGAGAAAAAGATTGCCTGGAATGTATATATGAGGAGGAAGGATGCCAGGACATGGGAAGATAATGTGACAAAAAGGAATAGCCCAGTCAAATAAGGAGTTTTATACAGCAAATATCGGAAATGAACCAATGAAGCTGAATTTTTACATATACCTTTGTTTTGGTCTTCTAAATAAGTGGTACAAAGTCACCGATCTCAGCACCATAGCATAATCAGATATTATGCTCAAGGTCAAAAGTCACCAAAGTCAGTTTTTTTTTTCAAATATCTCGATTTCTATCCATCCTCCGTCTACCAAGAAGGTTACAAAACTTTTAGATAATAATATTCTCTATAACTTTGGTTCTATTCTTTTTTTTTTAGCATTAACCGTTTTCGAGATTATGGCGTGGAGCGAGATAAGCGGGCACCGGTTCGGACATACATTTGCTTCCAGTGCCTTCAACAATTGTTTCTCAGAAATATTGTCAGAAACAAAGTTGTAGAACATTAAATTTACTTTAATTCCATACATACGTTTCTGGCACTTGAATAAATGTTTGACAAAAAGTAAGGTGAATATAGCTTGTCTCTATGATTATCGATTTTTAATAGCGTATATCTCGAACACCGTAGAGAGTTGGACAAATATTTATAGAAACAATTTTATAGGAAATTTAATTAGCTTTAATTTCGATCTGTAGATTATTTTTCTAGAGTCCACGGTTTTCGAGATATAATCGAAAAACCTAAACATGGGAGCTTCTCCCCTCCCCCCCACCATAAACTGGGGATTCCCGTACCCCCAGGGACCAGGACTTTTAGTATATTTACCTTTTAACTACTCCTAACGAAGCTGTGAAGTCAAACATAGTCGCATAATTCATGCACTCTACACTAGGATGGGCCGAAAAAACACTTTTTTTTATTTCGAAATTGTAATAGCGTGGAAAACTTGCGAATCATATAGACAAGTAAAAGGAAGAAAAAATTATTGAAATCGGTTGACATCTTCTGGTCGCGCATAGGCCCTAAAGTTTGAAAAAATATGAAAAAATCTTCAATTTTGTGATAATTTTTTTAATATTTGGTTTGTATGTTTCCTTAATGTAATAGTTTCCGACGTCTTTAAATAGAGCCTAAGTAAATTGTGTTTCGATTTGGTTGAGATCAGTTGATACCTTCCAGTCGTGCTTAAGCCCCAAAATATGGAAAATTTCACATTTTTTCGAATATTTTTTTCTTTTGTGTCTTTAATATACTTTTTTAAAACATATTTTTAAGAGTATGTTTATTTTTGAACAAAAGAACATTGTGTTTTTATTTATGGTGTGAATTAATTAACCTCTTCCGGTCGTGCAAAAACCCCAATGCTATAGAAAAACAGTACCTAAAAGAAGCTAGTCATATGACACGATAGGCGATAACAATAACAAAGGCACTTTTCAACTTGCTCTAAAAAAAGGCCAAATATTTAGGTAACAGTATAGTTCTTAATGCATTCTGAAACCCTGAGTATTGATTATCAAATCTGAAAGATAGACGGAAATAACAATGATCAGCAATACCTATTTGATATTTTAAAGGCAATAAAATCAGGAGCCTGCAAAGAAGATTTGGCTGTACAAGATCGTGGGCTCTCATCACATTTGAGGTGGTTGACAAAACCAAATAGAACTCTCAGATTGTACATAAGTGAAGAATGTCCCTCATCTGAAGTTCAACAACTAGTTTTGTTTATACTGAAATCATACATGCCAATGTGGTCTACTATCAAAACCAGTAAATGCCAAAACCTTTTTCTAGATGTTGTCGACCCTATGATCGAACGGATTTATTTCGCCCACCCACAACACTTACTGTTAGTCATGACTCAAGATGACAAGAAACGCATTTGAAAGCTTGAACTTCAAAGAATTCTTAAGGCAAGGCAGATGGATGTAAGAAGGAAAACAGTAATAACATTCAGACTGCGAAAAGCAACTTCGATGCGCAATATTACTCTGTGATGGACGGTGGATTATCTTCTGACTCCTTGTTGGCCGAAATCAGAGACGACGGAGTCAAATTTCACATCGACAGTGACTCAATCCCAAATTGAAACATTTCTTTCAAGCGATTCCGAGTTCACACGCAGGCTGATGAACGCAGAGTAAAACTCGTCACGGAAGCCTCAGGAAAAGTTTGTGGAGATGAATCTCGATATGGATTTATGAAAAACACTCTGCTGTCAAGATCCTCCATGCCCAACTTCAACAGAAAATCTGTCAAAGTAACTTCGGCTAGAAAAAAGAGAACAGTATAAATGAACTGGTTCTGGTTTGAATAACTAACATGTATTAATTATTCAAAACTCTGTTATTTCTTTTTTCGTTTATTAAAAACTAAACTGTCACTTAAATATTTGAACATTGCAAGTTGAAAAATGCCTTTGTTATTGTTATCACCATGTCATAGGACTATCTTCTTTAAGGTACTGTTTTTCTATAGCATTGGGGTTTTAGCACGACCGGTAGAGGATAATTAATTCACACCATAAATAAAAACACAATGTTCATTTGTTCAAAAATAAACATACTCTTAAAAATATGTTTTAAAAAAGTATATTAAAGACACAAAAAAAAAAAATTCGAAAAAATGTGAAATTTTCCATATTTTGGGGCTTAAGCATGACTGGAAGGTATCAACTGATCTCAACCAAATCAAAACACAATTTACTTAGGCTCTATTTAAAAACGTTGGAAACTATTACATTAAGGAAACATACAAACCAAATATTAAAAAAATTATCACAAAATTGAAGATTTATTCATATTTTTTCAAACTTTAGGGCCTATGCGCGACCAGAAGATGTCAACCGATTTCAATAATTTTTTCTTCCTTTTACTTGTCTATATGATTCGCAAGTTTTCCACGCTATTTCAATTTCGAAATAAAAAAAAGTGTTTTTTCGGCCCATCCTAGTGTAGAGTGCATGAATTATGCGACTATGTTTGACTTCACAGCTTCGTTAGGAGTAGTTAAAAGGTAAATATACTAAAAGTCCTGGTCCCTGGGGGTACGGGAATCCCCAGTTTATGGTGGGGGGAGGGGAGAAGCTCCCATGTTTAGGTTTTTCGATTATATCTCGAAAACCGTGGACTCTAGAAAAATAATCTACAGATCGAAATTAAAGCTTATTAAATTTCCTATAAAATTGTTTCTGTAAATATTTGCCCAACTCTCTACGGTGTTCGAGATATATGCTATTAAAAATCGATAATCATAGAGACAAACTATATTCACCTTACTTTTTGTCAAACATTTATTCAAGTGCCAGAAGCGTATATATGAAATTAAAGTAAATTTAATGTTCTACAACTTTGTTTCTGACAATATTTCTGAGAAACAATTGTTGAAGGCACTAGAAGCAAATGTATGTCCGAACCGGTGCCCGCTTCTTTTTCTCCGCGCCATATCTCTAAAACGGTTAATCCTATAAAAAAAAAAAAAATAAAAAAAAATAAAATAAAATAAAATAAAAAAAATAAAAAAAATTAATAGAACCAAAATTATAGAGAATATTATTATTTAGAAGTTTTGTAACCTTCTTGATTGACGGCCGATGGATAGAAATCGAGATATTTCTAAAAAAAACTAAGAGATATTGAAAAAAACTGATTTTGGTGAACTTTGACCTTGAATATCTAATTATGCTAAGGTGCTGAGATCGGTGACTTTTTACCACTTATTTAGAAGAGCAAAACAAAGGTATATGCACAAATTCAGCTTCATTGGTTCATTTCCGAGGTGAAATCTTTATTTGACTGGGCTAGAATGAATCCAGCAGGACCATAAAACAATTTAAAAACAGATCATGGGAGGAATTTGGAGCGGAGATCCAGAAGAACTATGAACAGAATATACAAAGATTCTGGAGTGCAGTCAAGGGAATAAGAGGTAGAAAGTCTAAACAAGTAAGATCCATAAAGAGATGAAAACCTAAATATGTAGTAATGAAAAGGAAATGTTAGAAATGTGGAGAAAATATTATCAAGCCAAGTTTTCCCAGGAGGAAGAGATATTGCTTCAGAGGATAGGAGAAGAAGACCTGGATTAGAAGCTATCCAACCACTTAACATGGAAGATCCTATTTCGGAGGAAGAGGTTAAAGCTGCTGTTGAAAAGATCCAGTTAGGAAAAGCTGCTGGAATTGACGACATGCCGCCTGAGTTGATCAAATTTGGAGGCATGGAGTTGACTAGAGTACTACAAAACCTCTTCTAGAAGGTGTGGAATGAGAAGAAGATCCCTACTGAGTGGGAAGAAAACATTATAATTCCTATTCACAAGAAGGGAAACCAGACATCTTGTGAAAACTATTGGCCAATCTGCTTCTCTACCATATTGTATAAAGTATACACAAGGATTCTCGAACAGTTACTGAGAATCTACATTCATAAAGATATAGAGGAAGAACATGCTGCGTTTCAACCAGGTAGGTAAACTCAGGACCACATCATTTCCCTCCGAATGGTGTTAGAGAAAGCTTGGGATCGGGGTCGTAATGTTTATCTTGGTTTTCTAGCTTTTGACTTGATTTCCAGGCAAGAAATATGGGAGGCGCTAATGCAAAAAAGGATTCCTCAAAATTTAATTAACGCCATCAAAGCTGTATTTAAAGATGCAAAAGGAATAGTTTACCTAAATGGTATGAAATCTGCGTTCTTTGATTCAGGCTAGGGTGTTAAACAGGATGACTGCCTGAGCCCACTTCTTTTCAATATTGTAATTGATAAAGCGTGGAAAATGTATAAAAGGAAGACTCCTAGGGTCACTGTAGGGTTGTGGAATCTACTTCTTGTTTTCGTTCAGAGCTTTATATATGCTGACGATATTGTCATAGTTGCTGCAAGCTCTGAAAGACTGCAGATAGCTGTGGAGGAATGGTTTGAGGAACTAAAAAGGAAAGGATTGGAGATCAATCCAGCTAAGAGAAAGATTACGCACATTGGGAGAGAGGTACAGGAGCTTAATATTTTTTCCAATGGTATGAAATTGGTAGAAGTAGATGATTACGAGTATTTGGGAACAATTATCAGTAATGATGGAAGAATCGACCAGGACGTCCTGAATCTTGTGAAGAAAGCCAATGGTGTGTTCTATCAGATATCTTATACTCTACTAGCCAGGCAAGAAGTATGCTAAGAGGCCAAATTGAGACTCTTCGAGTCAGTGTTTCTCCCAGTGCTTTTATGTGGATCTGAAAGCTGGACAATTCTAGATAAGCACATTAGTAAGATAACTGGTGCCGAAATGAGGTTTCTTCGCAGAATCGGTAAAACCAGGCGAGACCGAGTGCAGAATGAGACCATTCAGGAAATGTTAACAGTGAGATCGGCCAAATACATTCTTAAGGAAAGGCAGCTCAAGTGGTTCGGTCACGTTTGCAGAATGGGCGATGAACGAAGAGCCAGGCTATTGGAAAAACAACCACGGAGGCAGCGACAAGTTGGCAGACTGAGCCTTACCAAAATTGTTATGCCGGCAGTGCACACTCTCCAAGACGAATGCAGACGAGCATGAGTGTGTACTGGGTCGCCCATGTTGGCTCTCCTTAGCTCGGCTCTGCTCGCTAGCTCTCCGAAAAAAGTCGGTCTCTGGGCGTGATCCAAAGATCCCGAGAGGAAACGAGCAACGAGGCAAGCTGACCCAGTGCACACTCGCCTAAGCTCGTGATTCAGATTTCTGCAAATGGAAATTTTTCAGATTTAGCATTAAATTTTCTATAACAGCTGAGTACATATAACCTTGAATTTTACAAACTTTGGATCTAAAGAACAGCTCGATCTTCACCTTATTTAGGGAAGTTACAATGTCTTATATTACTTCAACGCTCACCGTTTTTCGGAAAAACTATCCACAAAACTGCAAATTTCTCAAAAACTAACAAATTTAATGAGCTTTCGAATGATATGTTAAAAGTAATGATTCTGTTTCGATTTCATAGAGAACTTTACTTTTAAAACCGAAAAAACATGGTGTTCTCATTTGGCATACAAATCAGTTACTTGTGTTAATAAAACATTATGACAATCCCTTAATGGGAAAGTGCATTTTAAACATAATAAACCCTTCATTGGAATAAAAAGCAAAGAAAAAAATTATTGTTTAATAGAAAATAAAGGAAAACTGTAAATAAAGTGACACCAGATCTAAGGATCTTATGTTATTACATTTATTTATTTATTAGTATTATTTAGGATTTATTTTATTAGATTTTCAACGTAAGGTTTAAAACCCAATGATAATCAACATAGACCTCAATTTTGCCGTTAGCTTTTTCAGGCTGCTCTCCGGCAGAAATGAAGGAAATGGCTTGGAATAGAGAAGAATACAGGAGATGGTGTGAGGCTAATCCACGCCTTACATCACAAAGGAGATATGAAAAGAAAAAAAAAAGTTGATTTCAAAGATTTTCCAAGCCAACTCTCCAACACTACAATAAAACTTGGCCAAGCAAGAAAAAAGCTTTTGTCTTGGAAAATAGATTTTTGGAAAATATGCTATGGGATGTCTAGAATCTAAATTTCTAAATTTCCAAATCACCGTGAGTTGGGGCCATATTAAGTATAATAAATGGCATAAAAAACCTAAGACATTTGATTCTGTTATGCAGATAAATGCGAATAAGTGACACAATAATTAATAGTTACAAGTCAGAAGGTAGGAGTAAGAGCAGGTATCCAAATAGTAGTCGATGTAGGGTACCAGAGAAGTAATGGTATCAATAGAAGTCAGTGAGGAGAATTGTAATCTACAGGACAATGAAAGACAAATTTAAGGATATGAAAAACTGTATGCACAAGCATTTTTGGTTATCTGTTGTGTAAATGTTACTTTAGGATAATAATTAAAAATTCCATATATATATATATATATATATATATATATATATATATATATATATATATATATATATATATATATATATATATATATATATATATATATATATATATATATAATTCAATACATTAATAAAATATTAAACAATTTTAATTTTAGATGGTTGCTTTCTTAACCAATCGTGGTGACATAGTTTTATTCGACTTGGTCAAAGGTACTGTTTTAACTGTTGAACCAATGGGTTATGATTATTGTGGTAATGATATTTTTATGTTTTGATCTAAATTTATAATTCAGGTTATCACCATATTAATAATTAATTTACCTTCTTATTACAGCTAGACTATGTTTAAACATATCAGGCAAGTATTTATTTTGTCTAATGGGTAAAGGAAGTATTTGTATCTTTCATAATAAATTATGGAAAGCTCAATATATTATTAGTTTAAGAAAAGTTACTTTGGAAGGGTCCAGAAATGAAGTTCACAACTTTTACAGTGAGGTATTTAACAGATTCCCTCTTTAATTTTAATTATTGTCCATCAAATTGACCATTTAAATAATTATTTACCATATTAAATGTATGCTTGATGTCAAGTAGTCAAAAACAGTGAATCCTTTCATTTTAGATTTTTTTTTTCCTACAATTTCTTACTGGAAAGAGCACAGCAATATTTAATAGAAGCGAAATTTAAGAGAAAATTACATCTCTTTCAATGATGGAAAATGTTTTTTATTTTTCTTATGAAAAAATACTGTTCCTTCCTATTCTTTATATTCATCTAAGAATATATAAGGCAATTATATTTTGTTATGTTCTTCATATATGTGAAATGGTATTTTTTACCTTCACAGGGGTAGTAATGAAAGCACAGAACTTATATTAATAATAATAAAATATCATTATATAGGATTGTCAGAAGACGACTCTAAAACTATGTGAAATTAGATACTAAAGTCAGTTTACTGACAACATAAGCAGATTAAAGGTTGGAGGAAGAAGATATACTACTTATGTACTGTGATCTTCAGATTACCAAATATCCTATGTTCAAATATATAGAACTATATCGAAAATACTCAGTGGCTGGTAAACGGCAGAAGGATAGACCATTCTATAGTTTTTATGTTAAATAAACCAATAGGTTAATGGCAGCATTTATTTTGTCTAATGGGTAAAGGAAGTATTTGTATTTTTCATAATAAATTATGCAAAGCTCATTATTATTAGCTTAAGAAAAGATAATTTGGAAGGGTCCAGAAATGAAGTTCACAACACTTACAGCGAGGTATTTAACAGATTCCCTGAAGAGATAGGTATGCAGAAGAACTGTCAGAGTAAGAAAACAAAAAAAATAGAGATGGAACAATATATCCAAACATTGGATAGAACAAAATCTATACCATTCGTTAAGAGAACCAATCATCTCTTTCAATTAGAATTATGATTGCTTAGAATACATTTATAAAGTGCATATAGACCTTTTAAGAAGCAGATTGAAAAAAAATAACTACTGTTTAGCTGACAAACAATTTGATAAAGCCTGCTCAGAGTTATTAATTTAATTTAGTGATATAATTCTCTTCAAATATTTACTCAAACTTTAGAATTCAAAATACTTTTCCATTTGTAGAGTTGTAAAGTTACAAATGGAAAAGTAGTTTGAATTCTAAAGTTTGAGTGAATATTTGAAGAGAATTATCACTAAATTAAATTAATAACTTTCTGAGCAGGCTTTATCAAATTGTTTGTCAGCTAAACTGTATTTATTTTTTTTCAATCTGCTTGTTAAAAGGTCTATATGCACTTTAAGGTCTATATGCATCTCAAGACCAACCAACCAAGCAACCATAATCAAAGCAAGGTAAAATAAGAGAGGACACTAGAAGTTGGGGAAAGGAATCTCGAAATCTATAGAGTTGTTTAAGGATTATGATCGATTTTTTGGAAATTTGGGCGATATGGTTGTTCCAGGATAGGTGTTGATCAAAGGTAACTCCTAGGTTTTTAATAGAGTTTTGGAAATGAATGGGAAGGTTATTGAGGTAAAGCAATGGATACTAAGGAAAAGGGTGTTGAGGATGGGTTTTGAACCGGTAAGGATAGCCTTAGTTTTATTTGGATTCAGGTGTAGCTTATTTTTCACTGCCCAACGGTTGATGTTATCAATGTCCTAAACCTTGCGAGATGCCTCCAGCATATCTGAAGGTTTGAAAGATAAGTAAGTCCAAGGTCATCTGCACACAGGTGATAGTTGGAATGGTGAATAGAGCTGGGTAAATTGTTGATATAGATAGAAAATAGGTTTGGTGATAAGGAGGATCCTTGAGGAACACCTTGGGATAAAGGTAGTGAAAATGAGGGAGAATTTTTGGGAATGACTGTTTGGGAACGATGAGATAAGAAGGAGTGGAACAAATTTAGAGCACTAATAAATAGGGAGAAGTTTTGCAGTTTAGATAGCAGTATTGAATGGTCAATGCAATCAAAAGCTTTTGAAAAATCAAACAGGACAAGGATCGTAATTTGTTATTGGTCCATTAAGCAATAAAGGTCCTGTGTAATTTTTAACAAAGCTGACTGAGTTGAATAACTGGAATGGAAACCTGATTGGAACGGATTAAGGAGGGAATTTTCCTCTAGAAAGGAGGTAATTTGGGCATTGACCAATCTTTCTAGTGGCTTTGATAGATTTGAGAGGATGGAATTAAATAAAAAAAGTTCTTTATTTATTCTGGGACCTGAAGTCCCTTAAGAATAAAACATAATGTACAATCAGGGGCCATCAGAGCCTCAAGATGGTAATGAAATATTATTAAATATAATAAAATGGTAATTAATAATGATAACAAATAAAAATTATGTAAGTGGTGTAAGGGATGGAGTTCCATAAGGACGGGGATCGGATTAGGAACGATCTGTCGAAGGCAGCGGAGCAATGAGCAGGACTGTACAATTCTGATGGGCGGGAATGGGTTTGGCGGTAAGACCGGAGGATTTGAGCTGAAGGAGTTGAGAAATGTAAAGTGGGCGTTGGGATTTCACTGTTTGGTAGAGAAAGGATGCCAGAAAATACTGGTGATGGTAGGAAGGAAAGAGCCACTTTCATTTCGGGGGATCCCGAAAATAAAACGGAGGCAGCAGTTAAACAGTCTTTTGAGTCTGGCCTCGAGATCACCAGAAACACCCACATACACAGCACAGAAATAGTCGAAGTGGGGGAAGATAAGGGAAGTTACAAGTAATTTGCGGGTTTCGAAAGGAAGAAGATGGCGAACGTAATTGAGACATTTTAGGATTGGGATGGTGCGACTGGAAATTTCGGATACTTGGTTTTTCCAGGATAGGGTTTGGTCGAAAATGACTTCGAGATTTTTGACTGAGGGGTAGAATTTGATAGGATCACTGCTCAGGAAAATGGTGGGAATAGGAGGTATGGTTTTCAGGAGGTAACTCGAACCTTTTACAAGCGCTTTGGTCTTAGGAATTAGGCCTAAAATCTGATACAAGAGATGGGGAAGGGATTTTATTTAACGGGCGGACTAGGGCCTTTCTCCAGGCTGTAGGAAAAATGGAGTTTTGTGAGGAAAAATTATATATATGTAGAAGGGCTGGGAGAATAGCTGGAAGACTGAGTTTGATTATTTTTATTGGGATGTGATTGGTACCACAGTCATTAGTTCGGGATTTGAGAATGGAAGTAATGAGGTCATTGTGAAGGATATGAAGGAAATAGAAGTTATCAGGATTAAAGGTAGCTTGATGAGTAACGTTTGACATTGGTAAAGAAATGGTTTGAGGTTCATCAGGAAAAGGATTGGCAAAGAAATAATTTAGACCGTCGGTAGTGACTGGGAAATTTGAACAGGAAGTGGAGCTGGCAATGGAGGATTTTCCACTTGGGCTTTTGGTCTGGAGCCAGAGATAGGATATTATGGAAATATTGTGCCTTGGCACGGCGTGAAGTTGACAGCATGATTTTGAAGATGTTTGAAAGTAGAATTCTCCTCAGGTATCCGAGTGCGCCTGAAACGCCTTCTGGCAGCATCTCTTCTCTTCATTATTTCTTTCATTATTAGTGTAATCCAAGGAGCTGGGGGACACCGCAATGTGGATGTCTTGAGAGATGCTAAGTGATTAAGGAGGGAAATAAGATTTTATGAGAGACATTCCACCATCTCATCAATGGAATAGGATGAAAAAATGGGTCCAATAGAATATAAAAGGGTTTCAAGCAGATTTATACTTTCAGGAAATAAAGAGTCGAGATTTCACCAGGAGATTTGCTTAGGGATGGGAATTGGAGTGGAGATGTTGTAGGATATTTGAATGAGGTCATGGGAGGAGAGAAACGGTATAGGATTTTGGGAATATGAGAGTAAATTGTTTGAAGAATCTATAATAAATAGGTCTAGGAGAGTATCGGAGAACTGGGTATGATGGGTCGGTTGGAATGGTACAATATATAAATCTAGGGAATAAATCAGGTCTATTAAGGATGTCTTGCCAGGAGAATTAGAAAGGAGATTAGTGTTGAAGTCTCCTGCTATTATGTTGTTATTATATTGAGGAATATGAGTAAGAAGGGATGTTTCAAATGTAGGATCGTATTTGACTTGAGGAGGGCGGTAAAAGAAAAATAAGTAGAAGGAAATAAAGAGCAAATATAAATTAAAAATATATAAAATAAAATAGAAAAATGATATAATAATGAATATCATAAGATATAGATAATAAATGAGGAAAAGAGAAGGAAAGAAAGGAAAAGCAGGCTTAAAAGACACGAAGTAATGACATAGTTTGAAAGGGTAGTAGGTTAATGACAATAAATGGAATTTAACCAAGAATAGTTTAAGATAAGAAAAGAAAAACGAACAAGTAAGAAATAAGAGTAACAGAGAAATCCACGAGAGAAACGAATATGATAAAATAAGTAATAAAATTACTATAATAAGTAATAAACAATATAAAATTATCACTAGTAGTAACACTAGTGGCTATTTCAGGTGAAGACTTCAAGATTCTTAGCTGTGTTAATAAAAATGATAGGATGGCCATCCTCCCGCCTGCAGCATACTCTGCCGCCAGAGAACCAAACATATTTCAGTTTTCCCATAGCTTTTTTCTGTCTTGCCAACCAGTAGAGATGCTTATTGGAGGGAGTGAGTCATCTCTTCGCTGATATAGGTATGGTGGCAGTCATTCTCCTGCCAACCAATGTAACGCGTTAAGAAGTCCCTTCTCACTTTTTTAAGTCAAATCAGCTCGTCCCTCACAAATTTTGTAATGATGACCGGCGGACGTGGATTGCCTTTCTGAGTCTCCGTCGTTCCACCGTGTCAATGTCCTTTAGGAGTCAGCTTTAGACCTAGGCCAACGTCAGTACTCATAATTAGAGTTGCCGTGGTTTCTCCTGGGCGAACCAGGATCTCCCGGATTTCGGTCGATCTACAAAGTTGGCCTTACTCTACTTTATTTAGCTGGGCCTCAAGCTCAGACACTCTTTGCTTCAGAAGAGTATTTTCTCTAATTAACTCTTCAAAAAAATTTGTTTGAGACTCCAGGGAGGTTTCTATTTTAGATAAATGCTCTGAGTTATTAAAGCTAATTTGGCCCTGTTTATCAAGGGATGATTTTACTTCTTTCATTTCTTCCTTGTATCCACTGCTATAAGTAGATTTCATCCCTCCTATGTCCAGTTTTAAATTTACGAGGGTGCCTAAGGTCGTGCTCGTGGAGTTTAGATCAGCTGATGTGGGGTTGGTAGTGTTAAATATAGTTACCTTTATGGTTATTTTGTCAGCACACAAAATAAAACACACTTTAGTTCACATTCACAAAACAATTTATTAATGAGCAGAGCACGTGATACATTGTTTACAATAATCGAACAAGTTAACAAAAAGTAAGGAGGTAATCAACAGTCGTACCAACTCACTATCTTTGACACCCCCTCTCAATTAGATGTAGTTACTACATATTAAATAACTTGTACATAAATACATGAGTTGACATTGGTTACAATGCAAGTCAAGTCACATACTTAAGACTACAAACTGAATACTGACTCTAGTCCATACATCTAATTGAATAATTACACACATTTAAATGAACTGAAATATGAAACAGTTGAGAAAACATAAAAAAAAATTTTAATACTAATTAATTAAAAGAAATAACAAATATATTTATATAATCAGTTAAGCAAATAACTTCTAAACGATTGAAATTTTTCAGCTCCTAGAGCTTTGGTAAAAAGATCAGCAATATTATTCTTAGAACTAACATATTCAATTTTTATTACATTATTTATACATAGATGTTTGATAAAATGAAATTTAATTTCTATATGTTTTCCTCGTTTAGTATTGGAAAAGGTATTTGCTAAAGATATTGCACTAGCATTATCTATTTTAAGAGTTGCTTTCATTTCATCAAGCTCTTGCATTTTATCATTTAGCACATTTTTAAAATTTAATACACTTTCACATATCACTTCACTGCTTGGCCTATTCACTAGGCTCAGATCACCTAACACACCACGAAGATTGACCAATTCTTGAGCAGCAAAACCAGCAGCAATATATTCAGCCTCCATCGTAGACTGGGCAACACATCCCTGCTTCTTCAAATACCATGAGATAGGATTTCTAGCATGAAAACACACAAATCCGCTGACACTTTTTCTTGAGTCATTCTGATCAGCTCCCCAGTCTGCATCACTCAAACCTTCTAAGCCTCCTTTGCCTTTAATAATAGGAAGCCCAAGATCTTTCGAAGAATTAAAATATCGTAGAACTCTTAAACCAGCTTTCCATGTCTGACTTGTTGGCTTGTCCAAATATCTACCTAAATATGACACAGAGAATGCAATGTCTGGTCTTGTTGTTATTGACAGGTACATTAGACTACAGATCAGTCTCCTATATGGCACATCCCTAATAATATCCTGACTTTCATCTACTTTAAAATTAACTTCCATCGGCGTTGATATCGCTCTACACATCTCCATTCCAAACTCTTTCAACAAACGTTCAATCATTTTAGTCTGAGATAAGTGTAATCCATTTCCTGTATGTTTAATGTCCATTCCTAAAAACGATCTTGGAAAACCTAAATTTTTGATGTTAAAATTCTTCTGCAGATCCAATAATAATGAATTCACATTTTCTTCTGTCCCAGCCAGTATTGCATCGTCTACGAACAGAACCATGTAAATATTATCTTTGTAGTAGAGGCAATAATCATGATCTGATCGATTAAATCCAAGATTTTTCATCACATTAGAAAATTTATTGTTCCAACATTTTGGAGCGGAAGGGAGGCCATAAAGTGATCTATTAAGAATAAGAGTACTTTCTTGGCATTCTACTCCTTTAGGTGTTTTAATATAGACCTCAGAGTTCAAATCTCCATTCAAAAAGGCGGTGGGAACATCAATTTGAGTTAAAATCCAGTTACACTGGGCTGCTACTGACAACAGAAGTCGAACAGTAGGGATCCTACATACAGGTGCATAGAAAAACTCCCATTCTTCTTGAGGAACTTGAAAACCACGAGCCACAAGCCTAGCTTTCTTCGTGCCATCTTCTTTGATTTTAAACACCCAACGTGTTTCTATAGCTTTCGTTCCTTCAGGTAATTTTGCAGGTGTCCATGTTTTGAGTTTCTCGTGCGACTCCAATTCCGAATTTATTGCGCTTTTCCATTCTTCTGATTCTACAGCCTGCTCGAATGTCTTCGGTTCTTCATCGGTTGACGATAGAAAACAGTATGCTGTGTACAGCTCGTAGTCATCCAAATATCCGGGTTTCTTGTTTCTTCTTTTTGAGGTAGTTATTTCCTCTTGAGCATTGGTATGTGTCAAACTTTCTTGCAAATTATTCTCCACCACATGTTCACTGTCTTCGTCAGTTTCTACAATCTTATTTTCTTCGTCAATAGTCATAATTGGATTATTAGCATGGATTGGCTCTACACTCTGTTGAGAATTGTCTTCAGCTGCATTTTTATCTTTGTATTCCATTATAGACTCATCAAATCTTACATCTCGTGACTTAATTATTTTTCTTTGTTGTGGCAGCCACAACCTATAGCCACCTCCACAGTAAACAACCATTACCGCACGAACTGCTCGGGGCTCTAACTTCCCAGGCTTGGGTGTCAATGTATGCCATGCTCGACAGCCGAATATTTTCAATTTGGATAGATCATTCCGTCCATTCCACAGATCCGAGGGAGTTTTACCTTTAGGTAAAACTGAGGTTGGAGATCTATTGGTCTCATAAACTGTACATTTTAATGCTTCTCCCCATAAAAATTTGGGAACTCCAGAGTCAATTAATTTGGTTCTTAATTTTGGCAGAAGAACTCCGTTCATCCGTTCACATCTACCATTCATTTGAGGAGAATGGCTTATAGTGAACTCCATTTGAATACCATTTCTTTCAATAAAATTTAAAAGGTATTTAGATTTTGCTTCACCACCGTTGTCGAATCTAATGCGCTTGACGCTTAAACCAAACCGAGTTTTTAATTCCCTGACATAGCATATCAAATTTTCAGCTGCTTCACTCTTATGTTGATGAGAATAATCATCCAATATAACTTGGAAATATCTCTCCCCATTGAGTGTACTAGGTGTGATTGGACCAACTAAATCACTAGAAATAAGACTACCTATTTCTGTTGCACGCTTGCTGTTCTCATAAAATGGGCTTCTTTTTGCCTTTCCTTCAGCACATGATATACATAATTTGCTTGGTCTGGGTAACCTCAATTGTGAGAGTCCATCATTTGAAATGTGTCCCATTCTTTTATGCCACAAGTCCCCTTTATCGATAGTTACTAAGCACTGTTCGTTAAATTTGTCTGCTTCAAAATAATAAAGACCATTATGGGGTTTGAAAAACAAAACAGGATTATTCTTAAAGTAAACTGTAGTACCTGTTTTATCTGTAATTATTTTTGCCCCACGGCTAGCAATTTTTGATGATGAAAGTAAATTATGTTTCATTCCTGGTACAATCAATGCTTCGATTAGGAATTTTTGCCCTTTGAAATTAAGAATCAACTCACCCTTTTCATTTGCAGTCAAAAGCCGGCCATCCGCTTCAACAATTTTCACTGTGGATTCTAATTTTGTGATGTTCTTCATGAAACGTTTTAGTTCTCCCTTGACAAAATGATTTGAAGCGCCACTGTCATAGATAAAAGATTTTTCTTCGAGGATCATGCTTGAATTACAAGTCTCAGTTGTCAATAAATTAATTTCACCCTCACTTTGTGCATGATTTGCATGACTATTCTTATCTGATGAATTTTCTCCATGATTCTGCTTTGAAAAGAAATTACCACCCCAGTTCCTCCCGGTTCAATTGTGAGAATTGTATCGCCATTTTTAGGACAATTTGCTTGGAAGTGTGAATTATCCCCACATCTAAAGCAACCATTATTGTGGGCTTTAAGACCTGTCTCAGAAGTATCTTGACACTTAATTTTCAATTCATGGTCCAAAAGACGTGCTTTTACAAAGTCCATTTTAATGTTTTCAACTGTTTCTAAAGCAGTTACTACTGTATTGTAATCTTCAGGAAGTGAAAGAAGCAAATGACATATTTTGTCACTTTCGTCCAATGTAGAACCTAAATCATTCACTTCTCTGATAATTTTATCAAAATTCAGAAAATGGTCTTCCAGATTCTCATATCTTTCACTTTTTAAATTTACGAGTTTTCTCCATAATGTTAATTTAGAAAAAGAACTAGACCTGGCAAATACGTCCTTTAATGCTTGAAGCATTTGTTTTGATGTTTGGCAATCTTGAATAATGTCAAGATGTTTATCGGATAGTCCTTGAATGATAATTGCTTTACCTTTTGCATCATTAACAAGAAAAGTTTTCTTTTCCGTCGCCTCCGTTGGTAGGTCTTTTTCAATCACCTCAGCTAACTGTTCCTTTTCAAGGATTGCCTTGATTCTAAACTTCCAATTTGAGAAATTATTCGACGAAAGCAAAGGGACAGTAAACACCGACATTTTTAAACACGAGACACGAGGGCCGTTATTGATCGATTTTCACGCACGTTTGAGTTCTGGGCCCATAACCTGTTTAAATATAGTTACCTTTATGGTTATTTTGTCAGCACACAAAATAAAACACACTTTAGTTCACATTCACAAAACAATTTATTAATGAGCAGAGCACGTGATACATTGTTTACAATAATCGAACAAGTTAACAAAAAGTAAGGAGGTAATCAACAGTCGTACCAACTCACTATCTTTGACAGGTAGGCCTGTCACAGCCTGGACATTTTTTTTTTACTTTTTTTCACACTTTTGACAGTGCCAAATTTTTTTCATAGCATTTATTTTATCTAATTCACTTGCACTTATGTTGTAACATTGAATGTGAAAAATGTCATTACATACCGAGCACATAATAGTGTTTTTATCTCCACGGCTTATCGTAATATTACATACTGGACAGACTGCCATTTTAAAAAATTAAAATGTTTTAATAAAAGTGAAATAGAAGTAGATATTACTGAGAGCGTGCTCGTATAAATAAATAAGAAAACTCACTGTTAATCCTATGTGCTGATAGAGTATAACCTCTAATAAGAAGCTTGTTTTCAGCTCTAAATTATACAATGTTATTCACAGTGAGAACAATGACTGATTAAATAGAAATACTGCCAAATCTCACTGAAAACTGTGCACTAATAAGAAAGCTAATTGAAAAATGTTTAAGAAACGATATGAACACTACAGATGCTAGAACCAGACTGTGTGACGCTAATTTTTAAAAATACACAATGAATGAAACAAAAAAAAAAAAATTTAGAATAGATGTAATGGTAGAAAATAGTGTAACTGTGTTGATACTTCGTTTCTTTTTATTCTGAAGCCTGGATATGTTTTAGGAATTGTTGTCCCATTAACAGGCTATTAGCTATCAATTTCATATTAATTGAGTCTATCCTTAGTCTTACATTTTTATTATTATTGAATATAATTCTGTATATCACTCTTCAGAGCCTATATCATATTTGTTCACATTTATTATTTATTTGCACTCCAAATAAATTTCCTTTTTGCTGAGCTGAAATATTAATTATTATATATTTTTAAAATTAAAACTTATATTTATAACTGCAATTTCCTTTTTAGCAAAGTGATTTTGTTTTTAAAGTGGCTGAAAATTATATTCGCAACACAATATTCAGTTTAGGCAAGTTCTCAAGTGATGTAAGACCTTTCTTGTGGAGAGTAATATTATTGTTACCCATGAATAAAGTTGCTTACAGAAAACTGTGTAGAAGAGAACATCATAGAGCCTTCATAAATGTTCTAGAAAATCCGTTCCTCCCAAACAATCTTCGTTTTCCAGTTTTAAGGTGTACATCCTACCTTTTTATTTTATTTTTTTTCAATGAATGTTTAAAAATAACTTTCTAAATTATACAACTTATAATATGATCAGATTTATTATTATTTTTTAGGTGGTACAGTACAATATCGTTTAGTCGGACCCCTTTATGTCGGATCTCCGGGTAACCCTGATCAGTTCAGGAAATTTAAAATTAGCTTTTTGTCGTCCGCCCAGACTGCCGGGAGTAGGATGGCTGTTTGTTTATCAGTAGACTGATCGTAGAACTCGATGGATGCTCAGAGGACATTAATGATATTGGAAGTTGGTTGGAAGTTGACGACGAAGGCTATGCTACTCTTACTGACGACCAAATTATTGCGACTTGTTGCGATAAAGATATGGATAAGAGGGAGGATACTAACGAAGAAAACTCTGAAAATATCACAGTTATAAGCCATGGAGAAGCAGCATCTCATTTGGGCGAGTTAATGGTTTATTTCGAGCAACAAGAAGATACAACACCGGCCGAATTCTTCTCATGTTGAAAAGAATGCGTGACCAATTAACTGAAATTATCAAAATTCTTTCAGAAAACTGTATATACTGTATTATAGTTTATTGTGATGTGTATTTTAAGTGTTTTTCCGCAATAAAAAAAAAAAAAATTGTATTGTTTGTACATGTTGCTCTTTATTTTTTCAACTTTCTCCGTTTAACCCGGAATTTTGTTGTCGGATCGGCCGCGGTCCCTGCTAGTCCGACTTAATGAGGTTGCACTGTATCATTTTTTTTTTTTTGAAGTACCGTCTAAATCAATTTATTTATCTTTTGTTGAGTTAAAATGAATTATTTTTTTTTCAGACTGGTTTCCAACTTAGCAGATTGGTGTCCTATACTTCAATACCTCAATTGTCTTCCACTAATGATTTTAAGATTTATTAAATTGTTTAAGTCTTCTCCAATGGTGGCATTTGAAGTTGTGGCAACTATTTTAGGTAAATATTTAATTTAAGTTTACCTTTATTTCAACTGTGTTACACAACGTATATAAATATATAGAATTTATAATTGCATATTGGCTGTACACCCTGTGGTGAAGACTTAAAATTATCATTATACATCCTTGCTGCTAAGGGCAGTAGAGTTGTAATTTACAAGTTGTATATGAATAAGAGTGCTACAAAAAATTGTATACAGGTTTTTGGTCGAAATAACATGGGCCAAGAAGGTCTAATTGCAGAAATTGTTGTAGATTTAACATCAGTATAACTAGAATTATAGAGAAATCTTTTTCTTTTCTTAAATCAAATCATTGAAAAACCCCTTCTGCTAATGAATGTGATAAACCATGCTTCTAACCTGCTTCACTAGCATATTAAGCATTTGGCCAACCATTATAGAAGAGATGGGTGTGACCATATATCACCATAAGTCACACCTAACATAAAACTCAATATGAAAGGAAAAACAAATCGGAAACAATATTTCTGGTGATATAGCAGCCCTTGACCTTCAAACTTCAACTGCTTTTTAATATTGTTGTTTTACAAAAGTTCTTTTTCTATATTAAATAATTTAGTTATTGATTATTATTATTATTATAAGATTATTTAAATCTATTGATATCAGTATTTTCTATACAGTTTTGTTTCTTCTCTTATTTTATGGATTTTTTTTTTTTTTTTTCATAATTTATAGTAATGATAGCTGTAAGATGTTAATCACTGAATATGAATTTAATGTTACAATTGATTAAATGTTTCCTATAAACTTGAGTATTATTAATATACCATTTTAATAGCATTAAACAGTTTCTTTTCTATTTTAGTCAACTACTGCCAAAAGTGGTTCAATGAATTTCCACTTATACCACAAGATATAATTTATCTTATAGAATATGTAATAAAAAGTATCGACTTGGACCTCTGGAATCACTTCAACGAGTCTGGTATAAAAATGACAACCTTTGTTTGGCCAGTAATGGAAACATTATTTACTGAGGTAGAATTATAGACATTACTCTATCTTGCCCTTCATCTTGCCATGCCTTATGCTATTCTTCCATCAACCAGCATGAGGCCTAGGCACTATAGTTTACTTTTTTTGATTATGGAATAAATATTAATTAAGCCATATTTAAATAAATTGACCATATATAAAAATTACTATTTATGTATCCAGCAATAACATTATATTCCTAGTTGCACTTTAGTCTTACTTGGAATGGAAAGCCATACCTATCTCTCATCCTCCTTCGCCTCTCTTTTATTCCTAACAAACTCATGTTCTCCAGCACGTGATTTAAATATCTTAGCTTTACACTCTTCTTCCTCAAAATTTCTTTCCACCCACCTTGCCCTTTATCTTAATTAATTTTATGTAAAATCTTTCTACCAATCATATTTCAAGAACCTTATATAAAATTTATCTGTTTTTATAAATCATCATAAAAATTGATTCTTGTCTTTTATTTATTTATTTAAACTATTAAATAAAAATATAATTTTAACCAAGGTGACGTCTTCACTCTTCTTCAACTACCTCTTTTTATCAATCATTGTACAGTTATAGATTAAAGCCCAGGATATCCATTTCTCTTTGACTGCTCCAAATATCTTCAGCTCTTGCACACTCTCTCCCCCTTTATTTGACATAACTTAGATATATAATCTCTCTATTGCTCAATCAATGCCTAACACCACCAGCAGTTCTGACCTATATCAATTTCTAGTGTGCTCATATCCATACCATCTGAGCTGTCTTTAGTCTTGGAGCTTATATCATTGCTAGGATATTGAATTTTTCTTTCAAGACCTGATTCTATTTTATCATCTGATTTTGTCCCCCTAGCTTCCTTAGACAGGCTAGAAAATGTGAAGCTTGGCATTCATTTCCACCTCTCTCAATCCACCTTGTGATTGCACAATCACTTATTCATGTGATCTATTACATATTTAAATAATCTGATAACTGAAGACAGGGCCGCCATTAAATTTTTTTTTTTTTGGGGGGGGGGGAGGTCCAAGCAACAAATTTCCCAGCTACTTTTTGCCAACTTTAAATTAGTAAATCAACACGCATTTAAAATAAAGTTGAGAAATACTTTTATCACATACTATACTTTATGCTTTTTAAGCACAAACCTCACACTTGAAAAATTTCCAGCAGTCAGACCTAATTTTGCAGTTCAAGATTTGATGTTAATTTCCCTGTTCTGTATCAATGATAAGGGAGGTGCAGTAGCTCAGTGAGTAAGACCCTTGACTACCATCTACCAGCCCCGAGTTCAAGTCCAACAGATGGCAGAAAATTTATTTTCTGTTAATTTGGTGTCGTGGCTCCACTTCGAGGTTGAGAGCAGAGTTGGTGGGAACAAATCAATTATATTGTAATCCGATTATAATTGGGTGGTTGGACGGCTATATTTCTATTTTGAGAACGGCTTGGCCGATTTTAATGAAATTTGATGATTATGATTATGCTGAAATCAAAAACTTCTTTGAGGAAACCACGTTTTTTTTTCCATAAAAGCTGTAATATCTTCATTTTGTATAAACATTTTTCAAATTTTGACCACATTTTCGGATTACTTCAACGCTCACCATTTTTCGAAAATACTATCCACAAAACGTCAAATCTCACAAAAACTTGTAAATTTAATAAGCTTTCCAATGATATGTTAAACGTAATGATTTTGTTTCGATTTCATAGAGAAATTTACTTTTGAAACCGAAAAAACATGGTGCCCTCATTTGGCATGCAAATCAGTTACTTGTGTAAATAAAACATTATGACAATCCCTTAATGGAAATGTGCATTTTAAACATAATAAACTCTTCATTGGATTAAAAAGCAAAGAAAAAAAATTTTTTGTTTAATAGAAAATAAAGGAAAACTGTCAATAAAGTGACACCAGATCAGAGGATCTTATGTTATTACATTTATTTATTTACTATTGTAATTTAGGATTTATTTTATTAGATTTTCAATGTAAGGTTTAAAACTCAATGATAATGGACATAGACCTCAATTTTGCTATTAGCTTCTGAATGCAGATGATATTAAAGAATACCGCTTATTGCGGTGAATTTATGGGTAGATGAGTCTGTTTTTACAGGGGAAGACATTTCTACCGTTCCATGTGGAGTATTGTTGGTTTATTCGTCTTGCTGTCGAATAGTGTTGAAAAATCATAGTTTGCCCAACAGGTTGAATGATGAGATTACTAAGATTTGTTACGAAATATCCTACCATAACTTCATCACAATATTCTGCCTAAAGTTTGGCAAAATATGATTTTCCAACATTATGGGGCTCCTCCACATTATTGGAAAGCAATACAAAAATAAACCAACGGTATACATGGAGAGGTAAAAATACCTACCCCTGCGAAAACAGACTCATCTGACTATAAAATTAAACTCAAAGAGTGGTATTCTTCAACACAATCTGTATTCAGAAGCTAACGGCAAAATTGAGGTCTATGTTCATTATCATTGAGTTTTAAACCTTACATTGAAAATCTAATCAAATCCTGAATGCAAACTCCTAATACAATCCTAAATAATAATAATAAATAAATAAATGTAATAACATAAGATCCTTAGATCTGGTGTCGGATTATTGACAGTTTTCCTTTATTTTCAATTAAACAATATTTTTTTCTTTGCTTTTTATACCAATGAAGAGTTTATTAAGTTTAAAATGCACATTTTCATTAAGGGATTGTGATAATGTGTTATTTACACAAGTAACTGATTTGTATGACAAATGAGAACACCATGTTTTTTCGGTTTTAAAACTAAATATCTTTATAAAATTGAAACAGAATCATTACTTTTGACATATCATTCAAAACTGGATCAAATTTGCAAGTTTATGTAAGATTTGACGTTTTGTGGATAGTTTTTTTGAAAAACGGTGAGCATTGAAGTAATATAATACATTGTGACTTCTCTAAATAAGGTGAAGATCTAGCTGTTCTTTAGGTCACAAGTTTGTAAAATTCAAGGTTACATGTACTCTGCTCTTTTAGAAAATTTAATGCTAAATCTGAAAATGTGGTCAAAGTTTGAAAAATATTTAAACAAAATGGAGATATTACAGCTTTTATGATAAAAAACGAGGTTTCCTCAAAAAAGTCTTTGATTTATCGTATATCATAAACGGGTTGGAATAGAAAGGTGATGTCTGCCGCATTTTTCTACATTTTTGATCTAGTATCACTCAATTTTTATTTTTACACTAAGAGGTACTCACCCTGTATATTAGTGAATTAATTTAAATTAAAGAGAGTGATAGTTAATGAGTGAAGTTAGTGAGTAAATAGAACAATATAATTGGTAAATATAAAAAATGAGTAGATATAAAGTTTATAAGATAATATGGTTAAGTTAATGAGTAAATACAAAAATATAGAATAAAATTAATAGCAATAGTAGGAAGTTGGCTATACATAGTTGACAGTAATTGAAGTAAAGGAGTATAACAATGAGAAGTACATAGCAGTGAAGGAGTGATAAATATTGGGGCATATATAGTAAGATAATTATAAATGTGCATAGTGGAAAGAGAAAGGAAAAGAATAAGGGGCAAATGTGAGGAAAATGAAAGTTAGCAAGAACTGTGCAATAACATCTAAATTTAGGGAAAGGAAAAAGAATACTATATATATTAGAGGATTAATAATAAAAAGATGAAAAATTATTCAAGAAATAGAGGGTAATGAGTGGAAAAGATGTGTGAGGTGTTATAAAAGGAGTAATAATTAAGACCTACTTTCAGAGAGGGTGGTAAACAAACTGAAAAAATGTTTTGACAGTTAAGGGCTAGAAAGGGGGTGGAGTGATATAGTGGCGGGTATCTCAACTAAAGAGTGTGGGCGGGAGTGGGAAATGTGCTAGTATTTGAAATACTATAAGTGTCAATAAAGGAGAGTGAAGAAGGAAGTGGAAAAATTGGAGTAAGGAAGATTATAAAGTAATAAAAACACATAATATGTATATATATATATATATATATATACACACATCAAAAAAAGTTTTGCATCACCTGATTTTTTTTATTTCACTTGAATATTTAGGAGAAATATTTTTAGGGAGTGAAAGTCCAACTCATACTGATAAAAAGCATTATAATTAAAAACAGAAAACATCCTTGTAAAATTACAAAAATTAATAAAATACAAAAAATACAGAAAAGAGGAAAACGTATCATTGTTAAAGAATTGCTTAACAATCATTTATCGTTTACCTAGTACTCTGTGTTTCCTCTCTGGGCTCTAATTAGAGCCTAGGACTCTTACTGGCATCCATAAAATAATGTGGTCTATGTCTTCTTGTCGAAGATTCCGCCATTCTTGAATCGCTGCTTCCCTCAGTTCTTGAAGAGTGATAGGGACGTTGTTAGCGACCGGAAGTGTTGAGGACAGACCACGTAGTGGTAGGCCACCCTATACCACAAGGCATGAGGACCGTTACATAGGCTAACAGCCAGAAGACAGCCCTTTTCCACTACAGGTGACAACCATTGACAGCTTCAGCGGGCCACAGGCACTACTGTAGGCGACCAAACCGTCCGAAATCACCTCCACGAAATTGACCTTTGAGCAAGAAGACCCTTACACTGCCCACTCTTCAGTGGGCAAGGTCTCACAAAGAGTGGCTGTTGCCTCAGTGTAGGAATTGTCTGTCTTCTAATGAAACCAGACTTGCCCTGTTCCCTGACAATAACCGATTAAGGGTCTGGAGGGTACCTGGGAGGCCGAGTCGCTTGAGGTACCCATCTTATAGAGCCCAGCAGCATGGGGGCTCCATCATGTTTTGGGCAGGAGTGATGCTCGGGTCCAGAACTGAACTGATGCCCATCCAAGAGACCATGACTGCTAATTCTAACATGAATGAGGTGTTACAACCTATCGTGAGACCACTAGCTAGAAGACACGGTGATGCCTTTATAATAGTGAAATGAAATGAAATGAAAAAAAATCTTTATTCTGGGACAAATTGTCCCCTAAGAATAACAGACATGTATAATAAGTTGTACAATAGTCTGGCTATCTTAATTTCAAATGGACAATAATAAGTATAAAAGGTAATATATGAATATACAATTGAAAATAGAACTTTGTGATAAACATATACATGAGAAAAGAAGAGAGAGAAAAAAAAAAGAAAAAAAAAAGTAGGAAAACAAAAAAAAAAAAATAACAATAATAACAATATGCTAATAGAATAATTACAATGCGTTCAGAAATAAAAAGAAATAAAAAAAAAAAAAAAAAAAGTAAATAAATAAAATAAATATAGTGAAAAGAAAGGAAAAGATATATAGAAAAGAAAAATAATAAGACCTATTTGAATGATAATATAACAAAATATTTACAAATATCTAAAAGGTAATATATATACAATTGATAATAGCACTTTATCAGTTAGAAGAAAAAAGGAAAGAAATAATAACATTAATTTATAGAGAGAAAAAAACAAAACAGAAACTATTGTTGGAGAAACGAATTTAAATTTATATAATGATATACTCATTGAAGCAAACTCATCGGCATCGGATATGCTTAATTTGATTAACTGACTTTCAATTATCACTCATATTGGCGGGCTGTAACTGGGATTTAAGGAGATGTCGGAATAGAAGAGTTTTGAATGAATTTAAGGAAGAAGCATGTCTAATTTCAGGAGGGATCGAGTTCCAGAGGGTAGAGGATCGAGCTTGGAAGGAGTGTTGGTATAATGCTGTTCGATGGAAAGGAGTATATAGGTCAGAGGAACGTGATCTTGTTGTGAGTTGGGAGTGGACGGAAGACTTGAATATCAATAGGTTACAGATGTAGGGTGGGCAATGGTTATTAATGGCATGGTACAGGAAGGTGCCCAGGAAATATTGTCTATGGGAGGAAGGATTGAGCCACTCCAGGGCAGTGTAGAGGTGAGATACATGGGAACGTCTCGGGGCTCCGAATACAAATCTGATAAAACTGTTCATGATACGTTGTAATCTGTCCCGGAGCCCCATCGTGAGGCCCCCATACACCACACACCCGTAGTCAAACTGAGGAAAAATGAATGAGGAAACTAGGAGTTTTCGCGTGGATTGAGGAAGGAAATAACAGTAACGATGGAATAATTTGAGGATTCCTATCGATTTTCTGACTATTTGGGCGATTTGAGGCTTCCAGGAGAGATTTGGTCAATAATGATTCCTAGGTTTTTAGCGGAGGAACAGAAGGTGATAGGTTGATTATTCAGGATTAAGGTAGGAAAATCGGAGATGGATCTGAGAAGGGGATTTGAGCCGATTATAATAGCTTGAGTTTTTCCAGCATTTAACTTTAAATGATGCAGGTTGGCCCAAGCACTGATTCTATTGAGGTCTTCCTGAATCTTAGAAAAAGCTTCATATAATTCAGTAGGAGGAAAGGATAAATATATCTGGGAGTCGTCTGCATAAAGGTGGTGGGAACAATGAAAAATTGACTGGGGGAGATCATTAATGTAGGAGTTGAAGAGGAGAGGCGAAATGCTGGAACCTTGGGCTACTCCGGAAGAGAGGGCTAGGAAATCGGATAAGGGTTGATTAGGGATGGATACTGCTTGAGTGCGGTCGGAGAGGAAAGACTGGAACCAATGGATTGTGCTATTGGAAAATTTTAAAGCTTTTAATTTGGAAAAAAGGATACAATGATCAATGGAATCAAAAGCTTTGGAGAAATCTAGGAGTATCAGGACGGTCAGTTTTTTTTCATCTAATGCAGCGTGGATAACGCTTATGATTTTGGTTAGTGCAGCTTGTGTAGAATAACCAGGACGGAAACCGGATTGGAAAGGGTCGAGCAAATGGGAACCTTCAAGGAAATAGGAAATTTGGGATTGAACCAGTCGTTCTAAGGGTTTTGAAAGGTTTGAAAGGATGGAGATTGGGCGATAATCTGAAGGTTCGGTGGGATTAGGAATTTTGTTGATGGGATGGACAATAGCTTTTTTCCAGGGAGTAGGAAATATGGCGTTTTGAAGGGAATAGTTATAGATGTGGACAAGGACCGGTAAAATTTCTGGGAGGCATAATTTTATTAGTTTAACGGGGATACCATCTGGGCCTATGGAATTGGTATGAGATTTTAAGATAGAGGAGGTAATCTATGTAGGAGTAATGTTGGAAAAATAAAATTCATTGTCATTGAAAGGTACTTCAGAGGAGAAACTGGTATAAGGGGAAGGAGAGGAGAGAGCAGATGAAACGAAATAGGTGTTTAGGTCATTAGGTAAAATTGGGAAGTTGGATGAGGTTGAGGATCCGGAGGGGTTATAGAGGGAGAGTTTTCGAAGGAGTTGCCATTTTGACTTGGAGTCGGAAGAGGACAATAGGGCTTCATGGAAATAGGAAGATTTCGCCCGTCGGATTCTTACTTGCACCAGGTTACGGAGTACTTTAAATGCTTGATAGTCGTCCGTGAGTCTCGTTCGTCTAAATCGTCTTCGTGCAGCTTCACGCTTTCTCTGCAGATCTTTAATTTCTTTAGACATCCATGGTGCAGGGTGACGGCGAAAGGTGGAGGTTTTAAGCGGAGCGTAGGTATCGAGGATAGTGCGGAGATTGGTTGTGAGGATTTCCACCATGGTGTCAATGGAAGAGGTTGAGTAGATTCCACACCAATCTAAGGTTTCGAGGAGAGGTAGGATACTATCGCGGTCAAGGGCGTCAAGGTTGCGGTATGTTATGGTTTTAGTAGGAAGCTGATGGGTTTGGAAATCATAGGATATTTGGATTAGGTCATGGCAGGATAGGAAGGACACAGGACATTGGGAGGAGGAAAGGAGTTTTTTTTGAGAATCTATGATATATAGGTCTAACCATGTATCGGACCAGCGGGAATGGTGAGTAGGAGCGAAAGGTACAATGAAAAGACGGAGGGAATAGAACAAGTTATCTAAGTAACGTTTATCGTTAGAGTCAGCAAGGAAATTTGTGTTGAGGTCTCCGGAGATAATAATATTGGAATAGAGAGGAACAAGGTTAAATAAGGAAGATTCGAAGGAAGGACCGAACGGAACAAGAGGAGGGCGATATATCACAGCGTATAGCAGGTGATGATTGCCAGATGAAATTTCTAGGATAAGGTATTCAATGTGTGGGTATATGGATGAGGGAGAGAAATCGAGGATTTTTGTTAGTGGATGATAATGCTCGCCGTCATCATGACTGAGTACCTCAGGGAAGCTGAAATTCAAAGAATGGACTGGCCTGCATTCTTACCAGACATGAACCCCATAGAACATGTCTGGGACAAGCTTCACCGAGCGGTACAGCATCGCCAGAACGTCTCTACCATTCTGAGAACTAAGGGAAGCAGCAATTCAAGAATGGCGAAATCTTCGACAATAAGACATAGGCCAAATTATTTTACGGATGCCAGTATGAGTCCTGGCCCTAATTAGAGCCCAGGGAGGTAACACAGAGTATTAGGTAAACGATAAATGTTTGTTAAGCAATTCTTTAACCATGTCACATTTTCCTCTTTTCTGTATTTTTCGTATTTTATAAATTTTTGTTATTTTACAAAGATGTTTTCTGTTTTAATTATAAAGCTTTTTATCAGTATTAGTAGCACTTTCACTCCCTAAAAAGCGAAATTAAAAAATTCAGGTGATGCAAAATTTATTTTGATGTGTGGTTTCGTTTTTTGAGAAGGTTTAAAACTTGGGAATATGTGTGGGAAATGTATTCTTTATCTATTTTTTGATTAACGGGTAAGGGTTCAAGGTGGATATGGATAGAAGATTCGCATATTAATCGTTTTTCTAAGTTGGTGAAGAAATCAAGGATAGTGGTTTTTTCAAAATCAAAATTATGGTTAAGGAATAAGGAATGTTCAGAAAGTTTTGTGGCTAACGGTTGGTTACGGGATGTGATAAAGCGTTTATGTTGTGAGATGCAGGTTTTTAGATGGTTTTTTTGTCTCTCCGATATAAGAGGAATTGCAAACTAATTTTTATGTTTTTTTTTAGTTTTTTAGTGATTTTTATATATTCTCTACAATTTAGTCATACCTTATTGCTTTTTTTCTTTTTCTTTTAGCCCTGATGAAGACTTGCAATGCAAGTCGAAACGTCGCCATTATAAATTAAAATATTATTTTGAATTGCTGTGTATCTATGACTGCCTACCTCAACAATCTACAACTCTTTAATTATAAGTTGTGTTACCGATCGCCATATTGATTGTATTAGCAGTGCGAAATCGGCCAAGGAAATTATGAGATCACTAACTAATGTTTTTGAGAAGAAGAGCACCACCTCAAAACTTTTTGCGAGGAAGAAATTAATAAATTCAAAATGCAGGACAAGTTTGCAGGATCATTTCAACAAGGTTGACACCATAGTCAGCAGGGCTGCTGAGAGGGGAGGCAGGGGGGGGGGCGAAAAATCCCAGAGGGCTAAGGTGACATCTTGCAATTTGTAAGAGTTTGAAACATTTGTAAGTTACAACTATATTTGCCCTGGGACCAGGTTCACCTCTCGCTGGCCCTGATAGTCAGAGATATTGAATCTATAGGATCCAAGATGGAGGAAGATGATCGAGTTTGTCACCTATTTTTAAGCCTCCCTCATAAATTTGAACAAATTGAGGTAGTGCTTGAAGTGATGGATAACGACCTTACATTGGATTTTGTAAAGTCTAGGCTTTCAGATGCAGAACTTAAGATGGACATGCAAGATGGTGTTCCCGATGAAGTGTCATTCAGCTTAGGACCAAACAATAGACAGTTATATAGAAAGTGTTTTGAGTGTGGAGACCCTAGACACCTGATAGCCAAATGACCAAAACTTCAATGTATGAATAATTTCAAATATAATAAAGTAAATATCAATAGATTCGGTAATAGAGGAAAATCCAGAAGTGATAATGCACAACAAACTTTGGATAGTGATAAAGAGGAAGATATAACATTTGTTGTTGTGAACATTAGTAAGTACATAGTGTTTTCAGATCAAAATATGAAAATTAGAGAAATGAGATTATTATTTGTTTATTAACAGGCACATTTTGCCATGAAAGGAATATACAGCATCATATTCTCCTCAAATGAATGGTTGAAGTGAAAGGATGAATGGGATCTTATTGAATAAAGTTAGCACTATGTTCGTTGACCCTGGAATGTAGAAGTTTCTATGGGGTTAAACTATAAGAACAGCTGTATACCAACTTAATAGGTCAGGTCCCCAACTACAGTGTTAAAGGGGAGAATTCTGGCAGATATACTATACTTAATTCTGGCAGGTAAACTTGATCTAGAAAAATTTAGAATCTTTGGAGCCAAGCCTGGGCACTACAATTATCTAAAAAGGAAAAACTAGAGCCACATGCTAAGTCATATATTTTTGTGGGCTGCACTTTTTATGGCTACTGTCTTTGGGATCCAGAAAACAATAATATTTAGTGAGATAGAAAAAAAACCCTTAATGAAAGTCATTGAAGAAGAAAATTAAATATCTAACGAAAATAAAGAAGCTGCTGTTCGAGACTCAAACAATGACAGTGATGCAGAGCCATTTTCCGGATTTCATGATGAAGAGGGTAAAAAAAGGAATAAATTCAATTTAAGGCCAAAAAGAAGCCTGATAAATAAAGAGACTATGATCTTTACCACGCCAACATTATGATAGTCAATTCTATTGAAAATGATATTTATGAAGCATTTTGTTATATGGGTAAATTAGATCATTTAGAAGATGGAATGATTCAAAACCCATTCCCCCCTCTCCTGGCCTACAGCTCGCATTTCCGAGCACAATCTTGAGTCTATAAACAGACTTTTTGGCCTGCGCGTATTGAGTAGGGGCAAGACCCCTAGAGGTGCAGCCCACACAAATAAATGACTTAGCATGTGGCTCTAGTTTTTTCTTTTTAGATAATTGTAGTGCCCAGGCTTTGGCTCCAAAGATTCTTAATTTTTCTAGATCAAGTTTACCTGCCAGAATTAAGTATAGTATATCTGCCAGAATTCTCCCCTTTAACACTGTAGTTGGGGACCTGACCTATTAAGTTGGTATACAGCTGTTCTTATAGTTTAACCCCATAGAAACTTCTACATTCCAGGGTCAACGAACATAGTGCTAACTTTATTCAATAAGATCCCATTCATCCTTTCACTTCAACCATTCATTTGAGGAGAATATGATGCTGTATATTCCTTTCATGGCAAAATGTGCCTGTTAATAAATAAATAATAATCTCATTTCTCTAATTTTCATATTTTGATCTGAAAACACTATGTACTTACTAATGTTCACAACAACAAATGTTATATCTTCCTCTTTATCACTATCCAAAGTTTGTTGTGCATTATCACTTCTGGATTTTCCTCTATTACCGAATCTATTGATATTTACTTTATTATATTTGAAATTATTCATACATTGAAGTTTTGGTCATTTGGCTATCAGGTGTCTAGGGTCTCCACACTCAAAACACTTTCTATATAACTGTCTATTGTTTGGTCCTAAGCTGAATGACACTTCATCGGGAACACCATCTTGCATGTCCATCTTAAGTTCTGCATCTGAAAGCCTAGACTTTACAAAATCCAATGTAAGGTCGTTATCCATCACTTCAAGCACTACCTCAATTTGTTCAAATTTATGAGGGAGGCTTAAAAATAGGTGACAAACTCGATCATCTTCCTCCATCTTGGATCCTATAGATTCAATATCTCTGACTATCAGGGCCAGCGAGAGGTGACCCTGGTCCCAGGGCAAATATAGTTGTAACTTACAAATGTTTCAAACCCTTACAAATTGCAAGATGTCACCTTAGCCCTCTGGGATTTTTGGCCCCCCCCCTGCCTCCCCTCTCAGCAGCCCTGCTGACTATGGTGTCAAACTTGTTGAAATGATCCTGCAAACTTGTCCTGCATTTTGAATTTATTAATTTCTTCCTCGCAAAAAGTTTTGAGATGGTGCTCTTCTTCTCAAAAACATTAGTTAATGATCTCATAATTTCCTTGGCCGATTTCGCACTGCTAATACAATCAATATGGCGATCGGTAACACAACTTATAATTAAAGAGTTGTAGATTGTTGAGGTAGGCAGTCATAGATACACAGCAATTCAAAATAATATTTTAATTTATAATGGCAACGTTTCGACTTGCATTGCAAGTCTTCATCAGGGCTAAAAGAAAAAGAAAACAAGCAATAAGGTATGACTAAATTGTAGAGAATATATAAAAATTACTAAAAAACTAAAAAAAAACATAAAAATTAGTTTGCAATTCCTCTTATATCGAAGAGACAAAAAAACCATCTAAAAACCTGCATCTCACAACATAAACGCTTTATCACATCCCGTAACCAACCATTAACCACAAAACTGTCTGAACATTCCTTATTCCTTAACCATAATTTTGATTTTGAAAAAACTACTATCCTTGATTCCTTCACCAACTTAGAAAAACGATTAATATGCGAATCTATCCACATCCACATCTTTTCCACTCATTACTCCACCTTTACCACTCCCTTCTTCACTCTCCTTTATTGACACTTTATCGTGCCAGCTCTATATCACCTTATTGTATTTCATATACGAACACTTTTCCAGCTCCTGCCCACGCTCTTTAGTTGAGATACCCGCTGCTAGATCACTCCAACCCCTTCCTAGCCCTCAACTGTCAAAACATTTTTTCAGTTTGTTTACCACCCTCTCTGAAAGTAGGTCTTAATTATTACTCCTTTTATAACACCTCACTCACATCTTTTCCACTCATTACCCTCTATTTCTTGAATGATTTTTCGTCTTTTTAATATTGATCCTCTAATATAAATAATATCCTTTTTCCTTTCCCTAAATTTAGATGTTATTGCACAGTTCTTGCTAACTTTCATTTTCGTCACATTTGCCCCTTATTCTTTTCCTTTCTCTTTCCACTATGCACATTTATTATTATCTTACTATACATGCCCCAATATTTATCACTCCTTTACTGCTATGTACTTCTCATAGTTATACTCTTTTACTTTGATTACTGTCAACTATGTATAGCCAACTTCCTACTGTTGCTATTAATTTTATTCTATATTTTTGTATTTACTCATTAACTTAACCACATTATCTCATAAACTTTATATCTACTCATTTTTTATATTTACCAATTATATTGCTGTATTTACTCATTAACCTCGCTCACTAGCTATCACTCTTTTTAATTTATTTTCAATTTAAATTAATTCAATAATACATATGTATAGTCTTCATTGCCTTTAGATATTAATTCAGTTGCTTGTCCTCATTATCTCTACAACTTTGTATCTACTCATTCTTTTATGTTCACCAATTATATTGTTAAATTTACTCATAAATTTTAATTTACTATCACTCATTTTAATTTCTTTTCATTTTAATCTTAATTCAATAGTCTTTATGTATTGTCTGCATGGCCTTTAGATATTGCCTTTATGTTACTGTCTTTACTCTTATACATTTATTCTTTTCATATTTGTGGGGTTTTTTTTTAGTGATTTTTATATATTCTCTACAATTTAGTCATACCTTGTTGCTTGTTTTCTTTTTCTTCTAGCCCTGATGAAGACTTGCAATGCAAGTCGAAATGTCGGCATTATAAATTAAAATATTATTTTGAATTCCTGTGTATTTCTATGACTGCCTACCGCAACAATCTACAACTCTAAATACTTCTCAGTCAACTAATACCTTACAACTTATAATTATATTCTTGTCTTTTTGTCCTTTCTCTTAGCCCCATTGGTCTCTAATGCCCATCCGTCTTCAATAGTTTCTTTCTCATCTAGTAATGAGATAGCTCGAAACTTCCAAGTTTTAAAGTTTGAATTATTAAGTTGCGAGTAAACTGTTGAGTTGTTGGTGGCCATTTCTCTGGGAGTGAATTCCTGAATTTCAGCTTTTACACTTTTTTTATTAGACACTGGTGCAGTTTTTTATATGCTTAAATCACTAGGCCCTTTCATTTTCCTCAAGGCAGGTTATCTAATTTGCATTTTTCAAATTTTGAGATCCTTATAATCCCACCTTGAAGAACTTCTCATTGTTAATAGTTTTAAGACTACAAATTTACAATGGTATCCTTACTATAACAGATTGTTAAACAAGAATATAGCTTGAATTACTTTTATGTAGTATAAAATAAATTTCTTTAAGGATCTGGTAACATTAATAATAATACTTTTGGAGACATATCCTCAGAATAAACATTCAGTATTTATAATAATGGAAAAAAAAAAAAATGATAGTGACCATGTTTTCGAGTGCTTTTAGTTTCAACTACCCTAACCCTTAAGCCATTTAAATGAATTTTGACATCACTAGCAAACATAATAATATTAACCATTAGTTATAATTAATAATAATATAATTAATAACTATAGAACATAATAATTTGGATGGCAAATGTAATTTGGAACAATATTAGAATTTAGTGCTTCTATATTCTACCATATTCTCATGAGTGATACATTATTAACTACACATAAAAGCATTATAAACAATTTTCCTAGTTGATGAATCTATTTTAACATGAATTCCTTAAAATATGCTGAATTAGATTTATAATTGATTCATTTATTTAGGTCTTGAATGAAAATGATTGGTTAGTACTGTGGGATAATGTACTCACAAGCAATACAGATTTTTTAACATTGGCTGTCGCAGCATTTTACATTGTGAACAAAAATATTTTTCTCTCTTGTAAGTCAAGAGAAGAGTTTGAGGTAAGAATACCAAGATTTAAAAGGTCTTAATGTAACCTTTGATAAATATCCTAATTGATATCTCATGTGACCTTAATTATTTCCAATTCATTTTTTTTTTTTTTTTTTTTTTTCAGTTTTACACTCATAATCCCGTAAGTTTTGATATCAGGATCTTGATAAAAAAGACAAGAGAAATAAAAAAGATCTATAAGTTTAAGTGTAATTTTCATAGCTTTGAACCTTTAATAAGAGGAGACACCTATCAGAAATTAACTGATTGCATGAAACTGAATAAAGTATCTTGATCATCATTACTTAACTAGAATAGACAAGATTATGATATTTTATTAAATCCTGGCAAACTAATAAAGAAATAGAGTAAATAGATTATTCACTTGAAGTAGCTTATTTACTCTATTTGTAGTTTCAAAGAGTCTGGTTTGGAGTATTATGGGTTTGGTCCTCACATAGACCAGTTGGACAGCATTTAACAGAAGGGAACCAATCCACATTGAAAATCTTAAATAGTTCGGTTCTTTTTCTTGAAATATAAATGTATTCTATTTCAAATACTTTTTCCGACTTTGATTTTCCCATTAAAATACGTGAATCAAGAGATGGTTCTTTTCTGATGAAAATAGTAAGCACTAATCCTATCCAAAACCACCTCTAACTCATTTTTACATATTTTTTGGATTGGTTCCCTTCTGCTAAATGCCATCCTGTTAATATTCATCTAATGAATATCCCATATAATGAATCCCTCATGTTGGTTGTGATAGGGTAACAAGGTAGTTTTAAAAAGGGTAAAAAGAGAGAAGTAAACATAATTTCTTCTTTACTTTATAAGATATTAAAGAGAAGTTATTAAGATTAGTATATTGAGATATAACAACAGGTAACTGCCTGGGGAAAAAAGAATCAATGCGCACTCTATATTTTTCTCACTAATTAAGTGATAGTACCGCTATCACTATGTATCTAAATGTATCCTAAATGCTGGAAAAACTCAAGCTATAATAATCAGTTCAAATCCCCTTCTCAGATCAGAACCTTTCCTGGAAGTCTCAAATAGCCCGAAAATCAATAGGAATCCTCAAATTATTTCATGCCCGCCATTTCCTTCCTCAATCCACACGAAAACTCCTAGTTTCCTCATTCATTTTTCCTTAGTTTGATTATGGGTGTGTGGTGTATGGGGGCCTCTCGATGGGTCTCCGGGACAGATTAAAACAAATCATGAACAGTTTTATCAGATTTGTTTTCGGAACCCCGAGACGTTCCCATGTTTTGCACCTCTACACTATCCATATATATATATATATATATATATATATATATATATATATATATATATATATATAATAAACCCTAAGAAACAGAAGACATGACGTTCACCAATTCAACAGTTTGGTGAATTTCAAATTGACCACATTACAATAGTACATAGACAGCAGAGAGAAATATATGATGTGAAAGCTCGCAAGGGAGTGAACATTGACTCAGATCACTAACTCACACGTGTTAAAGTAAAATTCACACTACAAAAATTTTACCCAAAGAAAATACATCCGAAGAAATTTGGCACAAGCATAATACAGTTGACTAATGTAATACAGGAATGGAATAAAGAGCCAACAAATACATGGTAGACATTCCACAAGAAAATAACACAAAAAGCATAAGAATTCCTTCCACTCAAAAAACAGATGAGACATCCCAGATGGAACGATGACTGTGACATAGCTTTTGAAAATCGCAGGAAAACTTTCCAAAAATATAACATCAACAAACCACCAGAAACCCAACAATATTTTCAACAGGTCAGGAAACAAACAGCCAAAATCATTCAGAAATCAAAGAGAAAGCACCTTCATGGAGAATTAGAAAAACTAGAGAATGACTTCAGGAATCACAATGTACAGGATTTTTACAGAACTTTTTCCAATAGAATCCAAAAATATACACCTCAAAATCTTTGTTTCAGGAAAAGGGATGGAAAACTTGCACTGACCAACCAGGAAAACTGTATAGAACTTGCACAATACTTCTCCGACCTTCTCAACTGTCCACAACCTACACAGAGGTTTCCTCTGCAACACCCCACTCATATTGACCCAAATTTTCCACCACCAACATACGCGGAAATCAAGGGATATATTAAATGCCTAAAGAACAACAGGGTAGCAGGGGAAGACAGCATCGTATCAGAATTTCTGAAGCACCTAAATGAACTGGTACAAATCATAAAAGAAATGTGGACATCACAGAAACTGCCTGAAGACTGGAAATGTGCCCTCATCCACACCCTATATAAAAAAGACGATCGAACAGATGTTAATAACTACAGAGGAATTTCCCTTTTGCCTGTCACGTACAAATTACTCTCCATGGCCCAGTTACAAAGAACACAAGAGCACCTGGAACACATGATCGGGGAATATCATGTGGGTTTTTGACCGGGTCGTTTATGTTCTGTACAAATTTTCAACTTGAAACAAGCCAACTATTTGCATTTTCTTTGACTTCAAGAAGGCCTACAACTCTATCTACCGCTAATCTCTCTACAATGTTCTGTACAAATTTGGACTGGATCAGACAACCATCGCTCTAATCAAAGAAATGCTAACTAACACAAATCCAAAGTAAAATCCATGGGAGAGGTCTCAGAACCTTTTGATATTTGAATGGGAGTTAGACAAGGAGATAGTCTTTCGCCACTCCTCTTCAATCTGGTATTGTAAAAAGTCATAAGAGAATGGCAAGAAAATCTTCTACAGAAAAGTTTACAGAAATCGATTAAAGTTGGAAGAAATGTGGAAATTAATTGCCTAGCCTTTGCTGATGACCTCGCAATATTAACTGAAACGGAATATGAAGCGATCACTTTGGTTGAAACTCTGGTAGAATGTTCAAGAAAAATAGGTCTTCAGATACCTTTTGAAAAGACAGTATTCTTTTACACACAATTGGAAACCAAGATTTTAAACACAAAATACGGAATCATTAAAAGAGTTCCACACTTCAAGTATCTGGGTGAAATTCTTGAACCTTTCGGACTTGAGAAAAGATCACAAGAAAGCAGGGAAATGGAGCTACAGGAAGCCTATGGAAAAACTTATGACATCTACAATAAAAAGTGCTTATTCGTTCAAGCAAAGATCAGACACTAAAATACTGTTATCAAACCAGCAGCCTTGTAGGCAACTGAAACCCTGGTACTCAACAGAAAACAAGAACGAAAAATAATTAGGAAACTTATTAGTCCATTAAAGACTGAAGAATGCTACAGATTAAAGCAGACATCAGGAAACGCTGACTGATATATATATATATATATATATATATATAATAAACTACTTCGATATTTATTAGAAAAACATATCTAATAAATATCAATGCATTTTATAATAATAAAAAAATAATAAAAAATATACATATATACAGGGTGTCCCGAATTTAAATGGCAAAACTTCAGGAACTTATAGGGGACCGAAAAACTAAGACAAAAAGTTCTTCAGAGATTTGCTCGTTTTTGCTTAGTTTTAGAGAAAATCGCAAAAAAAGAAACAAAACAAGTTTTCATTTTTATACTTATTTATTTACACTTATATTTATATTATGTTCTTTTTAATGTAAATATTGCTCAAGATGTTGTCCTCTTGCACCAATGCAAGCATTACATCTAGCACTCACTTGATAAATTGCAGCTAAACATTGTTCTGATGATATTTGGTGCACTGCATCTATGATTCGGTCTCTTAATTGCTCTCTTGAGTTGGTTGACACCGAATAAACTTTCTGCTTCAAGGTTCCCCATACGAAGAAATCCATGGGTATCATATCAGGTGATCTGGGTGGCCAAGGTACTACTCCTCCACGTCCAATCCATCGTTGTGGATAATTTATATTCAGCCAAGCTCGAGCAACTCTGCTATAATGAGCTGGACATCCATCGAGTTGGAACCACATATCAATCCGCTGCTGTAAGGGAATGTCATCTAAATAATTAGAAAAGTCGTTCTCCAAAAAATGTGTAAATGTGATACCATTCAATCATCCAGGTAAAAAAATATGGTCCCACCAGTAATCCGTTCCAAATTCCTAGCCAAACGTTAATAGCAAATTCATGCTGAAACCTATTCTCTCTAATAGCTCTGGGATTTCCAAGAGCCCATACATGATAATTTCTTTGATTAACAATTCCTCCTCTTGTAAAGGTAGCTTCATCGGCCCATATAATTTTTAATGGAAATAAATTATCACCACGAATTTTGTCAAGAAACCAGTCACTAAAATTCAATCTCTTTACATAATCTTGAGGTAATAAATTCTGAACTTTTTGTGGTATGGGTAGCGATTATCACCTTTCAAAGTTCGCCATATTGCTTGCCGCGATATTGCTAATGCAGCAGATGCTCTTCGGATGCTAGTCTCAGGATTGTTATCGAAGTGGCGTTGGACACAATTTCTTCTCCGATAACATGCTTTTATTGCTGCCTGGAATTGGTCGCCTTCATTACATATTAAGAATGACCCAGTCTCTCGTGAGTCTATTAAAAGTTAACGAAAAGACTCGTTGATTAGGCACTCTTCTATTTGGAAACCAGCGCGCATACTCCCGCACCGCTTCTAAAGCATTACCGTTACAGAAACCATACACAAAAATCATATCAGCGTATTCAACATTAGAATATGTATGGGGCATTGTGGCTGA
This sequence comes from Euschistus heros, assembly GCA_003667255.2. Classification (NCBI taxonomy): domain Eukaryota; kingdom Metazoa; phylum Arthropoda; class Insecta; order Hemiptera; family Pentatomidae; genus Euschistus; species Euschistus heros. The sequence goes on from RCWM02000005.1 coordinate 4,555,993, forward strand.
TGCTATTCACACAAAAATATCTGAGTAACTGACTGAAGACTGATTTTGGAATTATAATCCTAGAAGGAAGCCAAAATGTAAACAAATAAAAGAATCTAAAGGATAACATTAAGTGTTTACATATATCACTGCCTAGCCTGACGAACTTTGAAAGGTGATAATCGCTACCTGTAAGATTTTTGTTTTGTTTCTTTTTTTGCGATTTTCTCTAAAACTAAGCAAAAACGAGCAAATCTCTAAAGGACTTTTTGTCTTAGTTTTTCGGTCCCCTATAAGTTCCTGAAGTTTTGCCATTTAAATTCGGGGCACCCTGTATAAGTGCTTAGCAAAGTACATATCACAAAATTAGCAATATCCCTGTACATTTTTGTGCAGTTTAGATTAATATTAGGTGAGAATTAGATTTATTTTTACTTCAGGCCAGAAACTGAAAAACAACATAACTTTTCAGGTGCTAACTTTAGAAAATATTTCAACATCAGAAAATGCATCAGTTATAGGAAAAATTATGGAAATGCATTGATGATAAAGCTACCTGTTTCAGAAAATATTACTGAGATGATTAATAGAATCGAATCACTTAGTCATGATAATTTGTCCAGTTAGATATCATCAGCAAGTAAGATTTTAAAAAAAAATTATATTCTCTAGTCTTAGTTTAGAGGCTAAATATCATAAAGCATGCAATATTATTAATAGTATTTATTAAAGCAGTACTTATTTCTCAGTCATAAAATTAATATTTGCACCTACAGTCCATAAACATAAAGTTTAGAATTTAAAAGAGTATTATCCTTCCTACTAGTTATCAATATCTAAAAGTCGATATCTTGAAGCGTAAAAAACCTTGCAGTTAAACGCCTTAACACAAACCCTTAATATCTTGAAGTCTTCAAACCTAAAGTATTGTATGATATACATCCTTTAAATATAATTAGTTGTTAAAACCATAAAAAAAGTTAATAAAAAATGAGCGTGTGAAGGTTAAGGAATTTAATTGAATGAATCCCAAGATATTTGATGACTAAAGTTTTCTGTGATGTGTGGTGAAAGGAGGAATGAGGCTAGTGGTTGTTAATGTAGGCATAGTGCCTTCAGCTTTGCTCAGTCTTTTTATTCATATTTTAAAAATGAACCTGAAATATATGTCTACTATTTGAATAATATCTTAGTTATGTGAATAAAATGCTTATTGTTTTTATATTCATTGTGGCATGGTTGCTTATATCTCTTACAGTCATAAGGTTAATTTTGGCTTTTATTAGAAAAGATTTATAACATTTAAATATGATGAAAATTCAAGAATTTCAGCAGATTTTGAAATAATTCACAGATTAGCTTAGTGCTTCAAGAATAGGTTATTTCACACTGCATTTCCCTTAATTTTTTAATAAAATGATGAAACCCATATGTATCTATGTTCTTCTTCTTTCTTCTTTTTGTTTGGGCCTACTTAGGACTACGGGGCTCGTTTCGACTCCGTATCTATGTTCATTATTTAATCAATGTTTATTTTTTTGAAACTTTTTCATTATGGATATTTGTTCATGTACATTTTTCATTTGACAGATGCTGCTCAGCTTGATTTAAAGATTTACCATCTTATGAAAAGGAATATTAATTAACACAAGAAATCATTAATACAAGAAAGAGAATTCTTATATTGGATTGAAGCATGCATAAAAATGGTAAGGTTAAGTGTAAATTAAGTAAAATTTTTTTTTTTAATTTTTATTCTGAAAAATTAATTGTCTGGACCTTAAAAAAAAAAAAAAAAATAAAAAAATATATATTTTTTTTTACTGATTGATTTATACTTACTGACATTCAAAATAATATTGTCTCACCACTGTAATGGAAACACTGATTGAAAGCTTGTCAATAAAAAAATTCATTGTTTCATAGTAAAATTATACTACTTAACATCTGTATTTGATGTGATGTTTAACATCTTTCATAATCTGTTTAATGAAGTTACACTTATTGTAATTGATTTTTTTCTTCAATGTTTCCAATGAATGGTGAATATTTATACCATAAAATATTATAATTGCTTTTCATAGAGATCAGTTTGAATTTAAAAATTGATTTCAAATAATTATTAAAGTAACACTTGATAAATTATCAATCTCCAACTTATAACTGTACAAAAGTATGTGTCGTTTTTCACAATCTTTTTTGAAACATCCGAATAAATAGTTGGATTTCATGTAAAAAATATATACATTTAACATTTAAAAACTGGAAGACATCATAACACTATATTATAATTCAGTACAGTCTATATAGTTTGAATATACAATGTACTTAAAAATATATAATTATATATTCTAAATTAGTCCTTTAAAGACAATTAGTTTGTCTTCAAGGTCAATGTTCAGTCCTTATTCTCTTCTGACTTAGTAGTATCACACATTAGTGGCATCATAGCAGACTTCAAAGAATAAAATAACTTAGGATGTAACATTTCTAGCTTAGCCAACAGCTGTTTTATTCTAATTCTCTCCTAAAAACAATACAAAAAATCATTAGTTTATGATGAAAAATAGATAGTTTACAGATGAAAAATCTGTAATTAATTTTTAATTTATTTATTATACATACTAAAAGATTTTTTATAATAAATTTTTGGTGCAGTTCTGCTCTGTGATACAATCATGTTTATTTGTTTAAGTTATAATATGATAGATTTTATATCGGCTTTATGTATCCTATGGTATATGTATGAATATCCGTAGGTTTAAAAGTAGTGCTTTTGAAATGGAAATGTGAAATCTATATCAGATTGATATTGTGTCTCAATTCCTAATGAAAATATTTGGGAATTGATCACACAAATTAAATAAACTAAAAGCAATAAAACATGTCACATAAAACTTATACAGTTTGAGTTTATCTAACTTTTCACTACCTTGAGGGATAAAACTGTAAATAATTTCAGATATTGGGGGCAACAACTGCAAATTAGGACTTGCAATGTTGCTTTCACTCGTTGGAGCCACCTAACTTTGTTCAAAATAATATTTTCTTCAGTTTTATTTTTTTTTTTAATGAAATTGTAAAAAATGGTATTTTTGAAATAAGTTTATAACAATAAATGAAACAAATAAGAGTATAAATATCAGGCATTGTAATTGAATAATCACTTAGTTTTATTATAAAATGGTATTATTAAGGACAAAATGTTTTACCTGAGATGTTTCAAAAGAAGGTGAGGTGAGCTTTGGTAAACTGACATTTTCAGCAAACCTATTCAAAATTTTTTCTCGAACAAAAATAAAAGGACGAATTACTCTTACATCTCTGGAACAGTCAATAAAAATATTGAAAACAATATAATATTACAGAATACAATGAAGGGGGGAGTTAATTAAAGCAAAAACATTCTTGAATTCACTACCTCAGACAATAAAAAATATACATGAAGTAATTATAAAAATCATAAATCTTATATTTTAACCATTTTAAAAACAGCATTGGTATCAAACTAATGGTTGGGGTTATAATAGGATCCTTTAGCAATTTTGTTAGAGTATGAGAGAAGGGAAGCATACATCCAATGGGAATGATAAGCAAAGAGCAACATTCACTCAGAGGAGTTTGTGGTCCTGGTACTTCACTGCTGATGTTTAGCATTTAAGCCTTTCTCTTAAAAAAAAAGAAAATATACTCAGGGAAAAAGAATGGAGCTGAAATGTATTTTATAAATGGATATGTTAGGAAGGGATTACAACCTAACTTAGTAAGTGTTAACTTATATTCTTATCTTAGAAAAGAACAAATAAGAATTGATTAAAAACATTTAAGGATTCCACTTCCACTTCTAGCCTGGAGCCTACATTTCAAAATTGTTATAAATCAGACAATTCAAGTTAATGAGTACCCTAGATTTAACCCATTTATCCTTGCATTAAAAAAAATGTAAATAATTTCAGATATAGGAGCCTACAACTGAAAATTATGATTGCTTATGAGGCAATATTAATTTCAATCATTGGATCGAATAAAAGTGAATCAATATGATTTTAAAAATACAAAAATGCACGGGAGCCTTTCTCGACGTAGAACAGGCCTTTGACCGAGTCTGACACCCAGGACTGCTTTACAAGCTCTGTAAATTCCTTCCTTCAACATACTTCCTAATTATCCGTTCCTATCTGAGTGATAGAACTTTCAGAGTAAACCATAAAAATTCCTATTCTTCCCTCTTTACCCAATCTGCCACTGTTCCTCAAGGTAGTATCCTAGGCCCCATCCTCTACTCGGTGTATACAGCTGACATTCCAACTCATCCTACCACTGTCCTCACCACTTACGCTGATGACACATGTGTGTTATCAGTAAACAATGATCCCTTTATTGCCTCCCAAACACTCCAATCCCATATCCTAACCCTTCAAGAATGGTGTAAAAAATGGAGAATCAAAATAAATCCAAAAAAATCTCACCAAATAACCTTTACTCTTCGTCGTAAACCCACGACTCCCTGTCCTACAGTATCCTTTAATGATACTCCACTAATCCCTGTTGAACAGATCCGCTACCTAGGACTCCACTTGGACAAACATCTAACTTGGAATCCACATACAAGACTAAAACGACAAGAAGCTGCCCATCGTTACAGACTACTTCAACATTTACTAGACAAAGGTTCAAAGCTCCCAATTAATTACAAAAGACTAATATACATGACTGTGATTAGACCTATCTGGACGTACGGAGTTGAGCTTTGGGGCTCGATTAAACCATCCAATTCATCACGTATCCAATCCTTACAATCCAAAATCCTTCGAAAAATCCTCAATGCACCTTACTTTGTCACCAATAAACTTATCCATAAAGATCTTAATGTTCCATATGTTGCAGATTTAGCCCAAACTAGATACCAATCCTTTCATAGTAACCTCCATAACCACTCAAATCCCCTAATTTCTCAACTTGCTTCCCACACCATTCCTGATAATCCTCCGAGGCGTCTGAAAAGAAGATGGCCCAGAGACCTTCTAGTGTAGAATTTTTATTAAAGTGCTACTGATGAGTAGTTCTTTACAAGTTTTGTCACGTTATTGTTATAGGTAACAGCATATTTACTTGATGTATAAATATTGTACAGTTGTAAATTTCAATAAATTGTTATTAAAAAAAAAAAAAAAAAAAAAATTGAAAAAAAAAAATACAAATAGTCAAAAATCACAAAACATCTTTGAGCTAATGAATTTCACATTGGTATACCCAAATTAGGACAAAATGATCTACAATCTACAATTTTCTGTCTGTTAATGGGATGTTAGAAAATATTATTGTACCATTTAATTAATTTTGATACCTGTACCCATTACTTTATTTCACTGTGAGCATAATGATTAATTTTTTTTTTAAATTAAAAAAAATATAGATGGTGTCTTGTCTCCCCAAGAGGTGGGTGCTGATTCCATATTTTATAAGGTACCATTCCATAATAACTCACAAGAGTACAGAATGACTTGTAAACAAGTTATTACTCACAGTATGCAGTTTTAATCTAGTACAATGTTTATGTATAAATTCTTTAAAAGTAATGAATAAATTAAATGAAAGACTGGTGGTAGAAATTATTTAAAAAATCTTATAATTGGGGTATATGCGAATATTTTCAACTAAAAATGAAGTACTTACAGCACTTTGAAATTTGCTTTCATTGTCCTCAAGTATCCCTTGTAAAAAACTGACATCAGAAAGTGCTCTGCTACGTCATCAAGATGATTTCCAAAAGCTAATACATTGTAATTTTTAGATTTTGCCAACTCAGTAAGTTGCTTATTTTTAAAGGAGGGAAAGTATACACTAGATCTTTTCATCTTCAATGAATTTTCATCCGAAACACCTAAAACATTATTTTTAAGAAAAATATTCTCCTATTATAAATAACTTCAATTAATGATTGAAAGATTGATTATTTAACTAAAATTAAGAAATTACAAAAAAAAAATTGTATTTACACTGACTGTAGAATAATTATTTATTTATAAAATACTCATCACCTTAAAAAGAAATTAGGCAAAATTGGGTTTCATTAGCTGGTTGAATAACATATAAATTAAATAGACAACTAAATTATACTAAAATAATTTTTATGAATAAAAAAGTAATAATGTAGACTTATTAAATTGCTATTTATTCATGTGAATATTCTTAAGTACAATACATTATCTTTTTTACACTTGAAACCTCAATTACATTCCCTTATATCACTTTAATCCAGTTGATTAAATAGAAATGTTGAACTATATGATATTGGTGAACATTTTTTGAGGGTTAGATCTAATTTTGAAAATACTACAGCTATGTAAAGAAAAAAGTTTTCAAAATAATCATGATTCTAGAAGGATTAAGGTGTACAATTTATTTGAGTGTGAAAGCAATCATGTGTTCAAGGAACTGCAATCTAATATATAATTGAAATTGAGTAAAGTAAATGTGGATATTCAACATAATAGCTGATCTGTTGTGATTTTAGACATTTCTGCTTAAATGCTCACAGAAATTTTTAATTGTGTATTTCAATGTATAATTTAAGAAACATATTTCAAGTTATCATGTTCTACGAAATGATTTACACACTAGGATAGGGAACACTATTCAGCAATGGTAGAACCAGTCAGTACAACACCTAGGAATATTATAAGTTCTGAAAGTGATTTTACCATCAAACAAGAGAACCTAACAAGATCTTTCAAAGTTGGTTACTCAGAAATACATGTTCAGAGCTCTTCTCATTCATAGGCAGCTCCATGAAACATCTACAACTAATGGAAAAGCCATCTTTAAATAAGATAAATATTTTAAATGAAAACCCATCAACAGAGAAGATCTGTTAACTGAAAACTATATACAAGACCAAAACAAGGATTACCAAGATGGACGAACACTAAATGCTGGAAAAATGGTTAGTTCAATACACTGAAGTAAAATTTGGTAAATATTTAATTCCAGCTGTTCACCTGTCTATCCATGAGAGAGGAGAAAATTTTCTCAAGGATGCTATTACAGTAAGTAGAATCCATGATAGAATGAATATAAGATTAACTCATATAACTCCTCAATATGCCTCCTCATCAATATTGATATAGCTCTATATCAATATCAAAAATTGTTTTACAGTGTAAATTGTTTTATTACCAAAACATGTAATAATATTTAATATGTCCAATTGTAAACTGTTAAATCATTTGAATAAAACTTTTATTATATTATTATATTATAATATCAAACATGTAGAACATTACACAGACACAGCACCCACACACTATAGACTAAGGACATACTCAGTACCTACACAAGGGTCAGTCACATTCCTTAGGGAGCTGCTTTGGAAGGGGAGCAAGTCAGTTTGTCCTTAGGAGGCAGCCTCTCTACATTTGTGAGCAGTGGGCTAAGAACCCACTTTTTTTTTTTTTTTTCAATTGGTGCAACAACCCATCACTCGGTCTTGGCCTCCTCAATCAGCTTCCGCCAATTTAATCAGTTAAGTGCAGCTGCTCTCCAATTCCTTACTCCGAGCAGGGTTCCACACCATCCAAGCTTAGGGCGACCTCTCGGCCATGTTCCATGTAGGCGCTCATTCAGAAGTTTATTTGGGATCTCATCTATTCCCATCCTTGCTACATGGCCTGCTCTGCAAAGTCTACCAATCCTCACAATTTTGCCAACATCAGGCAAATTTAAATTTCGGAATATTTTAAACCTATATCAACCTTGAGGACTTCAAGTTCTTCTAAATGAGCTGGACAAATTTAAAATTGATCTTACTGCTATTCAAGAATTCTGTTGGACCAGAAATGTGCAAATTGAAAAGTAATACACTGAATATAAATCAGTTGCCATCCAAGAACCTACACCTTTGGAATAGGTTTTATTGTATGAGGCCATACGAGATAATGGTTGGAAGAACCTATAAATTAATGCCTACACACTCATCGAGTCTGAGGAACATTCTAAAATTAAAGCCTTATCAGTTGCCATGCCCCAAAGGAGACAGCAACAGAGGAGAACAAGGATTTTTATGATACTCTTGGAAGAGCCTTCCATGCATGATCTCAATGTGACTCCAAGATCTTGATGAGTGATTTAAACATCCAGATAAGGAAGAAAGCAACAGTGATGGAAAGAAACTAATAAATTTTGTTGTATAAATTTGTTGTTGAAAGCACACTAATTCCAGGACGGATAATTCATAAGAGTGCCTGGGGATCCCCAGATGGTATTATGTTCAGTCAAATTGACCACATTCTCATCATTATGAGACATCGATGAAACCACACCAGAAAGCACTAGAAACAGAGGGACTAACTAATAAGAACAGAATTTTAGAGTTCTGGGATAAGATTGAAATAGCCATGGCTAAATTGGCTAATATTATTCTGGGTACCAAAGAATGTAAAGAAAGATCATGGTCCGACAAAGAATACTGTTTCTGATTTGTTCAATATGATTTTGATCTTGATGGGTAAGACTAAATTGGAATGCTACCAGGAGGGGACATCAAGAAATAATGAGAAAGACATGAGAGCTCTGATTTTTTTTTTCTCATGCAGAGCACATTGTTTCATCTCTCCTGATTAGAGTAACTTAAAGGTATTGAGGAGTAAACCCAAAGGCTGCTCCAGGCTAAAAGGGGTGAGAAAAAGCCATGACACCATGACAGCTTTATGCAAGACACCAGAAGACTGCACCTCAAATCAACCTGCATTTAAACATCACCACCCAACTGCATTAATTAACTTTGTTTTTGAAAGATAGACAGTGAATGTTATTATTCTGTTATGTAAAAATGGTTGGTTTGGTTCTAGATAAAATTACAGAAATTTTATTTATTTTGCTGCATTATTTTTTCAATATTACAATCAATTATTAGAATCCAATAGGCCTAAAGTATACCATAGATATATTATAACAATCCATTTACAAAAAAAAGACAGACATTCTTATCATTCAAGAACCTTTAATGAGAAGGCCGACTATATTGGAATGAGAGTCGCAGAGAGACTGGTGCAGAAGGTTATACTTTTGATTCTTAACTAGGTCTACTACTATTTATTTCACAGCAATCTCACAAAATAAATTTTGATGCTCCCATTCTGGTCAAGAGTGTGCAACATCCTCATGGTAGCTCTTAAGGGATTGGCGAAAAGTCCCCCTCACTTATTAGATTAGTTTCCCCCATCAATACTTGTACAAGATACAGTAACAAGACACAAGGTTATAGCAACTTTAAATATTTTCAATCCAGCAATTAATTTAATTGCTATATTTAAAAGCAATATTGATTCAACAATAAATGATTTAGATTTATTCTGCATTGATTTAACAAATGAAAATTTTTGTTTCACTGTCACAAAACTAATTATTCTTGATGTGGAAATGGCAATCAGAGATAGCAGGTTAAAAATAAGATAAATCCCACAGTGGTCAGCTTACCATCAGGCGAATTAAGATGAAGGAGAACCTCTAAGAGACAAGCAACTAAAGCTAATCCAGAAAGTACAGGAAAGGATGATATCAGAGGTTTGGAACACAAGGTCTAATTTGTTCTATTTTAAATAAGACTTCCAAGTTAAATAGGGCAATGAAAGAGGCATAATGCTTTTTCAGGTTGCAAAACCAGATAATGACTAATATTATCCTAAATTGGATTAGCTCCTACAACGAAAACACAATATAGGACCATTAAGTGGGATTTAGAAGAGGAAACAGCACTCTAGACCACATCTTCATTCTAAAGCAGGCACTCAAAAAGTGAAGGAACTAGACCTTATAGGTCAATTTCAAACCAGCTGATGACGCCATGGACAGAAATGGTCTTTGGAAGATCAAGATTGATCTGAGTGTCCTAGGATAGTTGCTAAAATTGACACACACTGATAATATAACAATCCTTGGAAGCAAGCAAGGTGACATTGAGAAACTCACTGAAGCTCTGAAAATGGATAACAAATAAATGACGAAATAACAAAGTACAAGGTTGCGAACTTAAAAGTCCACCTGAATGATAGGATCTATATAAGTGGATAATCATTCCCAAAAGTAGATAGATTCAAGCAGTTCAAAGCTCCATATTAACCCCTGTTTATGATTATCTGACTGAGATAGACCAGCTTGTACTAACATATATATATTAAAATAAGAACATAGTTCATTAACCAAACAGATTTAAAATTTTTAATTTTTTTAATTAAATTTTGTATATTATTAATGATTTAAGTTTACATACTCCAAATATAATCCAGATTACTTACTTTTTTCTTCAAAATATATATCGATTCCCAAAGGTTCTAAATAAGAAACAACACTACTGGTTTTTAAAGAATGTTCCACAAAAACTCCAAGGGAGAAAATTTTTCCCTTAGAAGAAGAATAATACTGATACTGATGTAAAGCATGAAGAAGTAAAAATGATTCTCTCCTGTTTGTCAAGCTAATCATCACATGGTCACCTTCCTTAATCATATCAAATTCTTTAATCCCCTGAACAAAAGGAAAAAATTGCTTGTAAAATTATATCAATTATCTTATTTAGTTAGCTACGGTAAAACAATGATATACCATAAAAAGAGATAACAGAAAGTAATTTAAAAAAATATTTTATGAATGCTTTGAGACAATTTCATTGGCTTTTCAGTGAAAAATGAAATCACATAAAACTGATAACAGTCAGAAGCTCTGTTATAATAGGCTACTATTATCAAAGAAGTCTTCTTATTAAAGAGATTAAATTGGCTATTCCTATCCTTATGTCAACAATACTTCTTTATTTTATAGTTCTCTATTTACACAAAACCTTTCTAACTTAGCTAAGTGTTCACTTTAAAGTCATCAGTAAGTTTTCATAAAATAAAATCCTCCCATTCTGATCTCAACCTAACTCCCATCTATGCAAGGAAATCATTTATTCCTAGTGCATCCAATTTCTAGAGCTCCCTCCCGATCACCATACACCACTCTCACCATTATCCATCTTCCCTTACTAACTAAATATCAATTTAAGAGATTCAAAGAGGAACAGAATATACAAGAGATACGGGTGTAATAGAATGAAAAATTAATGTTCATTTGAGTATTATTATTTGCTATTATACCAAAATTTATTTTTTATCTAACAGCTTTAACATCTGTGTTTATTATTATTTTATAGAAATTTTATTATTACCTGATGGGCAGGTGAGCCCCATCAGCCGACAGGTGGCGACTCATCCCAGGCATATGGCTGGCAACCATACCCCATACCCCAGTAGATTTCAGTCTTAAAAGTCAAGTTGTTCACTGACTTAAGTCAGCGTGGACTGTCAAGCTTAGAAAGCAGTACAAAAAAAAAATTATAAAAATAATTTGATTATCAATACTATTACTTTCATTTAATTGTATAAATAATTCTTTTTAACACATTATGGTTCGACTTTTCATGCCAGTGTATTATGGCTGGAGTGGGTAATGTATTGAAAGATGTGCATGGATTTAATTGTAATGAAAAAATCACTATACATTTATTTATTTTATTATTAATTATGTATTTATAAATCCCCTGTGGGATCAGGGATAGAATAGACCCAAAGTGTTCAACCACTTGTCATAAAAGGCGACTAAAGGGACAACTGCCCGTTGACCTCTTACTTATTTCCTACCCATCCCTAATACCTATCCACTCCACTTATTAACGACAATGGCAAAGAAAAGGACTACAATATTTTGCTATCTGAAATGTAAGGAGTTTACTTAAGTCCGGAGCTGCCAAGGAATTAGAGAGTGAATTACTCCGATATAGGGCAGATGTAGCAGCCCTACATGAGATAAGATAGTGGGATACAGGATGGATAAAACTAAATGAATATACAATTATAAACAGTGGCAATAAGAGGAAAGTTTTGGGAACAGGTTTTGCTCTTAAAAACTCCCTCCGACATGCGCTTATTGGTTTTGTAGCCATCGATGAAAGAATATGTTCAATAAGACTGAAAGGGAGTTTCTGTAACATTGCTATAATCAATGTTTGTGCTCCAACTGAAGAAAAAGAAGAAGAGGAGAAGGATGCCCTTTTATGGACTGCTGGAAAGAAGTTATAATAAACTCCCCAAGTATGACACACGGATAATCTTGGGTGACTTTAATGCTAAAATCGGAACAGAAGAAACTTATACTCCAACTATAGGAAGGCACAGCAAGCATGAAGAGTGCAGTGACAATGGTTTAAGGTTATTGTATTTTGCGATAACCCAAAATATGCGAATAAGTAGTACATATTTTGCCCACTAAGAAATCTATAAGGAGACATGGGTATCACCAAATACAAAGACCAGAAACGAAATCGATCATGCTCTCCTTAATAAAAGACGAGCCAGTCACATCTATGATGTACGCAGCTTTACGAGGTGCTGATTGTGATTCAGACTATTTTTTTGTTAGGGTCAAATATAAACAGAAAATTGCAATTCAGAAATATGGTGCTACCCAAAGAACTACGTCATTAAATCTTGAAAAGTTAAAGGAGCCGGAAACAGAGTGCATCTTTGAGGAAAAAGTCACAAAAGCTTTCAGGGATCATATACCGGAGGAGGCTACAGGAAAGTGGAAATATATAAAGTCAACTCTTAGAAATGCTGCAGAGACAATCATTGGACTTAGGGCAAGCAGGAGTAGAAATGATTGGTTCGACGAAGAATGCAAGAAGGTATTGCTTGAACGAAATGAAGCCAGAATGAAGATGCTCAATTGAAGAGGAGTATGCACGGAAAGGGAAAAAGAAAAGAGCAATGTGCCGAAATAAAAAGAGACTGTGGAAGGCAAAGAGGCTGCAATAGGTACAGAAGAACTTCTCAGCTAAAGAAAGCAGAAAGTTTTATAAGGGGGTCAGAAACCTCAAGTCAGGTTTTAAGCCCAGACTGAAATTTTGTAAGGATAAGAGTGGGAATCTTGTAGGAGATGAGTCACTTGCCCTTGATGTATGGGCTGAACATTTTCAGAATCTCCTTAATCCCCAGGTAAATGAATCACCTGGAAGACATATGGAAAACCACACGGAGGAATATGCGGATGAGGAAACTCCAACTGAGAAAGAGGAGATTGCCAAAATTATACAATCTCTTCACAATGATAAGGCCCCTGGGATTGATCAACTACAAGGAGAGTTGCACAAGTTTGGCTACTGATGAGATGTACAATTTAATCTATCATATTTGGATCACTGAACAAATGCCTCAGGAATGGAGTACGGCAATATTATGTCCAATATATAAAAAAGGTGACAGACTAGACTGTAAAAACTACAGAGTTATAGCACTCCTTAGTGTCACCTATAAAGCCTTATCTGTAGAAATAAATAAAAGGATGCTGAAATGGGTGGAAAGGCTAGTTGGGGAATATCAGAGTAGTTTTAGGCCTGGCAGATTCACAATTGACCATATATTCTCACTGAGGACATTCTTGGAGAAAGCACATGAATTTAATATAGATCTCCACCATATATTTGTGGATTTTCAAGAGGCCTACGACAGGATGGATAGAGGAGAAATACTGAATACCATGCAAACATCAGGAGTACCAAGAAAATAACTTGTGCAGCTTGCAAGGATGACCATATCAAACACAACGTGCTGAGTGAAAATACAGAACGATGCCTCCAGGGTTATTAATTTATCAAATGTTCTTAGACAAGGTGATCCACAGTCTCCCACCCTGTTTAAAAATGTTTGTAAATGACAGCGAGATCCTTTAGAACAAACCCAGGAGGGACAATAATGAATAGATTAACTCAGCATATGGCCTATGCTGCTAATGTGGTTATCACAGGCAGAACTCTTACATCGATGTCTGGTGCATTCCAAGTATTCCAGGAAGCGGTGCATAAATCTGGCCTTCATATCAATATAGGAAAGACCAAATACATGTAGTTTTCTAGAAATAAACGACAAAAAAATCCATACTTTGAGATCTGCCACCCGGTTTTTGAAAACATCAATAGTTTTAGATATCTTGGGTCGGTTGTCATGGCAAAAAATTAAATGAGGGAAGAAATAAAATCAAGACTGGCAGCTGGCATGTGAAATGTTTGTATGCACTGCAGAAGGCTCTCCGTCGGCGGAATCTCTCCCGTGAAGCCAAGCTTATCATATGTTGAACAACCATCTGGCCAGTGGTAACGTATGGTAGTGAAACATGGGTCCTGACACAAGAAAATGAAAAAAATCATTAAGGTGTGGGAAAGAAAAGTCCGACGAATGATATTTAGACCAATGAATGAATCAGGACAATGGCGTTCCAGAAAAAACAAAGAACTAATGGCCATGTATGGTAAACTCGATATAGTAGTATTCATCAAGGTGGCTAGAATACGATGGCTTGGCCATGTTGAAAGAATACCAGCCGATTGTCTACCAAAGAGGTTACTGTATCAAATGCCGGATGGAAGCCGAACAAAGGGAAGATCACATTTGAGATGGCTCAATGATGTCAAGGGTCACCTGCGCATGATGGGAGTGAGAAGATGGAGAAGGTATGCTGCTGACAGGAACGAGTGGATGAGGATAGTTTCGGAGGCCAAGGTCCTGCATGGGCTGTAGAGCCAGAGTATAGATATAGATGTATTTATAATAGTTTAAAACTGTAAAAAAAAAAAAAATGTTCAAAATAACATATCTATTGCTCGTGAAGCAACTATCCATTGGTAGCACTTCAATAAATGTTCTATATGAGAAAATCCCAAGTTCATCTTCCTTTCAGATACCTCGGAGGGATGTCGGGAATAGGATGGGAAGCGAGTTGTGAGACCAGTGAATTTGAATGGTTATGGAGTTTACTATGAAAGGATATGTATAAATAAAGCAACAAATGGAACGTTGAGCTCTTCATGAATTATTTTATTTTAGATGAAATAAGGAGGATTAAGGATATTTTGAAGGATTTTAGATTGCAAGGATTGGATACAAGATGAATTAGATGGTTTAGCAGAGCTGTAGGTCTCAACTGTGTATTTGAAATAAGTCATGTAAATAGGTATTTAGTCTCATCTATTCAAGAAAATCATTTATTGCTAGAGCATCCAATTTTTATAACTCCCCCCGATCATAATACGCCACTCTTGCCATTCTCCCTCTTCCCTTACTAACTAAATATCCAATCTAAGAGATTCAAAGAGGAACAGAATATACAAGAGATATGGGTGTAATTTATAAAATAAGTCTTTTTTAATTAATTGACATCTTAGAGCATTTGTTTAGTAAATGTTGAAGAAGTCAACAACTACAAGCAGTTTCTTGTTGCTATACTATACAAAAGAAAAAAAAAAAAAGCTTTAAATGTTTATCAAACTTTTATTTTATTTTCTTATAATTTATTCTTTATCGTTATTATAAAAAATTAAGGCACTTTCTAAAGAACTGAGTATAAAATTTAAGGTTCTTTACCAGAAAATATAAAAAAATTAAAAAGGAAAATTTCAATTAACAAATAATCAACAAAGTAAATAATTAAGACTAATAAAATATTTACCTCTATGATAAAGAACCACATAAAACAATTTTAATAAACACAAACAAACATTAGTGACCCATAAAACTTTACTTCCCTCATTCAACTACCCATCTATAAGTTTAGCAAGTTCCAAATATTTTCTTATTTTTTTCTGCTCTTGTGGATAATAGGTTCAATCACTTCACACTATCTATCTTTATTTCTATCTATCCACTATTATCTTTTTTATCTATAATTCTGACCATTTCAATCCTTTTTGTTTACATTACCAATTAATAGATATTACCCAACCAGAACCAAAATTGGTAAATTTAAAAGTTTAATATCTTCCTATATTTCCAAAAATCCAAAGCAGTCATTTGGTTTTCTTGTAAAAAATAATACTAATAAAATTAAGTTTTCTGCACTTATTTAAAAAAAAAACTTTTTTTATTTTTATTTGTCCAAAGAACACCCTGAATGACTTTTGATAAAAAAAAAACTGAATTAAAAAAATAATAAATAGATTACAAGTATATTTGTACCTTCTTTAAATTGTGAGCAACAATTTTTATTTTTTATTGAGCTATTTTAAATAAGAATACAATATGTTAAATAATGTTACAATTGTTAAATAAGAATACAATTTTACAAAATATGTCAAAAAATAAATTCAAATTATATTTAAATATAATTATATTTAATATAATTTTATGTATATTCAACAGGTATAGACATGTATTTATTTCTTTAGGGTTTTTCTCAACAATGCATTGAATCTGTGACATTTAATGTTGAAAAAAAGAGGCTGTTTTTATAAAAAATCTAAATAAAATGGCTCATAAAATACATCCTGTTGCTAATATTTAAAAAAAGACAAACTCATGCTTCTAATTCATTTCTTTTTTTAAAGGTTTTTTTGAATGGAAATAAATATGAAAAACTTTTTTTTTTATAAGTATAAAAAATATAATAGGACTTCCACACCTACAGGGTGAGTATCTCTTAGTGTAAAAAAAAAAAATTGAGTGAAACTAGATCAAAAATGTAACAAAATGCCGCAGATCTCACCTTTCTATTCCAATCCATTGCAGATATAAGAAAAATCAAAGAATTTTTTGAGGAAACCACGTTTTTTTCCATAACAGCTGTAATATCTTCATTTTATATAAATATTTTTCAAATTTTGCACCACATTTTCGGATTTAGCATTAAATTTTCTATAATAACTGCGTATTTGTAACCTTGAATTTTACAAACTTGGTATCCAGAGAAAAGCTTGATCTACACCTTATTTGGGGAAGTCACAATGTCTTAAATTACTTCAACGCTCACCATTTTTCGAAAATACTATCCACAAAACGTCAAATCTCACAAAAACTTGCAAATTTAATAAGCTTTCGAATGATATGTTAAACATAATGATTTTATTTCGATTTCATGGAGAAATTTACTTTTGAAAAACCCATGTTGCCCTTATTTGGCATGCAAATCAGTTACTTGTGTAAATAAAACATTATGACAATCCCTTAATGGAAATGTGCATTTTAAGCATAATAAACTCTTCATTGGATTAAAAATAAAAGAAAAAAAATATTGTTTAGTAAAAAATAAAGGGAAACTGTCAATAAAGCGACACCAGATCAGAGGATCTTATGTTATTACATTTATTTATTTATTACTATAATTTAGGATTTATTTTATTAGATTTTCAATATAAGGTTAAAAACTCAATGATTATGGACATGGACCTCAATTTTGCTATTAGCTTCTGAAAGCAGATGATATTAAAGAATACCGCTTATTGCGATGAATTTATGGGTAGATGAGTCTGTTTTTACAGGGGAAGGCATTTCAACCGTTCCATGTGGAGTATCTATGGTTTATTCATATTGTACTGCTGTCGAATATTGTTGAAAAATCATAGTTTGCCCAACAGATTGAATGATGAGATTACTAAGATTTGTTACGAAATATCCTACCATAACTTCATCACAATATTCCACCTGAAATTTGGCAAAATATGATTTTCCAATACCATGGTGCCCCTCCACATTATTCAAAAGCAATATAAATATAAACCAACAATATACATGGAACGGGAAATGCCTTCCCCTGTAAAAACAGACTCATCTACCCATCACTGCAAGAAGTGGTATTCTTTAATATCATCTACTTTCAGAAGCTAATAGCAAAATTGAGGTCCATGTCCATAATCATTGAGTTTTAAACCTTACATCGAAAATCAAATAAAATAAATCCTAAATTATACTAATAAATAAATAAATGTAAAAACATAAGATCCTCTGATCTAGTGTCGCTTTATTGGCAGTTTTCCTTTACTTTCTATTAAACAATAATTTTTTTTCTTTGCTTTTTAATCCAATGAAGAGTTTATTATGCTTAAAATGCACATTTCCATGAAGGGGTTGTCATATTGTTTTATTTACACAAGTAACTGATTTGCATGCCAAATGAGGGCAACATGTTTTTTCGGTTTCAAAAGTAAATTTCTCCATGAAATCGAAATAAAATCATTACGTTTAACATATCATTCGAAAGCTTATTAAATTTGCAAGTTTTTGTGAGATTTGACGTTTTGTGGATAGTATTTTCGAAAAATGGTGAGCGTTGAAGTAATATAAGGCATTGTGACTTCCCCAAATAAGGTGTAGATCAAGCTGTTCTCTGGATACCAAGTTTGTAAAATTCAAGTTTACAAATACACAGCTATTATAGAAAATTTAATGCTAAATCTGAAAATGTGGTGCAAAATTTGAAAAATATTTATACAAAATGAAGATATTACAGCTTTTATGGAAAAAAACGTGGTTTCCTCAAAACAGTTTTTGATTTATCGTTTATCTGCAACGGATTGGAATATAAAGGTGAGGTTTGCGGCATTTTGCTACATTTTTGATCTAGTGATCACTCAATTTTTTTTTTTACACTAAGAGATACTCACCCTGTATCTATAAACCAACATGGAGTATAACTTGATATAAAACTGACATATAATTCATATTTTTAACCGAATAAAATCTGCATTGTAAATTCTCACATCACAATAGCCAAAAACATTTTTTTTTTTTTTTACCTATAGATGAAGAACTTAAACTGTCTGAGTGATAAGTTTCACCAACAAATTTGCAAATATTATGATATTTTTGTATATAAAAAAACAATTCTATCATCACAACATAAATGGGAAGAAAATGAGCCTTACCTCACAAGTTGGATTCCAAACATTTTTGGGAGGTAAATGCCAGAGTACTGCATTTGATAATTTTTTTGGAACTCCAATTAATTTCATCTCTCCAAGACAATTCTTTTTTTCAGTTGTTATAAGACTAATTGAAGTAGACATTATTTCACTCAATTCAGAAGATGATGAATCTCTGTCTGCCAGATTAATACCACTGTCTTGCGAACTAATAATATTCTTTAGACTTGCATTTGTATCTGGAATGACTTGAATTTCTGAGAAATTTTCATTTCTCATAGTTGATTTATCTTCAGTATGGGTAGGTGTTGGATAAATTAATCCATCTACAGCATTTACAACATCCCTGAACTCTGATTTCATTTCAGACACAACATCAGAAGTAAATCCAACTAAGTATTCAGAAAATCGTTCAGCTGAAATTGTGGTAGACAAGTTACTATGTGCAGAGCAAGATTTTGAAGAAATCAATTGTTTTTGTGCTATTGCATTTGATTGTAATGAACAAGTACTTCCATCTTCATTATTTGGCAATGAAAATGCTTTTCGCTTATAAATATTATGATGTTCAATACTGCCTCTTTTATCAGATAAGTGTCCATTATAATCAGATTCATTATTTTCAGACAAAACATCTTCAACTTGAGCAATGACTTCTCTCAATTCGGACTTGATTTCAGTAGCTAGTTCTTTAGTAACCCCTTCAACATAAACCTATAAAATAATACTTTTCAATTGAAAATGATCATTTAAAAAAAAAAATGTATATATACTAAATAAAAAAGTTTTTTTATCATTCAGTGTTTCTATAATGTTTCAATAATTTCTATACACACATTTCTACACTTTATTCAAACACAAATAATTAAGAAAGTTTACAATTTATATAAATAAACTATTTTCATTGATTGATGTGATATTGGGTTGTCCGGCAAATAATGCAGGCTTTCTTGTATTCTTTAAATTAACCCTCTTTGTAATAAACTGTTCATATATAAAAAATTATTTTTTGTATGGATGTCAATATTTATTATTCCACTACTAAACGAAAATGTTTCGCTTACCTCATCACCATTTCACTACTAGGAAATAATTCAGTCTTTAATCACAAATATATTATTTTCATATAATTTAATTTTACAAGTTTAAACTCGAGTGGAACAAGGCTCAAAGTGCAGGGCAACAATAGTGGGGATGTGTGCACCATTCTACAATGTTTAAATACATTTTGAGAGGAATGATACAGTCTTGAAGATAAGAAGGTTCATGGCAAGACTTCTCCCCTGGATGAAGATATTCTGCAAGCTTTGGAGGATGAAAATCCCAGAACTGTTCTGGAGAAAACTTCTAGAGAAAATAACAGTTAGCAAATCAAACAATGTTGATCATATCAAGGCAATTCAAGGAGCTCAAGCATAGAACAGCCACAAAAGAAATTGCTATGAAGGGTTTTGTCATTATGAAATTGTTTACTTAGTTGTTAGTATCTGCATCAACCAATTTCCCTACTCTCTAGACCTCTAGCCTACCAAATACCATTTTTTTCTGAACCTTGACCACTTTTTAAACAATAAAAAATGTTGATCAAAATTCTATTAAGAGAAGCCAACATGACAGTTGAGAGAAATGAAACTTATTTTGATTAATAAAAACATTTTCTAATTATTTATTTAACATTTTTATTTAAAAAACATTAACCTACATTAATTTCCAGACAACTGCATAGTATGAGCAAGCCAGGGATTACTTTATGCATCTGCTGTTCCAATAATAATATAATAATTTAGAATTTCCATAATAGTAGAATTGATCTATCTGCCTGCAACTGAAATTTCTCAACTATTCATTGAATAAATGACTCTAAATGGAGCTAGAGTGGAGGATTGATGATGGAATCAATGTAATAAAAAATATCCTGAAGTGTTGGATTAGTAATGAAAATATCACAAGAATAAATGATATATCCTATATTCCAATGAAGATTGAACTTCTTTCAGAAAGCCTATAGGTTCAAATAGTTTATAAATTCACATTATATTAATATGATAACATTTTATTACATTTAAGGTAGTATTAGGAATTGATCCTTCTGTACCATTATCTTATTGTTCCTAACATCATGCATACCTTAACTGTTTAATTGTACTGATGCAATTCTGGTTGGGTAATAAAAAAAATATAACTCTAATATTTTTAGCTTATTTTACATTTTGTTAAATTGCATAAGTTTATATACCAGACATCTATAGGCTAATAATTTATCTTACAGGAAGGTCATAATAATATTGACTATCAGTATATTTAATTCAAAAATTTTAATAATAATAGTAAATAACTAAAGCAAGTGTCTCAATAATTTCTCAAGAATCATAAAAATATTTTCACTATGTATTTTTGTTCAGTTATTTACTTGGTTTTAAAACCTAGTGTCTAAATACTATAAGAAGATACTGTTAGATGGAATTGATAGATATAGATAGAATTGAATCATTAAAGTGACTTACCAAATCTGGGGTATTTCTTAAACAGGGAGGTGGTGTTGCTGCCCGAAACTCATCCCCTAGGATTATAAGTAAAGAATAACAGAGTAATACATAAATATGGTATATTATATTAAATAGGCTTTTTCAAATTGTTATTTGATTTTTGTTTGTGATACAAAGCATTAACTTATATATAAGTATTTAAAATTTATTGTTACTGGTTAAATGGAGAATTGAATGATTACTACCCAGGAAAATCGAAGTTATGTGGTATATATATATATATATATATATATATATATATATATATATATATATATATATATATATGTATATATAAGTTATATCTAACACTTTCACTAAGATCTTAAACACAAAAGTCCTTCAATATCAGCAAAACAATTAACAATATTTATCTTTTTTTCCAACTACCTAAAATTTTATGAAAAACTCAGTATCTTTGAAAATTCTTCAGGATCAAGCTGTGAGTGTTCTCTAATTTGTAGAATGTTATGTTATTTTACTTACTGTATATTTAACAATCATCTATGTACATAGTGTCATTATTATATAATTGTTTTTCTTCATCTCATTATGTCTCTGACCAAATTTAATTTATTTATACCTGTACTTATCTGTTATTCTTAAGGGACTTTGTCCCAGAGTAAAATTATTTTTCTATTTTATTCTGTATATACGTATATATGTATATATATATATATATATATATATATATATATATATATATATATATATATATATATATATATATATATAAAACTCCTCCATAGCCGGTCTCAAGCCCGTGTTGTGAAAGGAGGAGGGCTGACCCCTCCCCCCCCCACCTCTTGTTAAAAATTTATTGGTTACTCAAACTCTACAACAAGGCCTGATAGTCGGCAAGGACCCGGCTCTCCGAATAAGGACTTCAAAATTGAAACTTGGAATGTGAGGACCCTATGCAGACCTGGAGCATTGCATGAGCTAGAAACGAAATTGGAGAAAATGAAAATTGACATCACGGCTGTGCAAGAGGTGAGCCCGTGACTGGCCAAGGTGTAATAAAAGGCAAGAACGTCACGAGTTTGGTACAGCTTTTCTGGTGTTCAGGAAATTGAAATCTGCCATATTAGACTTCAAGCCTATTAATGAACGTATATGCAGGTTAAGAATAAAGGAAATAATGCGCAACATCTCAATTATAAATGTTCACGCACTGACACAGGAGAAGAGCGAAGAAGAAAAAGACCAATTCTATGATAACCTCGAGGGTGAAATCAGGAGGTGCCCAGGTTATGGCCTTAAAATGATTATAGGGGACTTTAATGCACAAGTCAGTAATGAGGAAGATGCATGGCTTACGGTTGGTAGGCATAGTTTGCATCGAGTGACCAATAATAATGGAGAGCGCATGATTAACCTTGCAGCATCTTTTTCACTTACTATTATGAGCACCTACTTTCCCCCTAAAATGCAGCACATAGCGTTAACCGAACGGATCTGTCTCTCAAATAGACATGTGTTGGTAGATAGCAGTCATTTTACAATATGATCAATGATGTAAGATCTTTAAGAGGCCCAGACGTTGATTCAGATCATTTTCTGTTAGTTGTAGGATCCGGAAAAGGTTTAGGACTAACTACAGAAAGAAGAGTGCCAACACAAATGGTATAGAGAGAAACTTAAGAATGAAAAAGTCAGACAACGCTTTGAGGAACGAGCTCAAGAGGGAATTAACAACATTCCAGCCGTTGTTGGGGGAAAGCTAGTTGAGCAGGAATGGGAAGATTTAAAGAAAGCCATCATAAAAGCAGCAAAAGAATATTGTAAAGCAGACAAGAGGCAGACAGTACCCGCATGGTTTGACTCTGAATACGAGATGGCAATCAAATATCGCAATGAGAAAATTAATGCATTCATATATAGGGTAACATGGCAAAGCTGTAAATAATATCAGGATGCAAGAAAATTTGACAAGATAATGATAAAAAGAAAGAAAAGGCAAGCCCTGAGCAGGAAGATTGAAGGCATTGAGATGTCTCGGAAGGACAATGGAGTACAAAAGTTTTTCAAAGAAGTGAAAGAAATCCGAATTGGATTCCAAGGCAGTAATGTAGTCAAAGACGAAGATGGTCAGCTCCTCGTAAGAGAAGAAGGTATAGTAAGCAGATGGAAGCGGCATTTTCAAGGACTACTTAATCCAGCCATTGAATATTCATCCGAACAGAGAGTCAGTTTAGATGAAGATGTAATGTAATATGGACGAAATACTTCCTCCCGATAAGCTAGATATTAAGACCAGACGGAATAGCAACTGAGTTTTTGAAGGCGGGCGGAGACACTTTGAAAAATGAAATTCGCTCTTAAATTAGCCCAAATCCGGAGGTTGCAGTATTTCTCCTCATTGAAATATCTCAAGTTATAGCTGACCTCGGATTTTTTCATTCGCATACGTTTTTGTCCACTTAATTCTGGAGTAAATTCAATGTTATATGCATGGATAAAAAGCAGAATGTATGCTGATTCTTGTGATGCTATTGCTATTGTAATCGGCTGAACACAGCAGTTGTTATGGCCTTTAGAAAGTGTTGATGGAATCTCAACTTCAAAATTTTAACCCCCTCGAAAGGAGTAAATAATCAATATTTTTTGATTTTGATAAAATTTCACATATAAGCGTTTTATGGTGCGTTAAATCGAGATTTGAGGTCAGTTGTTCATGAAAAAAAGTTTTCACTGATTTACAGTGGATTTCCTTGGAAATTTGTCATTTTTTTGGAGTTTTTGGGCACTCTAAAGGTGGGTAGTGTTATGAGCATAACGAAAGTATTTTTATTTAAAATAGCATACATAACTACAATTAAACGTGAAACAATCATTCCCTATATCGAAATAATTTAAAGGAAATTTAATTAGCTTTAATTTGAGACCTAAAAGATGCCCGTAGATGTAATAGTCTTCAAAGAAAGAGGAAAAGATTGGAAAATCGGGCTTGGAGAGAAAATCATATAAACTTGTTTGACATGTGTGTGAGTCTGTAGCAAATAACCTATTTTATTTTTAATTTATTAATATATACATATAGGTATCTATTTCTTTATTTAAAAAGATGTATCAGTACTAGACATTTTGCTGTGAGGAAAGTTCCGCTCTGCGTTTCTCCACGAAAACTCATTTATAGGTACTCTTTTAGCTATAACTCCGAAACTATTTGTTCGATTAAAAATTTATTTGTTTCATCTGAAAGCTGGTTAAATTTACTATTAGCGCCTGTACATAATCAAGTCCCGTAAACTACCCATGCCATTACGCTAAATACCGCTAACTGTTGTAAAATTCAACATTTTTTGGCACACTTTTCTATAACTCCTAAAATATTTGTCCAATCCCAAATTCTTTTTTTTCATATAAAAGCTAAATGAATTTACAATCAGATCATATATATGAAATTTCTATTAAGTTCCGTAAAATACCCAAGCCAGCACGCTAAATTTTCTTGTTTTGGCAAAATGTGACGATTTTGACATGTTCAGTGACCCAGGGTGAGTATTTTACGGAATTTCATATACAGGATATGATATTTAATTTAATTAGCTTTGATATGAACAAATGAAATTTGGGATCGGAAAAATATTTTTGGAGTTATAGCGAAAAAATGAAAATAAGATATATATTTACGCTTATTAATAATCCATGTTTCGTAGGCGTATGTGGTTACCGGTTGTACTAGTGTTTTGTACAGTCTGATCTTGGTTGTGCGGCAGGTGAGTCTACTCTTCATAATGCTTTGAATAGAGAAGAAGGCTCTGTTCTCTGATATAATGTTACTTTTAATTTCTCATCTTCATCGAAATGTTCGTTTATCCAAGCTACTAAATATTGGAAACTTGTTACAGTTTCAAACATGTGGCCTCCCACACAGTAAAAATGCTGTGGACGAGCAGGTTTCCTCCTTCTCAATACCATAATTTTGGATTTCTTCTCGTTTATATGTAGTCCCATCATTCTTGCTTCTATATCCATTTTATGCAGAGCTTCTGACGCATAAACTATCGCATTGAGCAGCCGGCAATAACCACGTCGTCCGCGTACTCTAATATCTGACGGAGATTGTTAAAAATTGTGCTTCTGGTGTCGAAACCCGTTCTTTTTACTACTGCATGTAACACTATATTGGAAAGGAGAAGTGCTAACGTGTCTCCTTGTCTCAGTCCGTAATCTACTGGAAAAGGCTCGGTTTTTGCCTGGTTCATTTTAATCCTCGCAGACGTGGTCTTCATGGTGCACATAGTGAGCCTAATGAGCTTGCTTGGTATATTCATCTCTTTCATGGCTCTATACAGCTCAGCACGGTTGAAGTAATCGTGGGCTGCCTAGAAGTCTACCAACAGCAACCACATTGTTTGATTGTATTCCTTCATTTTCTCGCACATCTGTTTCACTGAGAAAATTTGATCGAGAAGTTGATCGTTTGGGTCTGAAACCTCACTGGTATTTACCCAAATTATCTTCTGCATGCGCGATGAGCCGGTTATGTAAAGCTATTGAGAAGACTTTGTACGCTGTATTCTGTAGACTTATCCCCCGATGATTTCCGCACTCTGTCTTATCTCCTTTTTTCTTGTATATTGGGACTATGATTGATTCATTCCATTTAGCAGGAAGCTCCTCTTTTTCCCGAAAGCTTGATACTAAAGAGCGAATTTCATTTTTCAAAGTGTCTCCGCCCGTCTTCAAAAACTCAGTTGCTATTCCGTCTGGAACGGGAGCATTGTGATTCTTCAGTTTTTGAAAAATGATCTTAATATCTAGCTTATCGGGAGGAAGTATTTCGTCCATATTACATTACATCTTCATCTAAACTGACTCTCTGTTCGGATGAATCTTCAATGGCTGGATTAAGTAGTCCTTGAAAATGCCGCTTCCATCTACTTACTATATCTTCTTCTCTCACGAGGAGCTGACCATCTTCGTCTTTAACTACATTACTGCCTTGGAATCCAATTCGGATTTCTTTCACTTCTTTGAAAAACTTTTGTACTCCATTGTCCTTCCGAGACATCTCAATGCCTTCAATCTTCCTGCTCAGGGCTTGCCTTTTCTTTCTTTTTATCATTATCTTGTCAAATTTTCTTTAGTAGAACTGAAGAATGAGACTTATTATGAAAAGTCAAGAAAGGGTATTAGAAAAAAAAACAGAATGATACATTTACCAAATATTGAAATAAAATGAAAATAAATACATAAAATTAAGGACATAATACTAAGAAATAATAAACTTAATACTAAGAAATAATAGAATTAAATTATAGTATAAATAAATATTATATGCACGTTAAAATATTACAATCAAAATAAATCTTAAGGTAAAAAAATTTAAAATAAAGTAAGAAAATAGAAAAATGAGAATGGGTCGGTAATCTTTTTCAGATGATGGATTAGGAACTTAATTTAAGGGAAGTACGAGAGATTTTTTCCAGGCAGATGGAAATATCGAGTTCTGGGTAGAGAAATTATAAATGTGGAGGAGAGGTGCTAGGATTATTGGAAGGCACAGTTTAATAAGACTTACTGGGATCCCATCTGGCCCTAAGGATTTGCAACACGATTTCATCACAGCGTCTATTAGCTGGGAGGGGTCAATATAGAAAAAGAAGAATTTATCAGAATCAAAGTCTCTATTATTCAACTTATAAGCTGGAAAAGAAAAGGGATAATCAGATGATGTGAAATACTTATTGAGTTTGACTGTAGTGATAGGTATAATAGGAGATTTGGTGCAGGAGTTTCCATTTTTTGTGGTAATCCGATTGTATGGAATAAGCTTTGTGGTAATACAGGAATCAGGATCGATGGGTGGCTGATTGGATTCGGTCATGGAGAGATTTAAAGGTGATAAAGTCGTTGAGATGTTATGTCTGGATTTTCTTCTGGTGGCAACTCTGGTTCTCACTCTTTGATTCGTTCGAGTTATCCATAGTGCAGGAGGACCATGGAGACCATGGATCGTGTTTTTATTATTTTTTGTGGAGCATATTTATTTAAAATGGATAAAAGGTTTGAAGTTAGGAATTTGACTATAGGATCTAAGAACGGTAAGGAGTAATGTGACAGTATGTATTTTAAAATTGCTTTGTTATTCTCTTTTCCTTTCTTACTAATCTCGACATATTTCTCCAAATGGAATAAAATGTTTTTTATATAATATTAATACCATAGCGAAATTTCTATAGATGCTCTCAAAGCCCTAATTTATTTTAACAATTAGTAGTATTAAAATCTTTATTACCCACTGGTTAAAAAATATTGTATTTATAACATACATTAATTTAATTTTTATCTGTAAAAGCCTTTACCATGTAATGATGTTTCACTGTCCGTATAATCTGCTTGGCTTCCTCCAGAAAATAGTCTTGGCCTAGAAAATGTGATTAATCTGTTGTTTTCAGGCACCAATGCAGAGCACAGACTGTAACAACGCTCTCTCAAAAGTTGCTTATGTTTCAAGTCTTTCTCCTCTCTTGCTGGACTATTAGACTCTGATCTTTGCCGAAGAAATTGGGGATCCCTTTATGAACAGTAAATTAACCTAATTTTCTAAGGAATTAAAGTATTATATAATTAAATTTTACGATAAAAACCTGAATAAACATTCAGCTGTCTCTCTAGCAGTTAATGTTTTTTTATAATCCACTAATACTTTACTTATTTCTGGTTTTGACCCTTTATAAACAGTAGGAGAAAAGGGAACATCTTGCTTTACATTTTGAAAATTTCCAAGAAGAAGATCTTGAGCTTCAGTTGGCAGCATAAACCAACGGAGATTTTTAAACTTTTCATCTAAGTATGAACAATGATCAGCAACTGGGTAGCGCCTAGCAATCTAAAAAAGAAAAAAACTTTCACAAAAATTTTCCATATTTAAATTTACTCTTCAATATTTTAAGAAACATGAAAAATATAAGTAACCATCCAAAATGTTACTTATTAAATAATATATGATTAACACTATGCATAGAATACTAAGCTTCTCAGATGTAGTGAATATATTTATTGTTGGGACATAAAAATAAGAAAAAAGACTAAGTTAGGGACTCAAAACAATTCATCACTTCATCTCTATGGAACTATAAATGAAACAGTACTTGAGACGAGATAAAAAAACCAAGTGGGGAGATAGAATAAAAAAATATAACATAGAGCAAAATGCAGTCAACTGGAAAGCAATAATCCAGAATAGGAAAAGTTGGAAGAGGCTGATCCAGAAGAGGGGAGACCCCACTTGGAAGTAAGAAGGTCTCCTAAGCATTGGGATGGGCCAACCTTAGAGGGATACCTCTGGGGGAAGACAACTCTAAAGAACCCAGAAGAAGAGGGGGCCAGGAAGGAGTGGTTTGAAAACCTGCTTCTCCACTCCGGCAAGGGGTGGCCTTACGAGGAGTTGTATTTTGGAGGCACACCCCGCTATGAGGTACGCCCTGATGACCTTGACTCCCGAGGATGTTAGGCTGGTGGTCCCTGTCCATCAGAGATCACCTCGAGACCCCACTTTGCCTAAAGTGCCAAGATTATGGGGACATAGCAAAACAATGCAAAGCAAAGTAAGTGGCTTTCCGATGATGCACGGGGACTGGGCATGTTGCCAAGAACTGCCTGGAAAAGGAGAAAGGATCCCTCCGTGCTGCAGAAACTGCCACCTAAAAGGCAGAGTGGGGAAAGAAGCCCAACACTGTTCTGGCAGTAAGGAGTGCCAGATACATCTGGAGATGATGGACAGGGAGGCGAAGAAGATCCGGTATGAGTAGGCAGATTCTGCAGGTCAATATGGGCCTAAGACGATTGGTTGCTGACGAGCTAAGAAGTCTTATCCGAAGCTGTGACATCATGGTTGTTCAACAGCCATGGTGCCAAAGAAATTTAGTCGGAGGATTTGGTGTCACGTTGAGGGTCGTGGCTCTGTGCTGTGGACAGAGTGGTGTGCCAGGAGCAAGTTGAGTATAGCAGCAGCCAAGACCCAGGCCATAATCATTAAGGGCTCCACAGTGTCGCGTTGAGGGTCGTGGCTCTGTGCAGTGGACAGAGTGGTGTACCATGAGAATGGTGTGCAAGGAGCAAGTTGAGTATAGCAGCAGCCAAGACCCAGGCCATAATCATTAAGGGCTCCACAGATAGGGCTCGCCCTATCACACTGAGCATAGCAGGAGAAAGGATTCGACCAGCTGAGGAGGTAACTTACCTGGGAGTCAAGTTCAGGAAGAAGTTCGATCCTACTCCACACCTGGAGTATTTGAAGGATAGGGTGACATCAATAAATGGTCTGAGCAGAATAGAGGGTGCCTTCTGGGGCCTCAGATACCCAGCAACGATGACCATTTATAAAGGCGTTGTCTTGGGTATACTAAGGTACACATCCTCTGCGTGGAACGGCAACCTCGCACAGCAGTTGAAGAGGAAACTGGCCACTTTACAGCGACTGGCTCTGCTATGGGTCACGAAGAAGTATAGAATGGTATCGCAGGCACTGGCTGGAGCGATGCCACTGGACCTCATCCTCAGAGAGGATAAAATTAAGTACGAAGTTAAGAGGCAGGGCCTGGGATTAAAACTTAAACGGACATCGTATCTTCTCCGAGTCAAGTTATGCTAATTGCAAATCTTGATACGCAGCAAAATACCTCAAAATGTACGCTCCCGGCACTGCTTGACTGCGTCACATTGTTTTATTATTACCATTCGATTGCTCTTGAGAAGTCTTTCCTAACCGTATGCGATCTCTGTATTTGGTTTTGGCTTTTCGACGCATATAGGCTGATTTTAAAAATGTTTGATAATATTTATTTATTCTAACACCTTATTGTATCCACTGTCACTACTTTAAAGTAATGTTTTATATACAATCAATAGATGTTGACGACAGCTGTTGATTAGAACATAAACGAACATCGTAGCTTTTCCGAGTCAAAAGTTATACTACACACCAAGACGTACTGCCATCACTAAGCAAGGTGTGTGAAATGCGCTGGCCCACATTCAACTGAGACTTGCCAAAAATCGGAAACACCTGCTGTATGCGCGCTGTGTGGGCAAGACCATCCAGCGAACTACAGAGGCTGTTGAGTATAGAAAAGTGTGCACAGCCAAAGAAATTCAAAATCAACTTTAAAACAAAGAAGCCAAGAACCTGAAATTAACAGCTCACAAAAATATAATGTAACTCAAGAAGCCCATTTCCAGAGAACAGAACAGCACCAATCAACTTTAGCACCGGATCATCAACCACGACAAGAAGCTTCGTACTCTGATAAAATCAGGTATCATCCTCAACGTCAGGCGCCTGAAACCAGAACACTCTTATCCACAATTCACCATTAAAACTCCCGCCTCAGAAGCAATATCCACTTCCGATTCATCCACCTGTACAGAGCAACCCTTCACCCCAAATACCATTACAGATTGATTCTGCTCCTAGTATCCTACGAAGGGTCCAGCCTCTAACCAACGCTCCTACTCAAACATATTATCCATCCCAAGCTTCTGATGCATTTCCTCTTTCCCATCCAAATACCAATGATATTAACGCCATCCTTTCCTCATTCCTATCTGAATTGAAAGATACCATCAAGCCCCTCATCACCCTTCTTCCCAGAGCTCTTTCGGAAATTCCATTTAATGTCGCTAGATGAGCGCTAAGTCTCTAGCTGTCATTATATGGAATGCTAACGGACTACAAAACTAGTGAGACGAACTTGACATTTTTCTTCATGACAATCAAATAGACATTGCCCTGCTGACTGAAACTCATTTTACTCAAAGGTCATATTTTTACATACGTGACTACGTCACTTACAGATCTGATCACCCAGACAACACCTCCCTCCTGGATCTTGCATCCTTATCCATAAATCAATACCTTTTCACATGTACACCTACATTTTCAGCTGTATACTGCCCTCCTGGTAATTCCCTTTCTCAGAACCTTATTCTGCATGAGGAGAACCTCTTTCTCATGACTGGAGGAGACTACAACACCAAACACCAGCGATGGGGTTGTCGAACAAACTACTCCCGTGCCAGCATTTTATCCCGTATTTCAACCTCCAAATGTAATTCTGTCCTCTCACCCTTGAACCCTACTTACTGGCCTACATCCCTCAAAAAACGTCCTGACATTCTCGATATATTTATATCTTCCGAAATCTCATCCTCTCAAACCATCATCAAATCCCTTGATGACCTTTCATCAGATCATAGCCCTGTTCTGCTTCTCCTGCATTCAAATCACGTTCCTCAACCCTCTCTCCCTAGACTGATTACAGGACGTGTAGACTGGGACGGATTTCGGTATGATCTTGAAAACAAATTTGACTTAAAAACTCCCCTTAAAACAAAAGAAGACATTAACTTAGCAATTGACAGACTTACAACATCAGTACAAATTAGTATACAGGAAAATACTTTATCTCGATATATTCATAGTACACAGCAGAATAACCTGCCACAACATATTCGCAGTTTATTAAGTGAAAAACGCAGAGCAAGGGCGAAGTGGCACCGGACGAGATACCCATCAGACAAAAAAAATTACAATAAATTAACCAACAAACTTAAGACGGAAATAAAAAAATTCAAAATTCAAAACCGTACTGAAAGTATAAATATTTCTGATAAGTCATTATGGGTAACTACGAAAAAACTTCTTAAGTACAAAAACTTTAATAATCCACTCCTTACAGATTCCCAAACCTGGACAAGATCAGACGAAGAAAAATCCCAAATTTTCGGTCAACACCTCTTTAAATCATTTAAACCCCATCCTGATATATTCAATCCTCACCACCTTTAGTGTGTTGAAGCAGAACTAAATATTCAATTCCAAATGTTTCCTCCTCCTAAAGCATTCCATCCTGCGGAGGTATCTAATATATCCATAGATTACCCATAAACAAAGCCCCTGGACATGGTCTAATTACACCCCAAATCCTAAAACTCCTTCCTCAGAAAGCGATCCTATTCCTAACCTATATTTATAATACTATCCTCCGCATCACATACTTCCCCAATCCTTGGAAACTATCCATAATAAAGATGATACCTAAGCCAAAAAAGCCACCTGAACTCCCATCCTCATATCGTCCAATATCACTCTTGCCCATTATGGGAAAAATCCTGGAAAACCTCATACTGAAACGCCTGAATCCTATCCTAGAATCCTATCACGCCATCCCTGATCACCAATTTGGTTTCCGAACGTCACACTATCCAGCAATGTCATCGCGTGGTGGACGTTGTCTCGTCTGCATTGGAGCGCGGAACGTACTGCACTGGAGCCTTTCTCGACGTAGAACAAGTTTTTGACCGAGTCTGGCACCAGGGACTGCTTTACAAACTCCGTAAATTCCTTCCTCCTACATACTTCCTTATTATGCATTCCTACCTCAATGATAGAACATTCAGAGTAAGTCACAATTCCGCCCATTCATCCCTCTTTAATCAATCTGCCAGAGTTCCTCAAGGAAGTATCCTAGCTCCCATCATCTACACAGTGTATACAGCTGACATCCCGACCCATCCTAGCACAGTCCTTACCACTTACGCTGATGACACATGTTTGTTATCAGTAAATAATGACCCCTTTATTGCATCCCAGACGCTCCAGTCCCACATCATAAACCTTCAAGAATGGTGTCAAAAATGGAGAATTAAAATAAATCCCATCAAATAACCTTTACACTTCGTCGTAAGCCTACGACATCCTGTCCTACAGTATCCTTCAATGATATTCCTCTAATCCCTGTTGAACAGATCCGCTACCTGGGACTCCATTTGGACAAATGTTTCACTTGGAATCCACCTACAAGACTAAAACTACAAGAAACGGCCCGTCGTTATAGATTACTCCAACATTTACTAGACAGTTATTAGACCTATATGGACACACGGAGTTGAGCTCTGGGGCTCCACTAAACCATCCAATTCTTTTCGTATCCAATCCTTACAATCCAAAATCCTTCGAAAAATCCTTAATGCTCCTTACTTTTTCACAAATAAACTTATCCATAAAGATCTCAATGTTCCATATGTTGCTGATTTAGCCCAAACCAGATACCAATCCTTTCATAGTAAACTGCACTCCCACACGAATCCATTAGTCTCCCAACTTGCTTCACATTCGATACCTGATAACCCACCGAGGAGTCTGAAAAGAAGATGGCCAAGAGACCTTCTAGTTTAGAACCTTTATTGAAGTGCTATTAGTGAGTAGTTCTTTACAAGTATTTGCATGCTATTATAATCATTTCACCACATTTACTTGATGCACAGTTGTAAATATCAATAAATAGTTAAATAAGAAAAAAAAAAAAAATTCTACTACTTTCAAATCTCTAAACGCAGCAAAATAACCTCGAAAATGCGGCGCTTTCCCATCCACTGCGCGCGATGCGTCACTGTTCTAGCTTATCGTAATGAATTCTTTGATCCTTTGCTATCCAGTGGTATAATTTAATTTTGGATGTAGAGTTTAAATTAAAAACCACAACGCCAAACTGTATCCCTCGATTTTGGTATCATTAGTTTCTTTTTTATTGCCCCCATATGATAGCAAATTTAAAGACGTGCTCACGTCAAAAAAAAAGTTTAGAAGAGAAGGGTTCCGGGGAAAGCTCAATGAATATGGAAAGGATACAGATTACCGGTGCCCGACTTGTGGAGTCCAAGAAACAGTCGAGCATGTTGTCTTATCTTGCACCGAAGGGGAAGGACACCGAGCCAAGTTGTCAAGAAAAACCCGAATCTTCGCTCTTGTTGAAGCGGACTTCCCCCGACTGATAGAAGAGGAGAATTATCTCCACTTCAGGGAATTCATCTACGGGTACCTTACGCATTTCACCTTAGGAAGGGCCATCCCCCGTAGTTGATGAGCCACTACCGGAGGAAGAAGGAGACCAGCGACCCTGAGGGCTGGAGCAGGACCGGACGGATGCTGTTGATCAGGGGAGCTGGATCTGGCAGACCGGATCGAACTAAAATAATGGCAGAAGCTGACTCCAGCAGAATCAGGACTCTATATAAACAGTCCCTCCAGACAGCTACACACTCCGAGTCTTGACTTTTATTATACTTTGGTTTATTAGCAATCAAATTCTTTTTAAAAAAGCCCTTCAGCCATACATTTTACATAACTGGCGCACAGAATCGGGATCTCGAAGACTGAAGAATTGAAGCAGAACCTCTCCTTTCAGCAGGTTCTGACTGCTCTTTAACACGCGCACTCTGCGATCTTTTTATTTATTTTTTTTATTTCTTTTCTTTATTTTTTATAATTTTTATTTTCTTTTTCTCTACTATTCAATGATATCCGATGAGATATTTCCATATGGTTATGTCATCAAAAACTAACAAAACCAAAAGAAGTAGATCACTTGAAACGGTAAGAATGAGCCCAGCCAAGCAAAAGTCGAAGAGGTCAAAGGTCAAAACGCCTCCCAGCTCACCACCGATGAATGAATCAATGCCAGGGACTTCAACCCAAGCATTTAATGAAGAATCTCTCTTTTTCACTCCTAATCCATTTCAGGCACTTAGTAGCACAGTCGTCTTCGGCACCGCAGCTTCCTAAACCTCCTCCTATATTCGTACGTAATATAGGAACTTTTTCACTATTATGTAATCACCTAAATAAAATAGTTGGCCCAGGAAAGTATTCATGTGTGAGCCGCACAAATGACACCAGAATTATGCCCGATTCTTCCGATACCTACCGTAATATTGTTAAATATCTAACGGAAACTAAAGCTAATTTCCATACCTACCAACTCAAGGAAGAGAGATCGCTTAGAGTGGTCGTAAGAAACCTCCATCCTACAACTCCTGTTGATATAATCAAGGAAGAATTATTGACCATGGGCTTCAAAGTAAGACAAGTCACCAATGTGCAAAAAGACAGCCGGGAACACACAGGACAAGGCGGTAAAATATCATTGCCACTTTTCTTCGTTGACTTGGAACCAGCACCAGGAGTTGAAAAGATGATGTCACTTCAATCTACTATACTACAGTTCAGATTGAGAAATCATACCGCAAACGTGACATTGTACAATGTCATAACTGCCAGGCATACGGCCACACAAAAACCTACTGCCATCATATACCGAGATGTGTGAAATGTGGGCAAATGCACAAATCTGAAGAGTGCACAAACACGAGAGGTACCTGCAGTATGTGCCCTATGCCAGCAAGGGCACCCAGCCAATTACAAAGGGTGTCAAACGTTCAAACATCTACGTAATAGATTCCAAAAAAATCAGAGAATGAACGAAGAAGTTCGACCAACGACAGGAAGACAGCCCTCTAAAATAGCCAACTCATCAGTCTCTTTCGCCCCAATGCTGGGAAGAAACGGATGTCAAAATGAAAATGAGGTGGCCATGTCTGATCCCCTACATACCCTTCATCTGATCCCCCATATTCCTCCTCCCACAAATACCTCAGATCTCATATCCTTATTTAACTCCTTTTTATCAGAACTAAAAACTGTTATTACTCCACTGATATCACTCCTTACAAATGTTATTCCTTTGCTTATCCCTCTCCAAAAAAACCCTTAAATGTCTCACACAAAACCATTATCCATTCTCCTTTGGAATGCGAATAGTATTCGTAACCACACCGACGAACTAACATCCTTGCTGCATGAGAAAGAAATCGATGCAGCTTTAATTACAGAAACTAGACTGAAGCACCAGCAATTGGGTTCAAGAACCACCAACTCCCGTGGGCGAGCATTGCAGTCTACACTTAATTCCCGAAGGTCCTTTATTTCTCCCGGCACTCCTACCTATTGGCCCACAGATCCTAACCGAAATCCTGACCTTCTTGACTTCATTCATTCAGGCTTAGGACCTCTTCATTACTCCATAGAACGCCTGGATGAACTTTTATTGAACTTTTATTTCTCTGATCACAGTCCTCTAATTCTAACCCTTTCCGTCACTCCAATCCCAAAACCTCCTCCTCCCTCATTTATAAGAGGGCCAGTAGACTGGAACCTTTTCCGACAAATAATAACCGACACTATAGACCTCAGAGTATCCTTAAAAACCTCCTAGGACCTTGACAATGCTACTAATTCCTTCACAACCATGATCCAGCAAGCAGCCTGGGCTGCATCCTCACCTCGTTCACAAAGAGGCAAGTGGGAGGAGGCTGTGTCATGATATGGGGTGGTATTGGCTATGATCAGAAAACTGATATAGTGTTTATTACTGATCGAATGAACAGTCAACAATATGTTTTTTGTTAGAGAACCAATTAAAAAAAATATTTTGAACTTGTTCCTAAAGAGGAAGTAATTTTTCAGCAGGATAATGCCCCAGTTCACACGGCAAAAGTTGCAAAAGAATTTTTTAGAAAAGAAAGGATCAATATTATAGATTGGCCGTCGAAGTCCCCGGATTTTAATATAATCGAAAATGTATGGGGGCATCTTGCTAGGAGTGTTTACATTGGCAGCCGACAATTCCAGTGCGTTGAAGAATTTAAAAAAATACAATTCAGGAAGAGTGGGTCAAACTCCCTCATGAACTGATTCGTCGACATTTTGAATCGCTTTCAAATCGTATGATTGCTGTATTAGAAAAAGGTGGTGCGTATACAGGATATTAAATTTTAGTTTGTATTGTTCCATTCTGCTTTAATAGAGAATTATATTAATATTATTCACTGTTCATCTTTTTGTTTGTCCTACCCCAAAATCTTAATCTTAATTTTCATTTTTTATTTATTAGTTACAAAAATCATCACCTATTTTATATTATTTATTCTATTCTATTTTTAATTTCTTGTATATTTTATTTTATTTCTTGTACATATATATTTTATTTTATTTCTTGTATTTTTAAAGGCTGTTTCTTTTAATTTTCTTGTCATTGTACAGATTTTATGAATGAGTCTCCGTCATCAATATTACTCATTGCCCATCAGTGAGGCAGCTTGTAATTATTCTAATAA
Source organism: Euschistus heros (assembly GCA_003667255.2). Lineage (NCBI taxonomy): Eukaryota > Metazoa > Arthropoda > Insecta > Hemiptera > Pentatomidae > Euschistus > Euschistus heros. The sequence goes on from RCWM02000005.1 coordinate 4,593,184, forward strand.
AAAGTTAAAACCAAAAAAAAAATTGCTAAGTAATGAATTAATAGAGTTAGATAAAATTAGGTTAGAGAAAGAAATGAATATTGTAGAATTACCCATAAAAAATAAAAATATTAATTACGGCATAATAAATAAAGATATAAAATTAAATAATAACATAACGATAAAATAAGGTTGATATGATATTAAAAATGATAAAATTCTTTGCCATATTGACTCCACAGAAGTAATGGCCATTTTCCCCGAACCTATGGAAGTTGATAAACCAGAAGAAATTAGTGAAACCATACCTGGTTTAGTCGTGACCAATTGTCCCGAACTAGCTAGGACTATTGATGAAATAAGAAAAGAAATCCCTCAATTAATAAGAACAAACCATATGAATGAAGAAGAAAAATTTAAAATAATAAACTTATCAAAAGAATTTCCCGAAGTAGTTAAAAGAGAAAATGACAAACTAACGAGTACCAATTTATTAAAACATAAAATAAAAACAACCGAGAATACCCTATATACACAAGAAATTATAGATACCCAGCAGTTTTTCGCAAAGACATTCAATCGGGAATTGACAAATTATTAGAAAACAAAATTATCCAACATTCAAATTCCCCCTATAGCCCCGTATTCCCAAAAAAACCAGACGCCTCCGGTAAAAGAAAAAATCGCATGGTAATTGACTACAGGAAACTAAATAATAAAACTATTGAAGATAAATTATAACTCCCAAATATAGAAGATTTATTTGGAAAAATTGGAAGAGCAAATTATTTTTCAGCAATAGATTTGGCCTCCGGCTTTCACCAAATTGAAATGGAACCCGAACCTATTCCCAAAACGGCCTTTTCGACAGAATATAGACATTATGAATTTTTACGAATGCCGTTTGGGTAACAATGCCCAACCTACATTTCAACGCGCTATGAATATAATATTTTCCAAAGTTCCGAATGTATTAGTTTGTATGGACGACATTATTGTTTTCTCCGACAGCCTTGAAGAACATATTAAACATTTAAAAACGGTTTTTGAAAAATTAAAACAACACAATTTAAAAATTCAATTAGACAAAACGGAATTTTTTAACCGAGAATTATTCTTTTTAGGACATATCATATCAGAAATGGCTTACAGCCAAACCCCGTAAACCTCGATGCAATTTCTAAATTCCCAATTCCTAAAACTCAAAAGCAAATTAAACAATGCTCGGACTAACGGGATATTATAGAAAAATGATTAAAAATTATGCTAAAATCGCGAGACCCCTGACTCAAGCTTTACGAAAAGATAAAGAACTTAAAATCACGGACGAATATATACATACATTTGAAGCCCTTAAATCTCTTCTACAAAATAGCCCCATTTTACAAGTTCCAAATTTTGATAAAACGTTGAAAACAGATGCCTCCAATTTCGCAATTCGCGCGGTACTATCCCAAAATTTCGATAACAAAGATCTACCTATCTCCTTTGCTTCTAGAACATTAAACAAACAAGAAGAAAATTATTTCACTATTGAAAAAGAGCTCCTCGCCATAATTTGGGCGTGCAAACATTTTAGACCTTACCTTTACAGGAGAAATTTTACTATACAAACTGACCACAAGCCATGACAGTGGCTGCATAACCTAAAAGAACCCTACTCTAAATTAATCCGATGGAAATTGCAATTAGCGGACTTTGGATATAAAATATGTACAAGGAAAAACAAATTTCATAGGAGATGCTTTATCTGGAAATCTCTCCAAAACAAATGATCTTAATGCGATTGAGAATTTAGAGCCCGATCCCGATGAAGTATTCACCTGGAAGAAGATTTGGAAAGTTTACAAACACAACATTCACAGGAATCATCAAATGATCAAATATTAATAGTAGACGATAAATAAAAATGTATTAATGTAGAAAAATTTCAAATTATCATAACCCGAGGAAACCCCGAAATTCAAAAACGAGTAGAAAAACCCTTTGGCAAAATGAGATTACGTTGCTTTATTCGATATCTCTTCTCGAAAGATATTGAAGAAAATTGTCTCGCATACTTACAACCAAATCACACTTATGGTGTCCTATGTTCTTCCCAAATTGAAAATTCTATTGATGACGAAATTTATAATCAAATCTTTAACCACTTAGCGGATTTAATAAAAAATAATTATTCCACCATTAAACTTAAAAGATATTATACTAAAAAGCTAGATGTCATCAATCAATCTGAATAAGAAGAAATTATATTAAATAAACACATCGGAAAAACAGCACATCCATGAAACCTATCAAAATTTAAGAAAAATATATTATTGGCCAAGAATGTTAGAAACTATAACTAAAATAATTAATAATTGTTCCCTTTGTGAAGAAGTAAAATATGGAAGAAATCCTATAAGGCAAGTTTATGAAATAATCCCCACACCCTCCAAACCTTTTAAAAAATTACAAGGAGATAATATTTTACATTATGACGGAAAATTAATATTTACCTTAATAGACTGTTTTTCGAAAAAATTCAGCAAATGAAATTTTAAACTCATTAGAAATTTATTTTAGTACATTCCCCTGTCCTAAAATTATACAATGCGATAATGGAGCATAATTTAAAAACGATCTTATTGAAAAATTCTTAAAATATCATAATATTAAAATACATTTCATCACCCCTAATCTTTCAGACTCCAACGGCCTTTCAAACCGAGCACACTCTACGTTAATTGAATTAATGAATATAATTAAAAATAATAAAGAATATCCCCCTTACAAAATATTAAGGTTAGGCTTGATAGCTTATAATAATTCAATCGTTTCCAATTTAAAAATGACCCCGAACGAAATAACATTCGGTATTCAACCAGAGACACCAGCCCAAGATTTAATTTTAGAGCAAAAGGTAAAGGAACATCATGACGATAAACAAATAATAGTAAAAACAATAAAACAATTAATTGAAAAGGAAAAAGAAAATAGAACTAACAAATTAAATGTAGACCGTGAAAATATCACAATAACCCAAGGAGACATTTTTTATAAAAGACAAGCAATTCGGCAAATCTAACCCCAAATTCAAAAGCGGAAACTTTTCACAACAAACTAAATTAGCGGCAATAAATAAAAAGTTTTTCAAAATTCATCCCAACATTATTGAAAAACCAAGAAAATTTAAACGCAAAATTAAAAACGCAAGTTTTAAGAAATACAAAATTTCTCCTCCTATCACTGTTTCAGATGATCCTCGCACTTCCCATAATCATAATGCTGACGACTGTTTACTTCCTCCACTTGCTATCAATAAACAAGGCACTGACTGTGACGGACCTGACTCAGGGACTCGGAATAATTCCAATCAGACTACTAATGCGTACATTCTAGACAAACACTACATCTTGATCCACATAATTAACCCTGAATTAGAGGAAATACATAGCATCATTAACACTTCTCACAAAAACAATCAAACTAACCACTATAATTCTCTATATAAATATTACTCGTTCCTAAGAAACAAATTAGACCATTTAATACTAAACAAACATACTCGCAACAAGAGGACTTATTAATGGACTAGGTACATCCATCTCATGGTTAACTGGTAACATGTACGCAAAGGACAAAGAATACTATGAGAGAGCCATTCACTTACTAGAAAGAAGTTCCCTACAACTTACGGACAACACAAAGAACCAACTGGCCATAAATCAAAAAATAATTAAGGAATTTATATTTATAATGTAACATTTATTTCTAAAGACATTGAAATCTTGTGGCAAATTTGTAAAGTACACCGTTCTTTAAAAGGCAATAATATATATCATTGTGTGAAAATCCCCTTACGTACCCCACCACTGGAAACATACTTTCTCTTTTCATATCCGGTCAAAAAAACTAATAAAGTAATCTCCATCTACGAACATCTACCTTCAAATTTGAAAAGAAAGAAAGAGTTACTCACTGCTTCATGCAACGAATATAAAGACTCACTATTCTGCAGAAGTATGAGTGTAAATAACAAGTGTATCCAACAAATTGTAAACAATACAAACCTTAATCTTTTATTAAATATACACCTTTAGTTGACCAATATCTAATATTTATATAAAATATTAATAAAATAGAGATAATAAAGCATAAGGAAGAAATATTTGTAACCAATAGCAGTTTAGTTAAACTTAATAATAATGAATCAATTGTACATATGCTCATCATTCCTACTTTTAAGGAAACTGGTACATCGAATATTGAACTCTCTGTATATATATATATATATATATATATATATATATATATATATATATATATTTATTTTTTTTTTTTTTTTTTTTTTTTTTTTTAACACAAGTTTTTCGTCGATTATGAGTCGATTTTGATGATTATTTTATATGAAAGATCTGTACACCTTCGAAATACAACTGATTCATTATGCTTCACAGAAAATTCACTTTCCACCACAAAAAAAAAAACTACTGGTTGAAAAGAAAAAACAAATTTAAAACCTACACCTAAGCGTTTTGCGGTACAAGAAGAAAAAGTATAAAAGTATAAGTATAAGAAGAAAATCTGTGCCTACAAAAACTATGTGAAGAAAAACAAAATAAACTAATTAAATGGAGAATTTGCTTTCTTTACTTCTAAAACAATACCTTGGGAGAAACTTTTTTTCTAGATTTCTACATTTTTTAGATGATGGCTCTCATTACTCATAACTCAGGTGATATTTTTTAAAATTCCGAATCCACCATTTTTTGAAAAATATCTATGACAATATACATAAAAATAAAATAAGATCGAAAAGTAATAAATTAGTAGTTTTTAAAGGCCAGTAATAAAAAAATAATTTGGAAAATAAAGTTTTTCCATGTTTTTTTGTGTTTTATTTTCGTTTTTAAACTACCTACCAATGCATGAATGTGATAAATTTCTGAACAATTAGATGGAATCCAATAAAATTCGAAAGAGTTGAAGCCTAAATATTAGATGATAAACTTGTAAACAAGCCGGAGGTGGAGCAGCCCGGGGTGAAGGTGGTGGGGGAGAGCCGGCCGAACTGGAGCCAGGGGAACCTTACGGCATTAGTACCTCTGCCCCTTCTACTATGTTCTGTATTCTGTGGATGCAGCGGACCAGGAGGGCTGGACCAGGCAAACCGTCCGGAAGGAGAAAAGGTGCGGTCGCTAAGGTGTGCTTATGCATGGCCGGGTCGCACCACCGGAAATAAAGGAAGGTGCGGTCGCTAAGGCGTTAATATTTATTAATATTAAATAAATAAGTCCTCGGAAAATCATGGATATTTATAAATAAATAAAATTGAAAAAAAAAAATTTTATTGGCAGCAGCGGCATACATAGTTTTATAGCAGTAAAAAAAAAGAGAGAAAATATATACTTGATAAACTTACCTTCCTCGCCTTATTGAAAGTGCTTCTCGCGATTCTTAAACAATCATTGAAATCAACTGGACAACAACTCATACCAGATAGCTTTCGCTCTTGGATTAATATTTTACCATTTGAATAGGTAATAGGCCCAAGCCTTTTCCGTTCTCGTGATATCTAAACATAGGACACATCATTATAAACAGATATCCCCATAGAACTTTAAATATTTAATTAACTAAACAGACTAAAAAGATTATTATTAGTATTATTTAGGATATTCTCCTGGAGGCAGGCAATGGAAAAGTGTCGTGAATGAAAGTAGATAGATACTTTTCATTATGGACTATAAACAGGCGTAGGCAGTAAGGACAAAGAGAGATTCCTAAAAGTTATGGTAGGTGAGGGCATACCAAAGAAACTAGTCAGAATGACAAAAATGAAGTTAACTAAGAATACCTGTCAAGTTAAAAATGGAACTTCGCTGTCAGACCTATTTTATGTCAATAATGGCTGAAGATGTAGCCCTGGAAGCAGCTATTTGTGGTATTAGAATAAATCCAGGGATAACTATATATAATCACCTTTCACAACATCTGGCATATGCTGATCATGTGGTCATAACTTTTGGAACCCAAACAGCATTGTCAGGAACCTTCCATAAACTTAACCCAATTAAACTGGGTCTTGCAGTGAATAAAAATAAGACAGTTTACATAAAAAGGTCAAGATGGAGAAATGGAGAAAACGAAGAAGCAACATTCAGAGATCACAGTTTTAGGTCTTTGAACCACTTCAAGTACCTGGGAAGCCTGGCCAGACAGCTGACAATGGAATAGAAAGTGAAATACAAGCTATAATAACAGCAGGAAATGCTATTTCTCACTTCAAAACTTTTTTAACTTCGGATATATATCTATAAGAATGAAAATACTTATTTACAAAACCATTTAATACTGGTTGTAATATATGGAGGTGAAACATAGCACTTAACGAAAAAATCAGAAAACACGCTCAACTCCTGGGAAAGGAAGGATTCAGGAGAATATGGGACGGAATTTCCGAGAAAGGGATTTGGAGGAGAAGGGAGAATGAGGAAATCATGAACCTGTTTGGAGAACCTGATATTGTAACATTAATAAAACAGATCGCGAATAAGAAGGATAGGCCAGGTGGAAAGAATGACTGACCAAAGGATACCATAGAAGATGCTTTATGGGAAACCAGATGGCAAGAGAAGGATCAGATGCCTGGTCGATGTGGAGGAGGATATAAGGCAGTTGGAATTCAAGGATGGAGAGAGGGCGCAGGATCCTGGAGATTAGTTGGCTGAGTTGGAAGAGGCCTGGGTTCTTGCAGGACCATAGTGCATGTGCATGTGGATCATGGTTAATTAAAATTTTCTTGAAACTATACAGGGTGTCCCGAATTTTAATGGCAAAACTTCTGGAACTTATAGGGGACAAAAAACTAAGACAAAAAGCCCTTTAGAGATTTGCTCGTTTTTGCTTAGTTTTAGAGAAAATCGCAAAAAAAGAAACAAAACCAGTTTTCATTTTCATATTTATTTTTTTACATTTATATTTATATTAAGTTCTTTTTAAAGTAAATATTGTTAAAAATATAAATAAATTGCAGCTAAACATTGTTCTGATGATATTTGGTGCACTGCATCTATGATTCGGTCTCTTAATTGCTCTCTTGAGTTGATTGAGACCGAATAAACTTTCTGCTTCAAGGTTCCCTATACGAAGAAATCCATGGGTGTAATATCAGGTGATCTGGGTGGCCAAGGTACAACTCCTCCACGTCCAATCCATCGTTGTAGATAATTTATATCCAGCCAAGCTAGAGCAACTCTGCTATAAGGAACTGGACATGTATCGAGTTGGAACCACATTTCAATCCGCCGCTGTAAGGGAATGTCATTTAAATAATTAGAAAAGTCGTTCTCCAAACAATGTTTAAATGTGATACCATTCAATCTTCCAGGTAAAAAATATGGTCCCACCAGTAATCTGTTCCAAATTCCAAGCCAAACGTTAATAGCAAATTCATGCTAAAACCTATTCTCTCTAATAGCTCTGGGATTTTCAAGACCCCATACATGATAATTTCTTTGATTAACAATGCCTCCTCTTGTAAAGGTAGTTTCATCGGTCCATATAATTTTTAATGGAAATAAATTATCATCGCGAATTTTGTCAAAAAAACCAGTTACTAAAATTCAATCTCTTGACATAATCTTGAGGTAATAAATTCTGAACTTTTTGAAGATGGTATGGGTAGCGATTATCATCTTTCAAAGTTCGCCATCTCTCCATACGAGATAGTCCATTAGTAACTATGTATACTGTATCATTGTTATATTATTTCTTCTTTATTTTATTTTATTTTTTATTAATTTCTGTTTACTTTCATTTGTTATAAGTAACAATTATTAATAGTCCAGTCAATAAACACATTGTAGAGTGCATGAAATATGCGATAATTTTTTACTTCATGGCTTCATTAGGTGTAGTTAAACATACTAAAAGTCCCCGACCCTGGGGGGGGGGGGGGGGGGGGGGTAAGCTAACGGTGGGGGGAGGGGAGTAGGTCCCATTTTGGGTTTTAATCGGTTATATCTCGAAAGCGGTTGAAAAATATGTTTCCAATTAAAATTAAAGCTAATTAAAATTCCTATAAAATTGATTATATATATATATATATAAAAGTTATCAGTGTTATCATAGACCCTAGATATAAACAAAGTAGAAAGGTTAAGCTCTGTTATTAAAAACATATGGCATTATTAATATTAATGAAACGCCTGTGATTATTAGACAAATAAAGTTAGTTGTTCTATAGCTGTGTACCGTTAATGTGCTCCAACATTCTTTTGTTTTATTATTTAACGTTCAGTCTAATTATAACTTATATATTATATATATAAGTATATATATATATATATATATATATATATATATATATATATATATATATATATATATATATTATATTTAATAAAATTTTTATATATAAAAAAAAAAATGAATTCCTCACTTTTTGTTAAACGTTAGCTTTAAATGCCAGAAACTTATACAGGGTGTCCCGAATTTAAATGGCAAAACTTCAGGAATTTATAGGGGACCGAAAAACTAAGACAAAAAGTCCTTTAGAGATTTTCTCATTTTTGCTTAGTTTTAAAGAAAATCTCAAAAAAAAAGAAACAAAACAAAAATGTTACAGGATGCGATTATCACCTTTCAAAGTTCGCCAGGCTAGGCTGTGAGATATGTAAACACTTAATTTTATCCTTTACATTATTTTATTTGTTTACATTTTGGCTTCCTTCTAGGATTATAATCCTAAATCAGTCTTCAGTCAGTTACTCAGATATTTTTGTGTGAAGAGCATCAGCCACTATACCGCATACATATTCTAGTGTTGAATACGCTGATATGATTCTTGTGTATGGTTTCTGTAACGGTAATGCTTTAGAAGCAGTGCGGGAGTATGCTCGTCGATTTCCAAATAGAAGAGTCCCTAATCGACGAGTCTTTTCGTTAACTTTTAATAAACTCACGAGAGACTGGGTCATTCTTAATACGTAATGAAGGCGACCAATTCCAGGCAGCAATAAGAGCAGATCATCGGAGAAGAAATTGTGTCCAACGCCACTTCGATAACAATCCTGAGACTAGCATCCGAAGAGCATCTGCTGCATTAGCAATATCGCGGCAAGCAATATGGCTGTTTTTTTCGATGAAGTCACAGATTTTATTTTTGTTTAACTCTTGTATGACAAAAAAACAGCTTCCCCACTATAAAAAACCCCGCTAAAAAATTTAACAGTCAAATTCGGGAGTTAATAAATAATAGTATTTTAATACCTGATAATATAAGATATAACCTGATTGGAATGAATCCTTTGCCGCCTCGTCTCTACGGCCTACCCAAAATACATAAAGCTGACATTCCAATAAGACCAGTAGTTACCTACATTAATAGCTCCATATACAAACTTGCTCATTATTTAAACATGTTCAAAACGAAAATTTCTTTTTCCCCACGATATACAATAAAAAACTCAATAGAATTAGTCAACAAAATTAAAAACGTAAATGTTCCAGACAATGCAAAGTTAAAATCATTCGATGTCACAAATCTGTTTACCAGTATCCCACCTTCAGAAACAATAGAAATTTTAGAAGAACTAATCTTCCGGTCTAATCTTCAACCACTAGAAAAATTAGACTTTTACAATTTAATGTCAGTTTGCATAGTTTGCATAAAACATAATTATTTTCAATTTAACAATACATTCTATAAACAGGAAGAAGGATTACCAATGGGGTCCCCTCTTTCACCCCTTCTGGCAGATCTTTTTATGGATAAATTAGAACGGAAAATCCTTCATTCAAAATTAGCTCAACACATCATATACTAGTATCGGTATGTTGATGACATAATTTGCCTATGGGCTGGGACGACCTGACAAATCAATAGTTTCTTAAACGAAATAAACGAAATCCACCCTTCAATTAAATTCACACTGGAGTTAGAGAACAATAAAACTTTAAATTTTTTAGACATAGAAATCTCCATAAACAATAAACAACACGAATTTAATATATACAGGAAACCCACACACACAGATGTAGTTATAGACAACAATGCCAGGAGACCACTAACACAAACTCGCAGCATTTCATAGCATGATTTACCGTCTTTTAAATATACCGCTAAATGAACGAAATTATAACAAAGAAATACAAACAATTCACACTATAGCTAACAATAACGGATACAGTAAAACCACAATCGATAATATTTTAAGAAAACGAATACATAAAAAAACTATGAATAATATATACAAAACACCCCCAGAGGATAAAGCAACCCCTAAAAAATATATTTTGATACCATACTACGGCCCAATATCCGCTAAAGTCGGGAAAGAATTAAAAAAATTAGGTTTAAACCCTGCATTTAAAATAGATAAACCATTGTCATCATACTTCCCTTCACCGAAAGACAAAATAGACCCTTTCCAAAAAAGCGGCGTATACGAATTAAAATATAATGACTGTGAAGCAAAATACACGGGAAAAACCGGAGGATCAGTAAATCAAAGAGTAGATGAACATATAAGAGCATACTAATAAGACCCAAAATTCCAATTTCGCTATCCATCTAAATGAAAATAACCACAAATTTAATAAAGACTCGGGAGTAAAAACATTACATCAAGTAGAAAAAAAAAACTAAAATTGAATATTTTTGAATCACTAGAAATAATAAAATCGTTTAAAACCGATCCAGATTTTTGTTTAAATTATCAGATTAACATATCCAATAGCCCCATTTTAAATTTGTTTCCCATAGGAACGGAAAAACCCAATGAGTCATAAGGGAAACCCCGTTGTAAATCTAAAACTTAACCTACCTGCCCCCTTTTACTTGTCACAAATTCAGTGTTTTAGTTACCTCGAAGGTGAGTGTCTATGCTTGATTTCTTGTCTTATCTTTTTAAAAAACTTTAGTATATATAATCTATGTAACATAGTACTGATGTGTTGAAAAAATTGTGTATGTTTCAGAACTGAAGATAATTGTTTAGCATTCGAAACTAGTTTTCAAATAAAATAATCTCAATAGAAGTGGCACTTAATTCATCAATCCTAATTGAAATTAACATATATGGGCTCTTGAAAATCCCAGAGCTATTAGAGAAAATAGGTTTCAGCATGAATTTGCTATTAACGTTTGGCTTGGAATTTGGAACGGATTACTGGTGGGACCATATTTTTGTCCTGTTTAGCTGCAATTTATCAAGTGAGTGCTAGATGTAATGCTTGCATTGGTGCAAGAAAACAACATTTTGAGCAATATTTACATTAAAAAGAACATAACATAAATATAAATGTAAATAAATAAGTATAAAAATGAAAACTTGTTTTGTTTCTTTTTTTGCGATTTTCTCTAAAACTAAGCAAAAACGAGCAAATCTCTAAAATACTTTTTGTCTTAGTTTTTCGGTCCCCTATAAGTTCCTGAAGTTTTGCCATTTAAATTCGGGACACCCTGTATATGGAATTAAAGGAAATTTAATATTTTACAATTTTGATTCTGACAATTGTCGATGAGAAACGATCGTGTAAGGCACTAGAAGCAAATGTTTGACAAGAAGTTAGGTAAAATTTGTTGTTTTTTTTTTCCGAAAATAACTGATTTTCAATAACGTATATATCGAAAATCGTTGGAATTCAGACATATATATATATATATATATATATGTTAACGAAAAGAATGATAATTTCCGATGCGAAAAACTCGCATCGGGCTCGAGAAAATGGACTGTTTTGGAAAATATCAAAAGGAGGTTTCGCACCTGTGGGGAGATCTTTTTAAGAAGGTAACCTAAACAAATGTTACATAAAAACCCACTCACCTGGTTACAGCCGCCGACGGTCTGTTCGGAGGCCTCCGAAGTCGTTACGGGCAGGCGAATGCTTCTCCCAGGCTGCAAAATTTGTTCAGGATCTCCTCCTCTTATATCACCACTCATTAAGGGTATAACTAAATCTTTACTGACTGGCACAGGAAATAAAAACACTTTTAAAACAAGAATAGGGTCCTGGAAGACTATTGGATGTTGCCCAATTTTATTCCAAAAGGTTATACAATGAAAATGGTGAGCAGGCAGCAACAAATTTACACAATAAAATAAAGGGAAGGGAAAGGAAGCTCAACTTGAGTAAGGAGTAAGATAAAGACAAAAAATTATACAATTATACAATGTAAAGAAAAGGAAACAGCCCAACTGGGCAACAATTAAAAAATGTAAAGAAAATAAAACAGTACTTCTGGGTAAACAATTATACCAAATAAAGAACCTAAATTAGCACAACTGAAAAACGATTATACAATGCAAAAGGAAGTCATTCTGGAAGCGGAATGAGCTTGTTCATAGATCTAGTGAGAGTGCTGGTAGAGGTCTCAAAGGTGGCTGCTCGTGAAACACCATCAGGCTTGAGCTCGGAAAAAAGAGCTAAAGGCCGGGAGAGCGAGGAGCTGTTCAGTTCCTTCACAACAACGTCGCCCCTTTTAAGTGGCTTGGACTTTGGGATCCACTTATAACGTTGTGAATTATAATTTAGAATGGCGTTGTCAAGTATGCCGCCCACCCTGAGGACCCCCAGGCTATCGAGGAAAGGAGTACGGCTGTAGAGCGGCTTTGCCGGCTTATCGGCACTGATATTTAGAAGAGGTCCAGAAAAATGCTTAAAGGTAATGCCAGGTTAATTTGCGATGAGTGCAATGGGAATAGACTTAAGATCCGGTAATGGCTTGGTGCTTAAGTCCGTCACGATAAGGAGGAGGCCAATGCTCCTGGCAATTGGTCAAAGAGGAGGGATCTTGAGTCCCTAAACAGAAATTGTTGGTCTGCGCGTAATGAGTAGGGGTAAGGCCCCTAGAGTCAATATGGACATGATAAGCGACAGAAGAAACATCAGCAAACCCTACTGGGGAGAATTTGTCGAATATTGAAATTTTAGAGCATACAGACCTTTTTATATCTACAACTGGTGGTTTTAAAAAAGTAGGTTTAATAGGATTCGAGACCGGAATTTTACTTGTTACACTATCTTGGTTACTTTCTATCCATACAGGTTTCTTATTGTTTTTATTTTTAACAGGAAGGAATTTTGGACAATCTAGATTGGCTAAAGAATAGTGGCTGTTTGAGGATAAGATGTAGCTATCCCCTTCAGCAAGAGAAACAAAAAACTTTTCATCAGATGAATCACTGACAATTGTATCAGCACCACCTATTTTATTGATGTGATTAATTATTGAAACTTGATTTAAGTTTAAGGGGAATCACCCTGATTATTGATTTGTATTTCCTGGGGAACATTGTCAGTATTTAGTCTGTGACTACATGTATTGGTGTTAATAGAAGGGTCAATGTTTTCTGGAATGTCAGAAACATTTGAGTCTTTGTGGTCTGTACTCACGGGTTGTTCGAATGGGAGTTTTTCAATATTCTTGACTTCGGAAGACTTATGGATATCTCGGGAAGTTTGACAAACAGAAATTAACGAAGTGGCTGATTGATTTTGCGATAGGGTTTGGATAGGGCCTATGATTGCCCAACCAAAAACAGCACTAATAGCAATCGGACCAATAGAGCTTGGAATAAACGGATGAGGCAATAATAATTGCGGGTATACATCTGCACCTAAGAGGAGGTCAATCTTGTCTGATTGATGAAAGTCAGGATCGGCCAAACGCAAATGTTCAAAAGCGCGAGCAATTTCAGGAGTAAGGTTCTTGGGAGGCAAATGGTTAGCGATGTGAGGAACCACGGACGGGTTTACAAGAATGTGTCTCTGAGAAAATGTGGAAAAGATGTGGCACGAAACTGTGCCAAGAGAATTCGAAACACGCCCACCTATATCTGAAACGGTAAGGGGCATATCCTGGATTTTTTGACCCAATTGGTCAAAGAGGCGCTCGGAAATAAATGATAGCTGCGACCCCGGATCGATGATCCCACGGACTGGAACGTAACCTAAGTGAGAATTAAAGATACGTGCACGGAAGGTTCCTAGAAGTGAAGTTACGTGACTTCCGGAAGTACTACAACTCAGAGATAACGAGGCGTCAACTGGTGCTTGACCAGTGGAAGCGGATGCTGGTTCACTTGAAAGGTGATCAGCACGATCTGATGCGCGACTAGGCGCGGAATTCAAATGGAGATTTGAATTTACTGCTTTGACGGGATGCAAAAGTGTGTGATGATCCGGGGAATTACACTTACGACACGAAAATTTGGAATTGCAATTACCCTTTAGGTGCGGATCCAAACAATTAAAGCACCGTTTATGCCTTTTGAGGATATCAATTTTTTGATCTCGAGTGAGAGGAGCAAATTCGAAACAGGAAGATAAAGAATGCGGCTTACGACAAAAAATACATTTAAGTTTAGAAGAAAGTGAGGAACATGGCCGCTACTGCTATGCAGCTATCTAGAACAGCTCCCTGTTTACTCAAGTAATACCAGTGGTATCAGCGCACGCATCAGCTCGGGACTTTACAAATATTGTGTGTATACATAATTGAACAATTAGTGAAGTTTTCCGGCTAGGTGATTCCCTAGAAACTAATTTATAAAGGTGGACTTTAAGTGTATGACGGGATAGTTGGGCACGACGTAGGTAGAGTTTCGACCTGCTGACGGCTGTGGCTGGCTATCACTTACATAGGCCTGCCTATTACTATCATCCTAGGTGGCGTAGTGAGTAGAGCGCACGTCTCTTATTCTCACGCACCCGAGTTCGGAGCTCATTGAGTAGAGAATTTTTTTTTTTGTTTATTATTTTACAGATGTGTTTTTATTTACATATATATATTTGTTATTCTTTATTTTTCTCTCTACTTTAAATAATATTATTAATATCAATTAGCAATAATAATAATTATTAATATGGAGTGTGAAAAATCTTCCTGTTTTGACTCCGATGAAGAAATGCCATGTTCTGACTTCAGCGAATCGGACTCGAAGTTCCTTAAGGGTAGAACTTTGTCAAAAAGACAAAGAAATACTGCTCTTGAGCCCCCTGGGAACTCTCCGGACAAAAAGAAGAAGAAAAAGAAACAAAAAAGAAAAAAAACTAAATCAACCTCCCACTCCACCCCAAACACGCAGTAAAGCTGTCATCACAGAAGTTACACCCATCGAAACAGCTAACAGATTTCAACCATTGACTAACATGCCTTCGGATAGCTCAGTTCAACAACCACCAAAACCTCCTCAAACAGATATAAAACCACCTCCTATCTACGTTACCGGCGTAGATAATTACATTCAATTTTGTCAACAGATTTCAGAATTAATTGGTTAAACAAATTTCCAATGTCAATCCAGATACCACGACATAAAAATAAACACAGAGACAAAAGATCATTATAAATCATTGGTAGCCCACCTAAAAACTCAAAACATTCAGTTCCACTGCTATCAATTAAAAGAAGACAAGGCCTACAGAGTAGTACTACGGGGACTTCACCAATCAGTGCCTCCCGATGCAATCAAAAGAGATCTGGAGCAGCTAGGCCATAGCGTCAGGCATGTATCCAACGTTCTCCACCGCTCTGAAAAACGCCCACTCCCATTGTTCTTTGTGGATCTGGAGCCAGCAGATAACAATGTAGAAGTTTTCAACATCAAAAGACTGGTGTACTCGGTGGTCAAATTTGAAGTACCTCGAGTTAAAAAAGAAATAGTACAATGTACTAGATGTCAAAACCTAGGCCACACGAAAACGTATTGTAATCGTCAGGCAAGATGTGTTAAATGTGCAGGGCCACATTTAACTGCAACTTGCTTAAAAACAAGAGATACGCCAGCCTTGTGTGTCCTCTGTGGTGAGAGTCACCCTGCTAACTATAAGGGCTGTCAAGTATACAAATACAGGCAGAAGCAAAGAGCCTCCAACTCTCCTTCAAATAGAAATCCTGTTCCTGAAACATCCAAAGCAATAGTAACTTCCTTTCAGAATCAACAGACCATTTCAGTCAACAATTTTCCTAGTCACTTTCCTCCACTGCCATCAACATCAAAAGCTCAACAACCCATCACTTCAGCCGTTCAACTTGCAGAACCACAGCCATCAACCTCAGCAGCGGTGGCATCTTAACTTCATCAAACAACTAATGAGTTCACGACGGTTGAACGAAGAAACAGAAGGACACAGAATCAGGCGCCTCAACCATCCCTTCCATCCCGACCTTCTAAAATAACCAATTCTACTCCAACAACAACCCAACAGACCCAACAACAAGTAAACCAACAGACCAAAACTCCACTACAAATTTATGAGCAAATCACACCTCAACAAAATCCAAGCCAAATCCCATTCCAGTTACCGTCGTCAAGACAGTTTAACCTTCCGCCTCAATCCTATCCTATTTCCTCCCAAGGTTTTGGTGATATCTCATCAATTCTCTCCTCCTTCCTCCGTGAACTGCAAGATACTATCAAACCTTTAATTACCCTTCTCACAAGAGCCCTGACAGAAATCACGTCTATTGTTCCTCGATGATCCCAAACTCCTTGGCAGTTCTTTTATGGAACGCAAATGGTTTGCTCAATCACAGAAATGAACTAGACATATTCTTACACGACAAGAGCATTCACGTTGCCCTAATTACCGAGACCCACTTGACGCCTACTTCTTATTTCCACATCAAAGACTACATCACATACAGATCTGACCACCCCGACAAAACAGCCCATGGTGGTACTTGTATCCTTATACATAGATCACTAACCCACACCCTGATTCCTTCCTCTCCAACTGACACCATTCAGTCTACCGCACTAATCCTATCCTCCCTCCCATTTAACCTTACTCTTTCAGCTGTATATTGTCCTCCAGCAAATAGCCTTTCCCAAAATATTCTGCAATCCTTATTCCAATCCTTTGGGCGGCGCTTCATTGCAGGTGGGGATTACAACGCTAAACACCAGCGATGGGGCTGTAGAACATCCAATTCCCGAGGTAGTGTACTTTCCCGTGTATCATCCTTAAACAATTACCGTATACTTTCACCTAACAATCCTACCTACTGGCCTACATCCCTAAAAAAAAGCCCAGATATTCTAGATATATTCGTTACCTCTCAAATACCTACTTCCCAAACTACAATAGATTCCTTAGATGACCTTTCCTCTGACCATAGCCCAGTTTTGCTTACATTAAATTCTACTCCTATTATCAAACCTTCTCCTCCATCCTTGATAACTGGACGAGTAGACTGGGACAAATTCCGTTCGACTTTAGAAAACCATATAGACTTAAAAACTCCTCTAAAAACATGTCAACAAATAGATGCGGCAATAGAACATCTTACTAAATTAATACAAACCAGCATAACAGAAAATACCTCACAAAAAAGAATAATACATTCAGAAGGGATGGTCTTACCTCAATATATTCGAGTTTTACTGGTAGAAAAACGACGAGCTAGAGCCAAATGGCATAGAACTCGATACCCAACTGACAAAACCAATTATACCAAATTAACTAACAAACTTAAATCAGAACTTAAAAAACTAAAATTTGACAATTTACAGAAACAAACTGAACAACTATCTATTTCCGACAAATCATTATGGTCCACGACCAAAAAACTTTTAAAGTTCAAAACCTTCAATTATCCTCTCCTTACTCCAGCTCAAACCTGGACCAAATCTGATTCGGAAAAATCACAAGTATTTGGTGAACAATTACATAATACTTTTAAACCTCATTCTGACATCCTAAATCCTATCCATGTAGAATATATTGAAGCAGAACTTACTATTTCTCTCCAAATGACCCTTCCTCCTAAAGCCTTCCACCCGCCAGATATAATATCCATAATCCGTAGATTGCCCTCCAACAAAGCTCCTGGACATGACCTTATAACCTCAAGAATCCTCAAAAGTCTTCGAAAGAAAGCAGTACTACTCCTAACTTATATTTATAACGCTATCCTCCGTACTACATATTTTCCCAATTCCTGGAAATTATCAATTATTAAAATGATCCCAAAACCTAAAAAACCGCCAGAAAATCCTTCCTCATACAGACCTATTTCTCTCCTACCTATCATGGGCAAAATCCTTGAAAAGCTCCTTTTGAAACGCCTTTATCCCTTCCTCGATTCCAATCACATTATTCCTGACCACCAGTTCGGATTTCGTCAATTTCACTCCACTACCCAGCAGTGCCATCGTGTGGTGGATGTTATCTCATCTGCATTGGAGCGCAAGATGTATTGCACGGGTGCCTTTCTAGATGTTGAACAGGCGTTTGATCGGGTATGGCATTCAGGACTGCTTTATAAACTTCGCCAATTCCTTCCATCTACATATTTCCTCATCCTCCGTTCCTACCTTTCTGATAGAGTATTTAAAGTTAATCACAATTCTAAATACTCATCTATCTTTCCCCAGACCGCTGGTATTCCTCAAGGTAGTATCCTGGGTCCTATCCTTTATACAGTGTATACAGCTGATATCCCAACCCATCCTAATACTATCCTCACAACCTATGCTGATGACACAAGCGTGTTATCAGTCAATGAAGATCCATTTGCTGCATCCCAGACACTCCAGTCACATATCACTTCGCTTGAAGAATGGTGTCATAACTGGAGAGTTAAGATAAATCCTAGCAAATCCCAGCAAATAACCTTTACTCTCCGTCGAAAACCTACCTCATCCTGTCCTCCTGTTTCCTTTAATGGTGTACCGCTAAATAATGTGGAACAAATATGATACCTGGGATTTTATCTGGACAAGAGACTTACCTGGAACCCTCATACAAGATTGAAAAGACAAGAAGCTGCACGTCGATTTCGACTGTTACAACACTTACTTGACAAACGTTCAAATCTCCCTATTCACTACAAAAAACTCATCTATATGACGATTATCAGACCTATTTGGACTTACGGTATAGAGTTATGGGGATCCACCAAACCATCGAATTCTTCCCGCATCCAATCACTTCAATCCAAAATCCTTAGAAAAATCCTTAATGCTCCTTACTTTGTCACAAATGAAATCATCCACAAAGACCTTAATATCCCATACGTCGCTGATTTGGCACGAACCAGATACCTTTCCTTTCATAATAAACTCACTCCTCATCCAAATCCACTTGTTGCACAACTTGCTTCCCATTCCATTCCTGGCAATCCTCTGAGGCGCCTGAAAAGAAGATGGCCTCGGGATCTTCTTTTGTAAATATTCATTAGAGTACTACCAATGGGTAGTTCCTCTTCAAGTTTTATTCATGTTATTATATCTTATATACACCGCATATTTACTAGATGTATTTTGTAATACAGTTGTAAATTTCAAATAATAAAAAAAAAAAAAAAAAAAAAAAAAAGTTTAGAAGAATTAGAAGGTGCCGCCCGAGTTCTATCTGATTGTGGTGAAGGAACAGGACTAGTGTTGACAATTAATGAATTAACTCTATGGCTTCAATTTTGATTGGTGGGGGAAGAAATTATCTCCAGCTTTTTAATTTGCTTGGTAACGAAATTTAGCAAGTCATCAAACAAAGGGACCGATTTAGCAGAATTTTGATCCTCGAAAGCTTTAGATGTGCGGGAGTCCAGATTATTTAATGATAAGGTCAACAAAATCAAATTTGCTAAATCGTCGATTGGTAACGCCTTGATAGCCTGCACCGAATTTTGATGTATTTCTAGGAAAGTTTTTAAATTACCTAAAGAATTTGAACTGATAGGTTTAAAATGCAAAATTTTGTTCAAATATGCCTGTGCTATTCTTCTAGGATTTTGGTATCTGTGTACTAGTGCTGAAAAGGCAAGGTCGTAATTTTCTGTTGTAAGTTGAAAGTTAGAAATTACTGAAAGAGCACTCCCCTTTAAATTGGATCTTAGATAATGAAAACGCTGTATGGGGCTCAGAGACGGGTTGTCGTGAACAACGAGAAAAATTCAGGCCACTGTTCTATGTCCCCTGAGAAAGTTGGTAAATTAATTGGTGGTAACGTGAAAGCACCCTGAGCCAAATGACTAGGGCTGGCAATAGGTGTGGAGGTTATACTGGGTTGTTCTTTTTTTAACTGAAATAATTTAGCCTTTATTTTACGCGCTGTATCATTGAAGGCTATAGCTGGGGCCTGGGTATCTACTTGATTCTGCTTAGATGGGAGAACATTCAGGTCACTGATTTTTTCATTTACCGTTTCAAACTTGTCTTGAAGGGATGGTAAATCTTCGTAAAGAGCCTGAACTGAAAAAATATCCTCAACAGAAGAAGCTTTTATTTGGGACCAAGCGCTAGTTATGTCGGCAAACAATGTCTCCCTTTTTGCCAATAGTTGTTCCTGAACAATGATATTTTTGTCTTCTGTAGGCATTGTGAAAAATACAGAATAAATAAATACAGAAATAAAAGGAAATTATAATATATAAGGCACAGAAAAGGAAAGGAGAAAAAGTTGCAAAATTGATTACACTAATTATTACGTAATTGTAACTGACGCTAGAATAGAACAAAATGGCGGGGATTGTTACGAGATGAAGTAGCAAGTACGTCACTAGAGAAGTGGTAGAGAATTGTGACGGCAGATCACAGCTGACAATACGCACTTGTTGAAATTGGCCGACTATAGCGTCGGTTTTAAATATGTAATTATTAGAAGTTATGAAACTTGAACAAAAAATGGGCAAAACTTTGCAATTTATAGAAATTTTAATGTAAAAATCAGTAAAATAAATGAAGCACAGAAATGAGTGGATGATTGATCGCCCCAAAACTGCAAAAACACTCGTTTTAATGTGGCACAGTATATACGGCCCGGATCGGACCAAAAATGTTAACGAAAAGAATGATAATTTCCGATGCGAAAAACTCGCATCGGCCTCGAGAAAATGGACTGTATTGGAAAATATCAAAAGGAGGTTTCGCACCTGTGGGGAGATCTTATTAAGAAGGTAACCTAAACAAATGTTACATAAAAAAAAACCCACTCACCTGGTTACAGCCGCCGACGGTCTGTTCGGAGGCCTCCGAAGTCGTTACGGGCAGGCGAATGCTTCTCCCAGGCTGCAAAATTTGTTCAGGATCTCCTCCTCTTATATCACCACTCATTAAGGGTATAACTAAATCTTTACTGACTGGCACAGGAAATAAAAACACTTTTAAAACAAGAATAGGGTCCTGGAAGACTATTTTGTCTAGGTCAAAAAAACGATGGAAGACCATGAGGTCTTGGACAACTTGTATAGGTGCGTACTGGAACGCAGATGCTAGAAGAAAAAAAGTTTTTCCTGTAGGGATTAACGCAGATAAGGGCTAGTTACCTAGGTCTTTAGAGGTCTATAGTGTGCGTCGATATACGGTATACTAGATCTTTTCTCCTTTCCCCCCCTCACATAAGCGCCGATTGGCGCGAACATATATATGTAATCAATTTTATAGGAATTTTAATTAGCTTTAATTTTAATTGGAAACATATATTTCAACCGCTTTCGAGATATAACCGATTAAAACCCAAAATGGGACCTACTCCCCTCCCCCCACCGTTAGCTTACCCCCCCCCCCCCCCCCAGGGTCGGGGACTTTTAGTATGTTTAACTACACCTAATGAAGCCATGAAGTAAAAAATTATCGCATATTTCATGCACTCTAATATGTGTCTATTGACTGGACTATTAATAATTTTTACTTATAACAAATGATAGTAAACAGAAATTAATAAAAAATAAAACACCAGGAAATCATAAAAAATGGCAGGATAGACATAGAATAGAATAGAAAAATAATTTTATTCTGGGACCAAGTCCCTTAAGAATAACAAATTAGAACACAAAGAATAAAATTAGTTACATCTGGTCACAGATATAATCAATAAATAAAATGTAAAAAAAATAAAGAAGAAATAAATAATATAACAATGATAAAGTATACACAGATACTAATTAAATATAAAAACAGGAAAATAAGAAAACATTCTACAAATGAAATAATAAATTGATTCTTTCGACACAATGCTTATTATATATAAAAATAATTTTTAGAAAAGAAAAACAAAACTGACTTCAAGATTAAACCTACATAAACAAACTTGAACTAAAAAATAAAAAATAATATTTTAATTGCTTCGAAACAAAAACCATTAAATGACGAAATTATCGATACTTATATACCTATTCACAATTTATGATCAGTTATTTTTAGAGTCGGTGCCAGCCAAGAAGTGCAGTTTAATCTTGCCTTAGCAACTAAACTTTTGAATGGCCGGAGACAGTGGTGTGGCGGTGATGAAACAGTGGGAGCATCTTTACAATTACCATTTCTTTTCAAATTCTGTTTGTTTTGGTTGGCACAGACTCCAAAAATAACTGATCATAAATTGTGAATAGGTATATAAGTATCGATTGTCATTTAATGGTTTTTGTTTCGAAGCAATTAAAATATTATTTTTTATTTTGTAGTTCAAGTTTGTTTATGTAGGTTTAATCTTGAAGTCGGTTTTTTTTTTTTTTTTTTTTTCTAAAAATTATTTTTATTTTTTACTTTTTAGTGGTGAGTGTATTTTTGTTTATACAGTCAATTCTTGATCTTCAAGCTACCCTGAAAAATAGTTCGACTTACTGAACAAAGAATTATCGAGGTTATTATTCCACTTATCTGCATGAAAATGGGAAAGTTGAACACAAAATTGTAGGTGAAATCATTACGTCCATTTTCATTAATGGGAATGTTGTTTGTACTTCTTCTTTATCTTCCACCCATTTGCCTCTCAGCGTGGGGGTGCTTCCAGCCATCTATGCCATGCCTCCCTGTCCCTGGCGAGATTTCTCATTTCTCCCAGAGTCTTTCCTCTACGCCTCCCTATTCCTTCTATATATATGGATATAGGAGGTTCATGGCCTTCCTCTTGGTATTTTTCCCATCGGCTTCACTCCCATAGTTTTTATGGGGTCTCTGTGGTTGTCCATACGGCAGACATGTCCGTACCACCTCAACTGTCTTTTCTCCAGAGTCTCCCTTACCGAACAAATTTTTAGGTCCTCCCTAATCCTGTCGCTCCGGACACAGTCTCTCCGTGTCTTTCTTGCAATTCTCCTAAGAAATTTCATTTCAGCTGTAGTAACACGGCTTTGCAGCCTCTCATTCACAACCCAGCTCTCCGCTCCGTAGTGATGTGCTGGTAAGAAAACAGACTTGAATAGGTGGAGCTTTGTATCTTTTCCTACCTCTCTTTTCCCAATTACAGAATTGCAGATCTGGTAGTATACAGAATTTGCCTTAGAAATTCTGCTTGATATTTCTGAATCCACTTTACCAGATCTACTGATTACTGTACCGAGGTATGTGGATTCAGTTACCACCTCCATCACTTCTTCATTACAGATAATCTGAACATCTTCTGGGGTTCTACCGACTTGAAGAACTTTGCTTTTTTTGGTATTAATATTCCTACCCTTTCTCTTCAGATCTTCATCCCACTCTGTCACTGCTTGTTGAAGTCGTTCTGGACTGTCGGCTATAAGCACTATGTCGTCTGCATAAAGGAGAAATTGTATAACAACAGGATGTAAGTTCCATTGGCCCAAATGCATTCTTGCTGTACGTCTCTTGCAAATAGATGTGATCCTATCCATATAAACAATAAAGAGGAGGGGGCTCAGAGAGTCTCCCTGTTTCACTCCCCTCTCTAGTCCAAACGCACCTGATTCCTGTCCGTTTAGGCGCACAACACCCTTTGGCTTTTGGTAAGTTGATTTTATAGCCTTCAGATGCTTTATTGGTATATCCTTGGCCTTCAATGACTCCCAAATTTCATTCCAGGGCACCGAGTCGAACGCTTCCTTGAGATCCAAAAATGCCAGATAGATGTTTCGATCGCGGTCCCAAGACTTCTCAGGGCAAAGATCTGGTCTTGAGTTTGCCGGTTGGGCCTAAAAGCACTTTGCTCTTCCTGCAGGTCAGGTTCCACCAGTGGTCTTTACCTCTAGAATAGAGGTATATACTTTATAAAGCATGGAAGACAAGCAAATAGGTCTGTAGTTGTAGCAAACACTCTGGCTTCCTTTCTTGTGGATGGAGATTATAACATTATACTCCCAGTCCTGAGGGATTCTTTCCTCTTCCCATACCTTTTGAAAGAAACATTGTAGAGCTTCTACTTATTTAGGACCTCCATATTTAATGAATTCTGGGACTATGTTATCGCGGCTAGCTGATTTTCCAATCTTCATCTTCGCAATAGCCTCCTCAACATCTTCCTCCTCTATCGGGTCATTACCGTGGACTACTGCTCCGGGTCTACCATTAGAAATATTTTTTCTGCTTCCTCTTCTTCCATGTTTCCCTTAAACTGCCCTGAGTAGTGCCTACGCCATTCTTCTAGTACCTCTTTCCTCTCAGACACTATCTCTCCCCTCTCATTCTTAATGCTTCTTATTTCTTTTGGCTTTCTGCCTCTAAGAGTTTTGATTTTTCACCAGAAGAGCTTGATATTCTCTCTGTGATCATTATCCAGTCATCGGCCGAATTCCTCCCATGTTTTCCTCTTGGCTTCCCTCACAGCCAACTTTACCCTATTTCTTGCCACCTTATATAGCTCATAATTGTTGAGGCTTCTTTCCGTACAGAACATTTTCCATTTTGTCTTTTTCTCCATTATGATAGCTCTTCACTCCACCAGTTTGAACGTTTATTTTTGGATGGAACTTTCTTCACACCACATACTTTAGCCGCTGATTCCAATAAGGCACTTTTCAAGTCTATCGAAAGGTCATCTAGGTGCTTATCAAGGTTTAGCTCTTGCAGCCGAATCCTTAGCTCGTTTTCGTAGTCCATTCTTTTTTGGAGATCCTGCAGCTGTTTGATCTCAATCCTTTCATAGACTGTTTGCCTAGGCCTCTTCACAGGTGGGATTCTAGTATCGACAATCAAGAGCATGTGGTCACTACCGATTTCAGCCCCTCGTATGACTTTAATATCTGTGAAGTATCTTCTTATTTCCTTCATGTATAGAAAGTAATCTATTACACTATTTGCATTTCTTTCCAGTGCCAAGAATGTGATTTTATGTACCAGTTTATGAGGATAAAAGGAGTTGCCAATGATAAGATCATTGTCGATGCAGAACTCCAGTAGGCGCTTTCCGTTACCGTTCAGTATTCTCTCGCCTCCATGGGGGCCCATACAACCATGGGCTCTACCATGGTCTCTTCCAGTCCTTGGGTTAAGATCTCCCATGACTAAGACATTTCTGTTCCTACTTTTTTCAATTACACGGATGAGGTCATTATAGAATTGATTCACTTCCATCACGAATGTGCCCTCAGTTGGTGCATAGACCTAGACCACTGTAACCATTCCCACTGAAAGAATAACATTGGTAGATATTATCCTAGAGTTGACCGGTTCCCAATCCTTTCTGAAGAAGCTCATCCCTAAAAATCAGTCCGACTCCTTTCTTTGCTCTGTTTCCCGGAGGGACTCCTGAATAAAGCAGGGTATGTCCTTTGTCAAGCTGCATTTCTCCAGAGCCCTCCTTTCGAATTTCGCATAATCCGAGAATACCAATTTTGTAGGATTCCATTTCCTCCACAATCTCCACTTCCTTGCCATATAGAGAGCACACATTCCAGGTACCGAATCTGATATCCTTTAACATGCCAGGTTGTTTCCGAAAAGACTGTCCATATCCGAGGCTGTTCGCAGAATTACTTTGAATCAATGGTACTCCCTTACGGGTGATTAGCCCAGCAAAGAGGCCCCGTTACCTCGGGACAACTGGTTGTCGGCTATACTCCCGCATTCAGTCTTCCCAGGAGAGGTGATCCTGGGGTGTGTACTGTATTTGTCCTTGGTGTCGGAATATGTGTATAGTGTACTGTTATGTTGTGTGTAAATGTGCTGTTTAATGAACTCAGGAGACCGGGGGTTCGTTAATCCCCACTAGTAGAGCACATCTACTAGCCCTTGCGGAGGGGTATGTTTGTACATACATATAAAATCATTGATACAGAAAATTAAATACCCGGTACCAATTTATCATATAACTTTCAACTGAACTGCGTTTTTCTTCTGAGGGTGCCTATAAGTTGACTTACCTCCTTCCACCAGTGGCGATCTTTTCTTTATTCTTTAGCATGGTTGAAAGAGAACTACGCGGAATTCGCAATTCACTTGAAAGAATTCACTATAGCCACTGAAAAAATTATTCACTCGAGTAAATAACTAATAATAAGTGACTAGTGTAACTATGAACTGGAAAGATAAACAATGACGGGAAACCGGAATATAAATTACACATAAAATTCTTTTAATTTGAGTTCGAGCTATAGAGGCAATGACTTCTAATAGTTCATTTTATAGAGGTGGTCCTAGAAGTTCTCTCTTTTGAACTCTATTATCAGTTCAACTTATCAAGGTTTAGCTCTTGCAGCCGAATCCTTAGCTCGTTTTCGTAGTCCATTCTTTTTTGGAGATACTGCAGCTGTTTGATCTCAATCCTTTCATAGACTGTTTGCCTAGGCCTCTTCACAGGTGGGATTCTGGTATCGACAATCAAGAGCATGTGGTCACTACCGATTTCAGCCCCTCGTATGACTTTAATATCTGTGAAGTATCTTCTTATTTCCTTCGTGTATAGAAAGTAATCTATTACACTATTTGCATTTCTTTCCAGTGCCAAGAATGTGATTTTATGTACCAGTTTATGGGGATAAAAGAAGTTGCCAATGATAAGATCATTGTCGATGCAGAACTCCAGTAGGCGCTTTCCGTTACCGTTCAGTATTCTCTCGCCTCCATGGGGGCCCATACAACCATGGGCTCTACCATGGTCTCTTCCAGTCCTTGGGTTAAGATCTCCCATGACTAAGACATTTCTGTTCCTACTTTTTTCAATTACACGGATGAGGTCATTATAGAATTGTTTCACTTCCATCACGAAAAGACTGTCCATATCCGAGGCTATTCGCAGAATTACTTTGAATCAATGGTACTCCCTTACGGGTGATTAGCCCAGCAAAGAGGCCCCGTTACCTCGGGACAACTGGTTGTCGGCTATACTCCCGGCATTCAGTCTTCCCAGGAGAGGTGATCCTGGGGTGTGTACTGTATTTGTCCTTGGTGTCGGAATATGTGTATAGTGTACTGTTATGTTGTGTGTAAATGTGCTGTTTAATGAACTCAAGAGACCGGGGGTTCGTTAATCCCCACTAGTAGATCACATCTACTAGCCCTTGCGGAGGGGTATGTTTGTACATACATATAAAATCATTGATACAGAAAATTAAATACCCGGTACCAATTTATCATATAACTTTCAACTGAACTGCGTTTTCTTCTGAGGGTGCCTATAAGTTGACTTACCTCCTTCCACCAGTGGCGATCTTTTCTTTATTCTTTAGCATGGTTGAAAGAGAACTACGCGGAATTCGCAATTCACTTGAAAGAATTTACTATAGCCACTGAAAAAATTATTCACTCGAGTGAATAACTAATAATAAGTGACTAGTGTAACTATGAACTGGAAAGATAAACAATGACGGGAAACCGGAATATAAATTACACATAAAATTCTTTTAATTTGAGTTCGAGTTATAGAGGCAATGACTTCTAATAGTTCATTTTATAGAGGTGGTCCTAGAAGTTCTCTCTTTTGAACTCTATTATCAGTTCAACTTATTTAAACGTAACAATTTTTAACGTTTTTTATCTGAAATCGTCTCTTTGAGGTGAAATTTAAGTGTAATGTACTTCCGACCGTAGATTTTGTTCGACTCATTTAAGAATTAAGCTTATCGCAGTATGACACATAGAGAGTTGACTGTATATGTAAATTATTTTTGTTAATAATTTAGATTTAGTTACCATGGAGATTTTAGATTATCATAATTATAAATATGTTTAAAATGGAAGGTTATACAACAGTGATTTTTATTAACTGTGTTTTTGATTTTTCTTAAAAAGTGCTGAGTTGATTTCAAAATATTTTTTATGGGACCACCACTGAAGTATGCCCTACCGATCTAAAAAAGAATCATCAAAATTGATTCAGAATTGACCGAGTAATCGCGTAACATACACAAAAAAAAAAAAAAAAAAAAAAAAAAAAAATACAGATGAGTTGAGAACCTCCTTTTTTTTTTTTTTTTTTTTTTTTTTTTTTTTTTTTTTTTTTAAGTCGGTTGAAAATAGAAGAACCTAAATTTTATATTCAGAGTGAGAAAAAATTATTTTGATTGGTATCTAGCTTGAACAAATAGTAACAAAAGTGTTCCAGAAAGAGTTAAATGTGATTTTATTGAGACAGTAGATTGTTAGCAAGTGTCACCTTGGATAAGAAGGAAGTACTGGAAATAGAGGAATATAAATGTTTTCAGAGATTTCGCTTATCTAATGTGAGAAGGGATGGAATTCCATAGGATGGTTGAGCAGAATAGGAAAAAGTGCTGGAATGCAGTAGTTCTCTGGGATGGGGCATATAGATCAGAAAGACGGGATTTTGTATGCATTGAATTGACTGCAGATCTGAATTGAAGCATATTGTAAATATAGGAAGGTTAAAGGGTGCTGATAATTTGGTTAAGGAATGATCCAAGGAAATATTTTCTACTGAATGTGGGATAAAACCAATTTAATTCAGAATAAAGGAAGAAAACATGGGAGCGCCTAAGTATATTGCAGACAAATCTGGCAAAGCGGTTCATAATTCATTTCAATCTGTCTTCAAGAACCGTTGCGAGACCAACATAAACTAAACAACCATAATCAAGGTAAGGGAATAATAGGTAGGAGACTAAAAGCTTACGAGTTGACTGGGGAAGAAGGCGACGGGATCGGTGGAATAATTTAAGTAGACCTATAGAACGGCGGGAGATTTGGGCAATCTGAGATTTTCAAAAAAGGGTCTGATCAAAAATAATTCCAAGATTTTTAACCGAAGAGTAGAAACGGATAGGATAATCATTTAGGATTAAGGGAGGATAATGGGTGTATGTGTATGTATACTAAGGGGGGAGCTAGATCCTATTATAAAGGCCTGAGTTTTCTTTTTATATGGGTAATTAACAAATGGATAATAAATATTGCGATGATGATTAATTGTAGTATTAACTGCTGAGGATACTTTTCCTTTTTAAGAAGGTGGGCCAAGAACTTACAAAATTATAACAAGAACATTGAAACACATTGATAGTAGGTTATAACCCAAATCTGTGATAAGGTACTTGCATGTCAAAAGAGGCAAGAGTTAATCTTTTAGTAACACCCTGGATCAATAGGAAATAGTTGAATAATGAGATTTTAGGAAAGGAAAGATATGTGAATTAGAAATATATTATTCTAATACTTTACTACTATGAGAAATAAATTCTAATGTTGCTGGTGTCAGCAGTGGGCACTATATTCAAGAGCCATGTATTTATAGCTGTGAGGTTTCTGTTACTTCTGAATGTAGACCCTAAATTATTTTCAAGACGTGATTTTTCAAATATTAAACACATTTTCTTATTAAAAACATTTTAAAATAATTCTTTGCTGAATAAAAGTAACTAAAATATGTCTCCATTAAACAAAAAGGAGCTTCTTTTTAATATATATAATTGTTATATAGCTGGCACAAACTTCTTTGATTGCAAAGCTTGTTTCTAGATTTCAAAACTACTTATTTCTAATTGTTTTAACTTTAATTAATATCAACATAAAAAGAATTCATAGTAAAATATGAGCAAAAAATGCAAATTCAAACCATCCATTAAATTTATATCCTAAATATAACTTTTATTTACTATTTTACAACAAAATTCAAATTGATATTAATTTAGAATTCTATTAGAACGATTATATTATAGACCACTAATTATAGATGAGCTCTAATGAAATCATAACATGGAATATCAAGATCCACTCAACAACTCAGCATAATTTGACAGCAGGGTTGCCACCTTCTTTAACAAGAAATATGAAACAAAAAGTGTGATCAGGGAAGGTTTAGAAGGAGAGCAAACTGTAAATTAAATACTTTGAAACAGCTGTGTAATAAAAGAAATGAAATGTTAAATAATATAGAGCACATTTACATTAAAAATCATTTTGTATAGTTGTAAAACAAATAAACAAAACCATTAAACTGTTAAGAAATAAAAACTAACTAAGTAAAAATAATCCATATTTCGTAAAATAATTTGTTAGAAAAAAAGTTCAAAACATTCTGAAAGCTTAAAGGAAATGTTTTATTATTATAAGCCACACTTGGCACTATTATTTATTGTGCTTATAGTGACAGATTGTAAAGTTAAAAAAATCGTTCTAGTGGTATTTAAAATAATTGTTAGTTTTTTAAATATAAAATACTTTAAAAAAAAAAAAAAAAAAAAAAAAAAAAAATCAGTTACTTACTGTATTTGAATTATGCCTCCATTCACCAGTTTCTGAGTATAATATATACTGAGGCAATAATTTCCATCCTTCTGTAGCAACCATTTTGATCGACTCCAGAACATAAGCCATTTCTGATTCAGACATAAAGAAAGGTAGGGATATCCTTGTGAATCCAGGTCTTAAAATTTCAAAATTAGATGTGCTCATTTGGTTCCTCTCATTAAAGGTGCTTAAAATAATAAAATCAGTTTCAATAGCAACCATTAAAAAAAAAACCTTTATCTAACTATAAGCTTTGATAAAAATTTAAAATGGTATTAATCCATTATCAGTCTTCCTGCTGAAAGACAAACCCACTAAGCACATTTGCTGTAAATTTCAGGACTGGTTAACAATTCAACATATCTTATCTATAAACCTAATAAACTATATTCCAATGATTCCTAGAGATTAGAATTTTTGGTAATAGCCAGGGAGGCCTCTATGACCTTGCCTTAGAGGATATACAACTGTTACTCATGTTTTCTTTACATCACAATTATTCCACTCTTTATTTTGTGCAATACATGCAAGGGACTCAAAACAGCTTTAGGCAGATCAAAGGTGTGGACTTGAAAATTGAGAATAATATCATCTCCCCCCACCTACAGCCTTGGCCATAAGTATTAGGCACCAACAATTTTCTCACCAAAAGTGAGAGCCCATTAAAAGGAACAAAATAGTTTCTTTTAATGGGTTATTCCTCAATCCTTGCTAGTTAATACTCTTAGAGAAACTTTTGGTGAGAAAATTGTTGGTGCCTAATACTTTTGGCCAAGGATATATTTATCTCTCCTGTATGTATAACATATGTTGTTTTGAATGTATTAATATATATTAATGTATTAATACCTTAAGCTTATCACTAAGAGGTTCTGTTAAAACATTGACGAAGTTTTGAAATGCCTTCAGCCAGTGAGTCCACTCTTTAGCAATAGTCGGAAAGTCAGCTTTCCCTTCAAAGCGGCTTGACTTGAGAAACTTGCCCATTATGATTTTAGAGTTTGTGAATAAAATTGTTGTATTTGTGCTGATAATAAATAAACTGAGAATAGGCTTTTATTCACTTAAAGCTAAATGTACCCCTTTAAGTCAAGTGTTGGAAACAGTAGAATTTATTTCCGGAACGGTATGTCCGATTTTCAATCTGTAAAATTCTTTGGGTATTTGATAAACAAAGGATTCACGCTACGAATCGTTTTTTTCTATAAATTCAATAATTAAGAAAATAGAACGTAAAAATATGTGTTAAATATATATTTTTTTAAATATGAGGTTATAGCCAGTTGTAGAAACGTTTTCTAAAACGAATGACACATTCCAATTAATCATAGCATGCATATTACGATCGTAATGTGAAAAATACGAATTTTGTTCCGGATGGAATTGCGTCACCGGCTGAAACGGTCTC
Source organism: Euschistus heros (assembly GCA_003667255.2). Lineage (NCBI taxonomy): Eukaryota > Metazoa > Arthropoda > Insecta > Hemiptera > Pentatomidae > Euschistus > Euschistus heros. The sequence continues at coordinate 4,624,927 of RCWM02000005.1, forward strand.
TTCCTTACCGAAATGTCTCTCACTTAGGTATTCTTCGATTTGTGAAGAGCCAAAAAAAAATTGTATGATTTTGTTTTCTTGTCATTATTATTTTTTATGTGTCGTTAGACTCCATCTATTAACAATTTCTCATTTTAAGTAAGAAAGTAAGTAAGAATAAGGCAATTAAAATAAATTTTTCGAATTGACAAAAGCTGAATTCAAGTTTTAATATATATTTTAATAAATTTATTAAATATTTTATTTGTTTATTTATTACCAAATATAAAGAAACGACATTTTGTTTATGCAATCCTTATTTTATTGCGGTATCTATAGGAAACATTGGCCCTTTTCACTGACTAATTATTAGGAACAAACAGACCTAGCCACAATAATTTGTAAACATTTATTTTCACTTGAAGCGTTTGACGGTCCAACAAGTTAAATGTCAACAATAGTAATTAAAATATATTAAAAAAACAAACAAAAAACTTTGACTATAATGTAAACAAATTTGAAGATCCAAAAATCTGAAAAATCATGAATTGATGATAGCTGCATAGTTAATTTATAGTTGTGATAAATATGTCTTTTTATAAAGTCAACAAAGGAGTCATTGTCTATATATTTTCAAATAGAGAAAAAGTTTTGTTTACTTACTGCAGGAAGTCTAACACTGTCTGACCCTTTTCACCGGTAATGTGTTTGGGACAAATTATATAAACGTTCCAAATAAATTCCATAAGTTACCTAGCCGATAGATACCTAGGTAATTATATATAAATTTACATATATAAATACATATGTAAATTTTTTACCTTGTACCTAATATAAGTTTAGGTAGCATGTCGGTATATGAAGTCAATCCGATAGTACAGAAACCAGGTAAAAGATATTCCGGAAAATCCAATAACAATTGAAAATATTTCCTGTTCAGAACAAATTGTATTTCCGTTCAATTTTTATCGTTGCAAAGATAAAACATAACAAAGAAGAACAATCTATTGGACGTAGAGATTTTTATATAAGTAGTTCTAAATCCAAAAAGAATCTCCGCGTATCTGCTAGACGAAGAAAACCTGAACTGAAAAGAAGAGCTGATAATGAAAAAGAGTACGTACCTATATAATATTTACTATTATGTAATTTGAAAACATAGTGTTGTTTCGCTGAGAAATTCAACTTTGAAAATCAATAATTTTACATTAGTTGACTGTAAAAATCGTAAATAAAATTAAACAATGACTGATAAATAAAATCAGTTTTATAACTGGCTCCTTGGAAATGTTTTAGAATTACCGTAATATAATGTAATTTCATTGTTCCCAAGTCTCGTGGATATGTAATTTTTCCATAGCGTATACCATAATAATTAAAACATATTTTTAAAAACATAACCGGGAAAAGTAATTTTAAAGTGTAATTTCCTACTATTGGTTAGATATAGGTACATACAAAACGGTTTATCCTTTTATATTTGTATGATTTGATTTATTTGGTTGTAAATACAAGTAGTGAAAATCAATTGAAGAAAGTAATTTTTTTCTAAATTCTCACGGCCACATCACATTGTGGGGTTCGTTATGTTTTCTTAGCAAAATAAAAAAAATATATCAATAATTTGTATGAAATCGGATAAAAAAGCTCATGAGTTGACATTATTACATATGCCGGGACTATAGCGGTAGTCAACATGAATCAGAGTCAAACAATAATAATCCCTATACAATCATTGTTTTTAGAACATTTTTGAAAGGGTTGAACATCGTATGTTCTTAGCTGTTTGATCAAATTACTCGGAAACCGCTACTCTTAGCACATTTTCGTTCTATGCATTAATAAAGCAAATCTAATTTGCAACAAATTTTGTTTTAAATATTTTTTTATCAAATGTGCTTATTTTTGAATTGGAAGTATTCTCTGTTTTGTCTATCTGTTTTTTCAAGAACCATACCCAAACACACCTGGAATCCTGACACTCTAATTCTTTTTTAACTCTAATTTGTAGAATATCTATACTTTTTTTTTTTTTTTTTTTTTACTATTTAATGAACAATGATGAACATTATTTATTGCAAGGTGTTGAATTATTTATTAATTTCTTTCAAAAGAGCTCAAATGTACGTATTGAGTGAATATTTAATTTAAAAGAGGGTTTGCAGAAAAGTTTTAGTTCCTACTACTACTAACGTTCGGGCTATATTGTAAAATTACTTACTTTTTTTTTTTTTTCACGCGAACAGGCCAGCTATGGACCACGCAAATATCATTTTTTTCCCTGACTCCTTTTCCTCCTTCTCCATACTTCCTTCATTCTCTCCGAGTGAAGTGCCCTCCTCTCTTCAGTCCATTTTCCTCCGGTATGCTTTTTCTTATCACTAAGGACCTTCAAACTATCAATTTGCCATCTGAATTTTTCTCTGTCCATGCAATCTCTATTGCTAATTTTAAGTTCCTGGAGTTCTTCTTTTATTTGTTTAGCATAACCTCCCAGGCTTTTCATTTTTATTATTTTCTCAAATATTTGCTTATTGAGCCTTGAGTGATCCATTCTTATCATATGGCCATAGAATTTCAGCCTTCTTTTCCGTATTGCGGTTTCCAGGTTTTCCACTTTCCCATATATTTCCTGATTTGATCTTAGGCGGTATCCTTGTTCAGTAATTTTGGGTCCGTGGATTCTCCTCAATATTTTCCTTTCCATTTTCAGGAGTTTTTCCAGATTGGGGATACTGGCTGTTTCTATTCCATACAGAATAACCGGTTTCACTACGGAGTTGTAATGCTTGATTTTGGCGTTGATGGACAGATTTTTCTTATTGTAAACGTTTTTTGTGGCAAAATTCAATCTATCTAGTTTTTCTTCTCTTGATTTGATTGCTGGTTTATCTCCTCCATTATAACTCACAATCTCTCCCAAATACTTAAACTGGTTCACCACCCTTATTCTCCCATACTTTGTTTCTATCATCTTTGGGTGTATCTTGTTGCTAGTCATAATTTCAGTCTTTGCAAAAGACCGCCTTTTTACTTACTTTATTAATATTAAAATAAAAAAGCTTTTGTACTTTTGCTGATTTCATAAAAAATTGTTGGGTTCAAAAAGTTATAAAATTTGATACATGATCATAATCGTTTGATTATATTGTACAGATTAGAAATCTGATGAATTCTAATATCTACAGTAATTTTAAATTGTAATGTACGTTTTGTCGTAATCATAAATTATTATAGAACTGCCAGTGAGAAATTCATACTCTACACCCCTCATTTCAGCAGACTGGGGTCGCACTTCTCCTCGAAATCAAGTTTTTCCAAAATTTTATTTTATAAATTTCATTTATTTATTTATTGATTTTATTTGAAAAAATGAAATTTCAGATCGGACAAACAGTTTTGGAGCTATAGCGAAAAATGTGCAAAAAAAAACAAACTTGGATTTTAAAACAGTAAGCGGCGTTTTAGCGTGCTGTTTTAAAATCTACCAGTTTTAGCGTGCTGGCGTGGGTATTTTACGGGACTTGATCGAAATTTAATATACAGGTTCTTATAGTAAATTTAACCAGCTTTCATATGTAAAAAATAATTTTGGATCGAACTATTAGTTTCGGAGCTATAGCTAAAAGAGTGCCGACAAACGTGTTTTCGCGGAGAAGTGCGACCCCAGTGAGAGTGCTGAAACGAGGGGTGTGTGGTGCATGAAATATGCGACTATTTTTGACTTCACAGCTTCGTTAGGAGTAGTTGGAAGGTAAAAATACTATTCCAATCCGTTGCAGATATATGATAAAACAAAAACTTATTTGAGGAAACCAGGTTTTTTTCTATGAAAGCTGTAATATCTCTATTTTGCTTAAATATTTTTCAAATTTTGACCACATTTTCGGATTTACAATTACATTTTCTATAATAGTTAAGTACCTGTAACCTTGAATTTTACAAACTTAGTATCTAAAGAACAGCTTGATTTTCACCTTATTTGGGAAAGTCATAATGTCTTATATTACATCAACACTCGCCGTTTTTTGAAAAAAACTATCCACAAAACGTCAAATCTCACAAAAACTTGCAAATTTAATAAGCTCTCGAATGATATGTTGAACGTAATGATTTTGTTTCGATTTCATGGAGAAATTTACTTTTGAAATCGAAAAAAACATGGTCTTCTCACTTGGCATACAAATCAGTTACTTGTGTAAATAAAACATTATGATAATCCCTTAATGGAAATGTGAATTTTAAACATAATAAACTCTTCATTGGATTAAATAGCAAAGAAAAAAATTATTGTTTAATAGAAAAAAAAAAATACAGATGAGTTGAGAACCTCTTCTTTTTTTGAAGTCGGTAAAAATAAAGGAAAACTATCGCTAAATCTGTAATTTAGGATTTTATTTTATTAAATTTTCAATGTAAGGTTTAAAACTCAATGATAATGACCACAATTTTGCTATTAGCTTCTGAATGCAGATGGATTAAACAATACCACTTTTTGAGATGAATTATATGGACTGATGAGTCTGTTTTTACAGGGGAAGGCATTTCTACCGTTACATGTGGAGTATCGTTAGTTTATTCATTTTTGTATTGCTATCGAATAGTGTTTGTATTGTAGTCTCAAAATCATAGTTTGCCAAACAGATTGAATGATGAGATTACAAAGATTTGTTACAAACTATCCTACCACAACTTAATCACGATATTCCACTTAAGTTCGGCAAAATATGATTTTCCAGCACCATGGTGCTCCTCCACATTCTTCAAAAGCAATAGAAATATAAACCAACGATATACATGATAGGTAGAAATGCCTTTCCCTGTAAAAATAGTCTCATCTACCCACAAAATTCACCTCAAAAAGTGGTATTCTTCAACACAATCTGCAATCAGAAGCTAACCGCAAAATTGAGGTCTATGTTTATTATCATTGAGTTTTAAACCTTACATTGAAAATTTAATAAAATAAAGTCCTAAATAACAATAATAAATAAATAAATAAATGTAATAACATAAGATCCTCTGATCTGGTCAATAAAGCGACAGTTTTCCTTTATTTTCTATTAAACAATAATTTTTTTCTTTGCTTTTTAATCCAATAAAGAGTTTATTATGTTTAAAATTCACATTTCCATTAAGGGATTGTCATAATGTTTTATTTACACAAGTAACTGATTTGTATGCCAAATGAGAAGACCATGTTTTTTCGATTTCAAAAGTATTTATTTCTCCATGAAATCGAAACAAAATCATTACGTTTAACATATCATTTGAAAGCTTATTAAATTTGCAAGTTTTTGTGAGATTTGACGTTTTGTGGATAGTTTTTTCAAAAAACGGTGAGCGTTGAAGTAATATAAGACATTGTTACTTTCCCAAATAAGGTGAAGATCAAGCTGTTCTTTAGATACCAAGTTTGTAAAATTCAAGGTTACAGGTATTCAACTATTATAGAAAATTTAATGTTAAATCCGAAAATGTGGTAAAAATTTGAAAAATGTTTAAGCAAAATGGAGATATTACAGCTTTTACAGAAAAAAACGTGGTTTCCTCAAAAAAGTCAGCTGCCGGTCCCAAGCCCGGATAAAGGAGGAGGGACCATTTTATCATATATCTGCAACGGATTGGAATAGAAAGGTGAGTTCTGCGGCATTTTGCTACATGTTTGTTGTAGTTTCACCCAATTTTTTTTTATACACTAAGAGATACTCATATATATATATATATATATATATATATATAATGTACAATGGACTGTGACATTTCCAGTGTGCTATAGTATGGTACTTTTTCCCCAACCCAATATACACAAACACACACACACACACACACAATCATTTTTTTTCAAATAAGTGAATAGTTTATTAATCTTTAAAAAAAATTATACCAAAATACCTTTCTTCATTAAGAATGGTTTCAAAGGTTGAGGCAATATTTTTTTCCATCCCCATCAGATCTTGAGCATATGATTCTGCACATGTACAACCGCCTCTAGCTTGTATACCAAACATGTCATTTAAGATAGCACAAACAAAATTATGATGAAGAAAACTTCCTCTAGGGTGACGAACCATAAAAGAAAATATTGCCAGTCGGTCAACCAGAGTTGTGCTTCCCAAAAGAATAATCTCAGGAATTTTGCGGAAAAAAGAGCAAACGGTTCTGAAAAAAAAACAAAAAAAAAACACGATTTCAATTAAGATTAACCACTATGAAAATTAAATATTTGTAAAAATAATGTTGGGTTTGCTAATAGTATTCAGGAGAATTTTTTTAATTAGATAAAAACACATTACTTTCCAACTATCTAGAAGCACTTTTAATAATATAAAAAAAAATTATGTTTAATAGTCATTGAAATTTAAAAGTTAAGAACTAAAGATCTTATTCACCAAAAGGAAGAACAATGCAGTAGTAATCAAAGATTAGATTTTCAGAGGACTCAGTCAGGTAAAAACAGCAGTGCTATTCAGTCAAAGTGAATGATCTGAGAGTAGAAATATTAATTAATTCCATTTTAGATAATGCCAAATGAGCATCAATAAATAATTTTAATATTGGTGCAAAAATACAGAAGAACCTGAAAGGGCTAGAATCCACCAATTCAAAGTAAGCAACTAGTTAAGAGGTCAGCTAATTCTCAATTCACCCTCGAAGTATTTTGAGAGACTCCGAAGATCAAGAGATCATAATTTAAAAATTGTAGTTAACTGAGTTTAATTAGAGACAGCTAGCCTCCTAATGTCAATGTCATGAAGGTTGGTTTATTTTACCTATTTTTGGTCGCAATGAAAATTTGAAAGACTCCAGAATTTAGCATAGAATGGTGTGCATAATAAGAATGTTTACAAAAAAAATGATTACAAGACATTAATACCTTTATTGATATAAATACAATAAAGGTCTTCAGATAACAGGAACCGTCTGAAAATAGTAATGAAACTACTGTTGTAATTTAAAATAGTTCATGTGCAATGCTATTTACAGACTGTGGTAACACAAGTTGCATTTCTGGGGGCATTAAAGGTATCCTGGATGATAGATTTTTTTTTTAAACCTTATAAAAAATTAGTTTTCTACTATCTTTTACGAGTTTATGAGTAAACCCAAAAACAATATAATTTATATACTTAGAAGCAATCAATTTTTTTAAATATGTGTTTTATATTTAAATAGTATTATGGAAAATTGTTTACAATTTAAATTGATAAATCTTTAAATTTATAATTCTAATTTTTTTCTTTAATAAATCCGCCTGCTGGTGGACCTTGGTCAATCAGCTGCCGGTCCCAATCCCGTATAAAGGAGGAGGGTTCCTTGGCTTCACCTGAGATCTTAGGATGTCTCAGGAAGTAGGGAAGCGTTAAGAGCATGTCCAGATGCTTTAAGAGGGCAGCCCCCTCACTGGACTCGGGCGCTGAGGGCCAATCACCCACTCGCCTTAAGCTACTTGATTACGAAACCCCAAGATAAACAACGAAAAGCTGGATTGTCTAAACGGATACGACCCGGAAAACGTTTACTGATTAATGACCTGAGGATTGCGACTTGGAATTTTTTAACGCTTAACAGACCCGAAGCCCTGAAGGCTCTTCTCGAACAAATTAAAAAATATAGGACTGAAATAACAGCTATTCAGGAAGTAAGATGGTTAAGAACAGGTATACTGCATAGAAAGGAAGAAACTGTCTGCTACAGCAGCCACAAGAAACAACACATCCTAGGAACTGAAATAGTTGTAAGCAAAAGACTGAAACATCTAGTCATTGATTTTAAACAATATAGCCCTAGAATATGCTGTGTTCGACTAAGAGGAAGGTTCTTCAACTATAGTAATGGGGTGTATAAAAAAAAAAAAAAAAAAAAAAAATGACCTTTTTTGAAACAAATATTTGCATTATTACTTTTTTGATATAAAATACAATTATAAGGTATAGTTGACTGTGATATATTGGAGATGTAGATAGTTAGGGTAGGCAGTCATAGATACTCAGCAGATCAAAATAAAATAAACATTTTATTTTGATCTGCTGAGTATCTATGACTGCCTACCCTAACTATCTACATCTCCTAAAATACAATTAATACTCAAAGTATAGTCCATTGTTATCTACCGTCACTACCCAATAGCACTGCTAGCCAATTGCTCGATGCCACGCTGATACCATTCCTTGGGATGGCTCTCAAAGAACTCTTGGACAGCATTTTCAACTTCCGCAAAATTATAAAATCTTTTCCCTTGAAGAAAATGGGCCATGGGTTAAAACAAGTAGTAATCCGAAGATGCGAGGTCTGGACTATATGGTGGATGAGGCAGGAGCTCAAACCCATGATACTGTATAATTTTCTCAACTTTTGTAAAATTGCTGAGGAGTAAGTTAGTGAGGGACCCGTCTACAGGTCTTTTTCACCTTCCCTATGGAGAGAAGATGGCGACTAACAGTATCTTTTGACACACCACATTCACCGGCAAGTTCGCGAGCACTTGTGGATGGATTTGACTCAACAGCTTCCTTCAGAACCTCATCAATATCCATTAATGGCCGCCCAGAGCCCTTCTTCCTTTCCAACGTCGTATCTCCACCTCTAAATTTTTCAAATCAACAGCGCGCAGTGCGCTCTTCAATGACACCTTCCCCTTCATATTTAATAATTTCACGAGTTGCTTCACAATAATTTCACGGCTGTGAAATTTTTTTTCCAGTAATGACTTAAAATTACGTGAATTTGGTAGGACACTGTCATGTTTCTTCTTTGAAATAAATAACTGAACTGAGGCTATTTTTTTTTAAGAAGTCCAGTGTCAGAAACAAGCTTAGAGAATGCTCTAAGATGATTATTAAGTATTGGTAAATAATAAATAGCATTAAGATATTTACAGACTTTTGATATCTGGAATTTGATAAAACGGTCATTTTTTTTTATACGCCCTATTATCTGTAGCGTATATGCACCAACCGAAGTAGCTGAAGATAGAGAAAAGGATATCTTCTACGATGAACTGGAAAAAGTGTCAGATAAATGTCCCCGGCATGACATAAAACTCTTCCTTGGAGATTTCAATGCGTAAATCGGCAAAGAGGACGCACAACGCCCTGTGAGAGGAATAAATAGTTAACATGATGAAACCAATGATGATGGACTGATGCTGGTTTCATTAGCAGCATCATTGGGGCTGACAGTAGGTAGCACACTCTTTAAGTCAAAGCGGATCCATTATGCAACGTGGACCTTTCCTGATGGCAGAACTACAAATCAGATAGATCATATACTAATAAGTTCCAGACACAAAGGAAACCTTCTTAATATAAGAACTTAAAATGGGCGCGAATATAGACTAGGATCATCATCTGGATGTAGCCAATCTCCGAGCTCGAATGTCGAATGTAAGGAAAGTCAGAACGGAGAGAGTAACCAAGTACAATATTACCTAACTGAAAGAACCCCAAAGTCAAGAATTGTATGAACAAAATCTCGATGTAAGTATGCGAAGACCTATATGTTCAATGGAAAATAGCATTGATCAAATGTGGAAAGCCTACAAAGAAGATTTAACAAACACAGCTGAAGAGATTTTAGGAAAAGAACCAAAAACCTCAAGACCTTCGTGGTTTGATGAAGACTGCCAGACAGCCACCGAAAATAAGAACGAAGCATATCAGCAAATGATTAGTGGAAGAAGAACCAGGAACCTGTTAGAGGAACACTGAAGGAGAAGAAGATCCACAGAAAGAAAAAGAGGCTATGGGGAAAAAAAGAAGATTTAAGATCTGGAAATATTGAAAGAGCAAAAGGACACTAGAAGTTTTTACAAAACTATAAATGATGGGAGAAAAGCGTATATGCCAAGAATCAGTCAAATCAGAAGCAGTAGTGGCTTTTTAGTGTCGGATAAAGCCGGAATCCTAGAAAGATGGATAGAACATTACAAGAACCACTTTAAGCTGGATGATGAAGAGAGTCTGAAATATGAACAATGTCATGACGAAGACATAGAACCACCAGACGAAGATGTTCTTGATGCCATCATGAAATTGAAAAATAATAAAGCTCCTGGCATTGATGGTCTGCAGGCTGAACTTCTGAGACATGGAGGACCAGAAGCCTCAAAAAGGCTACATGATATTATGATGAAAATGTGGACAGAGGAAGTAATACCAGAGAAATGGAGGACAGGAATAATATGCGCTATACTTAAGAAAAATGATTCCTTATAATGCAGCAATTATAGAGCTATTATGTTAGTAGGGCAAGTCCACTACTGACCAATTATTCTCCCTGAGGCAAATTCTAGAGAAGATGAATGAGTTTAACTCCAACATTCACATTCTATTCATAGATTTCAACGGCAGTGTATACCGAGAAAGATTGTATATAGCTATGGAAAAACTAGGGATCCCACCGAAACTGATACGACTGGTCAAGATGACTATGACCAACACTAGCTGCTGGATAAGAATGCAAGAAGATCTCTAAAGAACTCCAGTGTGAACGAGGCTTAAGACAGGGGGATGCACTAGCCAGTACTGTTTTCAATTTAGCTGTAGAACATGTAGTGAGAGAAGCCCGGATACAAACAGAGGGCACGATCTATACAAAATGCGTACAGATATTAGCTTATGCCGGGGGAATATATGCGTTATTGGAAGATCATTGATGGCAATGACAGACGCATTTTCCTCCTCAGACACTGTGGCGAAAAATCTGGTACTCGAGATAAACGGAGATAAAACAAAATATATGACCAATGACAGGCGGCAGACTGACCTGACCATCGAAGTTGGCAGTTACATCTTCGAAAAAGTTGATAGGTTCAAATACCTAGGCTCCATGGTAACTCCGAACAACGACTTGACCCAAGAAGTGGCACTGAGACTTACTGCGGTAAATAGATGCTTCTATGGTTTATTAAAATACCTTAAAAGTCGTTCCCTACCTAGAAGAACCAAAATTCTCCTGCACAAGACCCTTATATGCCCAGTCCTGACATATGGGTCAGAAACATGGACAACAACCAAGGCCATAGAACGGAAATTATTGGTTTTTGAAAGTAAGGTTTCAAGAAGGATCTATGGCCCTGTAAAGGAGAATGAAGAATGGAGATCCAGATATAACCAGGAGCTAGCCAACTAGTATAAAGAGCTGGATGCAGTAAGATACATCTGGCAAAGCTTCGATGGGCTGGCCACGTTGTTCGAATGGACGATAACTCAGTCCCAAAGAAATTGTTTAAAGTCGAACCACTTGGTAAGAGGAGGGTGGGGAGACCAAGGCAGAGATGGTCAGAAAATGTGAGGAGCGATGCCAGAACCCTGGGCATCAGGAACTGGTGGGCAGCTGCTTGGAATAAAGAAGAATGGAGAGCGATTCTTGAGGCAGCCAAGATTCAGTGATGGATTGTTGTACTCAGGACGATGAATTATTTTTTAATGGTTTTTATTCAAGCCCATTATGTTGATTTAAATGATATACATATTACCCATTTGAAAAATTAAGAAAATCTAAGTCTGACTTGCAACATTCCCATAACAATATTTCAGTCTAATGGAACAAGTTGGTAATTGCTCTAAAGTAAATTTTGTCTCATCAATTAAATAAAACACCATTGATAAATAATGAAATAAAATAAAAACAATTTTTCAAAAGACACTTATTTCCATACAAAATATATATTTCATTTAAACTGACCTCTAGCTTTGATTATTTTCGAAGAACACCCTAGCATACGATTGCCTCTGTATAGTATATTCAAAATTGTAAAATAGGAAAAGCTGAAGACCAACCATTCAGCAAAAAAAAACTTTCCCTCAATCAATCCTGAATGGATCATGCTTTGTGAAATGAAGTTAAGTTTTCTTGAAACAGATTGGGAACTGCTTCAAAAAAAGTATTCTATGATGACCTCACAACACCCTCTGGTCCATTTTCTTTATAACTTGGAAGTAGGGGAAAGACCTAATGGCCAGTTTAGTTAGATGCTTTATTATGTAATACCAAACTAACACAATCTCTTATTTATGTAAACATTAGTTGTTAGAGATTAATTCTTTTGTTAAATTTCATTAGTGGTTTAAAATTTTTTGGATTAAAAATAATATAAACACGATTTTAATCTGTCTTACAACCAATGACAAGCCCCATTCAAGGTTCATTATTATACCTAGAATGAGCAAAAGTTGGTAGCTTTGATAAGCTAAGATTTCCAAAAAAAAGTAAGTGTATGCTAATTTATCTCAATCATATAAACTACTCAAAAATGATTAGAGATATTGCCAATTTTGGGGCATTCACTTTGCCAAACATTTTCATGTTATATTTATTATTAATACCATTAACATTTATTAAAAATCATTATGTTTTTTACTACAAGAAAATTTAATTAAGAGAACTTTTAAGGTTTTAGTTTGTGAAAGCCAGCAAAATATCAAATACCATCAATAACAAGGAGGAACCTTTTACTATAGCTAAATATCAGTTTTTAGTATGTAGAGAGTCAGAGGTATGCATTCTGAAAAATAATCAAAGCAGGAAATAAAATTTTAAAATATAATTAATGTGGTAGACAAAAGTAAAGCAGAGAACATTTTTGAATATTGTGCCTTAAAGCATTTTTTATTATATTATAATTTTACTTGACAATTTTTGCTTCTCTTTCCATTATAGCTGAAACTCCAATGGTCTGTTTAATTTTCATTGCAATACCAGCTCTTACAGATTCAGCAATGCCAAATGTTCCATTGTCTTCACATTGATGCAGCTCCTTAAAAATAAATAAATGAATTACTAGAATTGATTAGAAATCAATATCTGAAAAATCAAATGGATTCTTTAAAACTTTTTTTCACCAAAATAATTTTACTTCAAAGTAGTCTAAGGGCAATATTTTTCACTCAGTCTACTTTGAAGAAGAAATCAATGTAGGCAAAGTGAAAAATGTAAACACTTAAATGTGATTTTCTTGGGGAAACCCCTAACCACTAAAGAGCACGTCCCCCAGGTGGTGGATAGAGGATCCATCCTTGGCAGTCATACTCCTCAGAGAGTATGAGTAGTAATGAGTAGTAAGCTCCACTAGCCCATGTAGCAACAGGTACCCAGTGCTGGGGGATATAGCCAGGTCATCCATTCTCCTAGGAGGACCTAAATATTCAGGGTGGAGGGGACAGTTGTACAGGATACCGAGGGTTCCCACCTGAAAATAGAGCATCTGAAGGAGTCAACATCATATTGAAGGGGATGGGAGTCAGTAAGCCCATGCACATGGTCTTATGCATATTGTCTCCATATGGGCCCATGCATATTGTCCCCTAGAACAATCACGCGGACAGTCCTCCAGGACGAGAAATTCGTAGGAGGACTGCAGCAGAGGGTGGCTAAACGCGTAATAGACGCCGCCTTAGCCATAACGGAAGAAAAAATTGAAGAGGAAAGAGAAATATACGAGAGGGCCCTGGCCGAAAAGGAAAGGGCCTTGGAGCAATTGAAGAAGAAGAAGGGACAAAGAGTTACCATCGATGAACCCAAGCCAGGGTCCTCGAAAAGAAAGTATTCAAACCTGACCCTCACACCTTGCCCCTTAAGAGAGGAGAGCCGAAAGATTGCTAGGGGTAAGGATCCCAAGAATAAGGGTGTCTCTGAATCGGAAGAGGAGGAAGAGGAGTACACCCTTGTGCAAAAAGGAAGAGCAAGAAGAAGAAGGAAGAAACACAAAAGCCAAGACTAACATGGCAAAAGTATCTCAGGGTATCCCTAAGAAGCCGGAAGAGACGGCCACGTACATCACCTTTAGAGGACAGGGTGAGCAGTGGTCATCGAGTAACCTATGGCAGCAACTCCCAGAGAAAGAAGAGTTGGAGATCCTGGGCGCAGAGGTAAAGGTGTTGCGTGCGACCCAGGCCGGACCAGTCCTGATCAGGACAGAGGGTGCTGACCAGGCCAGAAGGACCATGGATTGGGAGTTACTGAAAAGCAAAGGTATAGAGGTAAGGTTGGGCAAACCGAAGAAACCCCGATTGGAAGTTAGAGGGGCCCCGAAACATTGGGATGGGCCAACCATAGAGGGATACCTCTGGGGTAAAACACCTCTCAACAAGCTACAAGAAGAGGGGGCAAGGAAGGAGTGGTTGAAAACCTGTTTTTCCACTCCCTGACCCTGAACCCTGAGGACGTCAGCGGAGGATGGTGGTCCTTGTCCATCAGAGATCACCTCGACACCCCACTCTGCCTTAAGTGCCAGGAGTATGGCCATATAGCAAAAATGTGCAGAGCCAAGGAAGTGGCTTGTAGATGGTGCACGGGGACTAGGCATGTTGCTAAGAACTGCTCGGAAAAGGAGAAAGGACCCCCCCCCCCCCCCACGTGCTGCAGAAACTGCCACAAGAATGCCGCCGAGACCTGTAAACATAGAAGAACATATTTCCGCTGTGGAGGCTATCGTGCTGAAGTACAGGAATGCGATAGTATGTTCCAACACCAACTCCAGTGCGTACGGATGTAAGAGGAAGAGCCTTGGAAGAATGTGTGGCGAGGTGTCAGCTCGTGATCATGAACGAGCCCTTTGGTCCCACATTTGTAGGAGCGAGGGGCCAGAGCTGGATCGATGTGACACCCGCCACAGTAGTTAGGGCTAGACGCGTTACGCACTGGAGCCTATGGTCAGACACGAGCTCAGACCACCGGGTCATAGCCTACAGTGTTATGGAGGAGGAAGGCGTAGCCCAGGAAGTGGAGAAGGGCTTTGTGACCCGGACGGCGAACTGGGATGAATATACCAGTAAACTGGAGGGAGTATTAGTTGACCTAGAATGGGAAGAAATGGCGCCGATGGAAGGAGAGTCAGATATCGATCAGAGAGTGGCGATGCTGACGTGCGCCATAAGACAAGCGGCGAGTACCTCCCTCCAGCGCCGTAGGGTGAGAGCGCGTCCGGTCCTATGGTGGACGCCGGCCCAAACACAGCTGAAGAGAGACTGTAATAGAGCACGGCGTAGGTACCAGGAGTGCAGAGAAGAAGACAGGAGAGCTGCTCTCCGAGGCGAGTACAAGCATAGACAGAGGGTATACCGAAACGGAGTGCGTCAACAAAAGAGGATATCCTGGGACGAGTTTATAGTGAGAGAATCGGAGAAGAATCCCTGGGGAATTCCTTACAGGGTGGATATGGGTAAAGTAAAGCCGCTGCAGATAATGGCGGCCATTAGAGATACAGACAGACAGACCCAGGCAGCAACCCTGGAGGACTCTGCCACAATGTATATAGATGCAACGTAACCCAGGGATGATCCGTCCCAGGATAATGAAGAAGACGTCTTCGTCAGAAGCACCACGGTATACCCTCCAGGTACCGACCTATGCCCACCATGGAATATATGGGACCTTTGTCTTGCCGTGGAGAGACAAAGGACCGTTAGAGCCCCAGGACAAGATGGAATCGACGTAGCAGCGAGTCACCGACGGCAGTTCGGCCCGACCCGTGGCAAGGGAACTACGGATGCGCTGCTAAGAGTGCGCCAAGACGCGGAAGGGAGGTCGCAGAAGTATGTCAGGTTATTGTTATTTGATATTTCCTCCTCCTTCGACAGCGTATGGTGGCCTTGCGTGCTACAGCAGTAGCAGAGGTTGGACACAACCCCAGCAACTTGTACTCTCTCGTTAGTAGCTACCTAAGTACAAGAAGTGTGATAATAAGAGGCAGCTACTACGAGGTGGAGAGAGCGATAGAGAGAGGTTGTCAACAGGGTTCGGTCCTTGGGCCTGCCCTGCGGTAGCTAGTCTTTGATCAGTTGTTGGGGGAGCTAGAGGAAAGAGAATTCCTTGCCACGGCCTACGTCGACGACCTGGCAGTCATCGTGACCGCAGACAGCAGAGCCAGACTCAAGACCGAAGCGGAGAGGTGCGCCAGTTTCGTAGGAGAATGGTGTGCGGGGATGAAATTGGGTATGGCGGCAGCCAAGACCCAGGCCATACTCATCAAGGGCTCCACGGATAGGGCTCACCCTATCACACTAAGCATAGGAGGTGAGAGAGTTCGACCAGGCGAGGTAGTAACCTACCTGGATGTCAGGTTCAGGAAAAAATTTGATCCAACCCCTCACCTGGAGTATTTGAAGGATAGGGTGACCCTATCAATAAACGTGCTAAGCAGAATAGGGGGTGCCTTCTGGTGCCTCAAAAAGCCAGCAACAATGTCCATTTATAAAGGCGTGGTCTTGGGTATACTGAGGTACGCACCCCCTGCGTGGAGCGGAAACCTCGCACAATATAGGAAGAGGAAACTGGCATCCATACAGCGACTGGCTCTGCTACGGGGCACGAAGGTTTCGCATGAGGCAGTGCAGGTGCTGGCCGGAGCGGTGCCCCTGGACCTCGTCCTCAGAGAGGACAAAATTAAGTACGAAGTAAAGAGGCAGGGGGTGGACGCGCTTTCGGAGGGACTCCGACAGCGTAACGGCGAGACCTCTAATCAATGGAAAAAGATACTTCGGGAGGATTCCAAAGAGGTGTGGAATGGGCGGTAGGTGGCATGCCAGAAGGGCGCCACGTTGAGAAAGTTTTTCCCCACAGTCCAGACAAGATTAGAAGCGAGGTGGGTCCTCCCTGACTACTGGGTCTCGCAGATACTTACAGGACATGGAAGGTTCCGGGGAAAGCACAACGAATATGGAAAGGAAATCGACCCCCGGTGCCCGACTTGTGGAGTCCCAGAAACAGCAGAACACGTGGTGTTGTCCTGCACTGAGATGGAGGGACACCGTGCCAGGATGTCAAGAAAAACCGCGACCTTCGCCCTCGTCGAAGCGGACTTCCCCCGATTAATGGAAGAAGATAATTATCCCCATTTTAGGGAATTTATCTATGGGTGGAAGGAAGTGGTGGGCTCTACGCACTTCAACTTAGGAAAACCCACCACCGCGGTCGGCGAGCCACCGCCAGAGGAAGTAGAAGACCAGCGACCCTGAGGACTGGAGTGGGACCGGACGGATGCTGTGGACCAGGCAGACCGGACGGATGCAGTCTCCAGGAGAGCTGGCTGGTGTGGACCGGACGGATGCAGCGGACCAGGAGGGCTGGACCGGGCTTACCGTCCGGAAGTATAAAAGGATAAAGGTGCGGTCGCTAAGGCGTGCTATGCATGGCCGGGCCGCACCACAGGAAATAAAAGAAGGTGCGGTCGCTAAGGCGTGCAAAGCATGGCCAGGCCGCACCATAGGATTGTACCCCTTAAATAAATGATGCCTCATTTATAATATATATATATATATATATATATATATATATATATATATATATATATATATATATATATACATATATGCAACGGCATACATAAAACCTATATGTTGAACCCGCTGCTGTCAAAACCCCGTATGCCTGAAAAGGCAAGGAAGGAAGAAAAAAAAAGAAAAAAAAAAAGTAAGCCCATGCATAATTATGATCGATATAGAGATGCGGACCGTAAACTGGAGTATTATTCAAGTTTATGCCTCCAAAAATGATGCAAATATCCTGGATGAAGAACAGTTCTATAGGGACTTAAGGCGAGTCGTTAACAAAGCAAGGAACAAGAACAGATGTATTGTAATTACGGGTGACTTCAATGCAAGAATAGGCAATGATCACCTGAGAGCACATGGAGTGATGGGACCTCAGGGGAGGAGACAATTAAGAATGACAGTGGCAATGTTGGATCGATTCATGTATCAATAGTGATCTACTTCTTAGAAGCTCCTTTCCTTACAAGTCTCTTCATAAAATAAGCTTTTCAGTCACCGAAAGAAATGTCTTTCGGCATCAAAGCATCATTGATTTCTTTCTGTATAGTTGTGAAATAAGGCGAAGTTTCAGAGATGTGAAGCTTCTTAAAGGAGCTGAGATTGGTAATGATCATATGCTAATTTTCACAGACACATTGGTGCTTACAGAGAGCAAGATGCAGGTGAATGCATATGAGAGTAAAAAAGTTGATCCTGTGAGTTTAATATGAAGAACTGCTACGTTTAAGGCTCCATGAATCTAGATAGAATAGCATCCTGTAATCGGCTTCTTTGGTATGGGGATTGAAGCAAATCTCCATACATGTCAAAAGTATCTGGTGGTGGAGGGAAGAATTGAGGGCCATTGTCAAAGAGAAGAATATGGCGTGGAAATGCTACTACCGGACCAAATCCCCAGAGAAATAGCAGCCATATGTGACGGCTGAAACACTGCCAAAAAAACAGAGAAAACAAAAAGTCTTGGGAAGAGTTTTGTGAGAAATTAGACAAAGAACACTAAGAGAATATTAAACTCTTCTGGAAGAATATTGAATCTCTTAAAACCAGTTTGTTCTTAAACATCAAGAACAAACAAGGAAAACTGGTCACTGAAGATAAAAATTCTGGAGGTCTGTAGAAATTATTTTTCACAACAATTTGGGGAAGAAAAGTTGAATCGTTCCAAGATCAACTGTGGAATGAGTCTTATATAGATGAGAGGATAGAGGAGGAGGAAATTGAAATAGCAATAGTAAGGATGAAGATAGGGTAAATTTCAGCCCAACATGGTATAGTAGCTGAGTTTGTCAAGTTCAGACGAAGGAGATACTAAAGGCTCTCCAACTGCTCTTCCAAAAAGGCTGGACAATGAAATGAATATCAAAGGAATGAGAATATAACATTTTAATTCCCATTCATAAGAAAGGTTGCTAGGCGGACTGCTCCTATTACAGACTAATATATCTCTCACCAGTCAATTAACCAAAAGTGGAAACTTTTCAGTTTCAGACAGGGGTGACAGACATAGGACCACATTTTTAATCCAACAAATGTCTGAAGAAGATAGAATCAAGATAGAAATATGTACTTTCTCGACCTCCACATCAAAAGGAAAGAATGTCCTTGTAATCTTAGTGGAAGCAATATAATTCCATTTACCAAGATACAAAAGGAATAGTAAGACTGAATGGAGAGGAGTCTGATCATTTTAGTATAGCCAGGGAGGTTCAAGCAAGGTGACAGTTTAAGCCCTTTGCTTTTTCTATTGTTCATGAATGAGACAGAAGCAATTTACAAGAGAACTGAGAGGTCAATCTTGGGATGAAGATACCTTAAACTTGTCATGATACAGCTCATTCAGCTGAGTCCTGATCGGTGATGTCTGTGGTAAGGCAGTGACATAGTAGTTTGAAGAACTAGAAATGCAGGAAGGGAAGAGTAAGATGTCCACGTTTATTGTAACAGATAGGAGTTGGAGATGATTATGGATTAAACCTATCTTAGAGCAGTTATGAAAAGGTCTGGGAAAGTAGACTCAGAGATATCTAATATATTATGCTAAGAAAACAAGGTCTACTAACAGCTTTGCAACACTACAGTAGGTTAAAGAGAAGAGGGCTGAAATGTGATGCCCTAAAACTTCAAGCCTGTACATCTACTGATACTCAACAGCAGAGATGAAGTTCCTTCATAATAGAATTGCAGGTAAGACTAGGAGGGTCTGGAATGCATGGAAGTCATCGAGACTCAATAACTTAAGTGGTTTAAATGGATGAGCACAGAGACCCACTAAAGAAGATGGAGTATGCCCCTGATGGTAGAAGATCTAGAGGCTACCCAAGAGTATCCTACCTCTACTAAATATACAGGCTGAGCTGGAAGAGAGGCAGGTATTTTTGAGGAGGGTTTAAATTTTGAGAGCATGAATTCATATGTATTTTTTAGCTCTGTTTCTTCAGTTTATCCTTTTTTCAGCATTCCACACAAGGATCAAAAAAAGGGAATTTTCAACTTGTGCATTTAACTAACCATTGTAATCTTGAAAGTTCAGCATAAAAAATGCAGTAGAAAAATCAAATTTGACTGTTTTTTAAAAAAAATTAATTTTAATTATATGACATACTAGAGCACGACAGTTAAAGAGAATCATGTAGGTTATTTGCTGATTTCAGATCACTGATGTGTAGATATACCTTTACTATGGGTGAGAGTCTAGTATTAAATTTAATAATTTATAGGTACAAAAATATGGGTACAATTCTATAAATTTAAAAACAACATTAAATAAAAAATAAATAAATTGTTGAGGGATATACTCCTTAAAATTATTTTTATATAAAATAGGAGTTTCAACATGTTTTATTACATAGAGTTCTTCATTATTTTATAAGCTTTTTCTACAATGAGTTTCATAAAACTAAATTAGTTAATGATTAATAATAATATTTTATACTAATGTTATATTATATTTCATTATATTAATGAAGTTAATACTACCTTAAGGTCTAGTTTTTCTTTTAATAATTCAGAAGATGAAACTGAATTTATGTGAGAGACAGCTTTCAGAAGTATTTTCTTAGCTACCAAGATACCTATAAATAAATGTTTTAGAGTATTCACAACACATAACAAAATTTAGGTTCATATTGGTAATAAATCATTGTATTGATCTAATCATAAAAGTTTCATTTTAGATCTATTTATTAATTCTGAACTAAAAATTATTCATTGTATGAAGAGTAACCTGAACTTTGTTGACCACCCACAAACTTTTGACATGAGAAGAACATAACATCTTTGTATGCACCCTTTTGATTGATACCAGGTACTAATGGATTCATGTCTAAAGACACATAAGGAGCTAAAAATAACAAAAATTTACAGTTATATAAGTATATTGAGATCATAGTCATATTTATCCAACTAAATTATCAATTGTTTCATTAAAGGAGATTAATATAAGTTATTCATTTTTTAAAAGGCATATGTAACTCCCCATTATTCATTTTTTATCCATTCATTTCTAAATGTTTCAGAGCTTAATTGCTCCATCTTCAGGTTCTTACACTGTGATATTCTCACATGGTCACATTAATTCATGCCTTTTAAAAAAATAAACAACTAAATTATTACTTATGGTGTATCAACCTATTTGGGAAGAGACTCCATTCAGAATGAATATAACCAAACTAAAAAATTAGGATATTTTTCTAATTGAAAAAATAAGCTAAAAGACAATATTCAAAAGATTAAGATATTTTAAAAACACAAGTGAGTAATGACACATAAAACAACCAAATTTTATATATATCATTACTCACTGTATAAAATATAGTAATAATAATATGGGTTTGTGGACCCCAAGCTTTGATGACAATATCACAAAAAATCACCTGCTAGAAACCTCTAGCAACTAAAGATCTATCAGATCAACGATTCATTCCATTAGCATTCACTCCTCAAATTTCTTCTATTATTTATTAGTCATAATGACATGTTTCAGGATATGTTTCCCATCATCAGACTGCAATTTTTTTCATCATATTGTTTACACTAGATCAAGTACCTTGTATGTTGTGTTAAAATATTTATTTAATCTGTGGGATCATTTATGTTATTTATTATTAATCCAAGATTTTGTTCTTTTTTTTATGCAGTTTAATTAATCTGTATGCACATTATTTTCTATTTTCTAAATACTTTCTATTTTTTCTAAATATTTATTAATTTTATTTGTATAATTTTTAGTTGTGTTCACTCTTAATTTTCTGTAAGTATTATTGTTGAAAGAGTGTACTAAACTTGAAATGGAACGGAATTAAAAAAAAATTAATGAATTATAGTAAGTATAGTATTATAGTAATTCTATTCTATTCTCTATTCTATATCGGGCGCTAAAGTCCATGAAGAACCTGGGCCTCTGCACACAGGTTTCTCCACTCCTCTCTGCCAGCGGCCAAGTTCCTCCAATTCTAGATATTTAGCTGCTGTGTGTTCCCTTCCATATCATCCATCCATCTTTGCCTAGGCCTGCCTCTTCTTCTTGTTCCTCCTGGCGCTCCCGTCCACATTTTTTTGGCAGCCTTTGAGGTTCCATCCTCTCTAAATGACCCAGCCATCACAACCTCGCTTTCTTCACAACAGTGACAACACCTGCCCCATCATAGAGCTCTCTCTGATTGCTCATTGATTGGGCCATATATCTTTCGCAGAACTCTTCTTTCCCATACTAGGAGAGACTTCTGATATTCTTTTTTTAGAGTCCATGTTTCACTACCTTATGTCACTACTGGTCTTATTACAGTTTTGTGTATGGTTACTGTTGATTGGATAGTATTACATATATATATGTTATTAGTTATAAATATGTAATCCAGTGATCAAGGTAGCAGGGGATGCTAGATCCCCACCCCTATTGTATGTAAACAAAGAAAGCGTCAGTTTGTCTGAGAGACGCCTCTGTAGAACAGCGTATCCACCAGTTTGTATCAAGCTAAGTTGAATAAAGTGGTTCTTGTATAGGACACATGTACTTTGTTTAACCTTAAACTGCAACAGGTTATGGGCCCAGTCGAACCCTGAAGTAAATTCAGTTATTCAGTGTTTCCGGGAGTTTTTAGTGCCGTGAAAAATAACGTGAATTGTCGGGGTAGTGTCCAACGTTAACGTCAGTGTTGAATACGAGGAACAGTATTTTCCTGAAAAATGGAAACTCCTTCGCGATGTAGCATTGACAAATTGATGGGACAAGCAGACTGGACTGACTGGAAATTTCAGATGAATATTCTTCTGAAAAGTTCAGGTCTAATGGATGCTGTGGATGGAAAGCTGGTCGAGCCCAAGCCGTCAGATTCAACCGATTATGAAGAAAAACGACGTGCTTATGAGAAGAAAGAATTTGGTGCCCAACAGGTAATTGTTAACAGTCTTTCACCTACAGTTAGACAATTAGTAAATATGTGTCGAACAAGCAAGGAAATGTGGACCAAGTTGCTAAGTGTTTACGAACAAAGGACGGAACAGCGCCAAGATCGTTTATTTAATGAGTTTTTTGGTGTAAAAACAATGGGCTCTGATGGCGTCGCCAAGCATATTTCCCGTCTCGAGAAGTTATGGTCAGAACTTCAGGATGAGACGTGGAAGGAAGATAAAGTGAAGCTTCCTGAATCTTTGTTTATTAATCGAATTCTGAACACTTTGCCTTCTCAGTATTTTGAGTTTGTGAATGCGTGGGAATCCATGCCAAAAGAACAAAGAACAATGAAAACATTGACTGAGCGTCTTGCACTGTGGAGCTCAGGTTACAAGAGAGGGAGTCTACACAGAGTGATTCTGCATTTGTTGCGAAAAAAAAACAAAGTTTTGATAAGAGAAAAGTGGTGTGTTATGGTTGTAAAAAGAAGGACATTATAAATCTAATTGTCCTGAGTCGAAAACAGAAAGAAAAGGAAAAAGATGGAAGCCAAAGAAAATGGAGTCAATGATGTATGCTCACGCTCTAGCGGCAGATGGAGGTAACTCTCAAAAGGAGGTAGGTTACAGTGTTGACAGTTGGGTTATCGATTCTGGTGCTACTTGTCATATGACCAAGCATAAAGAACTCTTTGGTGATTTTGACCCTAATTACTCTACTAAAGTCATGTAGCCAACAACACATCGTTGAAATGTGAAGGTAAAGGTGACATTGATGTAAAAGTGTCTGGTACTGACAAAGTAATAACTAATGTACTTCATGTACCAAGTCTAGCAGCGAACTTGCTATCTGTTAGTAGGCTGGCAGAGAAAGGTTTAGTTGCAGTCTTTGACAAACAAGCCTGCCGCATATTCCGAGAAAAAGATTTGGTTTTTAAGTGTAAGCCAGAAATAGTCGCACCTCTCACAAATGGTTGCTATAAAATGAAATGCGAACAACCTATAAATAAAAATGAAGTAGCTTATTTTGCTACTGATCAACCCACATGGCACAGGAGACTAGGACATTTAAATATGTCTAGTATGAAGAAGTTGAAGAACATGTCAACGGGACTTGATTTCTCCTCTGAGACCTTTAGCACATGTACCAGATGTTTAGAGGGTAAGCAGACCCATAAGCCAGCTTCTCGAAGAAGAAAAGGAAACCGAGCTAGTGAACCGCTAGGAATTATTCATTCAGATCTGTGTGGTCCCATGAGTGAAGCAACCTTCAAGGGTTATCGTTATCTTCTTATGTTTACGGATGATTATACAAGGAAAACTTTTGGCTACCTTCTAAAGTACAAAAATGAAGTTTTTGAGAAGTTTAGAGAATTCAAAAACTTGGTAGAAAATCAATCAGGGATAAAAGAATAAAAATACTCGCACGATAATGGAAAAGAATATACATCAAATGGTTTTGAAAATTATCTTAAAGAAAAAGGGATCATTCATCAGAAGACTGTGCCATATACTCCAGAACAAGGGGGAGTTTCTGAAAGGATGAATAGAACCATTATTGAAAAAGCCCGATGCATGCTACTGGATGCAGGTTTAGAGAGGAAGTTTTGGGGTGAAGCGGTAATGACAGCGATCTACTTAAAGAATAGATCACCTACAGCTGCATTAAATAACATAACTCCAGAAGAGGCCTGGTCAGGACGAAAGGTTGATCTTAGTCACCTTCGTGTGTTTGGATCAAAAGCATATGCTCCCACTCGTAAGCAGGGACGAAGAAAATGGGATTTGCGTGGAGAAGAGTACATTTTTGTAGGCTATGAGGAAAATTCTAAAGGCTATCGCCTCTTAGATTCTCGTGCTTCTGGCCGTGTTATAATTGCAACAGATGTACAGTTCTTGGAGAATGAGACTGTTACTCAAGACTCTAATAGTGCAAATGTATCTGTCAGTACTGTGATATTAAGTAGTCCTTCAGAAATTAGCCATGATACTGATGAAGTGAAGTCCAAGGCGGACTCCACTGATGATGATTTCTTTGGCTTTGAGGATGGGATTGAAGTTGCAGTTACTGAAGAGGATGAAGTAGCTGCCACAGGTGAGAACCAGGATGCAGCCACAGAGGAAAACCAGGTAGCGGCCACAGAGGAAAACCAGGTAGCGGCCACAGAGGAAAACCAGGTAGCGGCCACAGAGGAAAACCAGGTAGCGGCTATGGAGGAGAACCAGTTAGCAGCCACAGATGACAACATACCAGCAGGCAACAGATATCCTCAACGAGAGCGAAGGCCCAAGATGTTTCCTGACTACATCTCCTACATGTGTTGTGAAAGTGAGCCTAGTAGTTTTGCCGAGGCTAGTGGAAGTGAAAATTGGCGCAAAGCCATAAATAGTGAGTTCAGTGCATTAAATAAAAATAAGGCATGGGAACTAGTTGAAAGGCCTAAAAATGTAAATGTAATTTCATCTAGATGGGTTTTTAGGGTTAAGGAAGGAGCAAATGGCTCTAAAACCTTTAAAGCAAGGCTAGTGGCTAGAGGGTTTGAGCAGGTTAAGGGGGTAGACTATGATGATATCTATGCTCCAGTTGCTAAAATGGCCTCAACCAGGTGCTTTCTTTCTGTATGTAACCATTTGGGTATGCATATTCACCATTTAGATGTTAACAGTGCATTTTTGCACGGGGAACTTGGTGAGGAGGTAGTATATATGGAACCCCCTGAGGGACTGCGGGTGAAAGGGGACCATGTTTGTAAACTGAATAGGGCTATCTATGGACTGCATCAAGCTCCAAAAGTTTGGAATGAAAAATTGAATGACTGTCTAGTCAGCCTTGGTTTTTGTAGGTCCAAATCCGAACCCTGTTTGTACTTTAAAGATGTTAATAATGTCAAGGTATACTTACTAGTATATGTTGATGATATTTTGATTGGTAGCTCATCATCAAAAATCATTAATGACTTAAAAACAACTTTAAAGAACAAGTTTTCTATTAAAGATTTAGGAGAATTAAAAGAGTTTTTGGGAATACAAATTGAAAGAAACCTTCAGTCTAAAACTATGAAGTTATCCCAGAAAAATTTAATCCATAGAGTTGCAAAAAGATTTGGGGTTGAAAATTGTAAGGCTGTGACAACGCCTATTGAGAAAAATTTAAAATTAGATAAATGTTCCCCTGAAGAGAGGACTAGCAAACCTTACCGTGAACTGGTTGGATGCTTAATGTATATTATGCTAGGATCCAGACCAGATATAAGTTTTTCAATTAGCTTTTTCAGTCAATTTCAAGACGCAGCTTCTGACCTACACTATAACTACTTGTTAAGAGTACTAAAATATGTTAATACCACCAAAGACTTTGAGCTCACATTTAGAGACAGTGATTGCATTCTTGAGGGTTCTTGCGATGCAGATTGGGCAAACAGTAATGATAGGAAATCCGTTTCTGGATTTTGTTGTAGAGTGTTTGGAAGCATGATATCATGGGCTTCCAGAAAACAGTCTGTCGTAGCACTATCTTCTACTGAGTCAGAGTACATTGCCTTGTGCAACTGTGCTGTTGAGCTATTGTGGCTCAGGTCCTTGCTGGGGGAATTAGGTTTTAACATGAAAGATCCCACAACTATTTATGAAGATAATATGGGATGTATAAAACTGTCAAACAATTTTTTGTGTCAGAAAAGGTGTAAACATATTTCATTAAAGTATCATTTTGTTAAAGATGAAATCCAAAAGGGAAACTTAGTTCTGAAATATATCGAATCAGAAAATCAGATTGCAGATCTATTTACGAAGGGCTTAGGTAAAAATATTTTTTCTAAGCTCGTTCAGATGTTATAATTTTTGTAAGTTTGTTTCCTATGCTGTGATGTTGAAATTATTTTTTGTAAGCTTGTTATTTTGTAAATTTGTTATGTTTGTTGTATGTTTAATTGTACTCACTGGATTAAGGGGGAGTGTTGATTGGATAGTATTACATATATATATATGTTATTAGTTATAAATATGTAATCCAGTGATCAAGGTAGCAGGGGATGCTAGATCCCCACCCTTATTGTATGTAAACAAAGAAAGCGTCAGTTTGTCTGAGAGACGCCTCTGTAGAACAGCGTGTCCACCAGTTTGTATCAAGCTAAGTTGAATAAAGTGGTTCTTGTATAGGACAGATGTACTTTGTTTAACCTTAAACTTCAACAGTTACTTTTGCCTGTCTGGAGAGGCTTTTAAACCGTAGAGCTTTCTCCATCACATAAAAACCCCTTGTTCCCTCTGCTACTCTGGCTTTAATGTCAGCTCCTACATCATTATTCTCCGTTACTATGCCTCCCAGGTACCTAAATTCTCTACAGGTTGGAAACATGTACTCTCATATTTCTATATGTTCTCCACTATCATTTCGGTTTCTCGAGGTTTCCATAAATTTAGTTTTTGATGTATTGATCTCGAGCCCTATCTTCTTTGCTGCTTGGCTGAATTCATTAAATACATCGACTAATGCAGAAAATGTTCTTGTAGAGATCATCACATCATCTGCATATGCCATGTACTGCGTAAGTCTGCTAAAAATATTTCCTCCTGGATTTGTTCTTATGTCGCGAATGGCAATTTCAAGGCATAAGTTAAATAGGACCGGTGATAACGGGTCCCCTTGCCTAAGCCCACTGCATACCTCAAATTTATCTGACATCCCTGCTTGTGTATTGACTTTACACACTGTTCTATCCAGGGTCATTTTGCCTCCAACATTTTGGTACTGTCCACCGTATCATTAGCCCGGCGAAAGTCAATGAAAAGGTGATACAAATCAACGTTGTATTCATGGATTTTCTCTAACATTTGCCTTAATGAGAAAAAGTTGTCTATCGTAGATCTACCAGGGCGGAAACCACATTGATATTCACCCAGAATTTGTTCACTTCTCTCTGTCAACCTTCTGCAAATGGCTATAGCAAGAACTTTATATATGGTGGGTAATAGAGCTATCTCTCTATAATTTTCACAATTTAACCTGTTTCCTTTTTTGTGGACCGGGACTTATAATAGTAATGTAGCGATAAGTAGCTTTGATGTAAAGAATTTATACACAAACATACCCCTAGATATTAAAATAAAAGTTATAGAAGAAAAACGGGAACAAATAAAGCCATATACAAATAACAAAAATAAAAAATTATAAGTTGAAGGACTTAAAATTTGTCTAAATAATAATTATTTTGTATATGAAAAGGAATATTATAGGCAAATTAACGGAATTCCATTGTTGTCAAGTTTAGGCGTGGACATTAGTGGTATTACATTTATTAGTATTAGTGGTATTAGAATTATTTAATGAAAAAATGTATAAAAGTTGAAAAAACTAATAAACCATTAATATTAGTAAAATATATAGATCCTAGGGGACAGTAAGAGAAGTGAGGTAAGGAGATGTCAAGGCATGCCTCTTTGATTTTCACCTTGAAAAAGCTGTCAGAGAATCAGGAATTCAGACACTTTGTTCAGCAGATAAGTCCAGCTTCTTGCATAGTCTGATGATATAGACCTTGTTGGCAATCATACCAAACTGTATCACAAGCATTCCTGGCTGTTGAGTCAGCTGCGAGACATCTCGGCCTGGTTATCAACCAAGACAAAACAAAATAAGTGGTGTCTGATCAGTTCCCTCGACAGATTGGTACCAAAGTTGCTTTTGGTACTTATATGTTTGAACAAGCATCATAATTTGTATACTTTGGCTTACAAGTGAAGTGCAATTTTCCCATTTATCAGACGAACAATTTCTTTCCTCGACACTTAAGCCGATCTCGTAATTTCCTTTCACAATCAATTCGCCAACTCATAGTTTCTTCCTTCATATTCCTCCACATGACTATGGTAATGTAGTGTACAGAATGCAAGATTGAAGAAGATAATCCCTGAGCTTCGTTCCAGGGATATCCCGTTATGACCATATTTCTCACCACCACACCGAATTATAACGGTTATTTCCCATCTTCTGCGGACAATCTTTGTTCATTCTTTTACAAATTTCTTTAAGTCATCAGTGTATTCCCACAAAAACCAGATTCTGTCCTTCTGACCTTTACCTAAATGCTCTTTTATTGCTAAAGCATCTAATTTTTGAAACTTCCTCCCATAAATTATACGCCATCCCTTCTCTTTCAATATATATATATATTTTTTTTTATTGGAATTTAGACTCTTTCTTTACTTATTAGGTATTCAATTGAATGATCTTATAGAAAAACAAAATATTTTTTATGCATGTTCTATTATAATTTTTATTTTTTTATTTATTTTTTTATTGTTTAATCATAACTTTATATTATTATCTGAGATCACAATTATTACTTTTCTCAGATATTTATTTTTCTATAATTATTGTATTGTAACTTGTATCTCATTCAATGATTGATGCCTTCATTTTTACCCCATTTACTGTATTTTTATTTTATTTAATTTTTTTTTGTTCCCTTAACTTATTTTTAAATTTAAGATTTATTTGGTTTTTCATGTAAATATTTATTAAGTTAAAAGAGTATTTAATTTTTAATTTCTACTATTGTTATATATCATTAGTATTATGTACTTAATTTTAAATAGGGCACCTAGGCTGTATATTCTTCAATATAATTATTCTTAAGGGGCAATGGCCCCAGAATATTATATATTTTCATTTCCATCCGGTATTTTTGTGATACCAATACTTTCGTCAGTATACGGCCGAGAATTGGACTCTAAAAGAAAAATATGACATTTGGTGAAAAATCCCGATTATTTAGAAAGCTTTATCTCAGCTTACAGAGATGCATTTGGGCTAGAATTGTCATAAATAGCGTATTTATACACTATTATAAAAAAAAAAACTCACACTTTACGAAATATAAAAAATAATGAAAAAATGATAATAGAAATATAAATAGAAAAATAGCTTTATTATGGGACCAAGTCCCTTAAGAATAACAAATTGTACATAAAGAAATGATATTAGTTACATCTGGTCAGAGACATGATGAATAAATAAGATGACAAAATAAAAAATAATAAAATAAAGAAGAAATATTAATATAACAATGATAATGTATACATAGATACTAATGTAATATATGAACAGGAAAATAAGAAGACATTCTACTAATGAAATAATAAATAGGTTATTTTGATACAATGCTAATTATATACAATATAAGAACCCAAATGTTGTATTCGGAGTGAGAAAAAAATATTTTAATAGGTAACACTGAGTGTGTTTCAAAAAGAGTTAGATATCGTATAATTGAGAAAATATATTGTTAGTAAGCGTGATCTTGAATTAGGAGGAGGTACTGGAAATAGGGGAATTTAAATGTTTTTAGAGATTTAGTCTAATATGAGAAGGAATGGAATTCCATAGGATGGTTGAGCGGAATAGGAAAGAGTGCTGGAATGTAGTAGTTCTATGGGATGGGGTATATAGAACAGAAAGACGGTATCTTGTGTTCAGTGACTTGATTGGAGATCTGAATTGAAGCGTATTGTAAATATAGGAAAGATGAAGGGTGCTGATATTTTGGTAAAGGAATGATCCATGGAAATATTTTCTACGGAATATGGGATAAAGCCAGTTTAATTCTGAATAGAGGAAGGAAACGTGGGAGCGCCTCGATTTATCAAAGACCAATCTGGCAAAGCAGTTCATAATTAGTTTCAATCTGTCTTCGAGAACCGTCGAGAGACCACCATAAACTAGACAACCGTAATCAAGGTAATGGTTTATTAGGGAGGTAAGGGAATATTAGTAGAAGCTTACGAGTTGACTGGGGAAGAAGGTGACGGATTCGGTGGAATAATTTAAGTAGACCTATAAAACGGCGGGAGATTTGGGCAATATGAGATATCCAAGAAAGGGTCTGATCAAAAATAATTCCGAGATTTTTAACAGATGAGTTGAAAGGGATAGGATGATCATTTAGGATTAAGGGAGGATAATGGGTGTATGCACTAAGGAGGGAGCTAGATCCTATTATAATGGCCTGAGTTTCCTGTTCATTTAATTGTAATTTGTTTAAGGTCGCCCAGGAACTAATTCTTTTCAGGTCTTCTTGAATTTTGGTGAAAGCAGAAGGAAGCTTCCTCGGAGGAAAGGAAAGATAGATTTGGGAATCGTCTGCGTAGAGGTGATAGGAACAGTGCTTAATTGAATTAGGTAGGTCTTTGATGTAGGTATTGAAAAGGAGAGGAGAAATGCTGGACCCTTGAGCAATACCAGAAGTAATATTGAGAAAAGTAGATAAGGATTGGTTAAGTATTTTAACTGCTTGGGAACGGTGAGAAAGGAAAGACTGAAACCAGCGGATGGAACTGAAGGAGAAATTTAAAGATTCTAATTTGGAAAAAAGGATAGAGTGGTCCAGGGAATCAAACGCTTTAGAAAAATCCAGAAGTATCAGTACAGTCAGTTTTTTTTTCGTCTATGGCAGTAAACATGCCATTTGTGATTTTGAGGAGAGCGGATTGTGTAGAGTAGCCGGGTCGAAAACCCTATCTAAGTGTCTAGAGAGGATAGATAAGATGGAGATCGGGCCATAGTCTTTAGGAGATGTGGGATTCGATGTTTTATTTATAGGATGAATCAGGGCTTTTTTACAGGAGGTAGGGAATACTGAATTTTGAAGGGAAAAAATGTATATAAATAAGACGACTGGTGTGATTTTGGGAAGACAAAGTTTTATCAAATTTATAGGGATTTCATCTATGCCGGTAGAATTGGAATTGGACTATAGGATATGTAGGAAAAATAAAAATTAGCATTGTTGTATGCAGGAGCTGAGGTAGAATGGGAGGAAGGGTGAAGAGAATCGGAAGAGAAGGAAGAAACAAAATATGAATTTAGTTCTTCAGGAGATACAGGATAGGTAGATGGAGATGTGCGTGAATCAGGAAGGGGAAGTTTACGGAGGAGATGCCATTTCGATCTGGAATCAGGAGCAGATGAGAGAGCTTCATGGAAATAAGTGGATTTTGCTCGACGAATCGAGGCTTGTGCTTGAACGAAGGTGCTTGAATATTGCAAGATATTTGAATTAAATCATGGGAGGATAGGAAAGGAACAGGTAACTGAGAAGAAGCGAGGAGCAATAATATTGCTAAAATTTCGCGATTTTTAAGTATTCCACAGGATTTTCAAAGTTGTAATCATGGATATCAACTACGTCTATGGGTCCTAACAACATACTAAAAAATGGTAGGTACATGCGGGTTTGCGAACTTCAAGGTATAAATCGACTGGAGAAACCAATATTCTTCTAACTGGGAAATTGCTGTGTAACAGGTACAATAAAGAAGGGGTAATAGCAAATTTCTACTAAGACAAATAAGAAAAGCAACTTCCCAAATTCAGACCATTAGCACATTCCCTTCAAGAAAAATATAAATATAAATATACAATATCATGGCAAGACCAACGAATTATTACTAGCTCAAATGATACTGGGTGTATAAAAACTATGGATGACAGGCGAAGGCAATCGGGTAGAGCCTTAGAAAGTTTTTTTTTTTTTTTTTTGAGAATTGAAGTATCATCATTAAACCAAGTAATTATTAATTATATTTTGTTCTATAACATGTAACAACCTGCAACACCATAATCCCAAAAAGCAAGAGCTCCATATTGATGTAATAAGATAGTTGTTGCAATGTCATCTGCAAGAATTCCAGTTGTTGCTGAGGCTGCTGAGAAACAACCAATCATTGTCTTGTTACTTGAATATTTTTGATGAAATATCAATTTGGCTTCCAAATCTGTCAGGTCCAGCATACCCTCTTTTGTTTCTGAAACTCTAACAATCTGAAAATCATTAATTTTTTTTTTAGTAGATATAGTTTTATTAATATGTGATTTAATATGTCATTGAAAAATCTAAAGGAATATAACAGTAAATAGCAGTATATTCATATTATTTTGTAAGCTACTAGGCAATTTAGCATCTATCATTGTATTATTTTCAGTTTAAAACTCAATTTTACATGTTACAAATGAATAGACGAATCTGAGGGATGGGGCATTATTTGAAATCAAATGTTTGCTTGAGTAATTAGTAACTTGATATGAATGGCACATACTGTTTAAATTATAAGAGTTGAATGTTATTATGTTTATACACATAATAAGAATCTTTCAGAAAGAAAATAAATTAAAGCTTAAATTAAATGCAGCCTTTATACAATAAAAATATTCCTAAAATAATTTTAAAAAAATATATTTTATTATTATTTTATGTTTACTTATCTATGTAATATGGGAATGATTTTATATATAAGAAATAAACTACACTCACTAGGGATAATGCAATTAATTGGACCTTTCAGGGACAAATCTATAAAAGAATCTTAATAAAAGTACTGAGTGTTTTTGAATCTCTAAGGACCAACAACATTCCCATTTATTTAGGATCCAGTCATCTAACTAAAGAAGGGTAGGCAAATTTCAGAATTCACTACTATTTAGATCTGATCCCAGTATAGAGGAAAAATACCGTGGCCATCTTCTTTTCAGATGCCTTGGAGGATTATCGACAATAAAAATGGAAGCAATTTAACACCAAGTCAATTTGGGTAGGTATGTAGTCAGGCCTCACTTTGTTTATGGGATGACTGGGCTATAGCCCAGAGCACCAAATTTTTAGGGGTGATAAATTTTCCAAAACATTTTTTTACAATATAGTTTTGATTAGTTTTGTTGTAATGTTCCACTCTAAAGAAAATCTCAATTCGGAGAACAACCTGAAAGCTACTCTCTTCTGTAAAAATTATTCTGGTTCAATAGAGTGTACTGAAAGAACAGTGTATTATTCTGTTTCAGTACAGTATACTGTTTTATGGTAAAAAAACTTTGCCCAAAGGAAATTAAGAAAAGGATCTGTTATTTATTTATGTTTTGTTAAGGTTTATTTTACTTTATTCCTTATAACTAAAGCTTATGTACTTACTATGTACTAACGTCAATTTTTATTGGTGTTGAATAAACCTTTAAAGCTCCCAACTTTGGTGGTCTTATTAATGAAACTAGCTTTTGCTATTCCAAACCCCCAGAACCAGTGGCGCAACCAGGATTACTATCTGGTACATATACATATATATATCGACTTGATATTATTGAACTAGAAGGCCGGCAAGAAAGGTGACAACAATAAATTTAGTGTATGAAAGTAAAGTAAAACTTAACTTATTTTTGAACCTTTTAACAAAAATAATTCTTTTATATACATATAATTATTATTAACGAGTGTCACAGATGTTTTTATGGAAAAAATAGAATCATTAGAGATCGTATCCATGAAAAGGTGTAGGAAAATGTAATTGTTTACATAATCTCCCAGTGCCAGATGGCGGTAGTAATTTTCTTTTGATATCTCTTATTTTAATTTCATAATCAGTAGCGATGTCCGGAAGAATAAATTTTGGTTCTATCATTTGATGATATTTTCTTCAAGTAGTAAATGTTGAACGTGAACGATTCTACATTTTCTTTGATCAAAGCTATAAAATGCTTTACAACACAAAACATAGCTACCAACAAATATTTCTTCATCTTCAATTTCTTTACCTTGTTCATAATCATTCATTAATTCATCCAAAAAATTACAATCTTCGCTTGAAAGATCAGCCAAGATCACATTTGTGAAATCACCACCTTCATGAGTTGAATAGTTTGTTATAAATCGTGAGAGGCGAGTTTTTTCTCCTCTTAAAAAAAAAGGTTATACGAATAGTACTTATCCAAATTTAGGCATTTTATATCACGCGGAATGCCTACAAACTTTTCCGCAATATTTATAATTGAAATAATGAATTAATAAACAAAGAGAAAAATTTGTGGACATTTTAACCATCTGTCCACGGGTTCAGCTGGTTATGATGTCCACAGTTACAACTGCATGCCATGTTGTGCGGAAAGCTCTGTTTCACAAAACCCGTAAGTGATAACTGATATGAAAACATATGAAGTTGTGATATATTTATCGGACAACCCAATGAAATATCACTGCCTAGAAAATTTCGAAGTGTAGGTGTTAAAATATTTAAAATCACAGGTTGGATTGGTCAGGATTTGGAAGAAAAAAACTTAAAAATAATAATTTCTACTAAACTGTTGAACTAACAATCTTGAAAACACAAGTGCAACTGCAGGGAGATGCTTGCAGCACTACCAATCTAACGATTTCAATTTCTCTCCTCCCACTCTCTCTTTATTAAAAAAGTCCACTGGTACAACTGTGCTTTAGGTACAGCACCTTCCCCTATATACAGGGTGTCCCGAATTTAAATGGCAAAACTTCAGGAACTTATAGGGGACCGAAAAACTAAGACAAAAAGTCCTTTAGAGATTTGCTCGTTTTTGCTTAGTTTTAGAGAAAATCGCAAAAAAAGAAACAAAACAAGTTTTCATTTTTATACTTATTTATTTACATTTATATTTATGTTATGTTCTTTTTAGTGTAAATATTGCTCAAAATGTTGTCCTCTTGCACCAATGCAAGCATTACATCTAGCACTCACTTGATAAATTGCAGCTAAACATTGTTTTGATGATATTCCGTGCACTGCATCTATAATTCGGTCTCTTAATTGCTCTCTTGAGTTGATTGACACCGAATAAACTTTCTGCTTCAAGGTTCCCCATACGAAGAAATCCATGGGTGTCATATCAGGTGATCTGGGTGGCGAAGGTACTACTTCTCCACGTCCTATCCATCGTTGTGGATAATTTATATCCAGCCAAGCTAGAGCAACTCTGCTACAATGAGCTGGACATGCATTGAGTTGGAACCACATTTCAATCCGCTGCTGTAAGGGAATGTCATTTAAATAATTAGAAATGTCGTTCTCCAAAAAATGTTTAAATGTGATACCATTCAATCTTCCAGGTAAAAAATATGGTCCCACCAGTAATCCGTTCCAAATTCCAAGCCAAACGTTAATAGCAAATTCATGCTGAAACCTATTCTCTCTAATAGCTCTGGGATTTTCAAGAGCCCATACATCATAATAATTTCTTTGATTAACAATTCCTCCTCTTGTAAAGGTAGCAATTTTGTCAAGAAACCAGTTACTAAAATTCAATCTCTTGACATAATCTTGAGGTAATAAATTCTGAACTTTTTGAAGATGGTATTGGTAGCGATTATCACCTTTCAAAGTTCGCCATATTGCTTGCCGCGATATTGCTAATGCAGCAGATGCTCTTCGGATGCTAGTCTCAGGATTGTTATCGAAGTGGCGTTGGACACAATTTCTTCTCCGATAATCTGCTCTTATTACTGCCTGGAATTGGTCGCCTTCATTACGTATTAAGAATGACCCAGTCTCTCGTAGTCTATTAAAAGTTAACGAAGAGACTCGTCGATTAGTCTCCCGTAGCCTGACGAACTTTGAAAGGTGATAATCGCTACCTGTAACATTTTTGTTTTATTCATTTTTTTTGCGATTTTCTCTAAAACTAAGCAAAAACGAACTAATCTCTAAAGGACTTTTTGTCTTAGTTTTTCGGTCCCCTATAAGTTCCTGAAGTTTTGCCATTTAAATTCGGGACACCCTGTATATACATACATACATAGATATATATGAAGATAGATTTTTATGTTCTAGTTAAACTAAAACAAGGAATAGGAGCCGTCCCGGACTATATAAATGGAAATCATAGTTATTGCTCCACTATTTATTTGGTCTTTTATTTTTACAATTTCGGTAAAGCGCTTTACTTTTCAATCCTCTTCAATGGGTTATCATCAGTGCCTTAGTTGAAAGCATTAAAACGCGATGGAAGAAACTTTGGCTTATACTGATAGTCGTTTCGGTCGTCTGGGGGGCTTTAGCCCCCAAACTCCCTCTTGGTTGCACCATAGCCCAGACCCCTCGGCAGGGAGGGGGGCCCAAAGCTGTTTGCAGCCCAGGGCGCTATTCACCCTAAATCCGGGCCTATATGTAGTTTATTATGAGAGGCAATATATCAGTTTCATGCCAGTATATTTAACATAGTAATATGTTAAAAAAATGTTTGTCTCATAATCATCTTATTCCTTCATTAAATGAAGTTAGGAATATTAAAAAAAAAATTATAATCCATAAAATTATTTTAATTAATATTCAATAAAATAATTCAGAGAAATTTAATATAAAACTTACAATGGATTCTATTTTCATCCATGGAAGCACATTAGATTGGTGTTCACAGGCACCAATGAAAACAACAGGAGGATAAGTAATGTTCAAGCTTGTAATCAATTGGTTAAGGACTCCAGGGCAGCCATTGCTGGTAAAAAGAAGTATATCTTCTTCAGAAGCATTTACTGCATTAATGAGAATGTCTCTTGCTTCTTCCCTAAAAGGCATAGAAGGTTTTTAAAAATTAATTCCTTATTCATCAATAAATAGCAGTTATTTAATACAGCTACAGACAATAAACACCACAATCATTCTGAAACAATAAACTTTTAAATTATAAAATCAACTCTACAAAGAAATTAAAATTTTTTAATGAAGTAAATATGTATACATTTCTTAATGGCATATTTATGTTTAAATTTACTATTTTCTTAGTAAAAAAAATATATAACAAATAAATGAGCATTGAAATTTTATATGATATATCAATTACCTGAGATTTTTAAGAATTTTATATAAGTGATACAAAAATATGAATACAGCTGTATAGTAGTATGTTATCAAAGACAAGGTAAGTAACTCAAAGACACTATTCTAAGATTAGTTCATGATTTTTTAATATTACAATATTAACTATTAACTCTTTATTTTAAACTTCTTCAGCAGAAAATATGCTTTGAATACTGTTAGCAACTACCAATAGTGATTTACAAAACTCATGTTATAAGTATTAAAAAAACTATACCGCTAAAAGCAATGATTCTTCAGCTATTGAAGATTTGACAAAATCAGAGCAGTGCTTAGTTTCAAGAATAAAACAGTTTTTATGGCCAAGCAGTAATTTTTGCTCAAAGTCTATTTTAGGAACAGAATGAAAACCAGCCGTGCCATCAAGTTCATCCAATCTAACTAGGACGAATCATTCTTGTTTATCAACACCTTGACAGTTTGAACATCATTAATTTTCAATTACATGTGAAAATTCTATCATAATATGAGATGCCTGAATGTGAATAGTTCTTTGTATCTGGATGCAATGGAAAACGAAAATATTCAAAGCAATTAGAACCACCCAAGAAAGGTTGTTGAGCTTGAGTTATTTCAGTTCATCACTAATCCTACCAACGAATCAATACATGCGAAATCGAATTAACTTCAAAGAGCTTACATTAAATATTTAGCGCCTTTTATAATCAGAACCGAAATCATTAGCCCAAGGAGAGTTGAATCCTTAAATGGACTTAAGATAGAAAAAGTACTATGAGAAATGAACATGGAAGGGGCCTTCCAATAATTAGCCATTCACGCAACTTCTTAGAATGAGAGGTTTTAAGTACTGAAACCAAAAAAAAAAAAAAAAAAAAAACATTCGTACATATTGAAAAAAAAAAAATTATTAAAAGGTAAATAAATTTTATTTATGTGAAAATCGTAAAATTGTATACAATAACTATCTATTCCACAGTACATTAACGCTTATGAGCTGTAAAAATAAAAGTGATATTGGATATTGGGAAATAATGGAGGTTTTAATGCTTACATGAAATCACATTTCTATAGAATAAAATGTTTACGTTTAGCGGATTGTTTCTTTGTATGGATGTTTTCATTTATTCATTAATCCTCTTCCAAACAAAAATTTTTGTTTAATTCTTTAGCATGTCACTGCTTAGATATAATCTAAGATGTCAAAGCGTGTTTTTTTTTTAAATAAACATTAAAGAAGTCTGTGGTGATGGCAGTTAATGTAAGTGCACGCTTCAAAAGGTGGTTAAAAAAATTGGGAGGGAGATTTCAGCCTTGAAGCCAAGGAAAAACCGCGTAGAAAATCTCAGAACACTGTTAGAGAACTTGTAGAAAACCTGTCAGTAAATCGACCAATGCTACCTCCTCAAAGCAATCGGAAATGTAAAAATGCTCGAAACTTAG
Source organism: Euschistus heros (assembly GCA_003667255.2). Lineage (NCBI taxonomy): Eukaryota > Metazoa > Arthropoda > Insecta > Hemiptera > Pentatomidae > Euschistus > Euschistus heros. The sequence continues at coordinate 4,663,635 of RCWM02000005.1, forward strand.
GTACCTCATGCATTAGTAAACCACAAATGTTTCACGTATAACCTCACGAAAACTATTTGAGCTTGGTTATGAGAGTATGCTTCATCCACTTTACTCTCCAAACCTTTTGCCCACCGACTACCAATTTATAGACACATGGACCACTTATTATGATATTAAAAATTTCATAATCGGAATACGATGAAAAATGCGTTTTTAGAAATTATTCCCAATTCATTTCATCCACACAATAGAGTTCATAAATTTACCTTCCCTTCAGTTGAAAGAAGCAGTGAATATTCTTTATAGTCAAATAAAGAATAATAAACGATATATTCTTTATGAGCGGGACCCGAGGCAATACTTTACTGTTATAAAATTAATTATTGGCGCTGAAATCAGCACTGGTCACCACTTGCTGGTATTTTATTTGAAAAATAAAAATATTAATTTCAAAATTAGATTTAAATTTTCATTTTTTTAATAAAAGAAAATGTAATTAATTGTTCTACAAATTTTTAATAATTAATTAATAAAATAATTATTTTTTTTTAAATTAAAATAAATAATAAATAATTAAAATTATTGGATTTTTTAAAATTTAAATTTATTTTTATTTTTAAAGTTATATTTATTTATTTAAACATAAAACAAAACATGTTACTGTTTCGCTCAGTTACATTTTCAACCGACTTCAAAAAAGAGGAGGTTCTCAACTTATCTGTATTTTTTTTTATTACGATTACTCCGTCAATTCTGAATCAATTTTGATGTTTCTTTTTTGGATCGGTAGGGCATACTTCAAAGATGGTCCCATAAAAATATTTTGAAATCAACGCAGCACTTTTTAAGAAAAATCAAAAAAACAGTTAAAGTAAAAATCACTGTTATATAACCTTACATTTTAAACATATTTATGATTATGATTATCTTAAATCTCCATGGTAACTAAATCTAAATTATTAACAAAAATAATTTACATATACAGTCAACTCTCGATGTATTGTACTTCGATAAGCTAAATTCTTAAATAAGTCGAACAAAATTTGCGGTCGGAAGTACATTACCCTTAAATTTCACCTCAATGAGACGATTTCAGACAAGGAACGTGAAAAATTGTGTTGAAAATAAGTAGAACTGAAAATAGGGTTCAAAAGAGAGAACTTCTAGGACCACCTCTATAAAACGAACTATTAGAAGTCATTTCCTCTATAACTCGAACTCAAATTAAAAGAATTTCATGTGTAATTTGTTTTCCTGTTTTCTGTCATTGTTTGTCTTTTCAGTTCATAGTTACACCAGACACTTATTATTAGTTATTCACTCGAGTGGTTTTACAGTGGCTATTGAAAATTCTTTCAATTAATGAAAAGTTAAAATTGATTTGCAAAGTGTAGAAAGGAGAAAGAAGTTGGGCGTTTGTTGCTAGTGAATTCCGAATTCCGCGTAGTTCTCTTTCAACCGTCTTAAAGAATAAAGAAAAGATCGCCACTGGTGGAAGGAGTTAAGTCTACTTTTAGGCACCCTCAGAAAAAAGCGCAATGCAGTTGAAATTTATATGATAAATTGGTGCCAGGTATTTAATTTTCTGTATCAATGATTTTAGATATATGTACAAACAACACACATACCCATTAATGAAAAATATACGTAATGATTTCAACTCCCATTTTGTGTTTAATTTTCCCAATTACATGAAGGTATGTGGAATGATAACCTCGATAAGTCTTTGTTCAGTAACTCGAACTATTTTTCAGGGTTGAACTATTTTGGCAATTGACTATATAAACAAAAATACACTCACCACTAAAAAGTGAAAAATAAAAATAATTTTTAAAGAAAAAAAAAAACCGACTTCAAGATTAAACCTACATACACAAACTTAACTAAAAAATAAAAAATAATATTTTAATTGCTTCAAAACAAAAACCATTAAATGAAAATCAATGAAATTATCGATACTTATATACCTATTCAATTCATGATCAATTATTTTTGGAGTTGGTGCCAACCAAAACAAACTGAATTTGAAAGGAATTGAAATCGTAACGATCCTCCTACTGTTTCATCACCGCCACACCGCTGTCTCCGGCCATTCGAAAGTTTATTGTAAAGGCAGGATTAAACTGCCCTTCTTGGCTGGCACCGACTCCAAAGATAACTGGTCATAAATTGTGAATAGGTATATAAGTATCGATAATTTCATTGATTTTCATTGATGTTTATATGAAATACATTAATTTTCAAATTAAAAGTTTTTGTAACTTTACATCAAACAACTTATTCAGAATGTTGCCTTGGGCCCAAAATTATATTCTTCACATCAACTCTATTTGCACAATTAAATATGTTTCTTGAATCTCCATTGGACTATGAGTGAATCTTCTTCAGCCAAGTTCACCCTCTTCACCTTCACTGCCTTCTCAATCCTGTGTCGAATTACAACTCACTACTAGTAAACTATAAAAAAAAAAAAAAAAAACCTGCACCACTTACAACCCATGAAGGGTCTCGGGTTCAGTACTTAGGTAGACTGTACTGTTTCTAAGCCAACGGTTGTGGAAGGAGGTGGTTTGGCCAGAATCACGCTCAACCGCCAGGTTTTTCCCCAATTAAGGGTACCCACTTTTTAGGAGGCTGGGTGTGCCCCAGGAGGGTCTCCCGACCTCGAATTCGATCCACGGCCGAAATAACAGAAAATAAATTTTCTGCCTTCAGTCGGACTCGAACTCGGGCCCGGGAGCATGGTAGTCAAGTGCCTTACCCACTGAGCTACCGCGCCTCCCCTAGTAAACTATACAATCTCACTAAATGCATTCTATTCTTTACATTTCAAATCCAACCTTTAAACAATGATAAATTTTTATAAATAGATGAGGGATATGTACAGACAAAATTTGGTATTACACCAGTTTATCGATAATATTGAAATTATTTAACCATAACAAATTATTAAACACAAGGATTAAAATTATTGGATTTTTTAAAAAAATTTAATTTCTTTATATTTTTTAAAGGTATATTTATTTATTAAAACATAAAACAAAACCCGTGTTTTGACCAATTACAACTTAAACATCGATTAGTTAAGTACTTTATAAACTGTTAATTTTTAAAGTTCAGACTTTAATTTTAAAATGGATTTTTCTGAAGCAGGTATGTATAGTTACAGTAACTTTTCAAAAATTTCCAATTTTTTGTTTATAGAATAGAATAGAATAGAATAGAAAAATAATTTTATTCTGGGACCAAGTCCTCTAAGAATAACAAATTGTACAGAAAGAAATGATATTAGCTACATCTGGTCAGAGACATGTTGAATAAATGAGACGAAAAAATAAAAATAAAAAATAATAAAATAAAGAAGAAATATTAATATAACAATGATAATGTATACATAGATACTAATGTAATATATGAACAGGAAAATAAAACAATGCTAATTATATACAATATAAGAACCTAAATGTTGTATTCGGAGTGAGAAAAAAATTATTTTTTTTTTTTTTTTTTTTTTTTAATGAAAAATAAACTTTATTCTGGGACTTATTGTCCCCTAAGAATAAAAATAATGCACAATTAAGAGTACAATTGTCTGGCCAATTATTTACAAATTAGATGTTCCAGTAATTAAAGCATACATTTTTTACAGGAAAAAAAAAAATTAAATTGAATAAAAAATAAAAATAAATTAATATATGAAATAATAATTATAACATAAAATACAATCGTATATATATATATATATATATATATATATATATATATATATATATATATATATATATATATATACACACATACACATACATACATACATACATACACACACACACACACACACACACACACACATACATACATACAAAAAAAAAAAAAGTATTCATTTGATTATTGACATCTTTGCGGAAGATTGATTGTCTAAAAGGTACTGGAATAGGTTATTTTTAAAGGAGGTTATGGAAGCTGCTTTACGAATAGAAGTGGGTAAGGAATTCCAGAAGGAGGTAGCACGAATGAATGAAGGATTTGTCAAAGGAAGCGGTTTTATGTGAGGGTATATATAGGTTAAAAGGTTGGGATCTAGTGTTTAGGTGGTGGATAGAAGAACGCAGAGTTAATAAATCAAGGATATAGGAAGGGTTTTGGGTTTTTAGGCATTGGTATATGAAGGTACCCAGAAAGTATTGCCGTCGAAATTTAGGAAATAGCCACCCAAGCTCAGAGTATCGGCAAGTAACGTGTGACCGCCTAGGGATCCCGAAGATAAACCTAATGAAACAGTTCATCAGTCTCCTCAGCTTCATCTCGAGATCCCCAGACAGTCCCCCATAAACCAAACAACAGTAATCAAAGCAAGGGAAAACAAGAGAGGACACTAAAAGTTGACGGGTACTCTGGGAAAAGAAATCTCGGGATCTATACAGTTGTTTAAGGATTATGATGGATTTTTTGGAAATTTGGGCGATATGGTTATTCCAGGAAAGGTGATGGTCAAAGGTAACTCCTAAATTTTTAATGGAGTTTTGGAACTGAATAGGAAGGTTATTAAGGTAAAGCAATGGGTAGTAAGGAAGGGTATGGAGGATGGGTTTTGAACCGATGAGGATAGCCTTAGTTTTCTTTGGATTCAGATATAACTTATTCTTCACTGCCCAACGGTTGATGTTATCAATGTCTTCCTGAAGTTTACGAGACGCCTCGAGCATATCTGAAGGATGGAAAGATAGGTAGATTTGAAGGTCGTCTGCATATAGGTGATAATTGGAATTGTGGATAAAGCTGGGTAAGTCATTGATATAGATAGAAAATAGGGTTGGTGACAGGGAGGATCCTTGTGGAACACCTTGGGTTAAAGGTAGGGAAGATGAAGGAGGACTGTTGGGTATGATGACTGACTGGGAACGATGAGATAAGAAGGAGTGGAACCAATTTAGGGACACTATTAGATAGGGAGAAATTTTGAAGTTTAGATAGGAGAATTGAATGGTCAACACAATCGAAAGCTTTTGAGAAATCAAACATGACAAGGATCGTAATTTGTTGTTGATCCATGGAGTAATAAAGGTCCTGTGTGATTTTCAACAAAGCTGACTGAGTGGAATTTAATTGGTAACACTGAGTGTGTTTCAGAAAGAGTTAGATATAGTTTAATTGAGAAATTATATTGTTAGTAAGCGTCATCTTGAATTAGGAGGAGGTACTGGAAATAGAGGAATTTAAATGTTTTCAGAGATTTCGCTTGTCTAATATGAGAAGTAATGGAATTCCATAGGATGGTTGAGCGGAATAGGAAAGAGCGCTGGAATGTAGTAGTTCTATGGGATGGGGTATATCGATCAGAAAGACGGGTTCTTGTGTTCAATGCCTTGATTGCAGATCTGAATTGAAGCGTAATGTAAATATAGGAAGGATGAAGTGTGCTGATAATTTGGTAAAGGAATGATCCATGGAAATATTTTCTACGGAATATGGGATAAAGCCAGTTTAATTCGGAATAGAGGAAGGAAACGTGGGAGCGCCTCGATTTATTAAAGACAAATCTGGCAAAGCAGTTCATAATTAGTTTCAATTTTTAGTTCAGTCTTCGAGAACCGTCGAGAGACCACCATAAACTAGACAACTGTAATCAAGGTAAGGGAATATTAGGGAGGATACTAGAAGCTTACGAGTTGACTGGGGAAGAAGGTGACGGGATCGGTGGAATAATTTAAGTAGACCTATGGAACGGCGGGAGATTTGGGCAATCTGAGATTTCCAAGAAAGGGTCTGATCAAAAATAATTCCGAGATTCTTAACAGACGAATTGAAAGGGATAGGATGATCATTTAGGATTAGGGAAGGATAATGGGTGTATGCACTAAGGAGGGAGCTAGATCCTATTATAATGACCTGAGTTTCCTGTTCATTTAATTGTAATTTGTTTAAGGTCGCCCAGGAACTAATTCTTTTCAGGTCTTCTTGAATTTTGGTGAAAGCAGAAGGAAGCTTCCTCGGAGGAAAGGAAAGATAGATTTGGGAATCGTCTGCGTAGAGGTGATAGGAACAGTGCTTAATTGAATTAGGTAGGTCTTTGATGTAGGTATTGAAAAGGAGAGGAGAAATGCTGGACCCTTGAGCAATACCAGAAGTAATATTGAGAAAAGTAGATAAGGATTGGTTAAGTATTTTAACTGCTTGGGAACGGTGAGAAAGGAAAGACTGAAACCAGCGGATGGAACTGAAGGAGAAATTTCAAGATTCTAATTTGGAAAAAAAGGATAGAGTGGTCCAGGGAATCAAACGCTTTAGAAAAATCCAGAAGTATCAGTACAGTCAGTTTTTTTTCGTCTATGGCAGTAAACATGCCATTTGTGATTTTGAGGAGAGCGGATTGTGTAGAGTAGCAGGGTCGAAAACCAGATTGTAGGGGATCGAGGAGACTGGATTCTTCAAGGAAGTTGGATATCAGTGATTGTACTAATCTTTCTAAGGGTTTAGAGAGGTTAGATAAGATGGAGATCGGGCGATAGTCTTTAGGAGATGTGGGATTCGATGTTTTATTTATATGATGAATTAGGGCTTTTTTTTTACAGGAGTTAGGGAATACTGAATTTTGAAGGGAAAAATTGTATATGAATAAGAGGACTGGTGTAATTTCGGGAAGACACAGTTTTATCAATTTTATAGGGATTTCATCTATGCCGGTAGAATTGGAATTGGACTTCATTATTGAGGAAATAAGTTCAGAGGAGGAGATGTAGGAAAAATAAAAATTAGCATAGTTGTATGCAGGAGCTGAGGTAGAATGGGAGGAAGGGTGAAGAGAAGGAAGAAACAAAGTATGAATTTAGTTCATCAGGAGATACCGGATAGGTAGATGGAGATGTGCGTGAATCAGAAAGGGAAAGTTTACGGAGGAGATGCCATTTCGATCTGGAATCAGGAGCAGAAGAGAGGGCTTCATGGAAATAAGTGGATTTTGTTCGACGAATCGAGGCTTGTGTTAAGTTACGAAGCATCTTGAATGTTTGGTAGTCGTACAGTCATCCTCGTGCGTCTGAATCGTCTACGTGCTGCATCTCGATTTCGTTGGAGCTGTTTGATTTCTGGACTTATCCAAGGAGCAGGCGGACGACGAAAGGAGGAGGATTTGAGAGGTGCATGGATGTTAAAGATATTTGAGAGGTTTGTGGTGAGGATGTTTACCATGGAGTCAATCGAGGAGGCGGTATAAATTTCAGTCCAGTTCTGAGCTTCAATCTCTGGAAGGATCTTTTCACGGATTAGGGATTCTATATTGCGGAAAACAATAGCTTTCGTGCGGAACGAAGGTGCTTGAATATTGTAAGATATTTGAATTAGATCATGGGATGATAGGAAAGGAACAGGTAACTGGGAAGAAGCGAGGAGGTTCTCTGAGTCAATAATGAATAAGTCAAGCCAGGTGTCAGACGACGAAGTGTGGTGGGTAGGGGAGAACGGAACTATAAAGAGATGTAGGGAAAAAAAATAGGTTTTCAAGGAACAGTTTATCGCGTGACTCAGAGAGGAAATAGGAATTCAGGTCTCCTGAAATAATGATATTGGTATAGAAAGGAACACAGTTGTATAGGGATGTTTCGAAAGATGAGTCAAAAGGAACCTGAGGAGGGCGATAAACTACCACGTATAGGAGATGGTGAGTTTTGTAGGAAATTTCTACAAAAAGGAACTCGATTTGAGGTTGATCAGTAGGATTTGAGCGGTCAAGGATTCGGAACTTGAGGCCATCATGGACAAACAAGCCCACACCTCCGCCTGTCCGACCTACTCGGTCATGGCGGATAAGTGTGTAGTTAGGGAGGGAAACTAAGGAAGAGGGAATGAAAGGTTTGAGCCAAGTTTCGGACACTGCAATAATATGGTAGGAATTTCGGGTAAAATATTGAAGGAATTCATCATAATGAGCGGATAAGGATTGGGCATTTATGTGACAGGTATTTAGGATGTTAGTCATTTTGAGGAGATAGGGAAGCGAATAGTATCTGATGGGAAGACGCAAACTTTTAGATAACTGGTTAAATACCAATAATAATATTTAGTATAAAAAAATAGTAATATAAGGCAACAGTTAGATTCAACTGAAATATAATAGAAAATAATAAGGAGAATACTATTAGAGTAATGAAATAAAAATAAAAAAATGAAAATACCTAATAATAAAAGTGCAAAAATAAATTTAGATTTACTAGAATAAAAGAAAATTAATGTAGAATTGTAAAAAAGTAAAAATACTGATAGATCTATCGAGAACCGCAGAGCAATATATATAGTCCGTGAAAAAGTCCGATGTAGGCCGATAAGAAGATAAGGACCGGTAAGTCAGAAGGCGTCGAGGTCTTGTTGCTGATCAACGATAACCACTGGGTGGCCATAATCTTTACGGCATCGCACTCTCCCGGCGGCGAACCAAACATATTTGATTTTTCCCGCTATTCTCTTCTGTCTGGCGAGCCAGTACAAATGTCTATTTGTAGGAGTCATCTCCTCGCCGAGATATGCGCGGTGAGAGTCATTCTCCTGCCACCCCATATCCCTCGTCGAAAAATCTCTCCTAACCTTTCTTTTTTGTAAGAGTTCATCTCTGAGAGTAATTTATGGAACCCTTATATTTCAAGTTTTTGTTTATGAAATGTAAATAAATTATTACTTCAGAGTTACTGTCTGATAAACATAATGTGAAAGAAACATTTGCCCCAAGTTGGCCCTTTTTGAAATAAGTATAATTTGCTGATAATTTTTTTTCTGAATTTTTTCCAATTTTTTTTTGTTTATTTTATTGGAAGACGTTTTCAAAAATATAGGTGAGGAAAATTTTTTAACAAAAAACTGATATAAACCGACAGATTCCTCATCTCAAGAAAACATGTAGAAATAAAAAATTACAAAACTTTTACTCCCAAGATTTTGTAGGATTTTAGAAGGCAAGAAACTGTCAATTTGTAGAAAAACGTAAATAATTTGCGCTGTCTCACAGATTTCACCACCAATTAAAAATCAAATTTTAAGAGCCTCTAGAAGCCGTAAAACTGTCTAGTTTGGCCTAAATGCGGAGGATTTTAGAGATGTCATAACTATTTTAATTGGTTGAACACTTAAAATGTTATGGCCGTTTGAAGTTGATAACCTCTCTGCTTTAAAAGTTTAACGTCCTCGAAAGAGGTAAAAAATAAATATTTTTTGGTGCATTGAAAAGATTTGAAGTCAGTTTTCCACGAAACAAATTTCTCACTGATTTACAGCGGATTTTATTGGAATTTAGTCAATTTTGTGGAGTTTTTGAGCACCCTGAAGCCGGGTTGTGTTTTGAGCATAACGAAAATATTTTTATTTCAAATGATAATATAATAATCATTTCTCTATCTTGAATGAGAGATGAGAAAAAAAAAATAAAACGTAATTTTCATATTTTATTTTATTTTTGAGCCACCGATGCTCATGGGCCGTTATAACACGAACATTGCACTATTATAGGTCTGCGATAGTATAGTGGCTAAAATACCGGCCTGTCACTATTATAGGTCTCTACTACCCAGACAAAAATCGGCATTCAAATCTGGGAGTTCCAAGTCAAAACGTCCTCTTGTGAATAAATGTGAAAACATTATCAATAAGATGATTGTTGAAACAGGTTAAAACTTTATATCCGAAGCTAGGATGAAATTCTTTATAAAGCATCCATATAATTAAATAGCATTCGTCTGGAAGAAGATAAGGTGGTAGAAGAGAAGTGTTTTAAAAATTCCAAGGAAAGATGTATTACGAATAGAAGTAGGAAGAGAATTCCAAAGAATAGCTGAGCGGGCAAGAAAAGAACGTTCTAACAGTAGTTCTGTTGGATGGAGTGTAGAGATCGGAGAGAAAGGATGTTGTATGTAGTGATTGGATTGAGGACTTGGAATATAGGATATTGTGAATAAAGGAAGGGTGGTGTGTGTTAATGACTTGGAAGAGGAATGTAACAAGAAAGTAATCGGAGGAAGGAGAGGGAGAGCTAATTTAACTCGGTGTAAAGATGGGACATATGAGAGCGTCCTGAGGTTCTAAGAGCAAACCTTATAAAGCAATTTATAATTTGCTTTAATCTATCATCAAGAATCAACACGAGCTCACCATAAATCACACATCCATTGGGGGAAGAGGGTACTAGGAGTTTACGCGTGGATAGGGTAATCAGGTGTCGGGAACGGTGAAATAATTTTAGGATGCCAATTGATCGTCTGGAGATTTGTGCAATATGGGATTTCCAGGAATGGGCTTGATCAATGGTTAAACCTAAGTTTCTTAACAGAGGAGTGGGACGCTATAGGGTGACCATTTAGGAATAAAGAAGGGAAGTTGGTATTCGATCGAAAGAGGGAATGGGACGCTCATTCCTCTTCCGCTCAACCATCCTCTGGAACTCTATTCCTGTTAATATCCGAAAAGGGAAATCCCTGAAAACATTCAAATATCTCTATTTCCGATAACTTATTCTTACCCAAGATGACGCTTGCTTACTATCTTTCTACCTATTCAGTTAAAATGTATGTTCTTGCACATCTGAAATCAGATTCAGATACAGCATGATCCATGATTAAGATTCTACTTAATATAAATTTACTCCCTCTGAATATAACATTTAGGTACCTCTATTGTACATACAACTCTAATAATTGTACCAAAAGTTTTTTTAAATTTTATTCTTATTCGTAGAGTATTCTTTTGTTTTCCTTTCTATATATTTAACTATCATCTATGCATTTATTATCACTATTTTGTAATTATTTTTACTTTAATTTTTTCATTTCAAGTCTCTGAGCAGTTGTAACTGCTTTTATTTTTTGTACTTATATGTTATTGTTAAGGGACTTTGTCCCAAAATAAAATTATTTTTCTATTCTATTATCATTTATAACTTTTTATTTTTTATCTTATATAGTTAAAGGCTGTTAATTTTAATTTTATTTCTTTATTTTACTTTACCTTATATCATTGTTCAAATTGTATGAACGATTCTTTGTCACATATTACTCATTACCCTTGAGCGAAGCAGCTTATAGTTATTTAAAAAAATAAATAAAATAAAATTAATGAAAAAAAAATGAGCTGGTTTGGAGACGTTTGCAGAATGTGTCAAGATTGAGACCACTGAAGGTGCTGAAAGCCAGACCTACAGGCATAAAAGACCACGAGGAAGACCCCGAACCATTTGATGCAGATTGCACGGGACCGTCAGAACTGAAATAGATGGACACAACAGATTCCTTCACACTGAAAGGTATATAGAGTAACAATAACAATTTTGCCGATAAAAATAATAACTATGCTGAAACATCGTTGGGCATATTTATATTCGTAAATACGAATACGAATATATTCACACAGATTATTCCTAAGAATATGAATACAAATATATTCGTATTCGCATGTGTGAATATAAATATATTCGTATTCATATGTGTGAATAAAAATATATTCGTATTCACATGTGTGAATATAAATAATTGTATTCATACGTATAAATTATGAAGTATTAATATGTTAAATTGCGAATACGATTGTATTCACTTCTATAAAGTGTGAATTCAGTAGTATTTATACGTATAAATTCTAATAACAGTTATATTCTCATGCATAAATTGTTAATAAAGTTGTATATACTCTGCTCGAATGTGAAAACAGTTGTGTTTACACGGCTCGGGTGTGAATACAGTAGTATTTACACGGCTCGAGTGTGAATACGGTTGTATTTACAAGGATCGAGTGTGAATACAGTTGTATTTACAAGGCTCGGGTGCGAATAAAGTAGTATTTAGGTATATGTATTATTCTGATAACAGTTGTATTTTCATGTATAATTCGCGAATACAGTTGTATTTAACATAAATACTTCTGTATTTACACTCGAGCCATGTAAATACAACTGTATTCACACTCCAGCCGAGTATATACAACTTTATTCACACTTTATACATGAGAATACAACTGCTATCAGAAATAATACATATAAATACTACCGTATTCACAATTTATACGTATGAATACAATTATTTATATTCACAATTTATACGTATGAATACAATTATTTATATTCACACATGTGAATACAAATATATTTATATTCATACATGTAAATAAGATTGATTATATTTGTATTCATATTCTTAGGAATAATCTTTTTGAATATATTCATATTGCAATGTATTATGGGTACGTGATAAAAGTTTTTTAGTAATTTTAAATAAGACGGAGAAATGAAAAAAGTGTCGGCACTCCTTTGAAGTCTGGAGTTTGAGGATTTAGCTCTAAATCCGTCAAGTGAATTTTGAGCCAGGTAGAGAAGGCAAACCTTCGGAACGGCTGGCGCTGATACCTGGTCTCCTGGAGGCAGAGAATGTTTAATAATAAATATTCAAAATATTCAGACAAAGAAAGTATGAACAATTGAATGAATTAAATGAATTAAAACTTTTAAACAAAGAGATCTAAAAGTTAAGGGGAAGGGTAAGTGTGTATATATTGATGGCCCTGGAAACGAAGAGAGATAGTTTTGGTTCGACGAGTTGATAGGACGGTTGGAGGCGATCGGTCTGAGGGGAGATGCTGGAGCTCCTCAGTGACGATCTCCTGGATGGCCAACCTAAAGACGAGAAGGAAGCTCTGTTTACGACAAAACCAAACACGCCGCACACTGGGCAAAATCACCAATTTAGGTGGACAAAAGTCAAGTCAAAAGTTTGGAATTTCTGAGTGCTTGACCTTTTTATTATTAGTTGGTAAGACGCTTAATACTAATATTTCCCGCCATACCGTGTTTACAAATAAATAGCAAATGAAGGAATCATTCCTGTTTACACAAGTGCCTAATAACCAACAGTGGGAGTATCTTTATTCGATGGCCATTTATTATGTTTATGTGTGTAGCGCAAAGTCAGTTTGCATTTATTTAACAATGGACATTGCTGAAGCAGGTAAGACATTATATTTCCACTCTCGTTATTGAATATACATTATAATCTACCTGTAGAGTTAATTTAGCAATTTGTAAATGTATGCCCCTATTCAATAACGAAAAACTATATAACCCCAAGGTACCCCAAGGATTCGTTCGTGGGATTTGTTTCATCAATCCTTCTAGTCTTTAAATGATGCAAAGAATTTTTGAGATTTTTTGCGTTTTGGGTGATACATAATTTTTTTCAGACACAACACTTCGAATCACGAGGGGGAAATTTTTTGAGAGTGGGTTATGTTTCGCAAAAAAAAAAAAAACCCAAGACCACTTGCTGAAATTTATTCTAACTTCCGCTCATATTAATAATCAAGAAAATGTGGAGATTAGGCCTTTGAAAATTAGAATTTCCCGTCTTTCCGACAAAATGTCAATGTCACAACAAATTGGAAGATTTTTTCAATAAATACTATAGTTGGCTTGATTCCGATGACTTGGATTTTAGTATTTGAGTTATCCAGCCTACTTGTCAACGCTAAAAAAAAAACCAACCGAGAAAACAAAAAAAATAAAAGTCAGCGAGTTATTGAAGGTTGACTGTGAAAAATGGACTTTCGCTGCACAACTCGCGCTTTATGTTTCTGGTAAGCGTGGTTCTTCCAAAGTTCTTGGCATCTACCTCTTAAGGGTTAGGGTTAGGGTTTGTGTTAAGGCGTTTAACTGCAAGGTTTTTTACGCCATTTCGTTATTGTTTGTTATTCAGATAGTTTTTGTTCACTGTACTTTGTTCCTGTAGTATTTGTCTATTTATTGGTATATCTTGGATGCAATGATCTATAGATTTGTACATAACAATTATTTAGCTTAATTTTTTTTTTTTTTTTTTTTAATTTTATTATTTCATTTTATTTATTTATTTTTATTTATATTTATTTCTCTCTATCTCTCTTTCTTTTTTTTCTTTTTTTTTTCTATTCTTTTTTTTAAATTTTATTATTTTTTATTATTTTATCTATTTATATATTTATAGTATAATGAATATTTCCTCCTAATTAGTTATAAATATATACATCGAGATAGCCTTCATAAAGTAAAATACAGACTTAAATTATTTACATTAATTACAACTAATAAATTCGAATTCGGTGATCTGATGTCAAAATTTTCTTTGGTTATGTTGTAGAGATATTGTTATAATGTTTTCAGTAGATTGGATTCCTTCAGGAACTTGAGTAGTCTACTTATTGTATCTTCGCAGTCATTAAGCGTTTCTTTAAGAGATCTTTTGAGGTTGTATTTCAATATAAGTTTATCATAGTCCGAGCATTCTTCTATAATGTGTTTTATTGTGGTGGGTGTTTGGCATCTATTGCATATAGGTTCTGGGTCTTTTGTAATTAGATGGATATGAGTCAGCCGTGAATGGCCAATTCTTACTCTTGTAAGAGCCGTTTCTTCTCTTCGAGTTGATCTTACTGAGGTCTTCCAGATGTTTGTATTTGGTTTTATTTCTTTTAGTTTGTTATTGTTAACATTGCCCCACATACTTTGCCATGCAGCTTTGGTATCCATGTGTAGCAATTTTTTAATATCAGTTTTAATGCAAATGGGGACAATGTCTTGATTAGTGAGTGCGGCTTCCTTTGCAAGTTTATCAGCTGCTTCATTGTATTTGATGCCAACATGCGATGGTGTCCAGATGAATTTAACATCTTTTTGTAATGATTTTAGCATAGCTAAGTATTCATGGATTTTTATTGCTTATGGGTGATCGCTGTATAACTCTAGTAGACTTTGCAGTGCAGATAGTGAATCACTGCATATTATGTGCTTGTCTCCCTCTTTTGTCATTATATTGTGGAGGGCATATTTTATGGCGGCGAGTTCTGCTGTGAATATACTGCAATGAGGAGGTAGTTTATATTTGAATGCTTCTTCAGGTGTGACAACAGCCGACCCTATATTATCATTCATTTTGGAGCCGTCTGTGTAGATGAATGATGCATTCTTATTTTTATTTAATATTTCTTGAAATTTATGGTTTATTTCATACGGTGGTGTGGTTTTCTTTCTGAACTTTTGTAGTGCTATGTTAATACAGGGAACTGCGTATGTCCATGGTGGGGTGACGGTATCTTGGCTTTGTATACTTTTTTGTTCTATTTCTTCTATAGGTCTTCTGTATCTTATTGTTAGAGGGGCTGGTTTTGTTGTGTTATTGCTGTAAATTTGTTGATATTTCGGTCTAAATATGTGTTTAAATGCTGGGTTTGCTGGTTGTGTTGCTATGGCTACTATGTAGTTCATTGCTAGTAGATGTCTCCGGAAGGTGAGTGGTGGCATACTAGATTCAGCGCATAAGCTAAGAATTGGGCTTGTCCTGAAGGCTCCTGTTGCTATCCTTATTCCACTATGGTGCACTGAGTCAAGCTGTGATAGTAGACTGAATCTGGCTGAGGCATATATATGGCTAGCATAATCTAATTTTGATCGTATTAAGCATTGGTATATTTGGAGTAGCCTCGATTTGTCCGCTCCCCAGCTAGTGCCTGCCAACACTTTCATAACATTTAAAAGTTGCAGGCAGCTATCTTTTAGGTTCCTGATGTGGTGTTTCCATGTGAGTCTTGAGTCAACTATTAATCCTAAGAAGGTGCAGTGGTCATGGAAGCTTAACTCTCTATTGTATAATGTAATTTTCGGGGGAGTGCTTGGTTGTTTTTTCCGGGAAAAGAGAACACACTTAGTCTTTTCTATTGAGAAATTGAAACCGGTATTTTGTGACCAGGTTTGTAGTTTGTTTAGGATTGACTGTAAGGTGGCTTTTGTTCTGTTTGTACCTGTATATTGAATGAGGATGGCAAGGTCATCTACAAAAAGGCTTGGTTTGAGGGATCGATGAGTGAGTGCGTTTTGTATTGAGTTAATGGCAATTAGAAACAGTGTTCCGCTTAGGACACTTCCTTGTGGAATTCCATTCTCTACAAGTGTTTTTTTGGAAAGATAATCTGCGATTCGCACTTGTATAGATCTTTTACTAAGAAAATTTTGGATGAAACGTGGTGGGCTCCTCTGAACCCCCAGTCATATAATTGTTTTAATATGGTTGGTCGCCGGACTGTATCAAAGGCTTTTTCAATGTCAAAGAAAATGCCTAGGCATTCACGTTTATTAATGAAGGTGTTCAGTATCTCGGCTTCAAGTGATACGAGATGGTCAACAGTCGATCTTCCTTTCCTTTGTCAACATTGAAAGTCAGTCAGTAGCCTGTTCTTCTCAAGATACCATAGAAGGCGCTTGTTAATGATTTTTTCTATTAACTTGCATAAGCAACTCGCTAGAGATACAGGGCGGTATTTTTCTTCTTTCAATTTGTTTTTTCTTGGTTTTAGGATTGGTATGACTATGGACTCTTGCCATTTTTCTGGGAGTTCACCTTCCAACCATATTTTGTTGTAAAATTTTAGGAGGTGTTTTCTTTGGTCTGCTGGGATATTTTGGATCATGTAATTAT
Organism: Euschistus heros; assembly: GCA_003667255.2. Classification (NCBI taxonomy): domain Eukaryota; kingdom Metazoa; phylum Arthropoda; class Insecta; order Hemiptera; family Pentatomidae; genus Euschistus; species Euschistus heros. Next base: position 4,680,083 of record RCWM02000005.1, read on the forward strand.
GGATGCTGTCTGGACCAACAGCGGACATTTTTAGGGAAGATATCGCCGTGTTAAGTTCCCATTCGGTTATTGGTAAGTTATATGCCTGATTGTTGTTATTTGAATTGATTTCAAAATGGATTGGTTGTTGTTCGCTGATTTTTTGTCGGAACTGCAGATTATAATGGGTTGAAGATGATGTTTCTGCGTAGTATTCTGCAAATCTTTCAGCTATTACTGGAGGGTTATATATGATATTCCCTTCTGTTTCGAGGATCGGTTGCTCGTTTGAGTATTTCCCTCTAATGGCATTGATTTTTCTCCATACTGTACGAATTGGTGTGCTGGTATTAATATTGGTGACAAAATTGTTCCATCATTGTTTTTTCTTGTTTCTGATAAGGTTTCTTGACTGGGCTTTAAAATTAAAAGCCCAGTCTTTAATTTTTTAAAGTTTATAAAATTTACTGTGGTCGGCGATTTTCGAAATTTATTTAAAGCACGGTATCTTTTTTTAATGATTTCTTTACAATCGTTATCAAACCATGCTGGCTTTGGATTAGAGGAAGATGGATTTGATATTGGTATTGAGGCTTGTGCTGCTTCTATTATTTCCTGAGTGATATAGCTATTGATTTGATTTATATTTCCATTAACATGGTCAAGATTTATTTTGTTTTGAAAGAGGTCCCATTGTGCTCTATTGACGTTCCATAGCCAATGTCTTTTCCCGGTGGTGTGTCTTCCAATCATTTTCACCAGGATTGGGAAGTGGTCTGAATTGTGGGGGTCATTTATTACCTTCCATTCGAGTAAACTGAATAAGGTTAGTGTACACAGGGTTATATCTATTGCTGTGAGTGATCTATTTTTAGGGCATAGGTGTGTCATCGATCCTGTGTTAAGCAGCAACAAGTCAAAATTATCTTGGATTCGTTTAATTATGTTTCCTCGTGGGTTGTTCGTTCTGTTTCCCCAGCTTTTGTGAAATGCATTTACATCTCCAAGGATAATAAAAGGTTGTGGAAGCTTATTGATGAGTTTTGTTAATTCATATTCATTAATAGGTTCGGTGGGTGGTAGATAGATGTTGCAGATATTTATTTTTAAGTTCGTGTTAACTGTTGTGGTAATTGCTTGAATGGGAGTATCTATTTTAATTTCCTTTGTGATTAAGTTATTGTGTATTGCCGTTAAGACTCCGCCACAGGCTCGGTTATCTGTTAATTTATCGGTTCTAAATAATTGGTAATTCTTGATTTTAAATTTTCTGTGCGCTTTAGATGCGTTTCTTGAAGGCAAATTATTCCAGGTTGATGTTCTGTTATGAGTAGCTTCAATTCTTCATATTGTGAAGTTGTGCCGTTAAGGTTCCATTGGATAATATTCGTGTAGTTATTCATGAGATTTGGAGAAGATAATTGTAGAACGTTATATTTTCTTTCCTACTCCCATGTAGTTATATATTTTTAGGAATTTAGTGTATACAATGATAAATAAAAAATAAATAAATAAATAAATAAAAAAATAAAAAACAAAGATAAAAAATAGTAAGTTGTATCTTCTAGAACATATTATATCATTAATCCTTATGCATTTATTATTCTGTTTCATTTTATTTATCCAATAGTGTATTTCTAATTTTAATGTTAATGTCAATATCATTGTCAGTTTTAACACTGTTATATTAAAATTTATTATTTTCCGTCTTGTAAATTTTCTATATGGACTAATAATTAAAGATATAAATGCATTTGGACTATAATTACTTAACATAATATGAGTATATAGATCATTATTTATTTTTATGGCATAGGATAATATATTTTTAGATCTATTGCGTTGGTGAATGAATCTATTATATATGTGTTTATATTTTGTGTATTTAATAAGTTCGAGTGGGTTATACAATGAATTAGACAGTAGTTTATTATCGTTATGGTAGCTAGCGGGCTTGTTATTGTTTGTGGTTAGAAGGGAACTACTCGGATTAGGATATTTGTAATTAGAGAATTTTATGACTTTAATTAGAATCATTAATTTTATTTTCTTCAGATCATTATTCTTATTTTCTCTACTTGACAGTAATTTTCTATCTTGGGTGTAGATGGCTTTTGGCTGATATTTGTTAGTATTATTTTTTGTCCTTTCTGTTTTCTGAGTAAACTACTACTGATATTTGAAAATGTCATGTTATAAAGTAAAATGTAAAAGAAAAAGTCATATAAGAATAAATTGATAAAGGATAATTTAATTAATTAAAGGATTAAAAATATTAGGATATATTAATAGTATTTTGGTTTTAAGATAATGATAATATTAATTTTTAATCATGAGATTTAATAAAAATTTAAATTATTAATAGATATTAGTTTTAATACTAATTACTATCTATTTTTTCTGTGCTCAGATTTCGGCTCGTGGTTTTAGTTCGAGACTTACTCCTTGATTTTCTTTCTCTAACTATAGTCCATCCGCCCTGTGGGTCATCTTGGTGACCGTTGGGGGGAGGGGGGAGGTCATTTCGTTAGAGTTTTCTTTTTCCGAAGGTGAAACCTTCAGTTCGATGGGAGTTCCCGGAATTTTTCTATAATTTTGCCCGGAAGGGTTAAAGGGGGTTAAGAGGGGGAGTGGGTTGGGTACCGGGGATGTGGAAGGGGACGGGTGTGGGATTCTACCTCTTAACAGCCATCTTCTTCTACAAGAAAATTTCATGAATAGCGACAAATAGTGATTTGTTGACAATGCTATTAGTTTCATCGGACCCTATTGTTGCTTCACTATAAAAACCTGTCAAAAAAAAAAAATTAAATACCGTTAGATTCAGATGTGCTATATTTACTAAAGTGCACTACTCCGAACGAACAATTATCCTTATCAAACTTAAATCTTGAGAAACCAAACGATGACATGTCAGAGCCAGAGTTATCAGATAAATCTGGATCATATTATGATACAAATGAAGAAGATAATCAGTTGTTTAATATTCATATTTTTTAAAAAAATATTTATCTACCTGTGCTTAATTACGTTTATTAATTATTATAAATTATGCCTAATTTTATTTCTGTAATTGATTTAAATTGTATTTAATGTACATTGATTATTAAAAAAATATATAAAAATAAAAAAATAAATAAATAAACGTTTTTCAACCTATAATTTGAAGAGTGTTTCCTAAATGATTTAAAATACATCCATTAGCAGGTTTACGCCACTCCGAGCCGATAATTAGATTTGTTGTATTATTTACCACATATTCTGGGACTTCAAACGTTAAATGTAGGAGAGTTTTAGATTTTAGCAAATAAATTTTATTTTTTACCACTGTGCGCTCGCCAATCGTGTCAAAAAATTAATTAGATTTTTTAAATTATTTTTTCCGTAATCTGGGACCCCAAACGTTAAACATGGACAAGTTTCAGAATTTTGTCCACCTAAATCGGTCATATTTTCCACTGTGCGCCGACTGAAGACCCATATTGATAAGTACCCAATATTTTGTTATAATCTGTATTAAGTAGATAAATTGTAAATTGTGTGCTGACCCTCATTTATTTTTATTTTATTATTTTATTTTGTTTGGTTTTATGGCATTGGAATTATCCATACAGCCAATCATTATGCTATCTATTTAGTTCTTTACTATTTTTTTTTTAAAATTATTTATTGAAATTTACAACTGTATATACAAAAAATAAAATACATCAAATAAATGTGATGAAATAGATAAAAATGATACGCCACTTGTTTTTAAAGCAACTACCCATTGGTAGCACTTATTAAGGTTCTATATGATGAAGCACTATATTAGAAGGTCCCGAGGCCATCTTCTTTTCAGGCGCCTCGGAGGGTTATCTGGAATGGAATGAGAAGCAAGTTGTGATACTAATGGATTTGAATGGTTGTGGAGTTTGCTTTGAAAGGATTGATATCTGGTTTGAGCTAAGTCAGAAACGTAAGGTATATAAGATCTTTCTGAATAAGTTTGTTTGTGACGAAGTAAGCAGCATTTAGGATTTTTCTAAGGATTTTGGATTGTAAGGATTGGATACGAGATGAATTGGATGGTTCAGTGGAGCCCCAAAGCTCAACTCCGTATGTCTAAATTGGTCTTATTATTGTCATGTAAAGGAGTCTTTAGTAATTAATTGGAAGGTTGGAGCGTTTGTCAAGTAAATGTTGAAGTAGTCGATAGCGACGGGCAGTTTCTTGTCGTTTTAGTCTTGCATGTGGATTCCAAGTAAGATGTTTGTCCAGATGGAGTCCTAGGTAGCGGATCTGTTCAACGGGGATTAGTGGAACATCGTTAAAGGACATAGTAGGACAGGAAGTCGTGGGTTTATGACGGAGGGTGAAGGTTATTTGATGGGATTTATTTGGATTTATTTTGATTCTTTATTTTTGACACTATTCTAGAATTTTTATGAAATGGGATTGGAGTGTCTGGGAGGCAATGAAGGGATTATTGTTTACTGATAACACACACGTGTCATATCAGCATACGTGGTGAGGATGGTGCTAGGATGCGTTGGGATGTCTGCTGTATACACCGTGTAGAGGATTGGACCTAGGATACTTCCTTGAGGAACACCTGCAGATTGGGTAAAGAGAGAGGAATAGGAAAAGTTATAATTAACTTTGAGGGTTCTATCACTAAGATAGGAACGGATGATAAGAAAATATGTAGGAGGTAGGAATTTTCGTAGTTTGTACAGCAGTTCCGGGTGCCAGACTCGGTCAAAAGCTTGTTCTACAACGAGAAAGGCTCCCGTGCAGTACAATCCGCGCTCCAATGCGGAGGAGACAACGTCCACCACCCGATGACATTGCTGGATTGTGGAATGTAATGTTCGGAATCCAAACTGGTGGTCTGGGATTATGTGATTGGAATCTAGGATAGGATACAAGCGTTTTATGATGAGTTTTTCTAGGATTTTACCCATAATTGGCAAGAGAGAGATAGAATGATATGAGGAAGGTTTTTCCGGTGGCTTTTTGGGCTTGGGTATCATTTTGACTATGGATACTTTCCAAGGATCAAGAAAATACGTTGTTCGGAATACAGCGTTATATATGAATGTTAAGAACAGGATGGCTTACCAAGGAAGGTGTTTTAGGATATAGGATGTGATAAGGTCATGTCCAGGGGCTTTCTTGGTGGGTAATCTTTGGATGATACTTAAAATTTCTGAGGGATGGAATGCTTTAGGAGGAGAGGACATTTGAAGTGGGATATTTAATTCTGTTTCAATACTTTCAAGATGATTTGAGTTAAGGATATCAGGATGGGGTTTAAAGGTATTGAAAAGGTGTTGGCCGATAATTTGAGATTTTTCTTCGTCAGATCTTGACCACGTTTTGGATTCAGTTAGAAGAGGGTGATTACAATTTTCGTAGTTCAGGAGTTTTTTTGTGGCCATCCATAAGGATTTGTCAGTCGTGTTAAGGTTTTCAGTATATTTATATAAATTTTGAATTTTGGATTTTTTATATTTCTGTTTTTAGTTTGTTAGTCAATTTGGTGTAGTTATTCTTTTTGACGGATATCTGGTTCTATGCCACCTAGCATAGCATGAACGGCGAAATTTGATGTTATGACAATGGTGGCCGTATGGAGCTCATTTTTGTGCCAAATTTTATTAAATTGTATATAGTCGTTTAAAGAATGAAGAGTGTTTTATGAGTCGTAAACATTAGAGTAATTTAGTAACAAATCAAAAAATAGCAATATTTTTTTTTGTTTTTCATTTTGCTAATAAACTACGTCGCTCATTATGGGAAACGTGGAAAAAAAAAACAATAAAAATGACTGACTTTTGAAATGAAGAGTATTATTTTTGAATATCTAAATATACGTACCTTTAGGTCGTAGAACTGATTTTTCGATTTTTTCATTACTCTTGAAGTTGCACTTTTTTTGAAGTGAAGAAAATTAATTTTTGAAAGTTCTAGTAAGATATTTTTTTTGTTAATTTATGCCAAAACTTTGCAAAACAATTAGAAGATCACATTAGATGTGTATAGGTTTATGGAGAGGGCTCGATGAACGAGTGAGTTTGGGCGAGAGTCTCAGGGTGCTCGGAGCTGAAGGTCGTGGGTTCGAATCCCACCTGGGCGGGTTAAAATTTATTTCGTGGTAAATCCACGACTGAATCTCGACCATACCAGTGCAATGTATTATGTGTATGTAATATAATGTTGGTTAATAATTAATTATAAGACGGCGAGATGAAAAAGGGCCGGCACTCCTTTGAAGCCTGGAATATGAGTGTTATGCCATAAAACCCTTCAAAGGGGATCTGGGCCAGGCAAAACTAGGCCAAACCTTCGAAATGACTGCCGCCTTTACCTGTGAATATTTGTCCACAAAAGTTACTGGAGACAAAGAAAGTTGCGAACAAAGAAATGAAAACTTTTAAACAAAGAAATCTAAAAGTGAAATGGAAGGGATAAGGGTGCATATATGGATCGCCCTGGGAACGGAGAAAGATAGTTTTGATCGACGGAGTTTTGCGGAGGAGTCTTGGGGAGACATAGTTGATGAAGAGTTTATTGACGGTTGGAGTTGATAGAGCGGAGAGGAGATGCTGGAAGTCCTCAGTGATGATCTCTTGGATGGCCAGCCTAGAGAGATATGAATGAAGCTCTGATTAAGACAAGACTCAATATGCCGACTGAAGACCCGTTTTGATAAGTACCCAATATTTTTAATAGTCTGTATTAAGTAGAGAAAAGGTAAATTGTGTGCTGAGCTAATAATACAGTATTTGTAAAACCATTCTATATTTTCTACATATCTAGATAATAGTTATGGTAAATAAAGTAAGTTTAATAATAATCATAATTATTCTATTTTCTAATTGCTACTAACGTAATACTGAATTGGTTTACACGGATTGGGTTAGAATCCAATAAAGGTAAGAATTAAGATATTGATAAATGGGGTTCTATTTAAATAATGAAATGAAATGAAATGAAATGAAATGAAATGAAAATAGTAACATAGTATTTTCTAAAAACCCCAAGAGAAACATAGCTAGAAAAGGTTGGTAATCTGTAGAATAACCCGTCCTACCTGCTCTAATGGCAGTACATAAGGACGTTAAGCTCTAATAAAAAAATTTAAAAAAACCAGCTTTATGGAGGATTTTTATTTCTTGAAAGTAGTCATAACCTGGGACTGTCAAGAGTTGTATCTTAAATCTGTTATTTGTAATTTATAACCTGGTGTACTAAGTTATAATTATAATTTTTAATTTTTAACTTAAAACTTGGATCACTTAACGCGGATTATGATTTTATTCGTTTTAGCACCTTAAAATACATATAAAAAGGCTCCAAACATACTTTTTTTTTTTTTTGACAAGGGGGGTGTGAGGGGATGGCACCATAATGCCACGGACCAAGATGAATAGAGGGAACTTATTGAGGGAGGCAGGTGCAAACAAATAAATAAAATATGTTAAATAATTTTTTATCTTTAAAGATTTACCTGTAAAAAGAAGACTGCAATGTCGTAAAGTTGGCAGCTGAATATATGCTACTATCAATAGGTAAAATCTCCTTCTTAATATATTCCTCAACAAACTCCATACTTTTTGATGCGGCAATGTAGTCACAAAAAATAACTGAAAACAGAAAACATATTTAAAATTGAATTATCAGATAAGCATATCGAAATAATAAATAAAGGAAAATATCTTTGGAAACGGTCACTTTTCGGTCTCTCTTTTTTACCACTTTTACCAAAAGACTACATCACTAATTTAGTCACCTCCACATTCTTCTACATTTTATATAACTTCTAAAAGTTCCCTGTGCATAAATATCTTCCTAAATACGCCGAAGAACATTTCTTACAAACCTGAGGAGAGTTGCTCTTGTACTCCAACATTCCATATGCAAGTACAGTAGAGCGTCGATAATCCGAACGCCTCCTGAGGATTTTTTTGAATAATTAATTAGTGCGGAAACAAAGGACTTTTTACAATTTTGCGGGCCAAACTGGCGTCGGAGATATTAAAGTACGGAATTTAAGTTAAAGAGACGGACATAACAATATTGCAACCTCAGTTCAAGAGTCAGAAAATACAAATGAAGGCAGTGACAGTGAAGAAGAACCAGCAGACGACGACTCAGTCCCTTCACATTCAGAAGTTTTTACGGCGTAAGAGACAGTGATAACTTAGTACTGGGCTCTTCATGGCTACGTTTGGTTTGGCGATAGCCCTCAACACAAGAGGTTGGGCTCACGCCCCGTAGACAAAACACGCTACGATCTTTTTAATTTTATTTTTATCTTATTTTTTATTTATTTATTATTTTTTTATTTCTCCCTCGATAATGTGGGCGCTAAATGAGATATTTCCATATGGGGATGTCATCAAAAAACAGTAAGAGTAGCCGTTCACTAGAAACTGTTAGAATGAGCCCAGCGAAGCAAAAGCCAAGGAAATCGAAGAGAAATACGCCGCCCTCTTCGCCGCCATCTATAGAACCTCATCCAGGAATCTCAGCAAAAGAGATGACAGAAGCTTCCCCTTCTTCACTCCGAATCTGTATCAGATGCTAATTAATACAGATATCGAAACTATGGAGTCAAATACTGCATCTTAAACTCCACGACCTCCTCCTATCTTCGTCAGAAATGTAGGAAATTTCGGATTACTGTGCAGCCAACGAAATAACATAATCGGCACCGGAAAATACTCATGTGTAAATAGAACCAAAGACACAAAAATCATGCTGGATTCCTACTGCCGCATAGTTAAATACTTATTGGAAACGAAAGCTGATTTTCACACGTATCAGCTTAAGAAAGAGATATCACTGAGAGTAGCCATTAGGAACCTCCACCCAACAGCACTAACCGAGGTTATTAAAGAAGAATTAATAGCCATGGGCTATAAAGTTCGCCTGGTGACTAATTTTCTGAAAGATAACAGGACACATCCCGGGGCTAGCGGTAAAACCCCATTACTCTTGTTCTTCGTGGACCTAGAACCAACCCCAGTTGAACAGATTTACGAGGTATCATCAATCTACTATACAAGAGTCAAAGTAGAAAAACCGTACCCCAAACGTGATATCGTCCAGTGTCACAACTGCCAGGCATACGGCCATACAATAACTTATTGCTACCACATAATGAGATTCGTAAAATGCAGGCAAATGCATAAGTCAAACGAATGCAAGAAATCCCGAGATGTCCCAGCAGTCTGTGCCCTCTGTCAACAGAGACACCCAGCCAACTACAAAGGCTGTCAGACGTACAAACCTACGCAACAGGTTCCAGCCAAATTGACCACATGCCGAAGAAACATTATAGACCAGAGGAAGACAGCCCTCAAAAATTGCCACCTCATCTGTTTGTTTTGCTAAAATGCTGGGCGGAAAAAGGTGCCAAAATGAAAATGGGGTCATGCCGCTTCCTCCCCAACAACCTCAATTGTATGACCCTCAATCTCAGCAACCACTGCTTCAATCACAGTTCCAACATACCATTCAAGATACCCCAGCACCATCAATCCAGCCTCAGATCTCACATCCTTATTTAATTCCTTCCTATAAGAGTTAAAAATTGTTATCACCCCACTTATATCACTCCTTAGAAATGCTATCCCTCTACTAATTCCTCTTCAAAAAAATCCTTAAATGTCTCCCACAAAACCCTTATCAATTCTGCTTTGGAATGTGACTGGTATTCGTAACCACACTAACGAATTAACATCCTTACTGCAAGACAAAGAAGTTGACGTAGCATTAATCACAGAAACTCAATTGACCAGTAGACAACGCTTCAATGTACCACAATACCGAACATACGGTAGAGCTCATGCCGGAACTGCTATCGTCATTCACCATTCCCACTCTTACCATGAATTCCCTTTACCAGCAAATGAATCCCTACACAGCAGTTGTTATCAAAACCTTCTCCTTTCCCGTCACGATTGCAGCGGCCTACTGCCCCGCCAAATAAACCAATTTCCACATCCCAGTTCAACTCCTTTTTTAATTCCTTAGGCCACCGTTTTCTCTTAGGTGGTGACTTCAATGCTAAGCACCAGCAATGGGGTTCAAGAATCACCAACTACCGTGGGCGAGCATTGCAGTCTGCACTTAGTTCCCAAAGATCCTTTATTTCTCCCGGAACTCCTACCTATTGGCCCACAGATCCTAACCGAAACCCCGACCTTCTTGACTTCTTTATACATTCAGGCATAGGGCCTCTCCATTACTCTATAGAACGCCTGGATGAACTTTCCCGCGATCACAGCCCTTTAATCTTAACCCTCTCAGTCATCCCAATTCCGAAACCTCCTCCCCAATCTTTTGTAAGAGGGCCTGTTGACTGGAACCTCTTCTGTCAAACTATTTTCAACTCCATAGACCTCAGAGTATTCCTAAAAATTCCCCATGACCTTGGCAATGCCACTAACACTTTCACAAATATAATCCAACAAGCAGCCTGGGCTGCATCCTCACTCCGTTCCCCTCTCAAAGGTCGAAAGAAAAATCTTTGATCCCAAGATCTACAGGACCTTATCCAATCCAAACGCCATGCCAGAGCCATTTGGCAAAGATCCAGGCATCCAGACGATCGGAAATCCGTCTGGATTAATAATTACCTTACTAAACTCCGTAAAAAAAACATGGCTACCTTCATATCTGAATCCTATAATTCCTATGTTTCTTCACTCTCTGCCTCTGAAAATTCCCTCTGGTCTACCACTAAAAAACTCCCAAAAATATCAACCTACATCCCATCTCCTCTGACGTGAAGATGATTCATGGGCAGCTTCTGACGAGAACAGATCCGAAAAATTTGCCCAGCACCTTTCCAGCATATTTGTCCCCCATCCTGAATCTAACCCAACTTACATAACAATGGTTCATGAGTTTCTTGATTTTCCGATTCCTCTCTCCTTACCTCCTAAAGCAATTAACCCCTCTGAGGTCGAATTCCTTCTAAAACGATTAAATCCCCTGGATAGCTCAAAGATCCTTCGGCAACTTTCTCTTAAAGCAATCATGTTCCTCATCTACCAATAACTTAACAACCTATTTCCCTTTGCTATGGAAACACTCCATTATTATCCTTTTCTTAAAACCAGGCAAACCCCCCAACAATCCTTCATCATATAGACCAATTAGCCTTCTCTTAATGCTTTCAAACATTTTTGAAAAGCTCCCTCTAAAACGTATCCTACCCATCCTTGAATCACAAAATATTCCTTCTTACCAGTTTGGATTCCTTACTAGTCATTCCACCGTCCAACAAGGCCTCAGAGTCGTTGACCACATATCCTCAGCACTTGAAAGCCAACAATATTACTCAGGCGCATTTCTGGATATAGCACAAGCTTTTGACCGGGTATGGCATGACGGTTTGCTTTTTAAACTCAAAACCCGTTTACTTCAATCACTATTCCTAGCTCTTAAATCCTACCTCTCTAACCGTTCCTTTCGAGTTTGCTGCGGAATGGAATACTCAAACTGCTACTCAATAGAGGCTGGTGTTCCACAACGTAGCGTTCTCGGTCCAGTTCTATATATCCTCTATGCTGCAGATATCCCACCTACTCCTGATACTTTCCTAGCAACATTCGGCGATGACACTACAATCCTTTCATCCCATCCAGATCCGTTAATAGCATCCTATAATCTCCAATCCCACTTATCCCAGATTGAAGACTGGTGCAATGACTGGCGGATCAAAGTAAATGAATCTAAATGCACCAACGTTATCTTTATCCTTCGCCGGCCGCAAATCCAGTCCTCTTATCTATTTCAATGGCATTCTACTACCTAAAGCTGACACAGTTCGGTATCTTGGTTTCTACCTAGACAAAAGACTAACATGGAACCCATATACTCGACTCAAAAGGCAAGAACTTAACTGACGCTTCAGCCAATAGTATAGACTACTTAATAGGACATCTCATCTTTCCATTAAAAATAAACTTCTCCTATACAAAACCATCATTAAACCCATTTGGACTTATGGACTTGAACTGTGGGGGACAGCAAAAAAGTCGAATATCAATCGCATTCAATCCTTCCAATCCAAAATCCTCCGAAATATAGTAAATGCTCCTTACTATGTTTCCAACAAAATTCTACATAACGATCTCAATATACCACACGTCCTCGACCTCATACCTCTTACATTTTCGAAATTCCATCGTAACCTTTCCTTTCATCCTAACCCTCTGGCTCAATCTTTATCCAGCTCCAACCATCTTGATAACCCACCTCGCAGACTAAAACGGCAGTGGCCCCGAGATCTTTTGTAAAATTTATTTATTATGGAGTTCTAGCAATGGCCAGTTTCTCTACTTATGTCCGGCGTGAATATACTATAGCGCTCTCACTTAGCCTCCACTGGGTATTTTACACCAGTGACACAGCTGGGAGAGAAGAGCTGGGACCTCTCTATGACTGTCTTGTCCCTCCATAATTGGAAGGAGGAGTCAGGCTGGTGGTCTCTAGGATGAATGTGTATTGTAAATAAAGTACGATTGTGTTTTTAACTTATAATTTAATTTTGTTTTATTTTTTATTATTACTATTTATTTATTTTTACTTACTCAATGTTTTATTGTAGTATTTCATTTTATTTATACGTATATTGTTTAAGTATAGGAAGTTCTTTCTGTTATCTTTTTGTTTATTTTTTTTTTTTATCTTTGTACATAATGTGTGAATGTAATCATATGCCATCTATATTACTTATTGCCCACATTCGTGGCAGGTTGTAATAATTACTCAATAAAAGTTTCCTATACTGTATTCCAGAACTGTATTCTTAATTATGGGTCTAAGCGGCATTTCTAGGTTATCTTTGCAAATCCGAACAAATTGGTAATCCCAATTGGTTCGGATTTTCGACGCTCCACTGTATTGCTAGAATGATGTTTCGTACAGTATTTCTTAAGAGGACCTGGATAATGCATAGCTTCGAAAACATTTTTGCATAGAAAAATAGGTGCGTTTTACTAAAAAGGATTCTTCCTGTATGTTGTTTTCCTGATTAACCTGGGGTGGCTAGGTAGAGTACTCATATATTAAGCTTTTTCGGTGTTAGCCAAGTTTATAGGGGAGACACTATTCTGATTATTGGTGTTGGCACCTCCAATTTAGCACTTCCAAAAACATGATGTTTTTCTTCTGGTGGCCCTTTTACATTTAAATTTTATAAAAATAAATAAATAAATAAAAAAACAGAATGAATAAAAAAATAAATTAAAAAAAAATTAAAGGTTAGGTGATTAGAGAAAAGGGAAAAAAAAGACAGATTTTCTGATTGATCCTTTTTTATGGTTAGTATTGTATTGTTTTATTAGCTTAATTAAAAATAAAAATATGTGAACTATTTTGTATTATTATTATTATTTGTTGAAATGTTTTAAGTGAGCAGGATGTACAATTGATTTATATGAAAGTTATTTTAAATACAGTGAAAAGTGATAAACATAATTTGTAATGAAGGGGTCAACAAGAAAAGACAAGAGGAGAGAGATAGAGTGTGGCTGGCTGGGACAGGTATGTGTGTACCTCGTGGTGACCGATTCGTCGGAGAAAAATGGTAATCTTGGACTGTTGTTTTCATTAGTTTACATGAATAGCAGCTGATGGCTTAACTGAGGGGTAAAGTATAGGACTTCTTTGCAGAAGAGCCGCGATCGAATCTCTCTTATTTTCGAATTTTTTTTATAAATCATTTTTAATTCATAGTTTAATGCTTTAATTATTATGTTAGGTTTAGTTGTCACTTTTGATAACAATTGATGGGAAATGATTAATTATCTGGTGATGTTTATCCTTTTATATATATATATATATATATATATATATATATATATATATATATATATATATATATATATATATATTTGTTTTTGTTTTTGAACCTTGGCCGCCTCAGCTGTAGTTCTGTAGTCACCAATAATTATGATAACAATCAGGGCGCCGAAAACAGGGACTTTAATAGTGTTATATAACTGTTAAGCATCAGCAAAAATTAATTAATAAAATTAAAATAAATAAATTAAAAATAGATAACGGTGGAATTTTATTTTTGGAATCAGGTAGCATTTTATTTTACAAAATGGATGTAAATCGTTTGGTAAAAGACGAATTAAAATATGAGTTAGCGGTTAGAGGTATAACGGAAGTAGCTAACGTTGCGATAGTTATTGAAACGAGAGTCTAATAATAAATCAATTGTGCCCCCTGTGAGCCCATTTACTGCTGCGGATAATCTCAAGGCTTTTAAAGAAAAATTAGGTTGGGCAACAGGTAAAATCCCAGTAGCGAGCTCGATGTCAGAGGTCAGAAAAATAGACTCAGCCTTACAAAAATTTATTATTAGGTTAAGACGGTTGAACTCTCCGAAAGATCAAGAAAAGAAAGACTCATCAGAACTAATTTAGTTATGCCTGACTTGTTTAGAGAAGTTAAAAGGGAAATTCCCGACAGGTAACAAGGCCAGCAACAAGGAATCACTGTCTGACCAAGAAGGTTCATCTAAAGAAACGTCCGGAACATCCCAACGTCCAATTTGCAGTGGATTGGGTTCGGTAATTGAAAAGATACAAGTTCTCACTAAAGACTGGAGAATTTTGTTTTCTGGAGACGGGCCTAGCGTTGATGCGTTTTTAATGCGAATCGATGGAATTAGGAAGTCAAGGAATGTCAGCGAAACGGAGCTGTATCATTCAGCGTTTGATCTATTTAAAGGTCCATTGTTGGCGTGGTATCGAGCGGTAAAAAAGAAGTTCATAGTTGGAAGGACTTAGTAGAATAGTTGCGTAGTCAGTTTGAACGTTTTGACTATGAAGAATGACGAAGCTTTGTGCGTTAATGGTGGTAATAAGTATGAAACAATGCTGATCAAGAACTATTACGTTTCCGGCACTGGTTGACTAGGTCAAATTTATAGTTTTATCATTACCATTCGATTGTTCTTGAGAAGCCCTTTCCAACCTTATACGATTTATGTATTTGATTTTGGCTTTTTGACGCGTATAGGCCAACTTTATATACTTTTGATAACATTTTTTTATTCTAACACTTTATTACGTTCACTCTCACTACTTAAAACTAATGTTTTATATATAGTCGACAGATTTTAACGACAGCTGACGATTAAAACTTAAACGAACATCGTAGCTTCTCTGAGTCTAAAGTTATACTAATTGCAAATCTCGATACGCAGCAAAATAACCTCAAAATTGCGGTGCTTCCCCCTCCATCGCGGCGAGATAATAAACACAAATAGATAAAACATAGAAAAAAAGTCTTTATTTACTGTTTGTTACATATAAGACCTCTAGTCTGCCTTGAGACGCTGCCCGATAAACATCTCCGTTAACTGCTTCTGTAAATTTAACATTTTTATTTTCTCTCTCTATTCTCTTAGTATTCTGTTATTGATTTCGTTATTTTGTTTACTCAAAGTTTTATTATTAATTAAACTAGTAAATTACAAATATAAGTTTCGTTTTTATTTTTCTATAATAATTACGATAACTGTTGACGAGTTGGTGAAGCAAAAGTGCCTAATCCCCACGGTATTACCGCTGATTCCTGCTGCTCTACTAAGCAAGGTTACATATCTATTTATTGACTCGCGCTAAGTTGAATATTTTTAAAATGGCTGTATGTTCAATTTGTGAAACGTCGCACGAGAAGAAAAAAAAGATATTAAACTGTCAAAAATGTAAGATGATATTTCATGAAAAATGCAGTAATCTTCAAGAAAAAGAAATTGAGGCCATAAGAACAGAAAAAAAAAAAAAATGGTTGTGCGAAAAATGCGACAAAACAAAAAAAAACACCAACAGTCGAGGAAAAAAACCAAAATTCAGTAAAATCGATTCCGGATCAAAACATCGAACCGACAGCATCTCAATTATTGTCCGCAATAAAAAAAATTGAAGAAACCACCAAAGATCTGAAAGGCACATTAGAAAAGTACGCCGAGATAAGTTTCGAGCTGAGTGATCGGCTCTCAAAAATTGAAAAACATTTAGAAGGCCAATCCAGGCATCTGGAGGAAGTGGTGCTGGAAAACAAAGCACTAAAAACAAGAGTCACCGAGCTGGAAATTAGGGTGAATAAGGCAGAACAAGGGTTGTTATGCAGATCGGTCGAGATACGCGGTATACCGGTACGCCCGGAGGAGACCCCCCGCAGGCCTGGTTACAAGCGTGGGAGCTGGCCTTGGTCTTAAGTTAAACATTGAGGACATAGATATGGTCGAACGCCGAAGGTCGAGAAAAGATGACCCGCGACCACCACCCATCATCGCGCGCTTCGTGAGGCAGTCAGTGAGGGATGATCTGATGCAAAAAAGAAAGATGAAGCGAGACTTCTCCACCAGAGATATAGGTTGGCAGGAAAATGATTCCCACCGGATATATATCGCCGAAGAGATGACACCAGCGAACAGGCACCTATACTGGCTTGCACGGCAGAAGAGGTCCACCGGAAAAGTGAAATATGTCTGGTTTGCGGCTGGTAGAGTGCGCTGCCGGAAAGATGACGGCCATCCGGTGATCTTCATTGACCAGGCTCAAGACCTTGATGTTTTCGGATGACTACCAGGATTGCAAGCACCATCCAGTCTTTCTCGCGGATACAGCATTCTCTCTGATCTTCATTTTTTTTCGGCTTTTGTATTGGTATTAGTCTTACAGCTTATTATATTTGACATTTACCACATATTTCCATATATCTTTCTTTTTCATTTTTACTTTTTCTTACTCTTATTTGTATTTTTATTTCATAGATTCATCTTTACTTTTGTCTACATTGCAATCGATTTATTTATTTTTTTCAGAAAAATATCATTTTTTCTACCAGTTTATGTAAATTTTTGTCTACGTCTTAGTAATGATTTGACAAACCATAATTTTTTCGTTAATTATTACATATCTAGATCTCTATACAATGTAATATTCTTATTTTTCTTTTTCTTGTCTCTGTGTTTCAAATTTCCTAATGATAGATGCATTTATGTTTTCCCGTTGTTCTTACTACCCTATTGGTTCTGTGATAATTATTGTTCCTATAAGCTCCAATTAAAAATTTCCATTATCTCTCAAAGTAAACTTGTCCTCCCTCTTTCCTATGTCTAATATACTACTGACCTGTCACGTTAACTCCCAATCCCTCCCAGCGCACTTCGATGAATTTCATGACTACTTTATCCATAACACCTACCATATCATTGCAGTTTCTGAGACTTGGTTGAAACCATATATTCCCACCTCTTCCATATCTATTCCTGATTACACCCTTATTCGCCATGATCGGACGGACCGAACTGGTGGAGGTGTTTGTTTATTTGTTCGCAATAACCTAAGAGCAAAAATTCTTCTAAAATCCAGTTCTCTTGATATTCCACACCTTGAATACATGTTCACTGAAATCTCTTCGGAATCATTTTCCCTCCTTTACCTCATAGTTTACCGCCCTCTTCAGGTCAAATTCGACCCATCATTCGAATCATCTCTTTTTACTTATGTTCCTCTGTATAATAATGTCATCATTGCTGGTGACTTTAATACTAACCTCCTCTCAGATTCTTCTGATAAAATGTATCTTATGGACTTGGTGTATTTTCTACATCTTTTTGCAGTACCTTTCCGACCCACCTATCACACCCAGTTCACAGATACGTTAATTGACCTTATGATTGTTGATTCTCAGAAAAACCAATTATCCTTCTCTCAAAATCCAGTACCTTTCCTCTCATGCCACGATCTCATCCAAATCTCCTATGACATATCTGTTCCTATCCTTATTCCTAAGAAAATATCTTGGAGAAATCTAGTCCACATAACCCCAGATAGAATAGAACCCTTACTTGACGCACTATCCCATTCCTTGGAATCCATATATTCTTCCCCCTCAGTTGACGAAATGGTGGAATGCCTAACATCGAATCTTTATACTGTCCTTAATCATCTTGCCCCTCTCAAAACCTCAATTATCCGACGACTACCAGCTCCATGGATTAACCCTGACATTAGAAATCTGATGAAGCGAAGAGATGCTGCCAGGAGACGTTTTAGGCGTACTAGACATTCAGATGATTATTCATCGTTTAAGCTTCTTAGAAACCTCACCCAGTCCTCTTTACGCCGTGCTAAAGCACAGTATTTTCAAAAAATATCCTATCCCAAGCGCCTGATCCTAAATCTAAATGGAAAATTTTGAGAAAATTTGCAGTAACCAGTTCCACATCTGATAACAATTATCCATTCACTCCAGATGAACTTAATTCCTACTTTGCTGACCCCCACCCTAATGAACTCCCTGTAAACACCTTATCCTATTCTATTCCTCAAACCCCTTTTAATTCTAATAACTTTTATTTTCTTAATATTTCCCCTAATGACCTAATTGATTCAGTTTTTAAATCTCGTACCAATGACCATGATTTGGATCAAATACCTTTAAAAATAATCAAACTCTGCCTTCCTGTCATCTTACCTGCCCTGCTCCACATATATAATTTCTCCTTACAAAACTCTATTTTCCCTACGGCTTGGAAAAAAGTCCTTGTCCGTCCATTAAATAAAGTTCCTTCTCCTTCCTCAGTTTCCCACTTTAGACCTATATCAATCCTATCAAATTTATCTAAACCATTAGAAAGATTAGCACATACCCAACTCACCTCCTTTCTTGACTATAAAACTCTCCTTAATCCTTTCCAATCAGGATTCCGATCCGGATACTCCACGCAGTCTGCTTTGGTAAAAATTACTCAAGACCTTTACTACTCCTTAGACCAACAGAATATTACGATCCTGATACTTTTTGATTTTTCAAAAGCTTTTGATTCTGTTGACCATACAATCCTCCTCTCCAAACTCCAAAACCTCTCAATATCTAATAGTGCGTTAAGCTGGCTTCATTCTTTTTTATCCAACCTTTCCCAAACAGTGATTATACCTGGAAAACCTCACTCATCTTCACTACCACTCTCGCGAGGAGTACCCCAGGGATCTTCTCTTTCACCTACCTTATTTTCTATTTATATTAACGACTTGCCGAATCGCATCCACTACTCCCAATATCATCTTTATGGTGACGACTTGCAAATATATTTATCCTTTCATCCTTCAAATATGCTAGAGGCGACTTGTAAGCTACTTTTAACATTAACCTTTGGGCAGAGGAGAATAAATTAAGTTTAAATCCAGAAAAAACAAAGGCTATTCTCATTGGGTCAAAACCTCACCTAAAAGCTCTTCCCTACTATCCACTGCTTTTCCTAAAAAACTGTCCAATTCATTTCCAAAATTCCATTAAAAATCTGGGAATAACTTTCGATAAACATCTTGCATGGAATAGCCATATCTCTCAAATCACGAGAAAATCTATTTTTATTCTTAAGCAACTTTCACATTACCGTGATTCATTACCATTAAGTACTCGAAAACTTTTAGTATCATCACTCATTTTTCCTAACTTTGACTATGGATGCGTAGTATATGGAGGACTGTCTGATGAGCTCGAGATGAGATGTAAAAGAGTAATGAACTGTTTTATTAGATTTATTTTCGGGATCTCCAGACGCTCTCACATATCTCACAGGTATTCTGAAATCGGGTGGCTGTACCCCGGTTTTCGACGTCAATACTTCCTGGTTGCTCTCATATTTCAAACCTTGAAAACCAAAAAGCCTACCTATATCCATGACCTCCTTACTCTGCGCTCCTCCATTCACCTCTTAAATACTAGAACCCAACCCATCAACCTATACACTCCGGCGCATCGAACTGCATCCTTCGAGAAATCCTTTATTATCCGTGCTTCCTCGTTATGGAATTCATTGCCCATCACAATTCGAAAAAGATCCACTCTTACTTCCTTTAAACATCATTTATTCCTTTACCTCCTTCATTTTCAATCTTCCGAGCTAATGTAAAACGTGAATATTTATGTAATAAACATTATAATAGTACACATAAGATGTATCATTTTACAAGATGTCACAGTTATCTTGTAACATATAATTTAATTATTTATCAATTTTTATTATACGATTGTCCTATGTACTGTAATCATATGTTATTCTTAGGGGACAAGTAGTCCCAGGATAAAGTTCATTTTCTTCTTTCTTCTTCTTCTAGTATAATGGATACAAGTAAAATGTAGAGTGATTTTCCTCTGAATACTTCCAGCTAGTTAAATCTATAGGTTTAGATTGGGGATAGGATGGAGGAATAGGTGAAAGTTTGTCTAGCTAATTGTTTACCAAAGGGACCGTGAGAAAGGGTAGTCCAGCGTAGGTGTCAATTACCTCATGTCACAGTAATATACAGAGGGTGTAATATGATGTAATAAGGGTGGACCTAGGGTGACATTATTTTTTTTTATTTATTGTTCACCCTACCTTGCCTTCAGGCAATAAAGGTTTAGGCAATATTAACTTTTAAAATTGCCAAAATATCACAACATATACATATAATTACAATATAAAAATATAATATATACAGGACCCATTTCGCATGCAGACGTGCTTGAACGATCGGAAAGTATTTTCTCAAGGTAGCACTGTCACCGACTATCCGTTGCAAGACAAAACCAACACAAAAAAAAAAGAAGGAAAATAAGGGAAATCTAAAAAGATTAAGCCTTGCCGTCGATGTACCAATTTAATCACCACAAGCTCAGTCGCGACGCCAGGATTCAAAAAAGAAAAAAAATTAAAGTAAATAAAACAAGAACAAAACACACACCAAAAAAAAAAAAAAAAAAAAAAACAACTCAACTACCATCGGACGCCACACTGTTTTTTTTTTTTTAATTTAAAAAGAGGAAACAGTGAAACTCAAAAAAAAAAAAAAAAGAAATAGGGTTTGACACTTCACTAATATAAAGTTTCGAAGTAGAATTTCCCCAAACTGTAAAAGAAAACTTTTGTAAAAAAAAAAATTCATAAAAGCATAAACATCGCCAGGTTAATTAATTACTATCAAAAGTGGCAAATAATTTGAACTTAATAATAAAAGAATTAAACTATAAATTAAGAATCATTTATAAAAAAAATAATTAACAAAAAAAAAGTTTCCAGTAATAGTGAGATTCGAACGTTGGTATTCTGAATAGAAGTCCCCTACTTACCCTTCAGCTATACCACCTGCTGCTATCTATGAGCCTGACCTTGATACTTATGTCAGTTAGCCAATTATATTTTTACAAAGGGAGTTTTACTCGTGATCCCTCAAACATTTTATCTTTAAATACATATAAAAAAGGTAAGGAAAAAGAAAACAAAAGATACATTTCTTCTAAACACATACAAAAAAAGAATAAAAATTTATTGAAACAAAATGAACTACCAGCTGGTGTAAGAATACAAATTTGAAATTATACTAATTAATAAACAAAATATAAGCTAATATTTACGAACATTTACTGTCCTGAAGGTGGTCTCGGCTCCCCTCAGCTCAATTGTGTATGATTCCTTGGTGAATGTTGGTTTCCTGGTCCCAATCTCCTTTCGGATTTCTCACTTCTTAACCCGCGGGTATTAGATGAAGACCGTCGTCCAAGAACACCGTTTTTCTCCGAAAAATCGGTCACAACAGTCACACACACCTCCTGACCTAACCGGCCAACCTCTTATCTCTCTCCCTGTCTTTTCTTGTCGCTACGTCAGCAGCTCCGGGCGGTCCCCCTCACTACAAATTGTATTTCTCACTTTTCACTGTTTTTTTTCTAACTTACACATAAATAAAGTGTACATTCTGGTCACTTAAAAACATTTTACCAAAATCACCCTAATACCAAATAGGTCATATGTTATTGTTTTTCATTGACCTAATACCATCATAAAATACAAATCATAAATAAGGAACAATTAATCAGGAAATCTATCTTTCTTTTTTTTTTTTCCTTTTCCTTTTTTTTTAAATTTTTTCCTACCTATTTTTTTTTTAACAATTCCCCCCTTTCCTGATAAAAAAAAATTAAGAAAATTTTTTTTTCCGTGTTCAATAACCTCTGACTGTGCAACACTACACATTTACTAATAATAGACTATCTATCTACAGAACCCTAATCAACGTTGAATGTTGTCCCCTTCTGGGTGTGCTTTTAAGTCCTTGACATGCCATCTCCCCAAGTTTTCGCCCTCCATTGATTCCAATTGGTAGATTAAATGTCCCAGTCTTTTAGACACCCTGCATTTACTAAACGATGGGGCTAGCTTTGATGAAAAATGTTTGGCTGCATCCGAAAGTGGTCGATTTTTCCGCCAAACTACATCTCCAACGTTGAACTCCTGAGGTCTTCTTCGCAGGTCGTAAGCTATTTTGCTTCTCTCATAGGCCCGTGTTAGTTTGTCTTGTACCTCCTGATACAGAATAGGTAAGTTGTCGAATTTATTAACATGGTGTTGTCTCGGCCCAACCGTTGGCACGCCAGTCCCTTCTTCCAGATCAGTATAATCCAAACCTGAGCGGGGAAGCTCTCTCCCAAAGTTTAGATAAGCAGGGGAATACCCTGTGACCTCGTGTACCGCCGTTTTTAGGGCGAAAGATAATTTACTGAGTTCTCGATCCCAGTGCCTCTGGTTTCCTTTTAGGTAGGACGATAATAATGTTTTGATCACCCGATTAGGCCTCTCCATTGGGTTTGCCTGTGGGTGGTAGTGAGGGGTAAACCATAATTTTATTTTATATTCTTCTGCCTTCGCTTGGAATTCCCGACTTTTAAATTGTGGCCCATTGTCACATATAAGGATCTGTGGGCATCCAAACATCAAGATTACATCTTGTTCAAATATGGCGCAGATGGACTTCGCAGTAGCATTCCGTACGGGGACTATAACGCTGTACTTCGTAAAACAGTCGGTAAAGGCTACGATAAATCGGTTTTGATTTGAAGATGTCGGTAGTGGGCCCATGATATCACCAGATACCATTTGACACAGTTGTGTCACGATCCTCTGATCTCCCATCAATCCTGCTGGAGCCTGCTGTAGAGGTTTTTGTGCAAGGCAGGTTTCACACCTCGCCACGTATCTGGCCGTATCTGACGACATTCCAGGCCAATAATATTTCACTCTCAGGCGCTGCAATGTTTTAAAAGCCCCTAGGTGACCAGAAAGGGGATTGTCGTGGGCATCAAACAAAAGGTCTTTCCGTCGACTCTTGGGGATTACCAACTTCCAAGGATCTTCCTCTCCGAGAATTTTCCTCTTATCAGGAAGGCGTTTGAAAATTTTCGTGCCTTCAATGCGCCACCGCGGAAAATGTTTGGGATCTTTCTTGATTCTATCCATCATTCTCAGGTACCAGGGGTCCAGCTCATCTATTCCCACGTCAATTGTTCCGATGACCTCCTCATGAGCTCTTGACAGTGCATCGGCCGTTACATTCAATTTCCCTGGTCGATGAAGTACTGTGAAAGGGTACTGCTGTAATTTAATTGCCCAGCGGGCTAGTCGTCCATGTGGATCCTTCAGTCGGTGAAGCCATTTGAGAGCTTGATGATCAGTTATTACTGTAAATGGAGTGCCTTCTAAATAGGGTCTAAACTTGTCGACTGCCCACAACACCGCCAAACATTCATGCTCCGTGGTACTAAACTTGCGCTCCGCCGGAGTTAGGCTGCGACTGGCATATGCAACAACCTGGTCTCCTTGGTCGCTACGCTGGAACAATATGGCTCCCAAGCCAGTGTTAGAGGCATCGGTTTGTAGAAAAAAAAGGTCTCTCAAAGTCCGGACAGCTTAAATTAGGGGCACTGACAAGCTTTTCCTTCAAACACTCGAACGCGCGCTGCTGTTCCGATCCCCAATGAAATTTCGACCCTTTCTTAAGTAAAGCAGTCAGTGGAGAAATAAGAGTGGAGAAATTTTCTACAAAACGTCGATACCATGAGGCCAACCCAACGAACTGTCTTACCCTCTTGACGGAGTTAGGAGGTGGATAACTTAAAATGGCCTCGATCTTTTCTGGATACACTTGCAGCCCTCGCTCATTGACTACATATCCCAAGAATTTGAGCTCAGAGCGGCAAAATCTGCACTTTTCCCAATTTAAGGTCAAATTCGCATCGGTAAGGCGTTTCAGTACTTTGTCCAGTACCTCCAGATGTTTCTCAAACTCAGAAGAGACAATAACAATGTCATCAAGGTATACAAAGACATGAGGCTCGAGGTCTCCACCTAACACATTGTCTATGAGCCTTTGCCAGGTGGCTGGGGAATTGTGAAGTCCAAACGGCATTCTCTTGAATTGAAACAGTCCTCTCCCCGGAACTGTGAAGGCTGTCTTCTCTCGACTTTCCTGTTCAACGGGGACTTGCCAATACGCACTCTTAATATCCAACGAGGATAAAAACTTCGCGTCCCGAAGACGATCCAATATGCTCGAGACGTACGGGAGCGGATACGCGTCTCTCTTCGTCACACCATTCACCTGCCGATAATCCACGCAAAACCGTTTGCTTCCATCCGGTTTAGTTACTAGCACGACAGGGGAAGCCCAAGCACTCTTAGACGGTTCCACTATTCCTTCACGTAACATCAGGTCCAATTCCTCATTCAAAATCTTCTGGATGTATGGGGAAACGGGATAGTACCGTTGCTTGATGGGTTTGCTATCTCCTGTGTCTACGACATGCTCCACTCGACTAGTACAACCCAAAGTTTTTGGCCGCGAGCTATACCACTTGTCCACGATACAATCCAATAGGGTTTGTTCGGTTGGAGATAAATTGCTTTTACTGACAAGCATCGAGGAAATGGAAAATTCTAGCATCGACGCGACATCTTCCTTCTTGGAGATCACGTCATCGTCTAGGCTCGGCACCAGCTGCATTTTATTCCAAAAATCCATTCCTAATATCATTGGAGTTGATAGCGAGTGGACGATTACGAATCTGATCACACATACCTTGCCATGCAGCTCCACAGGAAGTTCTACTGAACCAATGATGTCCAGGTTAGTACCATTGGCTGCTGATACTGCTAGTCCAGGCTCAAGCTGTGAGACAAAACCCAAAGACGAAAATATCTGCCAGCAAGTCGTATCCATCGCAGAAATGGAGGCTCCTGAGTCCAGTAAGCCAATAATCGGCACCACAAAAATTTTTATTCTTACATATGGCCGATTGTCGTGTTGCTTGATGACGGCCGATAATCGTTTCAAAGGTCGGCCTACCATAACTTCTCTCACCACCATTAGCCATTCCTTCCACTCTAATGGTGAAGTATACGGTGCACCCCCAGGCCCATTCTTGATTAGACCTGGGGTTCCAACCGGTTTTCCGACCTCTTGGAACAGCGAGTGCACTGATTTCTTGCCACTCCTTGGTGACCACAACCTGTACAGAATAGTTGCCTTTCCTCGGCGCATTTGACAAACGAATGGCCTGGTTTATTACAATTCCAACACCGGAATTGCCGTATTGGTGCATTTCCTGAACTTCCAACAGCATTTATTTGAGTTGAAGTAGTTGGTCGACGGGGTGGGGGGTGGTAGGCTAAATCTGGTTCCAATAAACCCCGATTATTAGGAGGTGGTCTATGTACCTCTATCTTCCATTTAGCATCTCCGGCCAAGTCGAATAAGTTCCTCCGTTGTATTAATTTCATGCACGGCTAACCGGTCCAAGTAGAAAGGATGTAAATTTTTGATGATCAACTTGAGCATTTGTGGTTCTGATGGTTGTTCCGGTAGTCTATTGAAATAATTCCTCATGATCGCAACAAATATTCCAATGGTTTCCGTTGGCCCTTGCGTTCGTTCTTTTATTTCGTCCATCAACCGATCTTCGTAGTCTTGAGGTTCGAATTCACTTTTCAATTCGTGCACTAGCTCTACCCAGGAATTAACTCGTTTTCTCATTCCTCTATACCAGACAAGTGCGGTTCCATTAAATAAATCATATGCTGTGCTGAACAATGCGGCCTCTGTAACATTGCGTGCCCCTCGGATTTCATCAACTCTCTCAAGAAAAGCGTTAACACTTAAGCCAATTCCATCACCTGAAAACTTGATGTCCCAATCCTTGGTTGGTACTTGTGATCTCTTTATAACAGTAGTTACGACTGTTTGGGACTCTTTAGGGGGTTGAATTTCAGATGGACTCAATTGAGGTGTGGTAGATTCTTTCCTGTCGAGAGATCGGCCTGCCAGGCTACCACTGTCATCATCCGAAATTTTGAACTCTAGTTCAGAAAAAACAACTAAACAAGCTTTATTAAACTCCAAAATCTTTTGACTAAGCTCCTTATCTGACGTGTGAATTCTCCTAAGTCGATTAAAAACGTGCTGCAACCGCGTATCTAATTTTTTAAAGTCAGCTTGTGCACTTGCTGATTCCATTTTTTTTTCTATGGCCGTTAATTTTTCCCCGCATATCTTAATATCACTGGCTGGGTCCAAGCAGCTTCGAATCGGTAATGGTGTCTTGCCATTCCGCTCTAATTTCAACAAGGTGCGCAGTTGTTTACGCATATCTTCTACTCTTTCGATATCAACCACGCCTCGTACGCTGAGTTCGTACTGGAGCTCATCTTTTATTAGTCTGTCCACGTCCATTTTGGTTATTTTACCCTTCAAGGAAAACTACTGAAGGGGAAAAAAAAATATACGACTATAAATCCTGCTAAACGAAATTCACTTTTCCCTAGCTGATACTCTAACTAAACCATCATCCAGGAAAAAAAAACAAAAAAAAATAAATAAAGATATTTTGAGCACAAGGGAAGTTTTGCCTCTAACCAGTCCCTAACTAGGGTCCCTGTTCGGGCGCCAAAAATTGTCACCGACTATCCGTTGCAAGACAAAACCAACACAAAAAAAAAAGAAAAGGAAAATAAGGGAAATCTAAAAAGATTAAGCCTTGCCGTCGATGTACCAATTTAATCACCACAAGCTCAGTCGCGACGCCAGGATTCAAAAAAGAAAAAAATTAAAGTAAATAAAACAAGAACAAAACACACACCACAAAAAAAAAAACAACAAAAAAAAAAAAACTCAACTACCATCGGACGCCACACTGTTTTTTTTTTTAATTTAAAAAGAGGAAACAGTGAAACTCAAAAAAAAAAAAAAAGAAATAGGGTTTGACACTTCACTAATATAAAGTTTCGAAGTAGAATTTCCCCAAACTGTAAAAGAAAACTTTTGTAAAAAAAAATTCATAAAAGCATAAACATCGCCAGGTTAATTAATAACTATCAAAAGCGGCAAATAATTTGAACTTAATAATAAAAGAATTAAACTATAAATTAAGAATCATTTATAAAAAAAATAATTAACAAAAAAAAAGTTTCCTGTAATAGTGAGATTCGAACGTTGGTACTGTGAATAGAAGTCCCCTACTTTACCCTTCAGCTATACCACCTGCTGCTATTATGAGCCTGACCTTGATACTTATGTCAGTTAGCCAATTATATTTTTACAAAGGGAGTTTTACTCGTGATCCCTCAAACATTTTATCTTTAAATACATATAAAAAAGGTAAGGAAAAAGAAAACAAAAGATACATTTCTTCTAAACACATACAAAAAAAGAATACAAATTTATTGAAACAAAATTAACTACCAGCTGGTGTAAGAATACAAATTTGAAATTATACTAATTAATAAACAAAATATAAGCTAATATTTACGAACATTTACTGTCCTGAAGGTGGTCTCGGCTCCCCTCAGCTCAATTGTGTATGATTCCTTGGTGAATGTTGGTTTCCTGGTCCCAATCTCCTTTCGGATTTCTCACTTCTTAACCCGCGGGTATTAGATGAAGACCGTCGTCCAAGAACACCGTTTTTCTCCGAAAAATCGGTCACAACAGTCACACACACCTCCTGACCTAACCGGCCAACCTCTTATCTCTCTCCCTGTCTTTTCTTGTCGCTACGTCAGCAGCTCCGGGCGGTCCCCCTCACTACAAATTGTATTTCTCACTTTTCACTGTTTTTTTTTTCTAACTTACACATAAATAAAGTGTACATTCTGGTCACTTAAAAACATTTTACCAAAATCACCCTAATACCAAATAGGTCATATGTTATTGTTTTTCATTAACCTAATACCATCATAAAATACAAATCATAAATAAGGAAAAATTAATCAGGAAATCAATCTTTCTTTTTTTTTTTCCTTTTCCTTTTTTTTTAAATTTTTTCCTACCTATTTTTTTTTTAACAATTCCCCCCTTTCCTGATAAAAAAAAATTAAGAAAATTTTTTTTCCGTGTTCAATAACCTCTGACTGTGCAACACTACACATTTACTAATAATAGACTATCTATCCACAGAACCCTAATCAACGTTGAATGTTGTCCCCTTCTGGGTGTGCTTTTAAGTCCTTGACATGCCATCTCCCCAAGTTTTCGCCCTCCATTGATTCCAATTGGTAGATTAAATGTCCCAGTCTTTTAGACACCCTGCATTTACTAAACGATGGGGCTAGCTTTGATGAAAAATGTTTGGCTGCATCCGAAAGTGGTCGATTTTTCCGCCAAACTACATCTCCAACGTTGAACTCCTGAGGTCTTCTTCGCAGGTCGTAAGCTATTTTGCTTCTCTCATAGGCCCGTGTTAGTTTGTCTTGTACCTCCTGATACAGAATAGCTGAGTCTGCTCTCTTGAAGTTATCCTTCAAAACTTCTTCTCGTAAGAAGAGGTCGATTGGTATTCCTCCTGCTAATACCTGTGCCGCTCATGTGACAAACTGATTTAGTTAACCTGAGCAGAGTGGTTCGCTGGATGGTCGCCATTATGATAAGTTCTGGTACCAGGCGGGAGTTGCGTATCTCACAATACCCAGAATCACTCCATTATAAATCGTCATCGTGGCTGGGTATCTGAAACCCCAAAATGCACCCCCGACGCGGCTAAGACCGTTTAAGGCTAGTGTCACCCTATTTCTTAAGTATTCCAAATGTGGTGTCACATTGAATCCTCTTCCGATTCTTATTCCAAGATAGGTGACTTCCTCACTGGGAAGAATTCTTATTGGACCAATACATATATTTATAGGATGCGCCATATCCGTCTTCCCTTTTAGTAGAATGGCCTGCGTCTTTGAAGTTGCCATTCTCAGCTTCTTACTTCCACACAATCGTCCTACAAGGGTGGCGCACCGTTGTGCCTCTTCATTTATTCCAGACCTGCTGTTGGAGGCCACTATAGCAGCTATATCGTCGACGTAGGCCGTGGCAGGGAACTGCTGTTCCTCGAGCACACCCAGTATTTCATCGAAAACCAGCTTCCATAAGGCTGGGTCAAGAACTGAACTTTGGGGGCATCCCTTCTCTATAGAAGCTTCTTTCTCGAACCTTTACAATCCTGTACTAAAGGTAGCTACTTATGAGAGTATATAAGTTACTGGGGGCATCGTATTTCTGTAGCTGTTTAAGTACACGTGGGCACCAGACGCTGTCAAAGGCAGAGGAGATATCAAAGAGTAACAACATGACATATCGCTAATTCCTCTGTTCGACATCTGCACGAATTCTCAGCATGGCATTCGTTGTTCCCTTACCTTTAGTTGAGCCATATTGCCGTGGATGGTTTGCCTTTGTAAGTATCGGATATAGTTTTATCATAATAAGATTCTCTAGTACCTTACTCAACACCAGAAGGAGACATATAGGTCTATACGACTTAGGAAGTTGTTTATCCTTGTTCCGTCCCTTGTAGAGCAGTCTTAAATCTGCTTTCTTCCAACTTCTCGCAAAATACCCCCTATCTAGGCAGTCATCTTCAATATAGGGGATACTATTCTTCAGGATCGCGGCGTCTATAGAATCGAGCCCTAGAGCACGGCCGGTTTTCTGCCTATCAACAGCAATGCGAAGTTCGTGAATGTCCCATGGAGAGCAGAAGTCTGTACCAGGTGGGTATGTAGTAGTGCATCTAACGAATTCTTCCTCTTCATTATCATCCTCTTCATTATCCGAGAGGTTAGTCGAAGACATCCAGGTCCAGAAGCTGGTCTATGTAGATCACGGGCTGGCTATCATCCTTCCGGCAGCGAACTTCTGACGGGCGAGGCAATACAGATGCCTGTTGGTCGGGGTCATCTCCTCGCTCAGATATATCTGGTGGGAGTCATTCTCCTGCCAGCCAATATCGCACGTAGAGAAGTCCCTCTTGACTTTTCTTTTCTGTACCAGCTCGTCCCTTACAGATTGCCGAACGAAGTGCGCTATCACGGGCGGAGGTCATGTTTTCTTGACCTTCGGCGTTCTACCAGGTCAAAGTCTTCGACACTGAGCTTAATGCCAAGACCGGTACCTACATATGTCACCAGGGTTGCGGGGGGATGCCGCGAATTTCCAATGATCTATTTAATAGACCCAGTTCTGCTTTGTTTAATCTTAGGATAGATATACCTCTACCTGGCCTACTTTAGCTTTTAAAGTTTTATTTTCATTGATTAGGTCTTCATTGAATTTATTTGACCCTCAAAACCACCTCAAGGTGGTTCTCGATTTTAGTAAGTCTTTCACTTAGCTCAAAGTTGAGGACCCCGCATTTGTCTAATGAATTCTTTATTATTTTTATTTCCTCTCCCAGTCGATTAACAACCGCAAGAATTTCAGTTCCAGATGGCTCAGATGTTTCATGGTTTCGACTGTTCTTTTTGGATATATCACAGTTATGACATATCCATAGTTTATTAGTTTTTTTCATTGCCTCTAATTCCTTCTCCTGCAAGTCGAAACACCGGGCGTGAAATAATATTTTACATTTATGACATGAAATATTATTCTTGTCATCTCTGGAAATATTTTGTTCGCATTTTGGGCACTGGACCAATTTGAATAAAGTTAAATTACGGGTGAATGACGGTTGAAAATGTTTGTTTACTTACGTAGGTAGTAAACAGGAGTTAATTCCCAGAGGATTTCTCTTCTGATAAGCTACGTGACCTTAAAATGTTTTACAATTGATTTAAAGTTATCAATGAAGCCTACACTGTTTCACTCAACTGTTTATACTGTTTAATGAATGAATCGGAAACGAACAAAAAAAAATTGAGAAAATTAACGAAATAAAAGTGCTAATTAGAGGATAAATGACAGAGCTACTCACTGCTTGCCGTCTCTGGCCAGACTGATTTTACTGGACTATTATGAAAAGCGGAGAGTTGGGGCTATTGCATGGAGGTTGGCAGTATAATCATTACACTATTTTTTGTATTATCTCTTTGAATTACTGATGACTTTTATTAAATAATCAAACATATGCACTGCAAAGTAGAATCGAAGGCAGAAGGAAAAAAAAAGATAGTTTAAATAATGTTAGGTGATACGAACATAGTGAAAATGGTAATCTCGCTAAGGTTACAACAATATAACGTGAGGCGTATGATGCTTAATTTTTGAGAGATAAACCTTTTGGAGTGCCTTAATATGTTAAACTAACTACACTGTTTAGATAATGCTAATAAAAAAAAAATATATAAATATAAGTTTGTTATCTGAAGTAATTTATGTACCGTGACCTCTCGAGGAATATACGGATTCAAATATAATCGGTTCAGTAACGAAAGTGAACTAACAAAGAGCTCATTGTGAACCAAAACATTATGATCTCGCAATTTGTATTATTTCAAATTGCGATGATTAAGTTTTCTTCTTAAAGTATACGTATAATAATAATAATAATAATAGCCTTTTATTATCTCCATAACTCAACAAATAAACCTTAAATTCAAATAAATACAATAAAAAATAAAAGACATTGAAAAACAAGAACGGAAGATCCTCAGGAAGATTTTTGGCCCCGTGAATCGGGATGGAATCTGGATTAAAAGACCCACTTCAGAACTTTACAAATATTCTACCACAATTAATGACACCATCAGAAAAAGGAGAGCAAATTTCTACGGACATTTGTACCGGATGGGTCCCGATCGAATCACAAAGAAAATTTTCTCCATAGCCTGCTCCAGTAAAAACAAGACCAAGTGGATCAATGAAACATTAGAAGACCTGAAACAGATGAAAATAAGTGAAAATGACATTTAGGACCGTACAAAATTCAAGATTTCTATAGCAAAAATAAAATTTGAATGTCACCCACAGAGAACCACGGGAAGAACATGGACAACAGAGCGCAAACAAAAACGTAGTGAATTGATGAAGAGAATTTGGGAAGAACGAAGGAAAAATAGGGAAAAGTAACGATCATAGATGTCAAGTTCCAACGCTCTCTCAACAGGGATGTAACGATAATAATAATAATAATAATAAATAAAAAATTAAAACAAAATTCTTCTGTGAATTTGAACATGGGCCTTCCTTCCCTCAGGGAGTATAGGTCTAGACTTTCCCAAGTGACCAGCCTATTGGGAAGCCGGATTCGCGATTTGGATCCACTTCTCTTTCCATATATCTCTATACCTTGCCATTCTCCACCATAGTGGTCCGACCTTCTTCTTAAAGAAGTTACTCCATCTTTTCAACTGTCTTCCTCTTCGCCTTTTGTAGTAATAGGGCGTCCAAACAGTCACTTCCATTCACCACCTTTTATCAGTTCTTGTTATGATGTGCCCCGCCCATTCCCAAGTTTGTTTCTCGATATGGTGAATTATGTCTTTCAGGCCAGTCTTCTCTCTGATGACACAACTCCTAACCTTCTCCTTCCTACTTATCTTTATCATATTTCTTTCTATTCTTCTTTCCCAGCTTATCAGTTTCCTTGTTTGGGCTTTCGTTAGGGACCGGTGGAGAAGGCTCGTCAGCCGAGGTGAAGGCTTTTCTAGAGCATGGGAAGCTCGATAAGAAATCCCCTGACCCTCCAGGCTGGGGGTTTGCGTAGGGCTAGTAACTCTACACAGTAAAAACCCAAGTTACTTAGAAACCTCAACAGATTAATGCCGGATCGAACTCTAGGAAACGACATAAGGCGCGGATAACGGATTTCAGATTTGGGACTTTGAATGTTCTATCCCTATATAGACCTGGAGCATTACAACTGCTCCTGGACCAACTTGACCTTTACAAAATAGACATCGCTGCCATTCAGGAAATGCGATGGACAGGACAAGGAACCTTCAGGAAAAAAACACCATACCATCTATTATAGCTGCCACCAACGAATGCATACATATGGAACTGGCTTTATAGTGTCCAAAAAGACTCTCTAAACTAATTATCGGCTTTGAGCCTATAAATTACTGAATATGTGCTGTCCGTTTAAAAGGAAGGTTTTTCAACTGTAGCATATTTCAACTATAGGTGTTCACACACCTACTGAGCCATCTGAAGAAGATGTTAAGGATCAGTTCTATGAGGACTTAGAAAAGTGCCTTGATGACTGCCCGAGAGCTGACATTAAAGTAGTCTTAGGGGATTTTAATGCGCGGATTTTTAATATTCTCTGAAAAAGTAGAAGAGAAAATGAGAGGGAAACCTGACTCAGGAGATCTGAACTTAAGATGGGAGAAATGCTCAAAAATACTTTATGATGCTGCTGAAGAGGTAGTGGGCTTTGAAGGACGAAACAGAAGAGCACCATGGTTTGATCAAGAATGCCGTGAAGTAACTAACGAGAAAAATAAGGCTTATAGAACAATGATCCAAAAAAAGTATACAAGAGCTTCGACTGAACTGTACAAGGCTAAAAGAAAAGCGGAAAAAAAGCTACATAGACGATAAAAAGAGGGAATGGCAAAATAAGGAATTGACGGATATTGAAGAACACAGAAATCTGAACGAAAATAGAAAGTTAAACGAGGGGCGTAAACCTTTCCAGCCGATGGTCAATATGTGTAGAGACACTGATGGCACTCTGCTCTCGGATACCAAAGACATTGTGAGGCGCTGGCAGAATCACTTCAGTAACCTGCTTAATAGGGAATCTGAAAATGTACACCAGGTACAAAACGAGGACCGACTGAACGATCATGAGGATGATATCATGATGGCAATAGAACGGCTAAATAATAATAATAAAGCCCCAGGACATGATAACTTGCCCGCCGAACTTTTCAAATATGGAGGAAATGAACTGCTAAAGGCATTGAGAGATATAATTCTGACAGTGTGGGTGGAAGAAAGTATGTCCCAGGATTGGAATATGACGGTTATCTGCCCTATTTTTAAAAAAGGCGACGCCCTAGAATGCAGTAATTATATCCCTACTTCCAACCACTTAAAAATTCTCTCCAATATTCTAAATCAAAAGCTAGTTACCTATGCAGAAAACATATTGGGAGTGTACCAAGCAGGATTCAGAAAAAATAAGTCTACGATTGACCAATTTTTTTCCCTCCGCGTGATGGTGGGAAGAACTAGGGAATACAATATCATAACGCATCATCTTTTTATTGATTTTGAAGCGGTGTATGACAGTGTCCTTAGACCTGCCCTTTATGATGCGCTGATAGCGATGGAGGTGCCCCCTAAGCTTGTTCGTCTGATAAGAATCACAATGGAAAGCGTACAGTGTGTAGTGCGAGTACAAGGTGCACTATCAGACCAGTTTCATTCAGGAAGGGGAATCCGTCAGGGAGACAGTTTGGCCTGCCTCCTTTTCAACCTCGCTTTGGACAAAGCGATCCGTAGCTCGGGCATTCAGATCGGAGGCACTATAATAAACAAAAGTGTGCAGATTCTTGCCTATGCAGTCGACATAAATCTGATAGGGCAATCTCAAAGCTCAATTAGGGAGTCCTTCATGAGGCTGGAAAGAGTTGCCCGTAAGATGGGGCTCAAGATTAACGAAGGAAAAAAAACAAAGTATATGCGTACGGACGCTGAAGCCAATGCATCACTGTAGCGGGGTACACATTTACATGCACCAAAAAATTAAAAGAAGGATTGTAGCGGCTAATAGGTGCCTCTTTGGGCTGCATAAATATATGAGAAGTAAACTCATTTCACGTACATCCAAGGTAAGGATCTACAAGACCCTCATACGCCCTGTGCTGATGTACGCCTCCAAATGCTGGACTCTCACAAAGAGCGATGAACTGAGCCTGCTGAGATTTGAAAGAAGAGTTTTAAGAAAGATTTCTGGACCTATCCATGATAGTGAAATCTGGAGACAGCGGACTAATCGGGAACTAGACCAGCTGTTTAACGAGACCGATGTAGTCCGGCTAATAAAGATAGGTAGGCTCAGATGGGCTGGTCACGTCGCGAGGATGAGCGAAGAGGAGATGCCAAAGAAGATACTGGAGGAGAAGATCCATGCTAGGCGCCGAGTCGGCAGACCAAGACTGAGATGGCAGGATGGTGTTAGTGACAACGCAAGGTCCATACTTGGAGTGAGAGACTGGAGAACAGCAAGAGATCGAGACAACTGGCGTAAAATGTTGGAGGAGACCAGGACCCACTCAAGGGTTGTTGTGCCACATAGATAGAGATAGATAGATAGATTTCATCAACAATTTCTAACGGCCATAACAACTGTTGCGTTCCAACGATTTCAATAATATAGCATCACTAGAATCAGCATAAATTCTGCTTTTTATCCATGCATATAACATTGGGATTACTCCAGAATTGAGTGGACAAAACTGTTGTGAATGAAAAAATCCGAGGTCAGCTAAAACTGAGATATCTCAATAACAGGAAATCCTGCGACCTCCGGATTTGGGCTAAACTATGCACTTTTCCGGCTTCTAGATGACCTTAAAATTTGGTTTTGATCAGTGGCGAAATGTGTGAGATAGCGCAAATTATTTACATTTTTTTCAGAAATTAACAGCATCATGCCTTCTAAAATCATACAATATTTTAAAGGTAAAAAGAATGTATTTTTGATTTCGACAAAATTTAGTTTCTACATGTTTTTTGAGATAAGGAATCTGAAAATAATACCAGTTTTTAGTTTAAAAATTTTCCTCACCCATATTTTTATTTCAAATTGCAATGAAACCCTAAGATTGATGAAAATTTAGAATTAATATCAGGTTTTGGTTTAAAAAAAAAACTCCCCTTACCTACATTTTTTTTTTTAAATGGCCTTATTTATATAATATAGGTGAGGGAAAAAATGTAAATAATTTGCGCTATCTCATACATTTCAGTAAGTGAGACGCTGCTTAAGGATAGAGGCAAACACTTTCGACACCGTCGAACAGAGAGATATAGGTCTATAATTATTCATCTTATTTCTGCTGCCCTTTTCATGAAGCAAAATTATCTTGGCTGTCTTCCATTGATGGATAATTTCTTCTTGCAACATTATTGAGTTAAATAAGTTTTTTAAATGTTCTATGATAACTGTACCTCCTGCTTTTAACACCTCACTCCTTATTCCATCGGGACCTGAACTTTTATTTCTCCTATGATTGTCTATACCGTTCCTGACCTCTGCTCTTGTAATCTCTGGAACAGACTCTTTGATATTTGCCTTTGGTAGTACCGGTACTAAATTACTTTCTCTACAATCGTAAATTTTCTTTTCTTTCTCTTTCTTTCTTTTCTTTTCTTTCTCTTTCTTTCTGGGTTATTCTCGTTTTTCGTTATTTCTCGTGTTTCATTTTTTCGAGTTTTAGGTATCATTCATTGTGTTCGTTTTTTCATATTCTTGGTTACCCGTTTTTTGTCAGAGGAATTTCGAGGGGTATCCTCTTTTCTATGCAAGAAGACTTGTAAATAGTAAATTATGTAAATAACTAGGGGAAGTGTAACAGTTTTTTTTTTCTTTTCTGTTTTATTTTTGATCTGTTAATATGTATTTTGAGATTTGTGTAATATGTATCAAGGTATTGTGAAAAGTATGAATTATGTACAGAAGTGTTTTATTTTATTTTATTATTATTTGTTTTTTTTTTTTTTTTTGTTTATGTACCATTGATTTTGGATATGGGTGGTTGTTTGGCTTATGTTAAGAGTTTACGAGGATTGTTCGTAAACAGGTGGGGGAGGGGGGGGGGGGGGGAGTTAAGGTGTATAGAGGAGTAATACCATATACAGCTTAATCCCAAACAACCACCGATTGTATATAAAGAGGATTTGAAAACAATAAAGTTATTCTTTGTTCAGAAGTGGTGTACGTCATTTTGCTCCCCACTTTCGTTTTTTTCGCGCTTCTACTCCAGAAGAACTTAATTTTATATATATATATATATATATATATATATATATATATATATATATATATATATATATATATATATATATCAATATACAAAATTTTGAAGATCGTAATAAATGCCGGACTAAAATCAACAATATGATAGTAGAACAAACACAACGACAACCAGGAAAAAAGTGGACGGAAGAGCGAAAGAAGAAACATTCCGAAAGAATGAAGAGACTGGGAGGAACATGAAGTGTTCATATTCTACGAATATGAAGTGACTTCATAAGTTCAATCGCCCTCCACAAGGGGAATATTAGTCATAATAATAATAATAATAATATATATATATATATATATATATATATATATATATATATATATATATATATATATATATATATATATATATATATATATATATATATATATATATATATATATATATATATAAAGTATTAACTGTTAAAAAATCCTAAAATATATTTAGAGCTGTAGCTATGCTAAATAAGGCACAAAAGCAATAGAAAAAAAAGAGCAAAATGAAATCATGAACAGAGATATACAGTGACGACAAAAGCCCTAGATGGTCGAGTCAGCAGCATATAATAAATAATTAAGCTGTGCTTTCTAATGTGCACATATTTAATTCTATAAACTACAATTATAAAGATTAGATTACCTCAATCCAAATTTTAATCATTCTTCCAGTAGGAAAAAATAATTTCTGTTGTTCTTGTTAAACTAATAACTTTGATATATAATTAATAATTATAATAGAGAGCTTGGATATTACGGTAGGAAAAAAATCTGAGTGTTATCCTACAGTATGGCGCAGAGTGGGGCAAACACGGACAAATACCTAAAAATGACTATTATTTTTGTCATGTTTGATGGGCTATTGTATTAATTATTAGTTGGTAGAAACATTTCCAGTTTGTTTTTTTTCAATTTCATTTTTATTTGCGACTCTAAGGCCTTCTAAAGTTGGACAATATTACTCCACCCCAAAGTGGCCTATTGCTATAGAGCTACATTTGGGTCAATGTGGATTTATTTTTGTAGGTAAACCTATGAAAATTGATTTATTTGTATTCCGAACATTAAAGAATAGTGGAAAAATATTAGATTAGTCCAATGCATGAAATATATTATCAAAAAATATACTAAAACTAGAGGGAAAAAGTAACCAGAGTTTTTTAACATGTGTGGTCCTACAAAAAAGCTCCGCTGAGCTCTGGTAAAAAATTACTATTTTCATAAAGCTTATACTACTACTTAATATCCCTTTAAATTTCATTGAAAACTGATGACAACTGTACATAAAAACAAGGATTGTTTACAAAGTTGGGTTTGGTATGTTGGTGGTTTCTATGTTTATTAATCAGTTATTAAATAGTTATCAGTCTACTTTCTTCTCAAAGAGTATGGACATCGATATTCTCATTATAGAGCCTAATAAAGCAAAACACTCCGATATATGTAAGGTAGTTTCTAGTGACGGATCATTATAAACTTTAGTTTTTTTTTATCGTGAAGTATACTTTGGTATCTGATGCTTTGCTAACTTCAATGAGTAGTACAATATAAAAGTCTTTCTTCCTCTTTACAAACAAAAATTAAAATTTATTTTAATTTAATAGGGATAAATTAACTGTGTCACAAAGAAAAAGCAGTAAAGTTGGGGATTTTTTTACTTCATGCTTGAATTAAATTTATGGAATATATTCTTCACCTAGGCTATATCCTGGAATTCCATCGTTGGAGAACTATCAAAACTACTATCCCTAAAAGAAACCCCAAAGGAACGAATACAAAAACGGTCAATCACTGAATAATGGATAAAAGTTGGTTTTGTTAAGCAGGGATACGGCTCCACAAATACATTAAGAATATTTTTCTGAAATCCTTCTCAACTGCCTAAATAACTCAAGTTAGCTATGAATCAGTTATGAACAAATACCTTATGTACTATAATACACTTTATATAAATTCACTTTACTAGGAAATTTTCCGTACAGCCATGAACTAGGATGTGTTTTATAAGCTGCCAAAATCTTCAGATACCTACATAAGATATATGAGGCCAGAACCTAAAAAAAAACAAAAACAGCTAATCATCAGTAACGAAGCTTACCAGCAGCACGAATTGATGACGTTCCATCATTCTTTCCATTATATTGGTAAATAAAAACTTCTGAACCAGCTTATTCTTAAGCAATCGACATACATTTTTGTTAAATTAGAATAAAAGTATGTTAAATTAAATTTTATAAAATAATTTAAATGTCTGCACTTGCGTTGTCAATCATATCAAAGAATAAAATGATATAATTTTTTAAATTATGAATGAATTAATGAAACTATTTTCATCTCGATAGGACTAACTGTTCTACAGAAAACTTTTTTCTGCTTTTTAGCCCTTTTGCCCCGCTGTGCGGTGCCAAAACCAAGCAAGTTCATTTGGCTAGTATCAAACTCAATAAATAAAAATTAATAAATTATAATAAACCTCAATTATAAAAATTAATATACATCCAATACATTTAAAATCAATGCAAATTCAGTTATGGGTAATGCGCTCCAACGAGTACTGTTAATTTTCCTCAAGATAGAAATTAAGAGGATGAAGTAATATTCTAAATCAAAGAATCTCGTCAAACAGGCAATGACATTTGAGTTACAGCTGGCTTAGCGAACATCATCGGATATTCAAATAATACGAATAGGATGATAACGATTCCGGAACTAAATCAATTTACTTTGTTTTATCCTGTCTCTGAATGGAAAAGCTTGTCAAAAAGTGACAAAGAAACGCGACAACAACTGATTAAGAACAAAAGGCGTCACTATTCAATACATCCATGTTCTTTTTTGTTCTCCTTATTTGGAAACAGTCTAAAATAGACATTTTTTTAAATTAATCTGAAATAGAAACTCGTTTTATATATAATCAGAAATCCAAACAAACCATTAATTGGTTATATATTATTGACAGCCAAGCTTTTACAGAAAGAATCAGATTTCATCGTCTAAAAGTTCTTATTTCTTTGTTCATAACTTCCTTTGTCTCCAGTAAACTTTTGTGGACAAAATATTCACAAGTATCGGCGGTGGTCATTCCAAAGGTTTGGCCTAGTTTTGCCTGGCACGGACCCCTATTTCATCTCGCCGTCTTTTCATTAATTATTAATAAACATTATATTCGTACCCATAATGCATTGCAAAAAGCACTCCTGCAGGAATTCGTTATAAAACTTATAAAACGTTCCACCGGCTCCTTATGCCCATTGGCGGCTATAACTCTAGTTTTGCACTATTATAGGTCCCTACTACCCACACAAAAATCGGCATTCAAATCTGTGAGTTACAACTGCAAACGTCCCCTTGTAAGTACATTTACTCAGAACTTGTCTGACGATTTAACTATTTTCGCACCCTATTTTAGCAAATTGTTAACAGGCACCAAATATTGAGCCATATCCGGTACAAACCGACGGTAATAATTTATAGCACCTAAAAGTCGTCGGATCCCTTTTACATCCCGGGGTATTTCCATCCTCGTAATCGCACTCACTTTGGATGCATCCGGTTTCACTCCCTCCTTCGACACTGTATGGCCCAAAAAATTAATTTCTTCCCAGTACGGACTTCTCTGGTGATAATCGTAACCCAAATTCACGTACCCGTTCAAGCACTTGCTGGAGTTGTTTGATATGTTCCTCTTCTGACCTGCAAGTCGTCCATATAGATTTGGCATATCCCTTCATCAATATCCCGTAAAAATTCGTCCCCAAGGCGCTGAAATGTGAAGGGTGCATTCTTTAATCCGAACGGCATACGGGTGAACTCATAGCTCATAAACCACCTCTCAAACAAGACTGTTTTCGCCAGATCCTTGGGATGAATCTTAATTTGATGATAACCAGCTTTGAGATCCAATGTACTAAATACCTTAGCACCACTTAACCTGTCAATAATATCATCAAACCGAGGAATAGGGTATACTTCGTCCACGGTATTCTCATTCAACTTCCGGAAGTCGACTACGACCCTATATGATTCTCTATTATCCCCAGGTACGCTTTTCTTCCTCACCACCCATAAGGGACTATTGAATGGGGACGAACTGTTAACTATTATTCCCTGTTTCAACAAGTTTTCCAATTCGGTCCGGATATGTTTTCTTAGGGCGTGCGGATACCGGCGCTCCTTAGCAAATGAAATCCTTTCCTGCTTAAAAGGAATTTCATGTACAGTTCTCCCTGTCGCGCTCAAAACATCCCCTTCTTTAAAAAAATATCATCATATTCTCGCCTCAATTCTTCCCTCCAATCAGTCATCCTACTCACCGCTCCAATGCGCGACCCATTTACCACTTGGTAAATTGGCAATGATATACTTTCTTTCCCAAACGTATATGCCACCTCCCTTTTTGATTCCTTACGCTCGCGCCTACTTGCCCCAGCAAGTCACAACCGACGATCGCCTGGTATTCGCGAGGCATCTGCTCCACAACATGTACCAACAAGCTGTTTCCCGTTTCCGACCATTTCTTTAGGTCAACCTCTATCTCCCCTAGCACGCCACAGCCCCCCCCCCCTCCAAGGTGACCAATCTACATACACATACCTTTAACTGAGATGTCTTCTCCTTACCACATAACCTCTCTACAGCATCCTTTGACATCAGGGTATTGGAACTCCCGGTGTCCACCAGGCACCATACTCCACTCTTCAACTTAATTATTGGCAACCAGCTACCGCGTTTACTCCTTACACTGTTGTACGCGTGGCTGCCTCTCCTCCTGCACACTCCTCATGCCCTGTTTTGCTTCCTGCTCTCGGCTGCTACTTGGCGATGCTCTCTAAGCGTGGTTGTCCGCCGTTGGCTGCTCCAAGCACCTTCTTCACCACTGCTCCCCGGCTCCTCTTCTGTTCCGGAAATTCCAGACGCTTCTGACGCCCAATATCGATATTTAGTTAGTCGATACCATATCCACCAGTAACATTGGCATGATTATGAGAACAATATAGTCTCGAAATGTAGCCAATAGTTGTTTTTATTTATTGACTGAACCTCAAGAACCTTACTAAAACACACACACACACACACACATATAAATTATTACCGTTGGTTTGTACCGGATATGGCGCAATATTTGGTGCCTGTTAACAATTTGCTAAAAAAGGGTGCGAAAATAGTTAAATCATCAGACGGAGGGCGAGAGTTGGACAATGTCAACATCAGGACGGAGATGAAAACATTGGAAGAAGAGTGGTATATTTATACCCCGGGGCACCCCAAGAGTAGAGGGGACGTAGAGCGGCTCCAGGGCACACTAGGGGATCATCTTCGTGTATTTCAAGTAGATA
Source organism: Euschistus heros (assembly GCA_003667255.2). Taxonomy (NCBI): domain Eukaryota; kingdom Metazoa; phylum Arthropoda; class Insecta; order Hemiptera; family Pentatomidae; genus Euschistus; species Euschistus heros. Next base: position 4,722,469 of record RCWM02000005.1, read on the forward strand.
AAGGGTTAGAGGCGGACATAACGATGCATAGTTGCAGCCTATAAGCATTCCATACACATGGCAACTGGGTTCTCTCCATTTGAAATACTATTCGGGCTCCGTGATAGAAGAAGGGACGAGCGAAATGCGATAGTGGATGAGGATCTGACGGAACGGTTAGCAGCGAACCGAATTGCATTGGTTAGCCGGTCGGATAAGGATAGAAAACGGATGGTAACTGAGAAGAGTAAAAGGGTAGATAGGGAAAACCTGAGGGTTCGGGGCGTGACGGAAAAGTTGCGAATTGGTACTATAGTGTACAGGAAAGTAGGGTCCAACAGGAGCAAGGAGGTTAGGCGCTAGGAGGGGCCTTACAGGGTCATAGTAATTCGGGAGCATAATGTGGTAACCATACAAAGCGTCCACGACCCCAAGAAAAGGAGGACGGCTCACATTGAGCAGTTAAAGATTCCAACTAGGGAATCCAGAGAAACCCAAATATAGTATAGTTTGGGTCCAGGATCAACAAGTTTTTATTGTTTTTTTTTAATTTTTCGTTTATGTCATTACTTCTTGTTAACTTTCATTCTCAATTTGAGGACTAATTTAGGTCTCAATACACAACACTATACTCATACTCTACGATGACGCTTTATACTTCTCTCAAATACAAATTGCTGCTACATCTCTTTTGTACACTATAACCTTCCTCTCACTGCTAACAATATATAATAAACAATATAACATTTTCTTCACACAATTAATATTATTTAAAACAAACTATAGTATAATATAAAACTTGATTGACATAAAAATAACTACATATTTTTACACTTCCCCCAATCCAAGTTTTACATAAACCAAATTCCTTTTCTTTTAATTTAAATCTAATATATCCCCTTAATATATCTTAGTATACGTTTAAGTGCTAACCACAAATCATGACAATTAGGATTGATGAATTAATTTCCCCTTCTATTGAGATTATTTTATTTGAGAACTAGTTTCGAATGCTAAACATTCATCTTCAGTTCTTTGAGATAACTAAAATATCTATATCTATATCTATATCATCATGCGTACCTCAAGTGACAAATCATGACATGGCTGGGATTGATACCTACTTAAATAATTTAAATGTGCAGTTAAATCAGGTCGAGTGCCTATGGTAGCATACATTAGGGAGCCAATAAGAGATCGACATTTATGTTCCAGGCTCATATCTACAATAAAATCTTTGTCAATTCTGAAATTAGGCTCTAAAGGTGTCTTTACAGGATTACAATCGTGCATGTTATATTTTACTAAAATATCCTTTAAAGATTCCTTTTGATCAATCCATAACTCATTTCCAACCAGTTTCATACAAATACCTAAGTACCTTAGATTATTTTGACCCATATCTTTCATTTTAAAGTTTGAATTTAGGAAGTACTTCAATGAATGGATATCAGCCCTATTTCCTCCTAATATAAGTAAATCATCAACAAACAAAAGTACATATAAATTATCATTTTTAAATAAACATTAATCATTTTCACATACATTTTCACAAGCCTGCCCTTTCCATTACTTCGGTGAATCTCTCATACCAATATTTAGGGGATTTTTTAAGACCATATAAAGATTTATTTAATTTTAGGCTCTAGCATGGCGTTTAGATTGGATAAGTCCCAGTAGATCTTGAGGTAAAGGATTTTCTTTTCGAACTTTGGGAAGGGAACGAGGTGAGGATGCAGCCCAGGCTGCTTGGTGTATTATGTTTGTGAAGGAATCGGTCATCAACATTATTAACAATAAAATTAGCATAGACCAGGATATTAGCAATAAAAAAAGGGGGGCTCAGAAGAAAGTTTTGCTATTGTTTCGATTTTCTCACCCTTTATGTTTTGTTAGGTCGCTGAACACAAATTTGAAGATTGGCGGTAAAATTTTGCCCGGAACTTTGTTTTTTTTGGGCACTTTTTGACCAGATTTTAAAACTTTTCTTCTTTTTTTCGACTATATTTCGACATTTAAACAATTAAGGTAGAAAACATTTCCAACATTTTTGATTTGTAAGGTATTTTTTGTTGGACCAACCGTTTTGCCGCTAGAGTGCATCAAAAAATTCCACGGTTTTCAACACTGTTGGTCGTCAATTATATTGAACTCATCAAAATAAATTCAGGAATGCAAGAAATAAAAAACTAGCTTGGTATAAATAGCTCACGTATATATGTATATATAGCACATGTGTACGTAGTCTGGCAATTTTGTCCATATTCTGACGCGCTCTAGTGGTAAAACGGTTAGTTCTGCAAAAGAAAAAGAAAAAAAAAACATTAAATCAAAAATATAAGAAATTTTGTCTACTTTAATTATGTGTAAAGTAAATTTAGAAAAAAATGCTTAGTTTTCGAGATAAAGTAAAAAAAAAACAACAACAGAAAATGCAAAAAGTGCGAAAAAAAAAAAAAAAAAAAAGGATCCTGGCAAAATTTGTGGCTGAAAACTTCAGATTCGTGTTCAAAAAATTCAGAAAGTTAAAAAATCAAAAATGATCAAAACTTTCCTATGAAAAGGCCTTGCAGGAAGACACACTTTTCCGCGAAACCACGTTTGTCGGTACTCTTTTGGCTATTACTCCGAATTTATTTGTCCGATCCAAAATTTCGTTTTTTTCATCTGAAAGCTGGGTTAATTTACTATGATACCTTATATGTTGACTATAACTCATTTTGATCAAGTCCCGGAAGATAATCATGCCAGCACTATTGTGAAATCCAAGTATGTTTTTTTTGGCACATTTTTCACTATAACTCCGAAAAAAAAATTTCAATCCGAAATTTCTTTTTTCCATCTCGATACTGATTTAATTTACTATCATATCTCATGTATGTAACTCTGATTACAGCTCGTAAAATACCTACGCTAACACGCTTAATTTGTATGTTTTGGCACAATTTTACAATTGTTATATGTTATGCTCTGTGGGTTAACGTGGGTATTTTCCGCCATGGAACTGCAGCAGAACAAACTCCGTTGAAATAAGATATAAAAAAATCTCTAGATGGCCTGCTTAAACGCAACCAATGTAAGCAAATGTTTCTATTCCGACGGACGGCCGTCAATTAGAAATTCGTCCAGTGTAGGCGTAGCCTTAGATAGAAAATAAAAGCGCTTTTCGATGTCATTGTTCTTTTTTTTTTCTTTTTTTTTTATATTATTCTTTTTTTTATTGGACATTTTTTTAGAATGATATTTAGGATATCCTAAGAGCAAAAATCCATTAAGCATGAAGCATATTAAAAGTGTTCTTGGTGAATGTGCATGTTCCAACGACCTTGTCCAGTCATTCAATTTAAATAACTTTTTTCTATTTTCATTGAAATAAATATACAATCTGCCTCAGTAAAGGGCAATAGGTTGTGAATAAAAGGGTAATAAATGAAAAATAAAATAGGACAGAAGAAAATTTAAAGTAAATAAAAAATAAATAAAAATATGGAAATGTGGAAAAGAGCGAGGGAAAAAAACACACAAAAAAAACGTGATATAAGAAAAGAAAGGGATACAAAATAATAAAGATGAAGGAAAATAAAAGTGGAAAGATAAAAGGAAAATAACTAAATTGGTGGGTTTCGGTGGGTAAGTGTTCTTTGCCATTTCTTTATTTTTCAATAATCTTTCCACTTATATTTTCCTTCCCCTTTATTATTTTTTAACCCTTTCTTTTCTTACATCACCTTTTACTTTATTTTCCTAGCTATTCCCCATATTTCCATATTTTTATTTACTTTACATTTTCTTCTGGCCTCTTTTATTTTTCATTAATTCTCCCTTTATTCATTCCTTTACATTTTTTTATTTTATTATTAATTTTTTTCCCTTATGATTCCTGTCTTGCCCTTAACCTTACCTTGCTGTTTTGTATCATTACTGATTTATGTATTTATAGCCTTGTTTGTATATTGTTTTTTATCCATGTCATTCTGTATTTCATTTGTTATCTTGTTTATCGGTCTGTTATTTTTGTTACATCTAGTATTTTGTTCATTATAACACTGAAGAAGACCTGCGAGGCAGGTCTAAACGTTGGCATGCATTAAAGTATTTCTACTTAGACGTGGTGTTCTTCTTTGACTGTATCCCTGATTATCTTCTTCTCCAATAATAATAAAAAAATAAAAATAAAACAAATACTCTTTAAGAAAATCAAACTAATAATTATTTACAATTATCAAAAATAATATGAAATTTAAATGTTTTTTTCATTTATTGATATTTACAACTGTACAGAATAATATACAAGTAAATGTGTTGACAGTGAATACAATGGCATGTAAATAACTAAATTTAAATGTAAATACAAAAAATTATGATAATTCATACTTTATATACAATACAAACACATTTAGCCCGGGAACCCCGAATCGAGCCTATTCCCCACTTATTGGAAGTCAAGGCCAGACCCGTACAGATCCCAGCGCTGCTCTATCATCTGCAAGTCCAGTCAATAAAAATATAGTAGAGTCGCAAATTTCATGCACTATATATGAATAAAGGGAGAATTAATGAAAAATAAAAGAGGCCAGAAGAAAATGAATAAATCACGGAAACGGTAAACTCTAGAAAAGAATGTTTTCCATAAAAACTAAAGCTAATTAAATTTTCTAAAAAATTGTTTTTATACACATTTGTCGCACTTCTAACGATTTTTGTGATATACGTTATTGAAAATCGATAATTTTCGAAAACAAATCATTTTTGCCTTAATTTTTGTCAAATATTTCCTTCTAGTGCCTTTCTCAAAAACAGTCAGAATTAAATTTGTAGAGCATTAAATTCATTTTAATTTTATTTACTATTAGACCTAGAATATGAAATTTAGATCAGGTCTGGTGAAATACCCTCACTTTTATTTGCGGCTTGTTTATTAAGAAAAAAAAACTTCACAAAACCATTCATTGATTTATTGATTATTATATAAATTGAATTTTAAAAAAATGAATATACCTACTTTATGATAATAATGTCAATATTATGACTGGAAAAACAGCTCTGTAACAACTAACAATTTCCCTGAAGTTTTGTTCAGTAATAAATAAATAGAATTTATAATATATATAAATCAGGACAATGTATTATCAAACCATAAGCTTTAACACTTTAATACTTAATTTCTATCTTAAAACGAGCAGAGCTCATACACATTATATTGTTTTAAACTGAAAAGAAAATTGTAGTCTATAATAATTTGTCATCTTAGATTGAGATTATCACTATCATCACTATCTTGTTCACTAAGTAAGGGTACCATACTCGTATCTGCGTCTGATATTACAAGAAAATTACGCTACCTGTATATTTTTCTCTGTTAGCAGTCTGTATGTGCTAATTAAAGGATTAGACGAAATAAATAAATTATTCATAATGTCAGTGTTGGTTACTGTGCGAGACATTTTCCGAAGAAAATGTTCCTTGTATCTTTTTATCTCTTTGTGTTGGCTTTTTTGGACATCCTCTGTGAGTTGCCCAATTGCAAATTTTTGAATTATAGAATTGACCAGATATATTAATTCTTCCTGGGAATTATTAAATCTGAAACCTCTAGTCCGTAACGCTTCAGTCAATTCTAATCGCGCGACTGAGAGTACTCCGCCTGAAACACAATTTTTGGTGCTACTGATAAACGGGCAAAAACGGGAAGCCAAATACAATATATTCTCTAAAATTAAATGTCCCCAGACACACACAGAACCATAATTTAAGACCTATGTTCACCTACGTAAAAAGTTCCAGATTAAAACATGAATATGTTTTTTTACTTGTGGACTTTTTAATTGGCGTACCGTCTGAGTATCTAAAATGCCGTAAAATTAAAAATAAAATGTACTAATACTGACCATTTTGAATGCAATATATCGTAAAATGTAAAAATATAAGAAAACTTATTGCGATGTTCACTGTCGAGAGCTTGAAAGAATAATAACTTAATTCTTAAATCGCGCCGAATTAAAGTGGTATTAGTTAGTTTGATTCACTTCGTTTCATGTCTTCCAACATTTAGCCAGTTAGATCAACCACTTTCTGCATTAAACAATTGAACTTCAATTTTGGACTTTTGTCCCACTAGATTCACGAATGGCCCCACTGTGGGACGGGTGCAGTTAGTCTTTTTTTTCTTATCTTTTTTTTTTATAAATACATAAAATCTAATATGTTTCAAACATTTTATTTATCTCGAACGCTCATGTTTGTTCTTGTAATAGATTGCATTTCAACACATTACATATTGAACAAATTATTCATTCCAACATAGATTATAATTAGCTATCATGTCCGCTTTCTAAAAAACAATTATGTACAATAATTTACAGAATGTGAAGAACTAAAATCTACCAAATAAATATGAAGAGCGTTAAAAAAAGAAAAACCTTAAAATAAACAAGGAAACTTTTCAAACTCATACTTTTTATATTGTGAGATGAAAGCACTTGTGTTAGTTAAATTTTCATGACGCTCTACCCCCGGAGCACTAACCCCATGTCTCTATTCTTGTTTTACGGCTACTTGACTTAAGGGGCAAAGGAAAGAGTTCAAACACTGGTTGACTTCTCATTTATGATTTTAAGTACAGGTTTTTATTTATGATGGATATATCATTTTGTTAAATGCTAAATAATTTTTTTTCCATAGTAGGAGTTTCCTTGTGAAGTATATTTTGAAATCAACAAAATACTAATTGTTTTAATTTAGTTTCCGAACTTTAATATTTAGACGCATTGGTCCTTGCTAACCCCAAACGAATGGAATAGCTATAGTTTGTAAACAACAACTCTATTTGTGGTAGATCAGTTGGATGTGAACGTTCAAGAATTCGGAACTTGAGGCTTTCATGGACAAATAAACCTACACCACCGCCCGTCCGGCCAACCCGGTCATGGCGGATAAGCGTGTAGTTAGGAAGGGAAACTAGGGAAGAGGGAATGAAAGGTTTGAGCCAAGTTTCAGACACTGCAATGATGTGGTGGGAATTTCAGGTAAAATACTGTAGGAATTCGTCATAATGAGCAGGTAAGGATTGGGCATTTATATGACAGATACTTAGGACATCGGTCATTTTGAGGATATGGGGAGAAGGAAGGAATTTGATAGGAAGAAGCAGGCTTTCAGATAATTGATAAGACTCCAATTAAGCGATCTAGTATGAAAGATAAATAACATTAGGAAACAATTAGACTTTAATAAAATATAACAGAAAGTACTAAATGTAAAAATAAGAATGTAAGAGTATAAAAATAAAAATTGAAAATTAAAAATGAATAAGAATAGAAACAACAAAAGATATTTACATTTTCTAGAATCAAAGAAAAATAATAAAAAATAATTGAAAAGTGATAATACTAAGTGATATAACGAGAGCCGTAGAGCAAAGCCTGTTGATATAGACCGAAGAAGGCATATAAGTCGACAGGTTCCGGAAAGTCAGAAGGCGTCGAGGTCTTGAGACTCGTCTATGATAACAACTGGGTGGCCATCATCTTTTCTACATCGAACCCTCCCGGCAGAAAACCAGACATATTTAATTTTTCCCGCCAACCTCTTCTGGCGGGCGAGCCAATATAAATGTCTGTTTGCAGGAGTCATTTCTTCGCTGAGATATATGCGGTGGGCGTCATTATCCTGCCATCCCATATCTCTCGTCGAACAGTCTCTCTTCACTTTTTTTTTTTAAGAAGATCGTCCCTCAATGTCTGTCTCAGGAAGCGTACTATGATAGTTGGTGGTCGTGGATCTTCTTTCGTGGTCTGCGACGCTCGACCAGGTCTCTTCAATGTTCAACCTCACTCCCAGGCCAGCCCCGACACTTGCCACTAAGGCCGCAGGAGTTTCGCCAGAGCGAAGAGGGATGCCCCGTATCTGTAAAGATTTACGGAGCAAGCCCTGCTCAGCCCTATTCAGGCGAACTCCTAGCTCTCCGAATTTATTCTTTAGCGCAGTATTTTCAGTCGTTAGCTCCTCCAAACGTTTTCCTTGGCTCTCTAGATGTTTTTCGATTTTAGCCAGCCTATCATTTAGTTCAAAGCTCAGCTTGCCATATTTTTCGAATGAATTTTTTATGGCTTTGATATCCTCGTTGACGTCAGCTCTAAGCTGATTAACGGCTGTGAGTATGTCAGAGACAGATGGTTCATTTGATGGCTGATTTTTCATTAGTTGGTCTGTTTTTAATTTCTTTACAGTTTGAACATAACCAGGCTTTTTTCAATGATTTTATAAACTCCAACTCTTTGTCATTTAATTGGCAGCATTTGCCATGGAAAATAACACGACACTTCCCACACGCCACGATATTTCTATCATCTCTTGAAATTAACGATTCGCAAATAGTACAAATAGCCATTTTAAAATACAGATAGAAATAGCCTTTTGCTCTAGAATATAAATATTGATGCGGGCGAGAGCGCCTGTTTGAATACAATGTCTTAAATGCCTAAGGGATTAAATATAAATACTCACCGCTCTGCAGACGGGGAATGAATTAAATGTTTTCTTGCTGATTCTTCGGTAATACTTCTTAATTCTTAAATATAAAAATTTGATGATAATCTTTGATTAAGATTATACTCGTGTTTTATCATTATTTTACTAAAAAAAAAGATTCGATCATCCTTTATTTATAAAGAAATCTCATTTTCTTGCCGTTAATTGGTTTTATCTTTATTATATTACTTACTGTTAGTGAGTTGTTGTTTACAAACTATAGCTATTCCATTCGTTATTGCTAACCCCAAACGAATGGAATAGCTATAGTTTGTAAACAACAACTCACTAACAGTAAGTAATATAATAAAGATAAAACCAATTAACGGCAAGAAAATGAGATTTCTTTATAAATAAAGGATGATCGAATCTTTTTTTTTAGTAAAATAATGATAAAACACGAGTATAATCTTAATCAAAGATTATCATCAAATTTTATATTTAAGAATTAAGAAGTATTACCGAAGAATCAGCAAGAAAACATTTAATTCATTCCCCGTCTGCAGAGCGGTGAGTATTTATATTTAATCCCTTAGGCATTTAAGACATTGTATTCAAACAGGCGCTCTCGCCCGCATCAATATTTATATTCTAGAGCAAAAGGCTATTTCTATCTGTATTTTAAAATGGCTATTTGTACTATTTGCGAATCGTTAATTTCAAGAGATGATAGAAATATCGTGGCGTGTGGGAAGTGTCGTGTTATTTTCCATGGCAAATGCTGCCAATTAAATGACAAAGAGTTGGAGTTTATAAAATCATTGAAAAAAGCCTGGTTATGTTCAAACTGTAAAGAAATTAAAAACAGACCAACTAATGAAAAATCAGCCATCAAATGAACCATCTGTCTCTGACATACTCACAGCCGTTAATCAGCTTAGAGCTGACGTCAACGAGGATATCAAAGCCATAAAAAATTCATTCGAAAAATATGGCAAGCTGAGCTTTGAACTAAATGATAGGCTGGCTAAAATCGAAAAACATCTAGAGAGCCAAGGAAAACGTTTGGAGGAGCTAACGACTGAAAATACTGCGCTAAAGAATAAATTCGGAGAGCTAGGAGTTCGCCTGAATAGGGCTGAGCAGGGCTTGCTCCGTAAATCTTTACAGATACGGGGCATCCCTCTTCGCTCTGGCGAAACTCCTGCGGCCTTAGTGGCAAGTGTCGGGGCTGGCCTGGGAGTGAGGTTGAACATTGAAGAGACCTGGTCGAGCGTCGCAGACCACGAAAGAAGATCCACGACCACCAACTATCATAGTACGCTTCCTGAGACAGACATTGAGGGACGATCTTCTTAAAAAAAAAAAGTGAAGAGAGACTGTTCGACGAGAGATATGGGATGGCAGGATAATGACGCCCACCGCATATATCTCAGCGAAGAAATGACTCCTGCAAACAGACATTTATATTGGCTCGCCCGCCAGAAGAGGTTGGCGGGAAAAATTAAATATGTCTGGTTTTCTGCCGGGAGGGTTCGATGTAGAAAAGATGATGGCCACCCAGTTGTTATCATAGACGAGTCTCAAGACCTCGACGCCTTCTGACTTTCCGGAACCTGTCGACTTATATGCCTTCTTCGGTCTATATCAACAGGCTTTGCTCTACGGCTCTCGTTATATCACTTAGTATTATCACTTTTCAATTATTTTTTATTATTTTTCTTTGATTCTAGAAAATGTAAATATCTTTTGTTGTTTCTATTCTTATTCATTTTTAATTTTCAATTTTTATTTTTATACTCTTACATTCTTATTTTTACATTTAGTACTTTCTGTTATATTTTATTAAAGTCTATTTGTTTCCTAATGTTATTTATCTTTCATACTAGATCGCTTAATTGGAGTCTTACCAATTATCTGAAAGCCTGCTTCTTCCTATCAAATTCCTTCCTTCTCCCCATATCCTCAAAATGACCGATGTCCTAAGTATCTGTCATATAAATGCCCAATCCTTACCTGCTCATTATGACGAATTCCTACAGTATTTTACCCTGAAATTCCCACCACATCATTGCAGTGTCTGAAACTTGGCTCAAACCTTTCATTCCCTCTTCCCTAGTTTCCCTTCCTAACTACACGCTTATCCGCCATGACCGGGTTGGCCGGACGGGCGGTGGTGTAGGTTTATTTGTCCATGAAAGCGAAGTTCAAGTTCCGAATTCTTGAACGTTCACATCCAACTGATCTACCACAAATAGAGTTCCTTCTCGTTGAAATTTCCTATAAAACTCTCCATCTCCTGTATGTGGTAGTTTACCGCCCACCCCATGTTCCTTTTCACCCATCTTTTGAGATTTCCCTGTACAACTACGTTCCCTTTTATGCTAATGTCATTATTTCTGGGGTAAATAAATGGGGGATAAAATGGGGATAAATTGTTCCTAGAAAACCTCTTTTTTTCCCTACATCTCTTCGTCGTTCCGTTCTCTCCTACCCACCATACTTCCTCCTCCGATAATTGGCTTGACCTATTTATCATTGATTCGGCAAAAAACCTCCTCTCTTCTTCTCAGTTACCTGATCCTTTCCTTTCGCCTCATTATCTGATTCAAATATCATACAATACCCTAGCACCTCCATTCCTTCCAAAAACTATTTCATACCGCAATATAGAATCCTTAACCCGTGAGAAGATCCTTCCAGACCTTGAAACACAGAACTGGGCTGAAATTTACTCCTCCTTCTCGATTGATTCCATGGTAAACATCCTCACCACTAACCTCCTAAATATATACCTCGCCCTGCTCCTTGGATAACTTCGGAAATAAAGCAGCTCCAAAGAAACCGAGAAGCAGCCCGAAGACGCTTCAGACGCACGAGGATGACGGATGACTACCAAAGGTTCAAGATGCTTCGTAACTCAACACAAGCCTCGATTCAAGCAAAATCCAATTATTACCATGAAGCCCTCTCCTCTGCCCCTGATCCCAAATCGAAATGGCATATCCTCCGTAAACTTTCACTCTGTGATCCCCTTGTATCCTCATCTACCTACCCTGTATCTCCCGATGAATTAAATTTCTCCTGATTCTCTTCATCCTTCCTCCTATTTAACCCCAGCTCCTACATTCAATGATTCTAATTTTTATTTTTCCGATATCTCCCCCTCTGAACTTATTTCCTCCATAATGAATTCCCGCTCCAATTCTACGGGCGCAGATGATATTCCCACTAAACTAATAAAACTATGTTTACCCGAAATCATACCAGTCCTCCTATTCATTTATAATTTTTTCCTCCAAAATTCAGTTTTCCCAACCTCATGGAAAAAAACATTAATTCATCCTATAAATAAAACATTAAACCCCATGTCTCCAAACGACTATCGCCCTATCTCCATCTTGTCTAATCTTTCTAAGCCCTTGGAAAGATTAGTTCAATCTCAAATTTCCAAATTCCTTGAAGAATCCAACCTCCTCGACCCCCTTCAATCTGGTTTTCGTCCCGGCTACTCCACCCAGTCTGCTCTCCTAAAAATCACTAATTACATATTTACCGCAATAGATGATAAAAAATTAACCGTCCTGTTACTCCTTGACTTTTCTAAAGCCTTCTATTCCCATGATCACTCTATCCTATTCTCCAAATTAAAATCATTAACAGTTCCATCCGCTGGTTTCAATCTTTCCTTTCTCACCGTTCCCAAGCAGTTAAAATACCAAACCAACCCCTATCTTCTCAAATTATTTCACCGAAACCGTCACCTTCTTCCCCAGTCAACCCGCAAGCTTTTAGTCTCTTCCTTATTATTCCCTTACATTGACTATGGTTGTCTGGTTTACGGTGGCCTCTCGACGTTTCTTGAGGACAGACTGAAGCGAATCATGAACTGCTTCGTCAGGTTTGTCTTCGGTAGTCCGAGGCGTTCCCATGTTTCCCACCTCTATTCCCAACTAAATTGGCTCTATCCCACTTTCCGTAAACAATATTTCCATGGAACATTCTTATACCAAATTATCAATACCCTTCAACCTTTTTATATTTACAATAAGCTTGAATTCAGATCTGCAGTCAATCCAATACATACGAGATCCCGTCATTCTGATCTGTATACCCCATCCCATAGAACTTCAACATTCCAACACTCCTTTCTTTTCCGCTCACCAATCCTCTGAAACTCCATCCCTCCTCACATCAGACAAGCTAAAACCCTGAAAACATTCAAATATTTATATTTCCAATACCTCCTTCTCATCCAGACTGACGCTTGCTAACTATCTGACTACTTAGTCAAAAATTGTAATTGCGTTGCTGAATTTAGTTCTGGAATAATTGAGATTCCTTTTAATAAAAATTTAACTTTCCATGAATAGAACATTAGGTACTTCTATTGTACATACAAATCATATCATTGTACCAAAAGAATTTTCTATATCATTTTATTTTATTTTTTTCTCATTTAATTTTATCTCCTCTAATCTGTAGAATGTTATCTTCTTTTCTTTTCTTTTTATTTAAATATCATCTATGTACATAGTGTCATTAATGTATTATTATTTTTCTTTTCTTTTGTATCTCATTATGTCTCTAACCAGATTTAATTTAGTTATACCTGCACTTATCTGTTATTCTTAAGGGACTTTGTCCCAGAATAAAAATATTTTTCTATTCTATTCTATTTAATAGTAATCACAGTGTGCTAAAAACAAACAAACCCATAAACTAATAATTGCTTTTTCGCCATCTCTTATCCGAGGACATCTGAAAATAGATAAATTGATTAGCAACCTTCAAATCTCTGGTTTCCAAGGATCAAGGCAAAATACATTATTTTAAATTTAATTGGAAAGTCTCAAGTGTCATGGCCGCTATTAACATTACGTTATCGTGTACTAAGTGCCTGTGACATTATTAACAATATTATTAGCTAAAATCCTGTTGCCAGACTCTGTAAACAGTGATAGTATATGTAATGGATTCCCTAGACAATCAGATTGGTCAGTTGAGTTTATTTATTATTAATTAAAGACAAATAATAATAAAGACAGTTCTCAGGGGAATAGTTCCCCAGTCAGCCGATTGGGGCGTTTGCTGTACTCCCCTATTTCTCACAGTGTTCTGTTGAAAATTTGTTATTGTTATTACTTTTATTTCCTTAAAGGACATAAGTTTTCTTCCCCTTTTTAATCATTTTTTATTTATTAATATCTTCAGTAATGTTTCTTCTTTTATATTGTTTTATGTATATAGTACTGTAAATAGCCTAGTTTATAAGTGTTTATTACGGACATTTTTTAAAAAATAATTATCTTTAGAATAAACGAGTGAGACTGACTCACAATATTTAAAGCGCAGACATCTACAAAAACGTTAGCGTAATATTAATGCAGGTTCCGCTGGAACCTCACCAAAAAAAAAAAAAAAATCTCACCAACTAGAACTCTAAATCTACTGCAGCCAATAAAACAGAATTAATTGCCAACATTCGCACCAACACTAGATTTTCTGCCCTGGACAATGATACCTCAAAGCCACAACAAACACAATCATTTCCGGACCCTCTTCAACCACCAAAATGTGTATCAAATATCAATGATTTCATGTCGTTAGGTCAAGAAAATTCCAACTTGCCTTTTCCCCCCGCCCCTTCAGCAACATTACAATAACAGAAATCTGGTTATATGCCGACAGCTAGAAAACTAATGATGTTATCTGGGTGTTCTTATTTTTAAATTTACTCCTAACAATATTAAAAACAAATTATGTTATAGACACTTTTTATGTAGATAGCTTAGTTTCACAGTAATAATCATATACAGAAAACTGTCACTACAAAAAACAAAAAGTAACTTCAACAAATTATAGATTTTTATCATTACGTCTTGGAAAGAAATGTGTAAACAAAACATATAGATAATACGATTGGCTTTAAAATGGTGTGCCTCATAACGTTTAATGTTAAAACCATACCTTCATAGAGAGCGGTGGAAGAGTAGTGGACACCGCGCCACCGGACCTAGCAGGGCCGTGCTGACGTGCACTACTGTATGTACTGCTACATACTGTATGTACTACTGCTGTTCATGATAATGAATAGTCATTCAATTGAAATGGAGCAACAATGTAATAACGCTTATTAATAGGTTATTACTTCCAAAGTGCATTTTGTTGCTATAAAAGTTTATAGTTTACTTGTATCACCGATATTTTTTTTTTTTTTTTTAACAATTTATTGAAATTTAAAACTGTACAAAATTTATACATCATGTAAATGTGCTGTTAACTATTACAATAACGTGACAAAACATGAATAGTACTACCCATCAGTAATACTTTAATAAAAATTCTACACTAGAAGGTCTCTGGGCCATCTTCTTTTCAGACGCCTCGGAGGATTATCAGGAATGGTGAGGGAAGTTGAGAAATTATGGAAGGGGATTTGAGTGGTTATGGAGCTTACTATGAAAGGATAGATATCTGGTTTGGGCTAAATCTGCAACATATGGAACATTAAGATCTTCATGGATAAGTTTATTGGTGACAAAGGAAGGTTGCAAAGTAAGGATTTTTCGAAGGATTTTGGATTGTAAGGATTGAATACGAGATGAATTGGATGGTTTAGTGGAGCCCCAAAGCTCAACTCCGTACGTCCAGATAGGTCTAATCACAGTCATGTATATTAGTCTTTTGTAATTAATAGGGAACTTTGAACGTTTGTCTAATAAATGTTGAAGTAATCTGTAACGACGGGCAGTTTCTTGTCTTTTTAGTCTTGTTTTTGGATTCCAAGCAAGACGTTTGTTCAAGTGGAGTCCTAGGTAGCGGATCTATTCAACAGGGATTTGTGGAATATCATTAAAGGATACTGTAGGACAGGAAGTCGTTGGTTTACGACGAAGGGTAAAGGTTATTTGGTGATATTTTTTTTGATTTATTTTGATTTTCCATTTTTGACACCATTCTTGAAGGGTTAGGATATGGGATTGGAGTGTTTGGGAGGCGATGAAGGGTTCATTGTTTACTCATAACACACATGTGACATCAGCGTAAGTGGTGAGGACAGTGGTAGGATGAGATGGAATTAGATAAAAATTAGTTTTTCAAGGATTTTGCCCATGATTGGCAAATGGGAAATAGGACGGTATGAGGATGGGAGCTCAGGAGGCTTTTTGGGTTTTGGAATCATCTTAACTATGGATAATTTCCAGAAGTCAGGAAAATATGTGGTACGGAGCAAAGCATTATATAGGTATGTTAGGAATAGGATGTCTTTCCGAGGAAGGAGTTTTAGGATATGGGATGTAATTAGGTCGTGTCCAGAGGCTTTGTTTGAAGGTAGTCTTTGAATGATGTTTGATATTTCAGAAGGATGAAATGCTTTAGGGGGAGAAGACATTTGTAGTGGAATATTTAGTTCTGCTTCTATATATTTTAAGTAAGTAGGATTAACAATATCAGGATGTGGGTTAAAAATTTGGGAAAGGTGCTGGTCAAAAATGAGTGATTTTTCTTCGTCGGATTCTGTCCTGGTTTGGGATTCGGTTAGCAGAGGATGATTGTGATTTTTGAAGTTCAGAAGTTTTTTGGTGGCATTCCATAAAGATTTGCCGGTGGTTTTAAGGTTTTCTGTATAGTCAAGTAATTTTTGAATTTTGTTTTTTTTAATTTCTGTCTAAAGTTTATTTGTTAGTTTACAGTAATTATTTTTATCTGAATGATATCTGGTCCTATGCCACTTTGCTCGCGCTCTACGTTTTTCTCTTAGTAAGTCGTATATATGGTGTGGCAAGTTAGTCTGAAGAGAATTAAAATTTGTTCTGTGTGAGGTGTTATCATTAATGCTATTGGATATTGATGTGGTAAGTTTATCTACGGCGGTGTCGATATCATGTTTTGTTTTGAGTGAAATTTTCATGTCTAATTTGTTTCCTAGATCGTAACGAAATTTGTCCCAGTCTACTCGTCCCGTAATCAGTCCAGGATGAGAGGGTTTAGGGACCGGATTTTAATGCAAGAGAAGCAGAACAGGGCTATGGTCTGATGAAAGGTCATCCAGGGATTTGACAGAGGTATGAGAGGTGGACTAAATATATGGTGACGGGAGATAAACCGAACCCAAATGAAAGCGTTTCATTTGGAGAGTATACTTTTGAAAAGACTGCAAACTTCGTATACCTGGGATCAATGGTATCGTAGGATTATGATGGTGGAGCTGAGGTAAAAAGAAGAAGAATATATGCTAACCGATGTTATTTTGGCCTACAAAAACTTATAACTGGACATACTCTGTCAAGACAGTCAAAACTCTACCTTTATAAAACTACAATTCGTCCTGTTCTGATGTACGGTTCAGAAACCTGGACTCACAAAAACAAGTAAACAGGACCTCCTGACTTTCGAAAGAAAGATCCTGCGAAAGATATTTGGTGGACTATGTGAAAATGGTGTATGGAGAAGACTTAGAAAGAGGTTTATAATAACTTTAATGAATCAAACATCGTCCAGGTCATTAAACTGGGCAGGTTGCGGTGGGCCGGACACTTGGCGCAAATGGAGGGTGAAATGCCTAAGAAAATACTAACTGAGCCCCTTCATAGAGCCAGAAGAAGAGGAAGGCCGACGGAGTGACGGCTGATGCAAATTAATTCCCGGGGGTCAGGAACTGGATGGCAGCTGCCCAGGACCGTGAAGATTGGCGGAGGCTGTTGATGGAGGCCAGGACCCGTCTCCGGGTTGTAGCGCCATGAGAAGAAGATGAGAGGTGGAAATTTGGGAAAAAATGAATATATCAAGGATATCGGGATGTTTTTTTGGGAGATGTAGGCCAATAGGTAGGGTTTAGTGGTGAGAGGACGGAATAACAGTTGGAGGTTGAAATACGGGATAAGATACAGCCACGGGATATGGATGTTCGACAACAACATCGCTGGTGTTTGGCGTTGTAATCTCCTCCTGCAATAAAGCGCGGTCCGAGAGATCGGAATAAGGAATCAAGGTGGTTATGAGAAAGGGAATTTCCAGGAGGGCAGTACACAGTTAAAAATATTAGATGGAAAGGACGAGTTGAAATGGATACACAGGTGGATTGAATGGCGTCAATTGAAGTAGAAGGGACAAAGGAATGTGGTATTGATTTATGGATAAGGATGCAGGATCCACCCTGGGAGGTGGTATCTGGGTGATCAGATCTGTAAGTGACTACATCACTTACAGATTATATAAAATTTTATGTAAAATTGTATCTGTTGAGTAAAGTGAGTTTCAGTCAGCAGGGCAATATCTATTTGATTGTCGTAGAGAAATATGTCGAGTTCATTTCGGTGATTTTTTAGTCCGTTTGCGTTCCATAAAATGCCAGAAAGGGGCTTTTTCCTCATTTTAGGATGTTGAATGGGACTTCAGAAAGGACTCTTGTGAGAAAGGAAATGAGAGGTCTTATTGTTTCTTTCAGTTCTGTCAAGAACGATTAGAGGATGGAGTTGATATCACTTGGATTTTGGGTTGGAGTAGGATGTGGAGGATTTGTTGGCCCGGAAGTGTTTGCTGTGGAGGAATCCCATCTTGGGATGTTAGTGGTTGTTTGGTCTTTGGAGGTCGAGTATGTTGGAAAGGACGTTTCGGAAGGAACTAGATAATGAGTCTCAGGTGGTAGTTTTACCCATAGGGGTAGTTGATTATGAGATAGGTGTTGACTTGGAGGTTGGCGGGAAGGGTGGGGTTTGGAAATCAGAGCCTGAGGATGGGGGATTTGAGGCCTCTGTGTTCGATGTTGTTGTGGTCGATGCTGCTGCTGGTTTGTGGTGTCGTTTGAGTACGATGCTCGAGGTTCATTGTGGGGCAGATTGGTGGCTGATGAAGTTGAGGGTTGATTGTCTGTGCGAAAAATTTGGTTTTCCTCACAGACGGTTTTCAAAGATTCCTGTTGTTGACTATTACGTCTACCACTCTTTTGTGTTTGATGTTTTATGGTTGTATTATGTGTTCTTATTCTCTGGGTGTTTTTATATGGTATGCAGCCAGAAAAATTTCTATATTATTTTTTGCAGGCTCGAGATCTACGAAAAATAGCGGGAGAGGGTACTTTCCTGTAGGATGGAGCACGACTGAAATGTTCCTAACATTATGTCCTATTTCTTCAATATCTCTTTTTATCGCCTCTGTTGGAGTTGTGCTGTGTGAACCTCTCAGTACGACTCGGTATGATTAATCTTCTCTTAATTGATAAGAATGAAATTCATAGTTATTGGCTGACAAATAGTTAATTAACTTTTTATAGTGTTCTTTAGTCGTTGTGTTAATTTTTATGTCCTTAGCCCTCGAATAACATTTAAAGTTGGTTTGACCAATCAAATTGGCGATTTCTTGGCCGAATTTCATAAAATTGTTAATATTTGTCACAAAAATCGGTGGTGGAACAGGGTCCGAAAATCCTTGCGTAGGTTGTTGCTCTGATGGAATTTCGGCTAGATCGGCAAATTTATTG
Organism: Euschistus heros; assembly: GCA_003667255.2. NCBI lineage: Eukaryota > Metazoa > Arthropoda > Insecta > Hemiptera > Pentatomidae > Euschistus > Euschistus heros. The sequence goes on from RCWM02000005.1 coordinate 4,741,400, forward strand.
CTTGTTGGTATATTGACAACAATTTGTGATTTGTAGCTGCAGTAGCTTCACTGCGAGTTATTGGTGCCTCACCAACAATAATTTGTTTTCCTTTTTTTTTTTGTTTATTTTTATTAGGGGAGGTCCCAGCGGATCCGGATGCAGCATTTCACTGACGTTTTTGTAGTTGTCTGCGCTTGAGGTTTTATTGTTTCTTTCAGTTCTGTCAAGAACGATGAGAGGATGAAGTTGATATCACTTGGATTTTGGGTTGGAGTAGGATGTGGAGGATTTGTTGGCCCGGAAGTGTCTGTCTCACTTATTTCTGACATGGGAGTTTCATCTTCCGATTCTGTGCCTGATGAATTATCTAGGTAAAATGTATAAATATTGGCAAAAACAGGTAAAAATATAGGTACAAATAGGTAAAATGAATTATTTAGGTAAAATGTGACATGCTCAATGGGTTGCCGTAGGTATATCACGGAACTCAATCCGAATTTCAAATATATGATCTAATAGAAAATTTAATTAGCTTTGAGATAAATAAAATATATTTTGGATCGGACAAATAGTTTTGGTGTTAAACCGATAAATGTGCCAAAAAAACAAAAAAAACAACGTGAATTCCACAATAGTACGGCGTACTCAGTGTGCTGGCATGTGTGTTTAAGAGACATGATCAAAATCTAATACATGATTTCTTATAATAAATTTAATCAGCTTTCAGATAAAAAAAAAAAAAAAAAAAAAAATTGAATCGGACGAATAGTTTCGGAATTATAGCCAAATAAGTACCGACAAACGTGTTATTAGGGAGAACTGCGACTTACCTCAAGTAAAAAATCTTCTATCTTAACCTCCCTCACAGCTCTAAAATTATGATATGGAAAAGAAAGTAATAAAATGAAATTTTTTGCAAATTTGATTTGCTTTTGTATGTATATATGTACTAAAAGTAACGTTTTCCGAGTAACAACATACGACTTTCAACCCCCCCCCCTCTCCACTAAATCATAAGATATTTTGAAGAAGACTTTTTATGAAGAAATTAGTTCGGTTCGCTGCTCCTGATATCACTTGCCTATATGATTTTTTTTTTTTTTTTAAATTTAAAACGCTTATTGAAATAGTACAATCTGCCACAGTTATGGCAATAAGTATCAGTGCTAATGATGTATTCATTCGTACCATACATACTAGTTCTCATACACACACAATTAGTAATAATAACAGATAAAAATAAAACAAATAATCATCATAAAAATAAAACTAACTAGTACCTACAATCATCAAAAATAAAAAGAAATTAAGTGACAAAAATTAAAATACAAGAAATTCATTCATACTATTTATGAATTTAGATACACTCAGCCTGGAGAGCCCCGAATCGAACCTATTCCCCCCTTATTGGGAGTCAAGGCTAAAGCAGAAGGGATCCCTGCGCTGCTCTCTCAGCTTCTTTACTGGTAATATCCAATGAAGGCTGATTGGGATCGCTATAGCAACATATGCTTAGGACTCGAGTTGAGAATATGGTCATTACCAGAACTCCAGTATAACATATTACAAAAGGTCTCGGGGCTATTGCCGTTTCAATCTTCTGAGAGGGTTAAAGCTGGATAGGGATCGATCCAGAGAATTAGGATGATTGGATAAATTTTGATGAAATTACAAGCATTTTGAAGGAATGAGATAAAAAATAAAACTAAGGATATTAGGTCATTTTTAGGTCATTATGTAGGGTTTCATTCGTAACATAATATGAAATTTTTCATTTCTTTGTTACATTCTCTGTATTTCTCATCTTTCTTTACTATTTCCTTTATATTACTTTTCTTTATTATAACCATTGTAGTAATCTATATTGCCATCAATTCACGTATTAAACTCTCAATACTTCATCTAAACCCAATCTCACAAATACCCTCACCACTGATCCCGTTGAAATTCTATTCCCCCTTAACCTTTACAATGAATAATATTCACCCATGTTAATGCACAATCTATGCCAGCCCACTATGATGAATTCCTATTCTACTTCCAGCAGATCTTTTACCATGTAATATCAGTTTCCGAAACCTGGCTCAAACCTTTTCTTCTTCCTTCTTCTTTATTAATATCTCACCTCACTAGAACCTCCTCCGTCATGATCGGGTCAACCGAGTTGGCGGTGGTGTTGCCCTCTACATCCATGAAACACTCAGATTAGTGTCCTCTATTCCTCAACCTATTCGAATTCTCACATAGTGATAAGTTACAGGACGTTGGGAGTATGTGCGTAGATTTTTAGGAGAATCTATAATAAATAGGTCTAGGAGAGTGTCAGAGAACTGTGTATGATGGGTTGGTTGGAATGGTACAATAAATAAATCAAGGGAATAAATTAGGTCAATTAGGTATGTCTTATCAGAGGAATTGGTAAGAAGTTAGTATTGAGGTCTCCTTTTATTATAATGTTATATATATTGAGGAATATGGGTGAGAAAGGACTTTTCAAAAGTAGAATCATATTTGACTTGAGGAGGGCGATAGCCTACCGGTTTTAGGTTACCTGTTGTGTTAGGTTACCTTCTGATTATGATTTCCCCAAGACTGCGAGCACTCGCTTTTATACTTTTAAATACAATCCATTTTCTAGAGGCCGGTGCGAATTTTGAGGAATCGCATCGGAAAATATCAGTATCTTTCCTAAACACTTAGAATTACTTTTTTTCCTCTTTCTTTCTTTTATATGTTCATTTATATACTCCAGCAAGATGGCCGAAAATATGGTTGACTTCAAATTTGTTATTGAAACAATATAAGATGCTATGACGAAGGGCTTGAAGGAAGAGTTAAAACCTAAACTTCAGGATTCATTAACGTTTTTAAACGAGTAAGTAATCTTTGTACTCAATCTAATGATTTAGGTAATAAATCTGGGGTCACTATAGATATCCTATCCATAAATAAAAAAATTAGTTATTCCTCAATCACAAAAAAAGTGGTAGCGAAAGTACAACATAGACCTGCTTTTAAAGCTATTATTAAACCTAAACAGTCATTACAACCCAATCAGATTACAAAAGAATTCAAAACCTTAATAAACCCAAAAGAATTAAGAATTATTTTTCAAAAGGTTATGGAAACTAAAAAAGGGCCTTTGGTAATCCAAACTGATCGTGAAAGAGATTTAAATAAAATTGAAGAGGAAATTAAAGATTCAAACACAATGTCGTACCGTAAATTATCGAAAAGAAATCCGCGTGTTTTAGTTAAATTTATCGAGGAAGACATAACCTTGGATAATATAATAGAGTACATCGTGGCTCAAAATGAAGAAATACCCCTTCAGGAAGATAAAATAAGGCCGGTAGTTATACTAAATAACAGAAATAATACTAGACACGCAGTATTAGAAGTTGATGCAGGGACCAGAGAACTACTGCTCTATATCAAAAATTTATCATTCAAGATTATTTTAGAAAAAGAAGATGCGGCCAGTGCTTGAAGTTTCACCACAGTACTAGAGATTGCAGAGGGACATGTTCAACATGTTGAACACATGTTCAAGATGTGGAGGAGGACACACGGCGAATGATTGCACGTCTCAAGAAATCAAATGCATAAGCTGCGAAAATTTCAATAAAGTTACAAGAAGTCGGCAGAAGCGCTCTACTTGCCATTCTGTATTCGACCCTTCATACTTAACTGAAATACAGAAATTGGCATCCAACACTGACTACAACATCCCTCTCCAGTAAGTCCCAAAAGACATTATTTCAACTACATACATAGACTGTACACAATGCATTTTATTTATTTATGACGTATAGACACTTAAACATCATACAGCTCAACACACATCATTCTAAATACACTTCAAACATGCTACAACAATAAATAAACATCAAAAACATAGATATTTTGTTGCTTCAAGAACCATACACAAGGTTAAACAAAATAGTAGGTTAGAGTAAATCGTATGTTTTTCAAATTGTAGATAAAAAACCCAGGGCTGGCATTGTAATAACTAATAAACATATGCATGATAATGCAATATTCTGATTCCGATTTTACTTGCTTAGAATTAACATATGGAAAATTTAAATGGATTTTGATTAGCGCATATTTCGACATAACCCATTGTATGAATTCAGACTTGCAAAAATTAAAACAAATTATTAAACTATTACAGCAATTATAATATTATTATAGGTATTGATTCAAATGCCAGATCTAAATATTGGTTTGATAAACGCACAAATGCAAGGGGAAAACTAACGGATACCTTTATTGTGAAAAACGATCTGCTTTTATTTAGATAAATTAGTAACCTCTTGCCTAATTAAACCGGAACAAAAGCTCAGTGTAGTCAATCAATATGTGTTTCCCGGATTGACATATCCTCTCCAGACTGCACCCCTTACAAAGCTCAGCCCTGCGTTGTTGGATGGTATAGATGTCATGATCCGCAGGAGCATTAAGGCCATTGTCGGGCTCTCTTTGAACACCTCAACTGCGATGCTATACGCTCCGCGGAGGGTTAGGACTGATCCGCTGTCAATGGAAGGCTCCTCTGCAGCACTGGTCCATTGCTCAGCGACTCTCTAATGTTCCGGACGCTCTGTTCCAGTCCAAATTCCATTATGAAAAAGAGATTACTGAATGTGCTATGAGACTGAGTGTAGATCAGAGCCACCGAAGCGTGAGAGCTCTACGACGGTCGCTGAGAGAGGGCGCTTTTAAGGAATGGGCCAATTGCAGGTGGCAGGGCGTTGGTGTACCTCATTTTAAGGAGACGCCGAGAACTAATCGATATATTTGTGAAAAACAAATACTTTCGGGGTCTGAATGGACCAACGCCCTAAAACTCAACTTCAATTATGCACCCCTGTGTGGAGTCCTAGGTGCCAGTGGACAGATAGGAGAGGTTGGGTCCCGTTGTCGCAAGTGCGGCAAAGAGTCCGAAACACCAGCCCATGTGCTGGGAAAATGTCCCAATAACTCACTCCTGATCAAACGTCGTCACCACAGGGTCAATAATGAATTGATAAGGCTCCTCAAGAATAAAGGCTTTACCTGCTTTGACGAGGTATACTGCATCGATACCAACGGATCCACGAGGTATGCGGACATTGTCGCGTTTCCGAAGAACGGACGGACAGCGCTCATAGTGGATCCTACTGTAAGGTGTGAAATATAACCTCGATCAATCAGGTGAAGTAGAAAGGGAAAAAATGGATATTTATGAAAAATGTATCCCTTTCCTCAAAGAGAAATTCCGCGAGACATTCGGAAATACAGATTAAGACATACAGGAAAGACATCCGTGAAAGGATTATGGTTTGGGTCTCGCGGGGTCATCCCGGAAAAAACAAGGAGCTTGGCGTGGAGGTGAGGGATATAGCGATAATGGCCAAAAATATAATATTGGACTCTCTGGAAATTATTCACCACCACATACATGGTGCATAGGATAGCCCATTGCAATTTACAGTTATTAAATATGTAGCAATTTATCCGATTCCTGATTCTATGTGCATATATGTATGTGAATGTGTGGTAGATATGTGAATATTGGGGGGGATAACATAAAATGAAAGAATAAAGTGAAATATGAAAAGAAAGGGGGGGGGGAAAAAAAAAAAAAAAAGGAAAAAGAAAAAAAATGTTATTAGTTTGTCTAGTATTAGGTAGTATTAAGTATTATATTATATAACTATAACTAAATTATAAATTATGCTTGGTGTTGTCTTTAATTGGATAGATGAGTATGCTGTGTTTATAGCAACCCAATAAAGTTTGGCAGCACTATGTTTATTGTTAACTGTCTCAATAAAGCATATATCTCCCTCTGACTCAGAACTAACAACTTTTCAAGGTGCGAGAGTTAACAGTAATATCGATCTTACTTTAATAAATACAAACGCAACTCAACATAACCTTGTACAAAGCTGGACGATTTCAAGAGAAACTAACTTTTCGGACCACAATATGTTAACTTACACTACTACTACTTACTGCTACACGTATACGGGAATGACTGGACAGCAGAGAAAATCAAAAACTTTGTATATTTGACTGAAAATGGTGACTGGGATAAATTCATGACTAACTTAGGACATCAATTTATGAAACAATTTTTACCTCAACACATTCATACCAACTGGGAATGGACAGAAAATGAGACAGAAAACCTGATAATTAATGAAATACTCCACCTTTCGACTGACAGTATAGTTAATAAAATTACAAAATCTATTACGAAATCTTGCAATGTTGCATTCAAAACATCCGGAAACTTTAATCGTCGAACTGAATACCGTTCCGTAACTTGGTGGAACCCTGAACTGACTAACTTACGAAGACATACTAATCATCTTAGGAAAATATATTAACGGACAAAACAAGACGGAAAACTGAGGGAAATCAAAAAAATTGAATATTTAAAAAGTAAGCATGAATACCAAAAACATCTTAAGAATTATAAATTAAATCCTTGGAAAACATATGCTACTGCTTCTACTGCGTGGCAATGGCCTTACAAATTTGCAACAAAGAAAATTAAATCTCACAGTTTACTCTCAACAATAATGACCCAACTAGGAACATTCACAACAGACACTCAGGAAACATTAAATCACGTACTGGATAAAATAATTAAAGATGACACAACAGATAATGACAATAATGAACATAGACAAATGAGACTAGACGTACTTACCCAACCCAATAACGAAGATGACGAAGGCATCCGAGATTACGAAATATTAGAGACAATTAAACAATTAAATGATAAAAAAGCCTGTGGAATAGACAAAATAGACTCTCGAATAATTAAGAAAATTGCTGAAACTTTTCCAAAATTGATTACAGCTATTTATAAAATCTTATTTAAAAGAAAGGAATTTCCAAAGAACTGGAAAGTGGGTAAATTAGTTCTAATTCCCAAATCGAATTCATATTCATTCAGACCATTGAGAATGCTTGGTAGCCTGCGGTTCTATATAATCTTAAAAAATATGACTGCCCAAAAAACATATACAAAATTATTCAGAATCATTTCACTGACAGAAAACTTACTGCTCAGACAAACAATCACTCAATAGAAAAGAAACTGACTTTAGGAACTCCTCAAGGATCAGCATTATCACCAATATTAATACAGTTTTCGAAACAGACTTACATAAAAATACAACGTCACTAGCTTATGCAGATGACTTACTGTTACTTATAAAAAGAAAAGACTTTGATGAACTCAAGGAAATAGCAAATCTGACACTATCAAGACTAGGACATTGGATTAGAGGTAATAAACTAAACTTTAATTCGGAAAAAAACTAAATTCATTATTTTTACTAGAAAAAGGAGAGTACCAGACTTAGACATACGACTCAATACAGTCAGACTAGCCCAATGTGACACAATAAAGTATTTAGGTGTACTCTTCGATAGAAAACTAAATTGGAACATGCACTTATACAACCTTTATAACGACACTCTACGGATGATTAGCGGACTGTCAATAGCTGCCATGCTAACATGGGGCCTTAAATCGGAGGTTTTCAAAGTAATATATGATTTTTTTTTTCTTACAAGCTATAATGATATATACAAACAAAGAAAAAAAATAAATAAATAAAACATACATTTTTACAATTTATAATAATTGATATTGATTATAGTCTAGGGTGATAGAAGTTGTAGCAGCAATTGCAATAGAATCCAATATTTTATTTAGTTAATTCAAAAGAAATAAATCAATTACTTTTTGCTAGCATTTAAAACATTTAAAATAAATAGGAAGACGTTATTTATCTTTTCAATGCTATTGTAGGATAAAATATTTTCCAAAAATAGACTATCATCTGTTTGAACTATATAGTCTTTTAGGTATTTTTTTCGAAAATTATCGTGTCTTTGGCACTCTAACAACAGATGTTTACAGCTATTTACGATGAATAAACTACAATCTACACATTTTTCATTAGCTTTAATTTGTAAACTGTTATTTTTAAAAAATATTTTCAAGTAGTCACATTTGGCTATTCTCAGTTGGCTAACGGTTCTTATTTTGGTTATATTAATGTTATATTTTAAATAATCTTCCGACTGAGGGTTATTAAAATTTGAAATTTTCATAAATAATGAGTTATACCTTGTATTTAAAGTACGATCAATGTCTGTTGATAATAAATGATTAGTGGTTTTTTCTATTATGTTATTTTTATTAGATAATAATTTTTGTGGATTGAAAAAATCTTGAAAGTGTTCTGGGATACTGCCGTTAATGGTTAATTGTTTAATTTGAGATACCCAGTTATAATGAAAATCTGGTTTATTGGTATGTAAATCTAAAAGTCTTTCGAGGCAGATACGGGGTAGCCGATTTTCTGGTAATGCCATGATTTTAATTGAAAAATTTATTATTTTTTTTAGTACTGGGATGAATAACGGATTCCGTCCTGTTTCTAATCTTACAATATAATTTGGTGTGCATTTGGGCCAGAAATATAGTGTTTTTAGAAATTTAAGTTGAATATTTTCGATAGTTTCCAGGTAGTTTAAACTCCAGATCTGAGCTGTATACAGAAGTGTTGATGAGACCATAGCATCAAAAAGAACCATTTTTGATTCCCAGGAATCACTTTTACCCTTTATAAGTATTGCTTTTACTTTTGCGCTTGCAATAGTTGCTTTTTGTACAAAGTGATCAGCTGCTTTTGCAAACTTTCCTGTTGAGGTAAATGGTACTCCTAGATAATTATAAGCCTTTTTTATTTGTAGTTGATTTTCTTTCCAGTAGAATGGTTTTATTTTTTTTTTGTTTTAGGGGATTTGTGGAAAACTACTATATTGCTTTTATCTGGGTTTAGGAATAGCGAATTTTTATCACAGTATGTTTCTAGTATTTTCAACTTCTTCTGAGTACTTTGCCATGAATTACTTAAAAGGACAATGTCGTCAGCAAATAGAAGCATTATAACATCTTTGTTTTTATTAATCGAAATCCCAGTCGCCCCGTTACTTTGGAAATATAATAAAATATCTGAAAGAAATAGAATGAAGAGTACTGGGCTTAGGCTTTCACCCTGAAGAAGACCTGAGCTAATATTGATGTTTTCAGAAACTTCGTTGCCAACTTTTATATGCATGCTTGCATTATCATATAACATTTTCATTACTCTGATAATTTTTCCACTCAGTCCCACATCAAACAATATCTGCCATAGTAAATTATGGTTTATAGAATCAAACGCCTTTTTAAAATCTGCAAATATAGCATATACGTAGCTTCCTTTAGCGCGCAAATTAATATTTATTAGTGAAGAAAGTGTGAAAATGTGTTCTTCACATCCTCTTCCTTCTCTAAAACCTGCTTGTTCTTCAGGAATTAATTTTTCCATCTCTGCCCATCTCATAATTCTTTGTGACAGCATAGCTGTAAACAGTTTCGTAGCATTGTTTATCAAAGAGATGCCGCGATAGTTTGTTAAATCCTTCTTGTCCCCTTTCTTGTGGACTAGATGTAATTTTGATATAGACCATAGAGACGGGGGTTTCTCAGTGTCCATGACCATGTTATAGAGGTTTAGGAGGTAGTGTTCCCATTCAGGAGTTAAATTTTTAAAAACTTCATAAGTGATATTATCAAATCCAGGAGACTTATTTTTTTTTTTTTTTTTTTTGATACAATATTGTAATTTCTCTAATGAAAAAGGGATATCTAGGAGTGGATGGGTAACAGAAAAGAAATTAACATGTAATATTGTTTTTCTCCCGTATAAGATGTTGTAATATTCTACCCATTGTTTTATTTCTATTTCGTTTCTATGAGTTGAGGGCGGTTTAAGGGATTTGATTACTTTCCAAAATTCTGTACTATTTTTAACGTTTTGTAATTTTTTTATAATTTCAGTACGGTATTCCGCTTTCTTCATAAGTATTATTTTCCTATATTTTGTTTTTGCATTTAGATATTCTTGAACCGAATTTTCTTCATAATTACTTTTGATCATTAAAGTATATTTTTTTGTGATACAGTCTCTTTAATTGTTTACATTCGAGGTCAAACCATATTTTTTTTTGTGAAGTGGTGTTATTATTAGGATATTTTTTCAGCTTCATTAGTTGTGATTTTAGAAGTGAATCTGTAAGGCAGGTAATCATATTTTCACATATCTTGTTTGTATCATTATCATTGTAATAAATCCTGTTAGATGTTTGAAGATTTTTATAAAATTCTTTAGTCTTGTTTTTGTCCCACTGTGCTGAAAATTTTCATTGATTTTGACTCCTGTTTAACTATGTATTTTTTATTAAGGTTGGTAGTATTTAAAATTGAGATATTGCAGCCTAAATGGTCGGATTCATCGGAAAAGGCAGCTATCTTTAAATCTTGAAATATGGTAAAACAATTTTCATTTATCCAAATTAAATCTATTGTACTTTTTCCTTTGCTTGAAATATAAGTATATTTGCCTGGTCTGTCTGAAACAGTCCGCCCATTACATAAAAAAAACCCATGAAATTCCATTAATTCAACAAGTAATCTTCCGCGGCGATTAATGTTTAAATGGTTGACTTTTCTTTTGGAGTAAAGTAACGAGTTTTCAAATAAATCATCTTCTACATCATTCAAACTACCCACATGAGAATTAAAATCTCCGCATAAGATCACGTGATTGTGTGGAAAATTAATATTTATATTATTTAACACACGCTCTAGTTTGTCTAAATAAATATCAAAATCACAGCCCGGTGGTAAATATATGTTAGCTAATGTAATCAATTTATTATTTAGAAAGAAATTTATTATTATAAAATATTGGTCCCATTCAATAAGAGTTGCATCTTTTGTTAAATTCCTATTAATAAATGTAATTAACCAATTTATCATATAACTTTCAACTGAATTGCACTTTTTTCTGAGGGTGCCTAAAAGTAGACTTACCGCCTTCCACCAGTGGCGATCTTTTCTTTATCCTTTAGGACGGTTGAATAAATATTCAACAAACAAATATTAAAGCACCTATAGACGAGGAGTCTTTCTTCCCTAAAACTAAGTCTTGATATAACCACAATGGCTCTTTTGTTTTTTCAATGGATATATTCTACCGTTTCGTTTTTTATGGATTTCAATTTATTATGTATCTATTTTGCTATGATTTGATCCAAGATTTCTTGCCGAAATTTTAAAAAAAATACGGAAATCTGGAGGGGTGTAGAGATTTAAGATTTGATGTGAGGAAAAGGTTGCTTCCTTGTCTTCCTTATCTGCAACTTAGTTCTCTTTTATCCTCGCGTGGGATAAAATGTAATGTATCCTGTAAGTAGCAAGCGTTTTCTTGAATCTTTAATTGGCATAGCTTTGAAATTTCTTAATGAATGAGTTTTCGTTATATATGTAGAGAAAATGCATAGCAAAATAGGAATCTGTACAAATGGCGAAACATTCGTTTTCTAATGGGCGTATAAAAAAAAAAATGACCATTTTATCAAATTCCAGAGTTCATAAGTCTGTAAATATCTTAATGCTATTTATTATTTACCAATACTTAATAATCCCATTAGAGCATTCTCTAAGCTTGTTTACTAACACTGGACTTCTTCAAAAAAGCCTCAGTTCAGTTGTTTATTTCAAAGAAGGAACATGACAGTGTCCTACGAAATTCTAGTAATTTTAAGACATTACTGGAAAAAACATTTCACAGCCGCTGAAGCAACTCGTGAAATTATTAAATATGAAGGGGAATGTGTCCTTAAAGAGCGCACTGCGATGCGTTGGTTTGAAAAATTTAGAAGTGGAGATACGACGTTGGAAAGGAAGAAGGGCTCTGGGCGGCCATTAATGGATATTGATGAGGTTCTGAAGGAAGCTGTTGAGTCAAATCCGTCCACAAGTACTCGCGAACTTGCCAGGGAGTGTGGTGTGTCGAAAGATACTGTTAGCCGCCATCTTCTCTCCATGGGGAAGGTGAAAAAGACCTGTAGACTAGTCCCTCACGAACTTACTCCTCAACAATTTTACAAAGGTTGAGAAACGTTTACAGAACTTCATGGGTTTGAACTCCTGCCTCATCCACCATATAGTCCAGACCTCGCATCTTCGGATTACTACTTGTTTCCATCCATGGCCTATTTTCTTCAAGGGAAAAAAAATTAATAATTTTGCGGAAGTTGAAATTGCTGTCCAAAAGTTCTTTGACAGTCATCCCAAGGAATGATATCAGCGTGGCATCGAGCAATTGGCTAGCAGATGGGCAATGACGGTAGATAACAATGGACTATACTTTGAGTATTAATTGTATCTTATATCAAAGAAATAATAATACAAATATTTGTTTAAAAAACGGTAACTTTTTTTTATACACCCTATTAGTTGCATAACATAATGTAAGCCACTGTACAGTTATTGGCGGGTGGTGGAAATATATTTAATGATAGCATCGATAACAACGGAAAATCTAACCATGCAAAGGAAAGAATGTTTGTTTTAAGAAGAATAGAACCAAAGTTCTCAATTATATTTCCTCGCGAAGTATAACTCAAAGAGCTCCAGGAGATGCGGTGACCATTAACATTCCTAATAACAATATAAGCTGAGAGCAGATTATTTATAAGATTGAGAACTCAGTTTTTGTAAAAGTTTCTGACGGTAAATATTAATTCCAGAGATTGACTGGGAAATGTATGACGGCTTTGTGTAACAACAGCTTGCAAGGGATGCTAATCGTTATTATCTCAGACACGACTCTCTTAGCTGGGTACTACAACCAACATCCCACCGCACTATCTATTGCCGTTCACTTAGTCTAGTTTGTAAATATTATATTCCTTTAATTTGGAATCTTTATTTTATACTAATAAATTGTAAATTAAAAATGTAGAAAGTCTAGTTTATATTTAATTAGTTTTTCCTTAATGAAAATGAGACAAATTTAAAAAGGAATTTAGTATTTTCATAAATCATATAATGTAGGGCAACTGCATTCTTAATAAATTTTTGAGTTGTTAAATGTTAAAATATTATTACGATAGTTAAACATTTCTTTGTTCTTAAAATTATAATTTCTTATTACATTTGTGCTTTTAATCATTCGTTGATCTCTTCCAAACTTAAGTAATTTAAATCCGGGCACCACGTAAGGTCGACAGTATTCAGTTTGAAACATGATTTTACTTTAAATTTTAAATGTTTTAATATTTTTCACTTTATGAGTTTATCGTAGGGTAAACTAGACAGTTATTGATACCGTTAAGGCAATCTTAATATATATAAATTACGTGTCACGTTCTTGGGCCACGCTGACACCTAAACTACTGAACCGATTTTAATCAAATTTGCACACCGTGTGCAGTTTGATCCAACTTGAAATATAGGATAGCTTATATATTAATTTATAGTCGCAATATTATTTGTATATTATCTGCAAGTCCCAATTATCTGTTAGCTCTATACGATTCTAACATATGGCGGTATAAGGTAATACTATTATATAAAAGGACAAGCAATTTTTCGTTTGTGATGTAGTTTGTTTCTAACCGCCAATAACTACTGAACCAATCTCTACCAAATTTTGACTACATCATCTTTATAGGATGGTTTAGCAATAGTAAAATCTAATTATTATCAAATAATTCTTTATTGAAAAATGAATAATAAGTGGATAACAGTGAAGTTCAAAAATGGCGGCAATTGCCATCTACATGAAAGGTTAAAAGGTACAGTGTTACATAGAGCTTGAAAATGATAATAAAATTTACCTATTTTCAATTAAATTGTTATAAATACAGCTATATGGAGTGAAATATACCAAATTTTAACTACATCATTTTCATAGTTCTAGGTTTAGCAACAATATAAATTTAAATGTACACTGTGAGTGTTAGAAACAGGTTTTGCCACACTATCACATACTTTTATGCTTAGAAAATAAAATCCAACCAGATCAAATCAATAACAATATTTCTGTCGAATGAAAATTATTACAAATCAAAAGGCCGATCCTCAGCTGTTTAATATTGTGTGCAAAAATATGAATTTTGAACCTACATTCTACACGAGAGGTTAGAAAAGAGCTTAAAATCGATGCTAAAAGTTACTTATTAAACTATCAAGAAAATTACTAAAAAAGATCTAAATATGGTGTGCGATATGTGGATCCCAGTGAAGCTTGAAAATCGACCGATTGTGTATAGCCCCATTCCACAATAGAGTTTAGCAATAATAGTTGTATTATTAAGCAATAATATTTGTATTATTAAGCAATAATAGTTGTATTATTAAGCAATAATAGTTGTATTATTAAGCAATAATAGTTGTATTATTAAGCAATAATAGTTGTATTATTAAGCAATAATAGTTGTAAGCACTGATAATGCAGTCCATTATATGCAACAGTTTCTTAATAGTCTCTGTCCATCTGATTACCAACTCTTATATTAAAATTTAAAATTGGATGTCTAATTATGCTTTATGTTATCTTCAAACACCTAATCATTCTAAATTTAACCAAGTTAATAATGACTGCTATGCGTGAAAATATCATCAAAAATATAATTTTCAATTGTTCACTTTAATACAAGATTTTTATCGATAAACATAAAAAAAAAAATTAATTAGTTAAAATTATCTATGATCATTACTTATGAGAGGGCGAAGCCTCGACGGGGGATGATGAAGTTATATATAAAAGGACAAGCCATTTCCGTTCGTGATCAGTAACCGCGAAAACTATAGAACTATTCTGTACCAAATATATCTACATCGTCTTCATAGTTCAAGGAAGGTTTAGCAATAATAAAATTAACATATTTCCTATTAAATTACTGTTCAAAAAGCGATAAATATATGGTGTGCAGTAAAACGAGCGCCGTTCAAGAGAGGTTACAATGATCTGGTGTTAAATATAGCTAGAAATTGATAATAAAATTACTTAATTCAATTAAATTGTTATTCAAAAAGCTCTAAATATGTGGCAAGCGACAATAGCGTTTTAGTAAAACTAATGAACCTATCTGAACCAAAGTTTAACTACATCATCTTCATAGTTCTTGAAAGATTTACAATTAGAAAATTTACTATAATAATAATTTATACTATTATATAAAAGGACAAGCCATTTTTCGTTTGTAATAACTAACCGCGAATACTACTGAACCAATCTGTACTAAATATTAACTACATCATCTTCATAGTTCCAAGAAGGTTTAGCAATATTAAAATCTACTGATTTTTAATTTATTTTTTATTAAAAAAAATATATATGTGGACAACAGTGAACTTTGAAAATTGACCGATAGGTGGCGAGTGCCATTCTACACGAGAGGTTAGAAAAGAGCTTGAAATCGATGATAAAATTTACTTATTAAACTATCAAGAAAATTATTTAAAAAAATTTAAATATGGTGAGGGATATGTGGATCCCAGTGAAGCTTGAAAATCGACCGATTGTGTATAGCGCCATTCCACAATAGAGTTTACAATGGTAAATTGAACCTATATGTGCTGACATCTAAATAAATAATTTTTATAATTCTAGGAAGGTTTTGAAATGGTAAAATTTACAATAACTAAAACTTAAATGTATAATGTTGAGAGGCAAGACCGAAGTTAGCCACACTGTCATATACTTTTATAGTTCGAAATCAACATCCAACCAGATGAAATCAATAAAGTTATTTCTGCCGAATACAAATTATTACTAAATCAAAATGTCGATCCTTCGCTTTTTTATACTGTGTGTAAAAATATGATCCACGGGCCTTTTGTCGTAAGCACTGATAATGCAGTTTATTTCCCGCAAGAATTTCTTAATAGTATTTATCCATCTTGATTACCAATTGATACATTAAAATAAAAAAAATTATGTCTAATGGTGCTTTTACGTAATCTTCAACCACCTAATCAGTGCAATTATAACTAGATAAATAATTACTGCTATGCGTGAAAAAATCATTGATGAATTAATGCTCAACCACATCTTAAAATACAAGAATCTTATCGATAAACAAATAAAACTTCAATTTTTAGTTGAAATTATCTTTACTTATGAGGGCGGGCGAAGCCTGCGACGGGGATGCTAGTATCCTATAGTTTAAATTCAAGAAATAATAATAATAATAACATTAATTGAATCAACTTGAAATTTATTGAGACTATTTTTTAATTACCTTACTTTTTCCTGCATACAAAAGCTTTGACTAAAAATATCAGTGGACAGATTTTTCAATAAATTAAGGATACGGATCAGTAATTGACACCCATTTATTCTTCATTATTCTATATTTTCATTACAATTGGATTTATTTAATGGAAACTTTAAGCATGTTATCTGACAAAACAGACTTATAATGATGTGTATTTCTGATCTGGGCAATATAATCTTAACTCATATCGATAGGCACAATGAGCCATAAGGCTGAGGTGCCACTAAAGCCGGCCTGGAAAAAAAACAACTCAAATCGTGTTTTCTCGATTTGTTCCTCATTTAAAGCATTAAATTTACTCATGAAAGGAATGAACGTTTCCAGATTTTGAGCAATCTACATTACTTACTAATATTGATTAATTATATGGAAATAAAAGGAAGTAAATAGGCAAATAATTCATAAAAGAAATAAAATAGGTTACTTGCTAAAACCAAAATTTATTAAAAATCCAAAACAAAGTTATTTAACTAATTGTAAGTATATAATTTTGATGTATCTATTTCTCAATATTCATGAGGATATAAAATGCCTAGCTCAAAAAGATAAAAAAAAAAAATAGGTCAGTTGCTAAACTCAAAATTTTTTAAAAATCGAAAGCATATCTAATATCTAACAATAAGTATATTATTTTGATGTATCTATTTTACAATATCCATGTGAATATAAAATGTCTAGTTCAAAAATATAAAAAAAAATTAAATTGTTACATTTTCACTGCCATTCACTAAAATCGTCTGTTTCGTCTGTTTGATATTTTAATATTAACAAAATGAAAAAAACAACAATGAATTAATAATGAAATAAATGTATTTCAACCCTACAATAAAATCTTGACAGTGTCAATAGCTGGTCATTAAACACAATATCCAGTTATTGTTACCCCATATCAATAACTAGAAATAAGAAAAGTAAAATTGTAAAAACTACTTTAGCATTGTTATATAATAAAATGATATTGATTTATAGAAGAAATTAATTAATTTGATGAAAAAACAGTAATTCAGTTATTGACACGGGGTGTCAATAATACATTAATGTAAGATTTGACTAACAGCAATTGACACCCTCATTAAAAAATGTTAAAGTCGGTAATTTTAATTTGAAATATGCATTAAAATGTTTAATCATAAGTCATGATTATAATAAATGACTTATCTTAAATTATTTGGATGATTAAAAGAAAATTAACCATAACTCGATTCTTAAGGAAAGCTAAAGAAACCCTATTTTAAGTCATTGAATTAGCAGCCTTTTGTATTAAGGTTACATTACCTTTGTTTGTGTTTATATTTTGAAAATATTTCACCACAGCTGATTTATATGATCCACAAGCAACATTTAGTCTAAGAGCCCACCACATACAAATTTAATTGGAAAGACATGAATTTGTTTTCTAACCCATTTTATAGCATCATCAGCGTTGAAATGATATATCGTGGTCTAACAGCCTGTATCCGTTGGAACGCGGTGTGGCGAACGCTTAAACCGCCCGAAATTGCAAAAAATAATTGGAAAGGTATGTTCTTAAGTTTTGTATCATTTTTTATTGTATCCTTTTCTAAACACGAATCAAGTGGCCTGGCAGCTGAAAGCTGTCGGAAACATGCCGCCAGATCGTTTTTTATGTCACGGAAAAAATGATTAAAACTAAACATTAGAACAAAAGCTTATAGCATTTCAAAAACAGTTTCGACTAAAAGTGTGCCTTTTTAAACCATTTAATTTCTTTTATCAAACCTAATAAACTATTCATACCTTTAAATATTAAAAAAAGTGAAACCATTTTAAAATTCAAGGTGTTTTTCTCATCATCGGTTTTCATTCGATTTCTTATTGACGCTATTAGTTATCGTAAGGCATTTAAATTTTTTATTTCCTCTTTCGAGGAGGTGCTTCAACCAAGTTGGCTATTACTATTTAATTTAAAAAACAAAACAAAATGTAACAGAAAATTAGAATAGGAAAAATTGAAACAAATCTAATAAATATCTGAATATAGAAAGTAATATGAAAAAAAGTAAAAGTTCATTGGCCTATCTTAGTAGTAGCTGTGTAATTTCGTCCTCACCAGCTCCGCAACTAAGGGGTCCTCACTCCACATGTAATAGGTTAAAAATTACCTAAATTCTGAAAGAAAAAAAAAAAAAATAAATAAAACTGCAAGCATACAGACAAATCAGTCTGTAAAGGAAACAGAGATATGATAGGAAAGGTATTGCCACTAATAGGGATGTTCGCAAGATAATATGAAGCACAATCACAACAAGGTCCTATCATCACAATGTAGAACCCTTGAGCATTAGAGAAAAAAAACAAGACTAACCTAAAGTTGGATTATAATAGAAATGAAATATATTAACTAAATTTCAAATAGTCAATTAAAACGGTTACAAATCAAATTAAATCTGAAACCGAACAACCAATGATTAATCTAAGACTATGTATGTACATATATATATATATATATATATATATATATATATATATATATATATATATTTTTTTTTTTTTTTAGATGGTGCCAGGTACACAAAACACACACACACACACACACACACACAAACACACACACACACACACACACACACACACACACACACACACACACACACACACACACACACACACACACACACACACACACACACACACACACACACACACACACACACACACACACGCACACTACTGCTACTACTTCTACTACATGAATCAGACTAACGATCATATTTATTAGGTATAATTAATAAGGCAGTAAGTGATATGTAGAAGTTAAAACTGCAAAATACTGGTCTTTATGTTGATAACATGAATAGGGATCGGTAGTTATATAAATAATCTGACTGTTTGGAGGACGCTTTATCTTATCTCCTTCTCTTCCCCTCCCCCCCTCCCTCCTTTTTTACAGTTTATGTTCTTTTTTTTTTTTTTTTTTTTTTTTTTTTTTTTTGTTTCTTTACAGGCACCTTAACAACTTCAAGAATGGAAAACAAGGTTTGATTAACAGAGCGTTCGTGGATTTGAAGGGTTTGTTGAATATTTTGTTTTCAATATGATTGATGTCGTAGTTGAATTATTTGAATTTATGGATATGTTTCTCAAAAATAGTATCTATATTATTACTTATTTTATTGAAGCTTGTATATATATACACTCCCCGTTAAAGGTATTGCAACACCCATAATTCTCGAGATTTTCTTCAAACCTTAATCCATACTATGTTTACATTTATATTATTATTATTTATTAAATGAGAGACATTAGGGAATAGACTCATCATTGTTGTTCACTAATTACCAACAGACGATGGAAGTTTAGTTTATTCATTTCATATTTCCTTTCTGTCAATGCTTATCTTTCGTCTGCTTCAATTCTGTTCTCTCTTTTCTCTTTCGTCTAGTTATAACAATTAATTTTATTCAAAACGAATCATTTAAGCCACGATGATTCGATTAGAATCATCGCTCTCTCTAAAGAAGGAAAATTGTTGAGTTACATCGCTAATCACCTTGGGATTCACAATTCTTTCATTTCAAGGACCATAAAAAGGTACAGAGAGACTTGTAGTCATTCGAGACGACAAACCTCAGGGCGTCCTAGGATTTACTAATTCCAAAGATGACCACTTCATTAAAATGCAATCACTTATTATGCTTCTGAACATAATATTACAGCTTCTTCCATTAAAAACTTGACCGTTGGTGTTCGAGGGATATCAATCTCGCAGTCAACGGTCATTAGAAGACTGAGAGACCTCAGATCCAGAAGGCCAGTAAAAGGTTCTCTTCTCACCGTTGAACACCATGTAAAGAGATTAAGGAAACAACAATCTTAGACTGTGAAGGAATGAAAAAAAAGTTGATTGACTAATGAGACGAGAGTGGCCCTTAACAGAACAGATGACCGTGAAAGAGAAGGCCTGAAGAACGATATAGTCCAGTGATGGGCAAAGTACGGCCCGCGGATCAAGTGCGGCCCTTTGGGCTAGTCAATCCGGCCCTCGATATGGTCATACACAATTGTACATAAGACAAAATTTATTTTCTGCAAAGCTATAATAGAATTATTGTTTTTTTCGCGGTGCGTTCCGGATCTTCAACCGTTGTACCATATAAATTGAGTGTAATGAGATAAAGTTTATTAGTTGTAAAACTTTGTTTTGCCCACTTTTTTTTCGGCCCGCCTAGATGTTTTCTATTTCATTCGGCCCGCCGAGATGTTTTTCTATTTCATCCGGCTGTCCCCTTAAAAAGTTTGCCCATCTCTGGGCTAGTCAATCCGGCCCTCGATATGGTCATACACAATTGTACATAAGACAAAATTTATTTTCTGCAAAGCTATAATAGAATTATTTTTTTTTTTCGCGGTGCGTTCCGGATCTTCAACCGTTGTACCATATAAATTGAGTGTAATGAGATAAAGTTTATTAGTTGTAAAACTTTGTTTTGCCCACTTTTTTTTCGGCCCGCCTAGATGTTTTTCTATTTCATCCGGCTGTCCCCTTAAAAAGTTTGCCCATCTCTGGGCTAGTCAATCCGGCCCTCGATATGGTCATACACAATTGTACATAAGACAAAATTTATTTTCTGCAAAGCTATAATAGAATTATTGTTTTTTTTCGCGGTGCGTTCCGGATCTTCAACCGTTGTACCATATAAATTGAGTGTAATGAGATAAAGTTTATTAGTTGTAAAACTTTGTTTTGCACACTTTTTTTTCGGCCCGCCTAGATGTTTTCTATTTCATTCGGCCCGCCGAGATGTTTTTCTATTTCATCCGGCTGTCCCCTTAAAAAGTTTGCCCATCTCTGGGCTAGTCAATCCGGCCCTCGATATGGTCATACACAATTGTACATAAGACAAAATTTATTTTCTGCAAAGCTATAATAGAATTATTGTTTTTTTCGCGGTGCGTTCCGGATCTTCAACCGTTGTACCATATAAATTGAGTGTAATGAGATAAAGTTTATTAGTTGTAAAACTTTGTTTTGCCCACTTTTTTTTCGGCCCGCCTAGATGTTTTCTATTTCATTCGGCCCGCCTAGATGTTTTTCTATTTCATCCGGCCCTCCCCTTAAAAAGTTTGCCCATCTCTGGGCTAGTCATTCCGGCCCGCGAAATGGTCACACACAATTATACATAAGACAAAATTTATTTTCTGCAAAGCTATAATAGAATTATTGTTTTTTTCGCGGTGCGTTCCGGATCTTCAACCGTTGTACCATATAAATTGAGTGTAATGAGATAAACTTTATTAGTTGTAAAACTTTGTTTTGCACACTTTTTTTTTTTCGGCCCGCCTAGATGTTTTCTATTTCATTCGGCCCGCCGAGATGTTTTTCTATTTCATCCGGCTGTCCCCTTAAAAAGTTTGCCCATCTCTGGGCTAGTCAATCCGGCCCTCGATATGGTCATACACAATTGTACATAAGACAAAATTTATTTTCTGCAAAGCTATAATAGAATTATTGTTTTTTTCGCGGTGCGTTCCGGATCTTCAACCGTTGTACCATATAAATTGAGTGTAATGAGATAAATTTATTAGTTGTAAAACTTTGTTTTGCACACTTTTTTTTCGGCCCGCCTAGATGTTTTCTATTTCATTCGGCCCGCCTAGATGTTTTTCTATTTCATCCGGCTGTCCCCTTAAAAAGTTTGCCCATCTCTGGGCTAGTCAATCCGGCCCTCGATATGGTCATACACAATTGTACATAAGACAAAATTTATTTTCTGCAAAGCTATAATAGAATTATTGTTTTTTTTTTTCGCGGTGCGTTCCGGATCTTCAACCGTTGTACCATATAAATTGAGTGTAATGAGATAAAGTTTATTAGTTGTAAAACTTTGTTTTGCCCACTTTTTTTTCGGCCCGCCTAGATGTTTTCTATTTCATTCGGCCCGCCTAGATGTTTTTCTATTTCATCCGGCCCTCCCCTTAAAAAGTTTGCCCATCTCTGGGCTAGTCATTCCGGCCCGCGAAATGGTCACACACAATTATACATAAGACAAAATTTATTTTCTGCAAAGCTAGAATAGAATCATTGTTTTCTTCTCGTTGCGTCTTAATTACGGTATTGTCGCATTTATTTACACTATTTATCAGCGTTTCTAAAATTGAGATCTACAAGGCCATGTCAAAATCAATTGCGATGTTTGCATCATCCTACATCTGTGAACAGGTGTTTTCTACTATGAAGCTTCGCAAAAACAGCGTCAGGACCCGATTGACCGACCATCATTTATCTTCACTACAGCGTGTCAGAACATCCCAGTTTTTACCAGATTACGAACAACTTTTAGAAGCTGAGTCACAGTTTTATCTGTCACATACGCCTGCATACTCTTAAAATAAAGTTTATCACTTGTAAAACCTTGTTTTGTTCAAATTTTTCGGTATGCTCGAAGAGTATGCTATTGAAGATCTAGATATGGATCTCGAATTAGATAGAGCTTTACAAGAAGCAAGTCAAACAAATTTGACCCCTGTTCCGTCAGTAAATTACGACGAATTTCTAGAGGAATATGAGGCAAGTCAAATATATGAAGACATACATGAAACAGCTGAGAAAAGCAGAGAGGTCGAGGACAACAGAGGAGATAACATGAGCATTGTAGCTACTCAGCACTCTCAAGATTCCAGTCATGAACAAATACTTATCGTTGAGGAAAATAAACCTGTTAATATAGAGAAATATCAAATTTTTATACAGAGAGGTTCAGAAAGAACTATAACAACTAGACCGTTAAGAAAATTTAGGTACTTAATAGAATCAGCATATCCATGGAAACATGATATAGAAGAAAAACATCTCGAAATTATAAAGCCTAACACGGTATATGGTATATACTGTAAACCAAACGTTGAATCTGTAAGAAATGAATTTGAAGGGATTTTCAAAAAATTTCGGAAATAATTGAAACCAAATTCCCGACAGTAAAAATTTAAAAGATATAAACAAAAAGTGATAGATGTAGAAGAGAAGGATCAAAATGAATTGATTGAAAACTATCACTTGGGTAAATCATTTCATAGAGGAATACTTGAGACGTATGAGAAAATTAAAAGAAATTACTACTTTCCAAAAATGAAAGATATGATCACTGAATTCATTAATAAGTGCCCAGTATGCCGAAAAACAAAATATGATAGAAAACCTGTCAAAACTAAATGTCAAATTTCACCGACACCTATTAGGCCTTTCGATGAATTAATGATTGATACCTTACATTATGAACGTCTTTTTATATAATACTATAATAGATACATTTTCTAAAAAAATATTCGCTAGGATAGTTAAATCATGTAATTCAACGAATATCTTTGATGTCATATCGGGTTATTTGTCATTATTCCCTAACCCGATTAGAATTAAAATGGATTGTGGTAAAGAGTATAAAAATAATTTAATACAAAATTTCTTAGAAAGTTTAGGAATAGAACCATATTATAAAACTCCCAATCATCTTAATTCCTTAGTCCACATTAATAAAAATTTTAAGATCTGTTAAAGAAGAAAGACAAAATTCCAAATTAGAGACAACTTTAAATATTGCAGTAATTACGTTCATCAATTCGCTTAATCAAAATTTAAAGCTAACTCCTAATGAGATACCATTTGGACTTGTAAAAGACCCCAATAAATTAGAAGGTATAATTAAAGAACAATTAGTTAATAAATATCATGAAGACGTAGACTTAATACATAAAAATATTAAAACTAATATTGAAAAAGAAAAAGAAATTAGAACCAACAAATTAAACACAAATAGAGAAAATCCTGATATTGAAGACAATCCATAAGTTAAAGTCAGAACTAGAAGTAAAAATGAAAACCCCTGTAAACCCGTTCATAAATTTCAAGATAGAAATAAGACAATCAAAGTACGTATTGACAATATACAAAGACAAAGGAAAATTAATAAAAACCAATTATTTGATTCAGATGACGGACCTATGGAAATTAATGATAATAATATTTCTGATACTGAAGGATACTCTACAGTATAAAATGACTAACGTAGAACATTCTTCAGGTTTAGTTACTTTTAGATTACCAGATGCAAAAATTATTAATAAATATAAAACTATTGTCCATTATTTAAACTTTACATCGTTAATATTAGAAATAGAAACAGTAGAAAAGGAATTAAAACATTTTAAAATATTTTCTATGGATAACATGTATAATATAATTAATAAACAATTGATTTTATTAAAAAATAAAGTTAATAACATCACTCCTAAGAGACAGAAAAGAGGTCTAGTGAACGGACTAGACTAAGCCATCTGCTGGATTACTGGGAACTTAGATTCTGATGACAAAGAACATTATGACAAAGTCATTGACACCTTAGAAAGAAACTCGTACCACTTAGAACACAATATAGCACACGAAGTTAGTATTAATCACAAACTTATAGAAACATTCCAAAATAATATTAAAATTTTAAATAATAATAACCAACAAGTATCACAAACTCTAAAATCTATGGATAAAACCCGATACATCTTACATTTGGAAGAATTATATAATATACTTAATTATATCACAATACTTGTATTAGATATCGAAGATTCACTAGAAACATGTAGACTTGGAATACCACATTGAAATATCATAAAGCATACTGACTTAAACGATACAACATTAATTTCACAAGATTTAGAAACAATTTGGTTGACCAGTAAAATCTCTTGCTTGATTAAGGAAAACATTATTCATTATATTATTTCTCTCCCAGTCAAAACCCAAACTTTAAGCGCTATATACTTTCTATCAATACCAGTTGGCCATAAAAACGAAACTGTTGTAACCCTTGTTAAAAACAGTGTAATCCTGTATAATATTTCAGAAATATTCACAGGTAAATGTACATATATTAAAGATAACTATTATTGTACTAACCTTAGAAATTTAAGTAATAAATGTATTAAATATGCTATTCATAATGATTTAAAATATTGTACCACTACTAACCTTATTGATAGTAAACCTTTTATAAAATATATTGATATAATAGATATTTATGTAACATTTAGGATTAAGAATATTACTATTAAAACTAATATATCTCATCCCTTATCTTTGCCTGAAACTGCTGTAATTAAACTAGACAATAATGAATTGATTGTAAACCAAACAAGGAATATGTATATAAATGTAGATACTCTTTCATTTAATCATAAAATTGAGACATATAAGAAACTTAATATAACTTTGGAAAAATTAGATTTACCTATAGAAGATAATAATACATTTGAGGTATTAGAAACTGAAAATTATAACATATTATATTCATATCCTGTAATTGCTATTACTAGTATTATATCATATTTATATTAATACATGTAATCTCTGTGTATTACAAAGCCTCAAAGCTATGTCAAAGAACAACGGAACAACCATCACCAGAACCCCTAAAGACATTTAGACCATGGGAAGTACCTGTTTTTTTCTCACTGAGTTCGAAATCTTCAGAAGGGAGGAGTTATGGTAAAGAATATTGAAGTGTCAGCAAATAGTTTGCTCTTCCTCTCAATCCTGTATATATACATCATATACATACATATATACATACATACATTATATATATATATATATATATATATATATATATATATACATGTATATATACATCGTAGTTAACTAGTTTAATTATAGTATATTTCATTTCATGTTAATTGTACAAACTGTTTAAATAAGGTTTTTTTTATCTTTTTGTGGAGAAGAATATTTAATTATCTTCGTATTCTTCTAATTACGTTCTTTATATCCTTTCCAAATGCCGATGTTTTTAAAAATATTTGGCTGTATTATTTTGATTGGATATACAAGATAAAACAGGATCTGTAGGGTATCAAATCATATTAATAATTATTTAAAATATCGATAGATATTTTAAGTCATATGTATAAATCAGAAGGTTTCATATTGTAAAAAGTAATGTGCGAAATAAAAATATAAAAAAGGTGCAGTTATATTTATTTGGCTGAAAGTTATAAAATCTCTGAAGATATAAAGACAGCAACAATTTGGTGACCCCGACGTTCACGATGCCGCAAGACGGGAGTGATGATGGCGAAACAGATGAAAAACAAAGAAATAGATAAAATAAAAGTATATGAAGGAAAGTGAAACGAAAAAGAAAATAGTGCTAGAAGAAAATAAAGTTAAGCCAGTCAAAGAGAATGAAGAAAAATATTAGAAGGTAATGAAGTTAAAAACAAAATTGAAGCCGCAGAGAGGCTAAGACAGAAAACAAAAAGCTGAAGAAGCAAATAAAACAAAAATATGAAGAAGCAAATCAAACAAAAAGCTGAAGAAGCAACTATAACAAAAGCTGAAGAAGCAAATAAAACAAAAAGCTGAAGAAGCAAATGAAACAAAAAGCTGAAGAAGCAACTATAACAAAAGCTGAAGAAGCAAATAAAACAAAAGCTGAAGAAGCAAATGAAACAAAAAGCTGAAGAAGCAACTTTAACAAAAGCTGAAGAAGCAAATAAAACAAAAGCTGAAGAAGCAACTATAACAAAAGCTGAAGGAGCAAATAAAAGAAAAGCTGAAGAAGCAACTATAACAAAAGCTGAAGGAGCAAATAAAAAAAAGCTGAAGAAGCAACTATAACAAAAGCTGAAGGAGCAAATAACAAAAAAACAAAAGCTGAAGAAGCAACTATAACAAAAGCTGAAGGAGCAAATAAAACAAAAGCTGAAGAAGCAACTATAACAAAAGCTGAAGGAGCAAATAAAACAAAAGCTGAAGAAGCAACTATAACAAAAGCTGAAGGAGCAAATAAAACAAAAGCTGAAGAAGCAACTATAACAAAAGCTGAAGGAGCAAATAAAACAAAAGCTGAAGAAGCAACTATAACAAAAGCTGAAGGAGCAAATAAAACAAAAGCTGAAGAAGCAACTATAAAAAAAGCTGAAGGAGCAAATAAAACAAAAGCTGAAGAAGCAACTATAATAAAAGCTGAAGAAGCAAATAAAACAAAAGCTGAAGAAGCAAATAAAACAGAAACTAAAGAAAAAATAAGGAAGAATAAGTAATTATAAAACATACAGACCTAAATAGAAAAAACAAGGAGGAGGAAAGCCATAATAGAAGGTAAATCAAAGAAGATAAAAGAGATAGGAGAAAAATTAAAATTAGAATCTGAAACAAAAGAAAACGATTAATGAAGAAAAAGTTATAATTGAAATTAAAAAAGATGAAGAAAAGGTGTTACAGAATGCTCATTAAAAAAAAAAATGGAAGAATGAATATTAACAACACACTCCAAAGCCAAAAAAAAAAAAGTGACTTAAAAAAAAAGAAAAGAAAAAGAATCTGTTTAAAACAGGAATAAGGAAAATGCAAAGATACAATAATGAGGTAACAACAAAAATGGGTAGAAGAGTCAGGTTTCCCCAGCATTACCTACAGTGATCAGATGTGAAATATACCACTAGTGATTAACATAGGTAATGAGTGAAGTGGATTGTTAACATTTTTTTAAAATTTATTATGGTATTATTATTTTTTTTGTTTAGAAAGAAATATGTAAATTATGTTAGGTATAATTATGTTTTGTAAAATTGGTTCTGCACTTTAGAAAATGTGTTTATTTAGACAGTTTTCTTTATTTTTTTTTTGCATGACAATGTAATTTCAAAGTCAAAATTGATATCGTAACATACTGATGTTACTGGGAGAGGAGTAATGTAGGGTATCAAATCATATTAATAATTATTTAAAATATCGATTGATATTTTAAGTCATATGTATAAATCAGAAGGTTTTATATTGTAAAAAGTAATGTGCGAAATAAAAATATAAAAAAGGTGCAGTTATATTTATTTGGCTGAAAGTTATAAAATCTCTGAAGATATAAAGACAGCAACAGATCTAAAGAATAAATAATTTATGCCACAAATCAGTTATATTACTAAGACGGGAACATATTCTTCAGTTATGTTGCTGTCTGTTCCTTCGCGGTCCTTGTTACGGGACTCGAGTGCTTTCGAGTGAGCAACCCAATAGGAAGAATAGCGTAATCGACAATCTCTGTCCTATGTATCAGAAATCGGTGGATACTGAAAGACATGTAGTACCAAAAATATAAGCTAATAAACAATCCATCTAGTCGAGTTTTTTATAAATTTGGTGCCACAAATATCACTGAGATGTCAACATTGAAAATAGTTTATTTACTCTTACTTATTAACAAAGAATTTCCAAGTGGGAGTTAATGTTTTCATTCCATTAGACACTTGTGTTTATATCCCTTACCATTTTAAGCTCAAAAATCGTAGCTTCGATTTTTGACTTTTGCTCTCCTAGAATCGCTGTTTTCCCTACTATGTGCCGGAAAGAAGCAGCATGTTCAAGATGTGGAGATAAACATTCACTAAGCGACTGGAACTTAAAAAATCTCAAGTGCATTAATTCTGAAAATTACAATAAGAACCAACGAATCACAATGCCAAGAAGAAAGACCACTCTGTGTATGATAAAGACTGCCCTACATTCTACATAACTCAAGTACAAAAACTGGTATCAGAACAAAAATGCCTTTACTGTACCCTTAACATGAGTACATTAAATATGATTTTCATTAAATATTTACTGACATACAACATAATTTTTATTTCAATTTTTTTTATGAAAACATTTATTAATGACACTCGAATGAGACAGTTGAAATAATTACAGGTCAATACTCGTCATTCGAAATACACGACATACTTTATAAGTTTTACTAAGCTAAAACAAATATTGGCATCATTTTGAATGAAAAAGTTGAAAAAAAAATAAACTTTATTCAGGGACAGAAGTTTTTATGTTTTTAAGTGAAAAAAATCATGACATGAAACAATTGTTTGCTGATGAAGAATGGTTGTCAAGATTGGCTTATCTAGCCGACATTTTTGACAAACTCAACACAATGAACTTGGGACTTCAGGGAACAAACAGAAGAACCTTCACAGCCAGTGACAAAATAAACTCCTTCTAAAGAAAGTTGGTCCTGTTTTGTTCACAAATAAAGGAGGAAACTTTATCTGTATTTCCCACTCTATCATCAATTTTTTTGAAGAAAATGAAATATCTCCAATGCCAATTGTGGTTGCAAATATCATTGTTTACTTATAAGGCTTTCAAAAAAGCTTTAAGAAGTATTTCTCGGAAGATTATTCAAAAGTGGACTGGATCAGAAATCCTTTTTCGGAAACCTCACCAAATGAATTGGAACTAAAAGAAAGTTTTATCGATCTTACAGAAGATCTTTCCATGAAAGATTATTTTAAAGAGAATTTTTAATTTTAGTTTGTTTTTTACTAAGAAGGAAAAATGTGTAATCGAAATTAATGAAACTGTTGTATTAGGTGTAAACGGAAGATGTTTATAGAGCAGTATTAGAGGTTGTTTTTAGTCCAAGAGCCGTGACCAAATTTCGTGACATATTTGAAGAACACTTTTAAACATACAGCCATAAAATGACCACCCTCAGCATCAAATTTGCACTTATCTGCCAACTCAAAGCGGGGGCGTTTCAAAATGGCGACCACCGAAAGCGGGTAGCAAATATCAAAAAATGGTATCGTTTGAAGATGATTTATTTAACAAGAAACTGCAAACCCCCTCAGTGCCAAAAAACATTGTATGCCGAAATTGTGAGGGGGCGTCGCACCGGCAGACAAGATTCAAAATCCACTTTTTTTCATTCCAAAAGTGGACCATTTGAAGACGATTTATTTGAAGCACACAAGAAACTGCATGGTCCCTGGATCATAAAAAACGTTGTCTGCCAAAATTTGGAAGGGGCGTCTCACCGGCAGACAAAGTTCAAAATCCGCGTTTTTTAGTTCAAAAGTGGACCGCTTGAAGACGATTTATTTCAAGCACATTAGAAACTGCATACTCCCTAGATGACAAAAAACGTTGTCTGCAAAAATTTGGAGGAGGCTTCGCACCGGCAGAAAAAATTCAAAATCCACGTTTTTTTTTGGTTAAAAAGTGGACGATTTATTTCAAGCACACTAGATACTGCATACTTCCTAGATGACAAAAACGCTGTCTGCCAAAATTTGGACGGGGCTAAGGAACGGCAGACGAAATTCAAAATCCTCGTGAAGGCGTCACACCGGCTGGCATTGTTCAAAACTCACATCCTTTTCGTCCAACAGTGAACTTTTTGAACATGATTTCCTTTTTTATTTGAATTATAAGTAGTTTCTCTCTAGAATAATTTGAACAAATTGTGTTACATTCCATCCTACATGCAGTGTAATATAATTATTTTAATATATAATAATCTTGTTTTAAAATTTTAATGTTAAAAATACTAACTAATATATATTAACTGTAATGATATAAATACCGGCCACATAAGTTTAAAAAGGCCAAAACTTATGATGTTATGAAATATGTACTACCCTGGAACAAAATACGTGGAAAACACGTAGTTCTTCGTAATCGTATGTTCTTGGAAAATCGAATGTTCTTAGTTGTTTAATTCTGTAAATTATTGAAGCAAACCAAATTTGCAACAAATTTGGCACTATTCATTTCTTTTGCTCTGATTAATAGTTTTCAAACGGTTTGGCCATCAAAGATAGTCTAACTTGTTTGTATGTAACTGGCTAAATTTCCTATCAGACCTATATTAAAATTTATAAAAAGTCATGTTAAATACCAATGCCAGCACGCTAAAAACCCGTAACCGTTTAGTCTAAGTTTTTTTGGCACATTTTTGCTATAACTCCAAAACTATTTGTCCAATTCAAAATTTATTTTTTTCAACTGATAGCTGGCTAAATTTCCTACAAGACCACATATATGAAATTTATATAAAGTCATAAAAATACTGTTGTGAAATCCAAGTTGTTTGGTACATTTTTCGTTATAAACTCCAAAACTATTCGTTCTATCCAAAATTTATTTTTCTAACCTGATAGCTGACTACATTTTCAATCAGACCCCATGTATAAAATTTTGATCAAGCTCTGTAAAATACCAATGCCAGCACGCTAAAACCCCGTACAGTTGTGAAATCCAAGTTTTTAGGTACATTTTTCATTATAAACCCAAAACTACCTGTCCAATCCAAAATTTATTTATCTCAAGTGATAGCTATCTAAATTTACAATCAGACCATATATTAAATTGATATCTGGTTATGGAAAATACCAATACCAGCACGCTAAAAACCCGTACTGATGTGAAGTCTCAGTTTTTTTGAACATTTTTCGCTATAACCCCCAAACTATTTGTTTAATCCAAAATTTATTTTCTTCAATTGAAAGCGGAATAAATTTACGATCACATCAAATATATATAATTTTGAATGAATCCCGCAAAATATCCACACCAGCCCACTGAACATGTAAAATTGTTATTATTTTTACCAAAATATACACATTTAGCGTGCTGACGTTGGAACTTCACGGATTTCAATTAAATATTTATGTATAAAATGTGACATTAAATTTAGCCAGCTTTCAGTTGAAAAATGTAAATTTTGGTTTGGACATATGATTTTAGAGTACTATCGAAAAATAATTTGGATTTAACAACAGTACTTGTTTTTAGCGTGCTGGCACGGGCATTTTACATGACTTTATACAAATTTCATATATGAGCTCTAATAGGAAATTTAGCCAACTATCAATTGAAAAAAAAAAGAAAGAAAATTGGATCGGACGAATAGTTTTGGGGTTATAACAAAATATGTGCCAAAAAACTTCGACATCACAACAGTACGGGGGCTGGCATGGGCATTTTACATAACTTTATATACATTATATAAATAAATTATATTATATTCTATAAATAAATTTTATATATGATGTATGAAAGGAAATTTAGTCAGTTATCAGTTGAAAAAAATAAAATTTGGTTTAGAGTTATAACCGACGACGGAAAAGTACCAACTGCGTGTTTTCACCAAGAAGTGCGACTTACGTGAAGTTAGAGCCTCCGCACACGGGTCGACGCTCGAAGTGGTCGACTCGAGAAAAATCGCGCTCGTCTCTCACCTCCACTCAACTTCCTGCGGGGTTGCATTGGGTCGTTTTGTGCTCGTCAAAAACTGACCAGTTCCTCATCCCCTAAGTTCCTCGTCTCGTGAGATCGGTAGTGAACGGGATTTATCGAGAGGACCGCGCGATTCTACGACATCGAGGTAATTATAATTTCATTTTCTTTCTTCTTTTTTTTTGTGCTTTATTTTTAAGTGCTAATTATTTTTACAGATTAAATCATCCAGATCCTTCTCCCTCCACAGAAGACAGTTCATTTTAAGTTTTAGTTTTTTCTTTATTTTCTAGTTGTATTATATTTTTCTTGTCTTAAATTCTATTGTATTTTTTTTTTTTTTTTTTTTGGGCCTTTAATATAGTATTTATGTTCTTACTTTATTTTCTAAATGTATTTTAATCTATTCTTTTGTATAATATTCTTTTTTCTTACCTTAAATATAAAACTTACCTCAAAGTTATAAGTATGCGTTTTCAGCATCCGAACATTCCCTCATATTGATATCTTCATAATGAATAGCTGGGTTCACAATTCTCACTAGATTGGTGTATAAATCTTTCGACATTCTATGAAATGCTAAAAATTTAGTGTCACTCTGTTCCAGTTCTTTTGTACCAACAAATGACCGAGTAATAAAATTACGTTCAATATAAGGATGCACGCATAATCTACGTTTATTTCTTATCAAGCGCCGGTACCACAGAAACATCACTAAGTCTTCCTCACCACTACTTGAACTGCTCATTTTTATTACGTTCTAGGTTTGAAAATGCGGAGGAGGTCAGTTCTGGTCGCGAGATGCAAACAAATTGAAATCGACCAATGTGCGGATGGGAGACGCCCGAGCCGCAGATATCGCACAAGACGAGAGACGCGCGCGAACCTCTCAACGAGTCAACAATCGACCCGTGTGCGGAGGACCTTAGCCAATTTTTGGTGGCCAAACCGCTGTAAAACTATTGCTCTGAGAAAAAAAAATGAATATTACCAAATTTGTTGCAAAGTTGATTTACTTCAATAACGCATAGAACACAAAATATACTAAAAGTAACGATTTCCGAAGTCTAAGAAATACGATATTCAACCCTTTTCCCCCACTGCCATTTTTTGCGGCACTGACCTTGATTGGAAAATTCATAAATTTTCATTCAGAACAGTGGAAAGATTACACCCATGCATTACAAAAAAGAGATGAAATAACTCGGTATTTTTTTCCTATCGGCTCTCGGTCTATCATTTTACAAATCAATTAACTGGACTACTATACAAGTTTTATAAGAATTTAGTTACAGTGTAGTACATATTTCATAACTTTATAAGATGAAATATTATTCTTTCTTTAATTATGTGTCCGGTATTTATATTATTACTGTTCATCTATATTATTTGGTATTTTAAACATTAAAAAATCAAAACAAGATTATTATATATTAAAATAATAATATTGTACTGTACGTAGGAAGCAATACAATATAATTTGCTCAAATTATTCTACAGAAAAACTACTTATCAAATAAAAAAGGAAATCATGTTAAAAAAAGTTCACTGTTCGACGAATTTCTTCTGCCGTTCCTTAGCCACGTCCAAATTTTGGCAGACAGCGTTTTTGTCATCTAGGAAGTATGCAGTATCTAGTGTGCTTGAAATAAATCGTCCACTTTTTAACCAAAAAAAAAACGTGGATTTTGAATTTTTTCTGCCGGTGCGAAGCCTCCTCCAAATTTTTGCAGACAACGTTTTTTGTCATCTAGGGAGTATGCAGTTTCTAATGTGCTTGAAATAAATCGTCTTCAAGTGGTCCACTTTTGAACTAAAAAACGCGGATTTTGAACTTTGTCTGCCGGTGAGACGCCCCTTCCAAATTTTGGCAGACAACGTTTTTTACGATCCAGGGACCATGCAGTTTCTTGTGTGCTTCAAATAAATCGTCTTCAAATGGTCCACTTTTGGAATGAAAAAAAAAGTGGATTTTGAATCTTGTCTGCCGGTGCGAGGGCCCCCTCACAATTTCGGCATACAACGTTTTTTGGCACCGAGGGAGGGGGTTTGCAGTTTCTTGTTAAATAAATCATCTTCAAACGATACCATTTTTTGATATTTGCTACCCGCTTTCGGTGGTCACCATTCTGAAACGCCCCCGCTTTGAGTTGGCAGACAAGTACAAATTGATTGCTGAGGGTGGACATTTTATGGCTGTATGTCTAAAAGTTTTCTTCAAATAAGTCACGAAATTTTGCCTCGGCTCTTTGGTTTTAGCTGCGGGATTACTAGTTCCTATTTAAATGGAGACTAAAGCATAACTGAGTAAATAGTTTTGTTTAGTAGACAAACAGGTCAGTTAAAGTATAACATGAAGATTTGAAAACAGCATCGTTTCATAATATGAATTGGATTAGTATACCGGAAACATCTCATTTATACGATATGTTAAAGGACAGCTTGACTTGTTTTTTATTCATTACTTTTTTAAGATAATTAAAAATAATTACTATATAATAATAACTATAAATAATTATCCATTATGTAATCGTCAGAAAAGATCTAACTCATTTTTTTTTATTAAATTAATATGATACATATAAAATGAATGGTAAGAAATTAAACCTTAATAAAAAAAAATAAAAAAAATCGAAACCACGGATAATAGGGGCCTACTGCATAGTATTTTCCTTATGGTTGTGACTAGAGGGGTTTTATTTTCCCTTATTTTAACTCTATTGTATATGTAAATCAGGTTGCCAGGTCTATTTAAGTGATTCAGACTTTTTTCCTCCTAGATTGGTCATTCGTCCCACTGTGCATCGGCCAATTAGGAATAGTTTTGGTACATGAGAGAGATATTGTTCGGACAAAGAAATCAAATAGTGAAACAATGCATCTTTTTAATTCTAAAATTAAATTGGGAGAAGCAGTAGATTATAGATAAAAATGTTTATGATCTATTGTTTTTGCCAGTTAGGGAAAAATTAATTTTTTTTATCATTCATTCTTTATGTTGTTTATATAATTGTATATTAAGTCAATAAGAACATATTGTATTTCTAAGAATACGATGAAGCAATCAACCTTGTAATATGTTAAGTATGCCTATGAATAGGCATAGCGCATGTAACTATGAAAAGTTAACTCTCCTCTTATAGGGATACTTGAGAGGAAACAGAAAAAAAATGTATAAAGGTATTCTTGAATGAGAGCTCAGAAAACCTCGGCCTAACGCCACCGTCCATCATGGTTCCCGCTACACAAACGGTATATTAATACATTTTAAACAAAATTATACCTCTTATTATCTAGTATATATATTAAATAAATAAGTCTCTTTCAACAAATATATACTTGTAACTAGGCACAGTTTGCTTGATCTAAAAATCATGGATGCTGTGACTGTTTTACGGTTGTATAAGGAATGAATAAATTTAAAAAACGTCGTTTATCTCGAGAGGATGTTAAGAAACATAAAACGTATGGCTGAAAAAAAAAACTTTTAAGAATTCATTTTAAATCAAAAAAGGTTGGTAATACTACTACATATGATTAATTAAAACATGTTTACTGATTTCTTACATATTGAGCAATTAAATTAATTTCGTTTTAGGTTGTTAAAGTTATATTTAATTTTAACTGCTTTGTTCTTGACTTCGTACCCCAACCAACAACCTACATCTTAGATACAGCTCACTGTCAGTCAACAAATAACTCATCATTTTAAATTATTTTGTTCTTGTCATATTCTCCCCTTAGATTTTCCGAGAGCTTTCTTTATTATTATACTCTGGCCTGGACTATCATTTCTTTAAAACCAACAGTAGATGAAAAAAAAAAAAAAAACATAATAACATTAGTCTTTGTTGTAAATTGTCTTAAAACGCCTTAATTATGTAAAAATACAGTAAATGTACAAATTTGTGTGGCTACATCAAATCTGTTAAGGTTTCATTTAATTTTAGGCAAAAAATAAAATAAAATAAAATAATAAATAAATAAAAAATAACCGACGTGCAATGGCACGAAAATCGTAAATCTACAAATGAAGTTTAAATTTACAATAAGCTCAGTATACATTTTTTTAGTCTTGTCTCAGTATTAAACCATTGCAATGCATTGGCTGGTTGATTAAACCTTTCCCAGTGGTCACCTGTGATCCAATTTAAGATGTGTGTGACGGAAACTGAAATGTTTATAAGAGTTTAAAGGAAAGATAAAAAGTTAAGCCATCAGTCTCGCATTCAATCTTAATAAATTTCGGAAAATACTCTGGCACCCTAAGTTGTCAAAATGGAATTTGGTCCCGTAAAATAAGGGAAAATAAACTTATCATAAAAAATTAAATAATTCATACACGCACGCACGCACGCACGCACACACACACGATAAAATATGGTAACAAATTTTCATTTGCCGGGATAGTTTATCCACACCTGTGTCAGCACCAACCTGTTAAATTAATATCAAATGTTGAAAAAAAAAATGTAGACACTTTGAATGAAAAATGAAATAAATGAATGAAAAATAATCTTTATTCTGGGACACCTTGTCCCCTAAGAATAACACAAAAGAACAATAAAAAGGTATTATTGTCTGGCTGGGGACATATCAGGCAGCAACTTATATAGAGTGTAAATTGTATACTACAAGTCTTTGGGTTTACATAAGAAAAACAAAATTAGTAATTGAATCTTACGAGTTGCCTCAAAAATCTCATAAGAATGAAACGATAAGTAGATTTGAAAGTCATCAGCATATAAATGATATTGGGAATTATTAATAGCGTCTGTCAAATCATTAATGTAAACGGAAAAGAGAGTTGGTGAAAGAGAAGATCCCTGAGGAACACCTCGCGTTAGAAGCACAGATTTTGAAGGAGGTTGGTTAGGAACAATAACTGTTTGGGAACGGAGAGATAAGAAGGACTGGAACCAGTCATGAGCACTATTGGAAAGGGAGAGTTTTTGTAATTTAGTCAGAAGAATTTTATGATCAACGGAATCAAACGCCTTGGAGAAATCGAAGAGGATTAGTATAAACATTTTCTGTTGGTCAATTGAAGAATAAATGTCTTGAGTAATTTTTAAAAGAGCGGATTGGGTAGAATAACCTGAACGGAAGCCTGATTGAAGAGGAGTTAGGAGATCTTTATTTTCAAGGAATGTAGCAAGTTAAGAATGGGCTATTATTTCTAGTGGCTTAGATAGGTTTGATAGGATGGAAATAGGCCTAAAATGGGATGCTGTGTTAGGTGAAGGAACTTTATTCAATGGACGAACTAGGACCTTTTTCCATGCTGTGGGAAAGGAAGAGGTTTGTAAGGAGAAGTTATAAATATGTAGGAGAGCAGGAAGGATGACAGAAAGAGTGAGTTTGATAATTTTTACCGGTATTTGATCAGCACCGAAATCATTTGTCCAGGATTTAAAAACAGAAGCTATTATATCATCTGGGAGGTAATATAAAGAAAATAAAAGTTATCTGGATTAAATGGAAATTGAGGAATGGAATAGGATAAAGTATTGATTGGAGGCTCATTGGGAGAGGAATCTACAAAAAAGGAATTAAGTTCGTCAGGAGTCACAGGATAATATGTACTGGAAGAGTAACTCCTAACCGAAAACTTCCTTAGAATTCTCCACTTAGATTTTGAATCTGGAGCTTCGGATAGGATGTTACGAAAATACTGCGCCTTGGCACGTCGCATGGTAGACTGGGTGAGGTTTCGAAGGGATTTGAAAGTGGAGTAATCATCAGGAAATCTGGAACGCCTGAAGCGCCTTCTAGCTGCATCTCTTCTTTTCATCAGAGCTCTAATTTCTTGATTAATCCAAGGAGCAGGTAAACGTCGGAAGGTAGAGGTTTTGAGTGGTGCTAGATGATTAAGACATGTTAGTAGATTAGATGAAAGGTATTCCACCATTTCATCTATAGAGTGGGAGGAATAGATTGGTTCAATAGAAAGGGATAATGAGTCTAGTAGAGGGTTTATATTTTCTGGAGTTAAGGAACTAAGATTACGCCAGGAATTTTTTTTATTGAGGATCATAGGTGTGGAAATATTGTAGGAGATTTGAATAAGATCGTGACAAGAGAGAAAGGATATTGGATTTTGAGAAAAGAAAAGTAAATTTTGAGAAGAATCAACTATAAATAAATCAAGTAAAGTGTCTGAAAACACTTAAGAGTGTACCTAACAACTTCTCTTCTGGAAGAAACAAAACTAATTGCTTATAATATGATTTAATGAAATTCCCAACCACATCGTCGATTAACTATAATTTACTCAGCTGGGATATTTTGTTCAAAATGTCCTACTAAAAAATAAAAGATAATAATAAAAACATCTGATTGGCGTTGATAATCTTAATGTACGTCTATTGACCGGCTGCTGTCATGCAGGCTTCAGCTGTTGGAGAATTCTGTTGACCTTGACACTTCCGACACAATAGCTAATGTTGGCAATATGGATCCTCGGAACATCTATCTACTAACCATTCACATTTATTACACCCCTCCCCTTAGTATGAAGACATTTTCTTCCTAATAATAAAAAAAAAAAAAAAAAAAATCTTTTAAATAGTTCAACACCTTACCAATTGATATGTCCTCTAAGGTGGAAGTATGTTTTAAAATATAAAAAATATTATTCAGTAAACACACTGGCGCAACTAAGGGGGGAGCTTGGGGGCTGAAGCAAAAAAAAATCTCTCTCTCTCTCTCTCTCTCTCTCTCTCTCTCTCTCTCTCTCTCTCTCTCTCTCTCTCTCTCTCTCTCTCTCTCTCTCTCTCCTCTCTCTCTCTCTCTCTCTCTCTCTCTCTCTCTCTCTCTCTCTCTCTCTCTCTCTCTCTCTCTCTCTCTCTCTCTCTCTCTCTCTCTCTCTCTCTCTCTCTCTCTCTCTCTCTCTCTCTCTCTCTCTCTCTCTCTCTCTCTCTCTCTCTCTCTCTCTCTCTCTCTCTCTCCTCTCTCTCTCTCTCTCTCCTCTCTCTCTCTCTCTCTCTCTCTCTCTCTCTCTCTCTCTCTCTCCTCTCTCTCTCTCTCTCTCTCTCTCTCTCTCTCTCTCTCTCTCTCTCTCTCTCTCTCTCTCTCTCTCTCTCTCTTCTTTATATATATATATATATCTCCCCAGAGAAGTATGGCTGCCGTGCTTGATTAGAAACCATATCAGACCTTAACTTGCGAATTAGTAAATGAAGTCTCAGGGACCCCTCAAGATACTGCTATCAGCACAATAATTAAGGATGAAATAGAAAAACTCCTTCTGTCTAACGAGTTTATAACATCTTTTACATCTACAGTTACGACAGTGATAAGAGGTGAGGTTTCTAACCTCATCAAAGAAGAAGTTAATAGACGGATAATACCCTTAAATGAAGAAATTGAAAAACTTAAAGAAGCATTAGATCACCAAAATCAGGTACGCAGAGGGACCAATTTGATTATCCATAATTATCATTTAACAGAAGCATTAGAAAAAGAAACTTTCATTGAGTTAACCTCCGGTAAAATGGGGTTTAACTTAGATATATTAGATTTTGACTTACAAACATTGTGTGGTCCAAACGTGAAGTGAAAATCAAGCAGAATTAAATTTAAAAGCACAGAGATGAGGAATGAAGATTTAACCCCTACACGCCGAATTTCATACAAGCAAGCTAAGGAGGTTTTCGGTCTCAAGGATGTTTGGACAAGCAAAGGAACTGTTATGGTAAATATAAAAGGAGAGAGAAAAATGCTATTATTATGGTAATCGGTTGAACGCAGCAGTTGTTATGACCGGTAGAAAATGTTGATGAAACATTAACTTCAAAATTTGAACCTCCTCGAAAAGGGTAAAAAAATCAATATTTTTTTTATTTTGATAAAATTTCACATATAAGGGTTTTATGGTGCGTTAAATCGAGATTTGAGGTCAGTTGTTCATGAAAAAAAGTTTCCACTGATTTACAACGGATTTCCTTGGAATTTTGTCATTTTTTGGGAGTTTTTGAGCACTCTAAAGCCGGGTAATGTTTTGAGCATAACAAAAGTATTTTTATATCCAACAGCATACATAACTGCAATTAACCGTGAAAGAATCATTTCTCTATCTTGACTGAGAGCCGAAAAAAAAAATAAAATAATACGTGCTTTTCATATTTTATTTTTTTTCTCGGCTCCTAATGCCCATTGGCGGCTATAACTCTAGTTATGCACTATTATAGGTCCGTACTACCTAAACAATAATCGGCATTCAAATCTGTGAGTTACAACTGCAAACGTCCCCTTGTAAGTAAAGGTAACAGCATTGAGGGTTACAATTATCAGCTGTGTAGGTTATCTAGGGGATTAACCACTGCCCGATATATAATAAAAATATACTATACTACTATATGCCATAAATAATTATAAATTTAAATGACAATCAAATAAAAAATAATAAAGAGTAAACCAAAAAGAAAAGAAAGTTAATAAAT
Source organism: Euschistus heros (assembly GCA_003667255.2). NCBI lineage: Eukaryota > Metazoa > Arthropoda > Insecta > Hemiptera > Pentatomidae > Euschistus > Euschistus heros. The sequence continues at coordinate 4,782,038 of RCWM02000005.1, forward strand.
TAAGAAGAAATTCAGAACAAAATATAAACAATTGTTTATTCAGTATGTAAGGCGGAGGCTAATCCATTTCAAGTTTGCCTCTTTGGATTCCATGCTGGCTGATAGAGGTGGGCAAAGTAGTTCCTTTTAGGGAATAGTTCCTTTTGAACTAGTTCATTAGAATGAACTAGTTCAAATGAACTACTTAGTTCATTTTTCAAAAGAACTATATAAATACTGAACTAAGAGAGGAATTGAACTATGGAAAAAAAGGAGGGAACTGAGATGTCAAATGAACTAGAAAGGTTATAGAAAAAATAAAAAAACCTCTTAACTTTTTTATTTACATTTTTTTATATTTATGATATATTTACATAGATTACACTTATTTTCTATATCTTTTATTAACATCTATATGATATATATTTTATATCATATTTAGATGTTAATGAGATATATTTTCTATATCTTTTATTAACATCATCTGTATGAAACTAAATCTTTCATCGTAATATTCCCTGATTTCCAGCAATCTGATTAACTTGAAAATTTGCACATGTTTCAAGGACCAATGACAATACAGTAATTGCACAACTTTCTTTTAATATTCTCACTTAATCTAGTTTAAATTGTCCCCAAAATGGGGGCCAGTCCTGCAAAAGCTGGATCAGTAGGTTTTATGTTTTTATATGGACCAGATGGGTTCTGAGATTACAATATCAAAAATGAAACAATTTGATTAGGGGAAAATGTTTTTTTTTGGGGGGGGGGCAAAAAACTCAAACTTTTTTCAGATTCTAGAAAAAAAAACATAGAAAAATGGTTTCATCGTAAATGTTATATTTAAAAAACTTAAGTTTATTAAATTGTGTGTCTAAAGACACCCCTTAAGCTGAATTAGATTTGGGGGTTAAGCTACAATCCATTGTCAAACATCAACGAAATTGGCAAACTTACAAAAAATGTTAGTTTAGGTCATGTTTAATAGTCCATCACACAGAAATAGCTAATCTAATCAATGAATGTTGTATACTAAAAGTTGTAGATCATTACATTGTGAGCAAAACAGGATTTTTAAAGCAAAAAATTGTCCATTTCTATTCTGAGATATGTCAAAAAACCAACAACTATTGGTTGAATTTGGATAAACTTATTGCAAACAAATCATGAATAATGAACTTTAAGAATACTACGAATTGTAATAAAAAGTGTTAGGAACTAAGGTTCAGTTAAGTTTCTCTTATTCCATTTGTTCTTTTCAAAACTAATGGAATAAGAGTTTCGTTGAGTTTAAAAAAAACAACAAAACACAACAATAGAAATAGAATATAGACGCTAGACGTAGTAAGAGCAATATGGAGGTTGCTTGTTCAAGCTTTTTTATGTCCTTCGGCTGAGGACACGACAAAACACGATTCTACCCGAATTGATGAACTAAGTGAACTACCTAGTTCACTTAGTTCATTTAGCTACCTAGTTCGTTTAGTTCAGTAGTTCCTTAGGTCCGACGGATCCCTGTCCGAGTGGTGGGGTAAATGAACTATAGTTCACCAAAACAGAGATCGGTCTTTATAGTTAATTTACATGAACTAGTTCAATGAACTAGTTCGTTCACGAACTACTCATATCTACTGGCTGATAATGTGTGAGGGAGGAGTATAGCCTTCACCATTTGTTGATTGTTGTATGCATCCTCATAGTACATACCCAGTGTTCTTGTCTTCATCTTTGTTGGATACTCAATTTATGCTCATTAAATTCAATGATAATCAACACATCCTATCCTGATTGTGCTTGTTTGTATATTATTTTTGTTCAATTATTTACCCAATTTTTTTTTTCCTATGAAATTTTACTTAACCTTGTCACTGAAATTTCAATTGTTAAAATATTTGGTTCTGGATTGCTAAGGTGTATGAATTACATGATTTTTATCTATTAAGATTGCTGCCAATCAGTGGAAGTGATATATGAGATTAAGATTGTGTTTCAGCACAGTATTTAAAATAGTTTTATTTTAAATTTCTGTAATTAATTCTACCTTGATTGTAATAATTATTTTATACTGATAGTAATATTTTTAAATTAATGATTTACTTGATCTTATTTGGAAGTGCATTCTGTACTTGTTCTAACCAGTAGGTATTGTCATTAGGTCAAGGTCAATAGGATTTGTTCTATACATACTGTACAAATGCCAAAAATTTTCTTTTTTATGGCTGTGGATGACTATATTTTAACTTTGGTTCTCTGAATAGAATTTTACCATATCTCACATGATATCGTATGGTTATCATACCATTATAATTGAAATTATTTATATTCAGTGTATACCTATATTATTACTAATATTTCTCTATGAATTATTTGATATATCTGAATTGGAGGCTTATCCTATACAAATGGCCCTAACCAGTTGTTGGTGGTAATTTTGGTGATTAATTGGACTTGTATTCATTTTATTACTCATAATTAATACAAAAAAAAAAAATACATGTGTTATCACAGTTAATGCACATTAAAATTGATGATTACTATCCGGATTCTATCTTGATAAAGCTTATATGTATCTATTGTATCTATAATTGTCAATATTATTTTATATAAATTTTTGTATGTTATTTTTCCCATGGTGATTTTTCTTTTATTTTTCTTTTTTCTTGTAACTCAATTTTTTTTTTTTTTTTCTTTCAATTACTAACCCTATTTTCTTGTGAGTACTAAGACACTCTTATCAAAATATTAGTTGACTGTTTCTCTGTAATCATTATTTGATTTTACTTATTTATTATTATTTAGATTGTGTTTCAGCACTGTATTTAAAATCTCTGTAATTATTCTATCTTGATTGTAATATATTTTATATTGATAGTAATATTTTTAAACAAATGATTTACTTGATCTTATCTGCATCCTGTACTTGTTGCTCTAACCATTAGGTATTGTCATTAAAAAGTATTCAAAAATTCTTAGTATTTTTTAGAAAGGTCAATAGGACTTGTTCCATACATTGTGTACAAATGACAAAAATTTTCTTTTTTATGGCTATAAATGACTACAGCTCATCAATGTTAATAGTGAATAATGGACATGGAGTGTGTATCAACATTATATTTGATATTTTAACTTTGGTTGGTTCTCTGAATAGAATTTTACCATATCTCACATGATATTGTATGGTTATCATACCATTGTAAGTGAAATTATTTATGTTTAGTATATATCTATATTTTTACTAGTATTTTTCTATGAATTGTTTGCTAAATCTGAATTGGAGGCTTATCCTATACAAATGGCCCTAACCAGTTGTTGTTGATGGTAATTTTGGTAATTAATAAGACTTGTATTCATTTCATTACTCATAATTAATAGAAAAAAAAAATACATGTGTTATCACAGTTAACGTACATTAAAATTGATGATTACTATCCAGATTCTATATTGATAAAGCTCATATGTATTGTTTCTATAATTGTCAATATTATTTTATATATAGTTTCTATGTTCTTTTTTCCCATGGTAATTTTTTTTTTTTTTTTTTTTTTCTTATAATTCATTTTTTTTTCTTTTCTTTTTCTCTCTTAGTGTGTATGCCAGCAGGTTTATTGTTGACACCTGAATTACTACCCATTGATATTAGCAGTGATCGGTGGGCCATTGATTGTGTTTCAACGGAAAAACATATTAGATATTTTCACTACAATACTGTACTTTCTATTCTATCATGTACCCATCAATAATATGTGGATGGCTTACTATTTTAATTGAGTTAATTTATATCCTGTTTTAGCTCGGGCATGGGGGGGGGGGGGGCTGCCATATCTTATCTACACTTATCTTTTGCTTTTTATCTCAATACTTCATATATATATTTTTATTTATTTATTTATATATTTTATTCTAATTTTTATTTATTTATTTATTTTTTTTTTAATTTTGTTTTCCCTATTTCATTATTATCTCGTTATTAATCATTATGAACTTCTATTTTATATATATTTATATTATATTCACTGCTATTCTACATGTTACTTATTTATCTTGTCCTTGTGGGGTTTCGCGCTCGGTTTGGTCTGAGGTTCTTGCTAAGTATCGGCACAATTACCATGATCTTATAATGCTAGGTGATCTTAACACTGACCCTACTGTTGTTTCATTTAACTCCAGCCAGGTCACCTCGGCGTTCAGTGCGCTGGATCTCCACCTTCTTCCTTTCAAGGCTACTAACCATACTCACACTATGACTTTAAATGCTGATACCTGGATAGATCATATCGTTGTGTCGGATCCTACAAAAGTTAAACGTCATGGGCAAATTCATGTTCCAGAAATATCAACCCATGATTTTATCTTTGTAATATATAAGAGAGGTCCAATTTCCAATAAGCGTATTCCCGGCCAGAGTAGAAACCTGAAAAGTTAAAAATTATCGTGCCCATTCCTAAAACTGCTATGCCTAAAACACCTTTGGACTATCGACCAATAGCTATTCTTCCTGTTTTGTTGAAAATGTTAGAAAGAATAGTTGAGAGTGACCTTAGGAGATTTCTTGAAGGAAATGCAATACTATCTTTTATCAATCAGGTTTCAGACAGGGACGGAGCACGTGGACGTTCTTCACACGCTATTTTCTGACTTACGTAAAAATATGTTTTAAGATTTCTGTTTTCGTTTCCTTGGGCTCTACGCGGGCGTTTGACTCCTTAGATCACAAAATGCTTCTGAGGAAATTGGGAAGCTTTGGTATTGGAGAGCAGTTATTGGGTTGGCCTGATTCCTATTTGTGTAGGCGGTATCAACGAGAAAGGAGTGGTAGTGACTTTTCTGAAGCGTTGGAGATTGATACTGGTGTACCTCAGGGTTCAGTACTCGGACCACTATTGTTCCTTGCCTATATTAATGAAGTAGATGGATGCCTCAAGCACTGCAGAGTCCATATGTTTGCTGATAACGTTGTTATATGGGCATCTGCATTTCTGGAAGACGTTGTCGCGGCCATTGAGCGAGTAAACGAGGATCTCAATGCCCCCCAGATCTGGTCTCTTTCCAACAGACTGTTCCTTAACTCAAAAAAGTCATGCTGGATGTTAATTGGGAGTCTGAAGCTCCTTGCAAAAACCGAAAGGATTGGTACGTTGTCGACTTTGAGAGTTAATGACCAGATAATTCCCCGAACAGATAAATTAAGACTGCTAGGTGTAGTAGTAAATGGGTCATTATCATGGCATGACCATGCTAGTGTTGTGGTAGGCCGGGTTCACAACGTAATGCACGTTCGATGTGGAAAAGGTTACTTACAACCGAGGTTCGGAGGATGATTGTTTCCGCCCTTATCCTACCTCTTGCTTGGTATTGCGACTCAGTCTACATAGACATCTCCGTTTCTGAAAATACAAGTATTCAGAAATCAGTAAACGCTGAAATTAGATTTATTTTCAGAGCTAGACGGGATGACCAAATCACCCCATTTTTGAAGGAATTGGGTTAGTTGCGAGTAAGCACCTGTACTTGTTTTTGATTTGTTAATCTTTATTGAATTTTTTTATTCATTTATTTATTTATTTTTTTTTTTTTATTTTTTTTTTAAATTTTTATTTTATATTTTTTGTTTTGTTTTATATATATATATATATATATATATATATATATATATATATATATATATATATATATATATATTTATTTATTTATCTCGTTGTTTTGTTTTGTTTTGTTTTAATTATTTTTGCTTTCATTTCGTCTGTAAGTTTATTTATATATTTTGTTTTTGTACATTTACTCATAGTTTAGTGTTTGTATATATATATATAAAAGATTGTAACATTTTTAGTTAAGACATATATAGTTTTTCGTCTGTAAGATAGGGCCACAGGCCCTAAGACAATAAAACAATCTCTCTCTCTCTCTCTCTCTTTATATATATATATATATATATATATATATATATAAGAAAAACCCAGCCCCTCCCAGATAGTAATCCTGGTTGTGCCATTGAGTAAACAAGAGGAGAAATTGTTTAAAGATATGGCAAATAAAAACAAATTTGATATGCAGTGGAGGCAGTCTTTGGTGTTAGTTGGATATATTTAGTTGGCACAATGTCTTTCCTAAAATAAACCAAGAACCTTTTATAAATATTTATTAGATGGAGCAGAAAACTGAGACGCGGTTCAAAAACGGAATAGCATAAGCCACTGATGGATTGGTTAGTATATAATATAATAACTGACGGATTGGTTAGTTTATATAAAGTAATTTAAAATTCAAATATTGTTATTGAGGCACATTAGGTTTTGAAACAAGGGTTTTTGATCTTGATTGTGCTACGGAACTGAAATTTCATAATGCAAAAAATAATAAATTTTCATCCTAACATTAATTGTTAATTACATTCTATTTTAGGTAGAGGAAACAATATAATTTATCACTGCAAGAGTTAAATGAAATGAACATTAATCAGATTTTCGATGGAAAGCTGCATCCCAGTGCCACCTTGACCCGATTATCAAAATATCAGATGCCATGAGGTGAGGTCAATATCCACAGTATACACCTCATTCATTGCTAGATCATCTTATCATAGGTAGTAATCTCAAATTATGCTTATCTATCATCATAAAAAAAAGCTAAGGTAATAATAAATTACAGAAAAAGAACCGTTTTGTAACTTTCCATAAAAATATAATGCTTAATAACATATTACTAATACAGTATAGTCATGCAAGGCAATATTTAGTGGGTTTGTCTTTATTTTATTTTTATTAAAAAATCTTTTTAAGGTTTTAATTATCTAGAAAATATCTTTAATTTTTTCTACCCATGATGATAAATTGAAGATTTATTTTACCTGGCGAGAGAAGCTGACAGCGGTTCAACCTTGAGCCACAGTCCTGGGCAAGTATACAAATATCATCCCACTCAAGGCTTCGCTAAAAAATTCTGTTGTCGTCAAAGAATGGAATATCCCCAACTCATGTTCACATTTCATATTTCAAACTGAAAACTCTTCGATTTAAGAATCAGACTGATTCTTTAAATGAGCAAATATTAATGAATCATAGCCGATTAAAACGCTTTCACGGGAAAAAGACCTCCAAAATACTCAAGAAAACATTGAAAAATATGAAAGACACAATCGAAAATTAATAAAATAATAAAAGGATTCTAAAATATGAGTACCAAAAAATATGGCAAAAAAATGCCACCACCACAATTACGATGCCCAATTATAAAACTAGGAAGAAAAAAAAAATAGTTTTTACCAATTTACTGTAATTGAAAATTGGGAAACCTGATTAAAATCAATAAAAAACAAAGAAAAATAAAACCCCTACAGAGGAACACCACTCGTAAAATAATTATATTTTTAAAAACTGAGTATATAAATATAAACATACAAACAAGAATAAAAAGAAAGGCGGTGAATAAAAAAAAAAAAAAAAAAAAAAAAATATAATATATATATATATATATATATATATATATATATATATATATATATATATATATATATATATATATATATATATATATATATATATATATATATATATATATATATATATATATATATTTATAATACTAGAAATAAAATATCTCCTATAGTGAGTACAATTTAAATATAAACATAAATAATAGAAATTGTGGTGAGAAAAGTGATATAAACTGGAAACAAAAAAATCTCTTATAATTATTTGCAGAAATTGAAATTAAACAAAAAAAAAAAATTTAATTAATTGTATAACTATTTTGATAATTATTGAAGTTAGAAAATAACAATTTGAATTTCATTATGACGGAGTCTGGTTCAAGTTACGCACAAAAAAATATAGGGTTTAAATACTTGATAGATGTCTAGTGGAAGTCTCAGCATTCGGTGGGTTCTTAAAAAAGGCAATTGTGAGAGAAGATCCTGTCCTGACGGTGAGCAAAGAAGATCGTTCTCGGTGAGAGAAGATCGGTGAGTAAAAAGTTGGATGTGGGTAAATAGCTCTTCTAACTTTCTTCCATACAGCTCTGGCTCATACTGCACTTAGCTACTGTCTCTGGCAACGCTATGTTTTGTTTTGTTTTGTTTTTTGTAACAGCTGTCGTAATTTAATACGTAACTTGATACAAATGATACACATATAATAATACACAACTTGAACCATTACTTTTATGAGCTAACTAAGCAGAAATATTTATAGCTTTTTACAATATTGTATTTATAATAAAGTATAAGATAATTTCTTTGTCACTACGAAAGGTGATGTAAAGAAAAAATCATAAAAAAAAAAAATGATACTATCCGGCTTTAACATATAAAATACTAAATAAACAAATTTAAGATAAAAATGTTCACATCCTATTTTTCATTTTTTCAAAATGAATCATGCCTTGAAGAAACAATGGAAATGTTGGAACGAACATTCTCAGGCCTCATTAATGTATTGGCTATGAAACAAAAGGTATAGTTTAAAATAGTGTAGCCTGGTATTTATAATATGAGCTAGCGAGTTTATATTTTTTTATTTTCTTTTAATTAGTCGTGTTACTAAAGGTATTCTGATCATATTTGTTTAATAATAAACAAAATAACTTGGCATATACAGGGTGTCCCGAATTTAAATGGCAAAAGTTCAGGAACTTATAGGGGACCGAAAAACTAAGAAAAAAAGTCCTTTAGAGATTTGCTCGTTTTTGCTTAGTTTTAGAGAAAATCGCAAAAAAAGTAGCGATCATCACCTTTCAAAGTTCGTCAGGCTAGGCAGTGAGATATGTAAACACTTAATGTTATCCTTTGCATTCTTTTATTTGTTTAAATTTTGGCTTCCTTCTAAATTTAACAACAACAAATTTATTTATTTAAATTTCGGATCAACAATAAATGTTATACACGAACTGTTTGATAAACAAATGTTATAAGCCAAGTATGTCTTGGTAAGCCCTAGGCTTTAATCTTCTTGTTATTGATGTTCCTAAGTTATACTCCTGAGCTCCAGATGCGACGTGGAGAAGTTCATGGTGTCGTCTTGTGAGCTTGTTAAAGACCTCTTCAAGTCGATCAACTCCCAGTTCCCGGTGAAGCTGGGAATTCCTTAAAAACCAGGGCGCATTAACCGCCATTCGCAGAATTCTGTTTTGGAATGTCTGTAGTCTCTTTTTGGTTAATTTTGAAGTGTTATACCAGACAGGACAGGAGTAGGTCAGTAGGGGCCGCAGCATGGTTTTGTATACTAAAATAGCTGTTCTGTGACGAAGTAATGATTTTCTATTTAAAAGAGGGTACAAAAGTTTAAGTCTTGCGTTAGCTTGTTGTAAGATGTAGTTAGTGTGTAATCTCCAAGTCAGTCTGGTGTCAAGGTGTACTCCTAGGTAACGCACTGCCTGGTCTTTAGGATTCCAGGGAACTGGGATGTGATCGAGTCGAAGTGTAATCAGGTCGGTGAGGTTGAAGCGACGAAAGGTGAAGATTTTTGCTTCCGTCTTCGATGGGTTTAGTTGAAGTTTCCACTTCCGGAACCATGACGATACACCGTTAATGCCACATTGAAGTTTTCCGATGGCTTCGTAAAGATCATCATCTTGGGAAAGGAGTGCTGTGTCATCAGCGAATTGAGCAATAATTGTGTCCTCATCACACTGGGGGATATCCGAGCAATAGAGGTTAAATAAAAGAGGACTCAGTATGGCACCCTGGGGTACTCCTGTGAGGATAATATTTCTCTCGCTGATAGCATTTTTTATTCTCACTTGGAACGTCCTGCTGGTCAAAAATGAGTTTATAATGCTGAAAAGGTAGAGTGGAGGCCAAGTCTTCTTCAGCTTATGCAGTAAACCACGGTGCCACACTGTGTCAAATGCTGCTGCCACATCTAGGAATACTCCCGTGGTATATTTTTTTGCCTCAAAGCCACGGTAAATTACTTCGACGACTCTTTGGACTTGGTGTGTTGCCGAGTGGTGATGCTTGAAGCCAAACTGATGTTGCGGGATAACTTCGTTGTCTTCTAAATGTGAACGGAGACGCTTCTCAATAAACTTCTCCAGGAGTTTCCCCAGTGTGTTGAGGAGACTTATTGGACGATAGCTGTCTGGTTCGTGCTTGGGCTTCCCCTTTTTGTGAAAAAGGAGTACTATGGCGTTCTTCCAGGCGTGAGGGTAGTAACCAAACCGGAGACAGGCATTGTATATACTGGTGAGCAGCGCAACGGTCTTCCTAGGCAGCCGTTTGAGGACTAAATTAGGTATCAGGTCATCTCCTGGAGCTTTTTTCCTTGGCAACCTTCTTATGAGACACTTCAGCTCGATTGGAGAGACGAAGGGGATCAGGGGTTCTACTGTTGTTGTAGGAGTCGCGAGGTATGTATCTACTTCCTTGTCAGTTAGTTCATCTTGTCTGTCAAAGTCGCTTACGAGAAAGATGTTCAGCGAAAACTTCACACTTCTCGTCATCAGTCGTTGCTGTGTCTGTCCCGAGTGTAAGACTGGGGATCTATGTAATTTGTCCAGTCACTCGTTTGGTTTCTCTCCAAAGTCGTTGGTCCCCCTGCTCGAAACTCTCCAGGTAGCTGTTGTATTTTTGGACCCGCTCTTTGTCCAGTTCTAGTCTAATTTGCCTAGACAGTCGGTTCATCTCACGTTTGTGATCCGGTAGTCTGTAGCGTTGCCATTGACGACGAATGTGGTTTTTTTGTGGTGTATAAGGTCAAGTATGTGCTGTGGAGTCTTGTGTTGTTTGTGTGTGTGAGGGTACGTATGTGAAGTGGCTGTGTTTATGGAATTGTATATGTGTTGTGTGAGTATGGATATGGCTTCCTTCTAGAATTATAATTCCTAAATCAGTCTTCAGTCAGTTACTCAGATATTTTTGTGTGAATAGCATCAGCCACAATGCCGCATACATATTCTAATGTTGAATACGCTGATATAATTTTCGTATATGGTTTCTGTAACAGTAATGCTTTAGAAGCGGTGCGGGAGTATGAGTTCCGATTTCCATGCGCTCCAAATAGAAGAGTGCCTAATCGACGAGTCTTTTCGTTAACTTTTAATAGACTACGAGAGACTGGGTCATTCCTAATACGTAATGAAGGCGACCAATTCCAGGCAGCAATAAAAGCAGATTATCGGAGAAGAAATTGTGTCCAACGCCACTTCATTAACAATGCCTTCTCTATCAACAGCTACAAAAGCCTTCCCTTTTCTGTATATTTCTTTGATTATTTCTATATATAGGAAATCTATTCCTGCTTCTGCTAGAGCTTCCCATATATAGTTAAGGTGCAGGTGCAAGCCTTTTCCTAGAAGCTGATGCATGTACTTTGCTTGTTCTATATAATCCCCCCTCTCCTCACCATCCTCTCTCTCAGTGTGTTCCCACGCAGTTACTATGTTAGTTGTTCATTAGAATTGTAAATTGTGTCGCTTCATAATAAATCCATTTTTTTAAAAAACCCTTCGGACTTGGCAATAATTTATCTGGCGCCCAAACAGGGACTTGAGGGCTTTATTTAGTACGAAATTAACTTCCTAGAAGATTGTACGAGATAAAGAAGATCTTATTAAAGGTTTCCAACTGAAGTTCAAGAACTTGGACCAAGAGAAGAATATTGAACTTCAAACTGTAAGTCCTTATTTTATAACGACTTTGAACTTCATCTTCTATTTTCATTCTTCACGAGGTGAACATCACTCTGGATCTTAGAATCAAGAAATCGACACCAGAAGATTGATTGGTCTTTTGATAAAGCTTTGCTAAAGGAAAGAGGATTGAAGAAATCAATTTATACAAGGTACATCAATTTAAAACAATTATTATATTATGTTATAAGATCGTATTATATTTTATTGTATTAAGAATTAAGAATTTATGAATTATCAAATACTAACTTTATAAAATATTGAATTTAAATTAAATGTATGCATAGAATTAAATTACAAGAAAGGTTAAATAATTTAAGAAATTGTAGTACAACATTGGTAGCTTTGGCACTTGAAATTAAGGAACACGATTTCAAAAACCCCTTCTCCTGTGGGGATATAAGTAACGGGAGACCAGTTGTCCCGAGGTAACGGGGCCTCCTGAGCTGGGCCAATCACCCGCCTAGGAGTAAAATCTGATTCAAAGACAACTAGCAAACAGCCTCGGAGATGGACGGAAACAACGGAAACGACCTGGCATGGAAAAGGAACTACGATTAGGAGTATGGAACGTAAGATCTCTCAACGGCAAGGAGGTAGAGATCATCGAGGAGATGGAGAGGTACAGACTGGATGTACTGGGAGTGAGCGAGATAAAAAAGAAGGGAGTAGGAAAGGTAGTAATGGACAGAGGAAACACGCTGATCTATTCGGGAGTTCCACTTGGGAACAGAGCAGCTGAAGGAGTAGGCATCATAATGAAGGAAGAACTGTACAGGAAAGTAGAGGAATGGGAGGCAGTAAGTCCCCGAATAATTGTTGCCAATATAAATGTACGAAGCGGAAACTGGGCCTTGATACAAGTATATGCCCCAACTAACGACGCAAATATCCTCGATAAAGAACTGTTCTACAGCAACCTCGAACATGCGGTCATCAAAGCAAGAAGCAACCACCGAAGCATAGTGATTATGGGCGACCTTAATGCCAGAATTGGAAGAGATCACGCACGAGCACAGGGAGCGATGGGACCACATGGTGGGGAGGATGTCAGGAATGAAAGCGGGCAAAGGCTAATGGATTTCTGCATCGATAATGACTTACTGCTGGGAAACTCCTTCTTTTCACATAAACAAGTACACAAAATTACCTTCTCTGCCACTGAAAGAAACGCAAACAGCATCATAGACTACTTTATATATAGTAGAGACATCAGAAGACTGTTCACAGATGTAAAGGTGATTAGAGGGGCGGAAATAGGAAGTGACCACCTACTCTTGATTGTGGATACACAAGTGCTCAAAGAACGAAAGCCACATATCAAAGCCTATGAGAGAATAGAAGTGAAGAACCTGCACGACCCTCAAAAGAGACTGGAGTACGAAGTAGAACTGAGAAACCGTCTCCAGGAAGTAGATATGAATGCTGACCTGAACAATATGTGGAACGACATAAAAAGCAGCATTCAGCAAGCAGCCTCCCTAGTGTGTGGAGTCAAAAAGATTTGCACGAGAGGAAAACGAACTTCTTGGTGGAACGAAGAACTGAGGGCACATATAAAGAAAAAGAAAATGGCTTGGAAAGAGTACTGCCATGACAAAGCACCAGAAAAATGGCAGGCATATGTGGTGGCCCGGAACAATGCAAAAGAGGAGGTAAGAAAGGCGAAGGAGAGATCCTGGGAAGAATTTGGAAAGAAGCTGGATCAAGATCACCATGAAAATATAAAAATCTTTTGGAAAAAGATAAAGGCACTGAGAGGACGCAAGAATAAACCAGTGAGAAACATGAAGAGTGAACAGGGAGTGGTGATGACAGAGGATAAAGATATCCTGGAGATATGGCGGCACTACTACGGAAAGCAATTTGGGTTTAGTGACCACCATGCATCAAGCCAGAGCGTGCCATGGAATGAGGAAGAATATAACGACACGATTGATGAGGATGAGATCGAAAGAGCACTGGACAAAATGAAAACAGGCAAAGCGCCAGGAGCAGACGGCATAGTGGCCGAAATGATAAAATACGGTGGCCCTGAACTGGAACGCAGTCTGCAGGCTCTCTTCCAGAAAGTATGGGATGAGAAAAGGATCCCAAAAGAATGGGAAAATAACATCATAATCCCCATACACAAGAAAGGATCCCAGACTGAATGCTCAAACTACCGTCCTATTTGCTTGACATCAGTCATATACAAGTTGTATACCTCTATCCTGGAAGGCAGGCTGAGGCCAATGGTGGAACACCAAATAGGAGAAGAGCAAGCCGGGTTCAGACCAGGACGCCAAACCCAGGACCACATCTTCACATTGCGGAACATCCTCCAAAAGACATGGGATCGAGACAAGAGCCTATATATCGCCTTCCATGACCTCAAGTCAGCTTTTGATTCAGTCCCAAGAGAGGAAATCTGGGTGGCTCTCAAAAATAAAAACGTACCCAGGAGCCTGATAGAGGCCATCAAATCGACCTACCAGAACCCTAAGGGAATCGTTAGACTCAATGGGGCTGAGTCTGGGTACTTTCATATAGCAAAGGGGGTTAAACAAGGTGACAGCTTGAGCCCTCTGCTATTCCTGCTATTTATGGATGAGATCGCAGCCATTTGTAAAAGAAGAACGGAGCGGACTTTCCTGGGACGAAGGAATCTAAGCCCAGTTGTTATACAGATGCTTCTCTACGCGGATGATGTCGTGCTGATCGCGGACTCAGTTGGGAAGTTACAGGAAGCGGTAACAGAATGGCAAGAAGAACTTCTCCGGAAAGGTATGACGATCAACTCTGGGAAAAGTAAAATCCTACTAACTGGTAGGCGGCATGCAGACGTACATGTGCACTGCAACGGAGAGGAGATGGAGGTCGTGACGGACTTCACCTATCTCGGAACAGTGTTGGACGGTTTGGTAAGCTGGACATAGAAGTATCCAATAGGATAAGCAAGGCCAATGCAGTGTACTACCAGATATGCAACACAGTAGTGGGGGGAAAGCGAGAGGTGGGAAGGAACGTCAAGCTCCACATCTTCAAGTCGGTGTACATGCCGATATTACTGTACGGAGCTGAAAGCTGGATACTCACGGAGAAGCAGGAAAGCAGAGTTACCGCTGCTGAGATGAAGTACCTACGAAGAGTCGCAGGCAAGACAAGAAGAGAGTGCGTCCGCAACGAAAAAATAAGACAGGAGCTAAATATGATCCCCCTCAAGGATACCCTAGAAATCAGACAGTTGAGATGGTTCGGGCACGTAGTGCGTATGAAGGACCATCTAGACCCACTGAAGACGATGGAATATGTGCCGGAAGGGAAAAGGCCGCGAGGACGACCCAGGAGGACTTATCTCCAATACATCGAACTCCTAACCAAGAAAAGAGGAAAGACCCTGGAACAAACTAAAACAATGGCGAGGGACCGCGACAAATTCAAATCCTGGCTGGAAGCTCCCCTACGCCGAGAGGCACCATAGGGAGAAGTGAAAGAAGAAGAAGAGGAGAAGATTTCAAACTTATCCCAGAGTATGACGGTAACCCTTTGCAACTAGTTGATTTTATTCGTAATACTAAATTTGTTTTTAATTTATATTGTAAACAATATAACCCGCATATAGATAAAAATAATTCAAAACTATTATTAACTATTCAAACTAAATTAAAAGGGAAAGCAAAAATAGCCACCTATGATAAAGATTTCGAAACGGTAGAAGAAATTATTAATTATCTCAAACAGAAATATCAAGACACCAGAACGAGAGAGCAGCTTATTGCAGAAATATCAAACACGCGAAGTTTTCATAACGAAAATCCCCGTGATTTTATAGATAGGTTATCAATGAAACGTTGTGATTTATTTGTTATAACTTATTCCGATAGTGAAATTATTGATAAAAAAAGCGAAATGGCTAGATATGATCGTCAGATCAGTCACCACGCTGAACATCAACTACATCCAAATCTAGCCGACTTTATTTATCAAATTAAATTCGAAACACTTGTGGATTTCGACGAAATACTACGAAATAGTGCTTCTCATATTGTCCAAAGACTGTACCCCCGACATAAAGAAAATCATAAAAATTCGAATCAATTTAATCATCAGTAAAAACATTTTAATAAGGAAAAACATAATTATAAACAACAGTCCCAACAAAAACCATTTTATCAAAATCAGCAATTTAAACCCCAGTCTAACCAACATTATCAAAATCCATATGATTTTAACAATCAAAGACAAGTATGGTCAAACCAAAATGTGCAACAACAAAATCAAGGTGTTAGCAACCAATGGTCACCGCAGGACCAACATAGATATTTTATCAAACAACCTTCGGGAAATTTTAAACAAAATCAAAATCAACCTATTGAAAAAGTAGATTATAATACGGTTTCCATGCGTACCGTTTCCAACAGAGTCCATCATGTAGATAATGATAAAGATAATGAAAAAGATTTGATCATTAAGGAATTAACTGAACGACTTGAACGCTTAGAAAATAACCAAAATCATTTTTTAGAACCAGGTCACAGCTTCGATCACCCACCGAATCTGTAAGACTAAATGAAACAGAAATAGGTTCAATTCTGTCCACTCCGGACGATTTACCAAAATTAGTTGATTATCAAGGAAACGATTGGCTAATAGATACAGGTGCGGTAAAAAACTATATTCGTCCAGACGTAGTACCGAAAGATGCAAAACTTATAAAAACTAATTTCGTTATAAGAACTCCTACTGGTCCTGGAGCAAGTACACATAGTGTAATTATCTCACTAGAACCTCTAATAGGAATAAAAGCAACTTCGGAATTTCTAATTTATCCTTTCTCGAATCGATTTCATATGTTATTAGGTTACGAGACAATAAAAAATCTAAAAAACACACATAGATAATGAAAATGGAATTCTAATTATAAAACATAAAGATAACGTAAGAAGTTTCCATATAGAAACTAGTAGTAATAATAAAAATGGAATAAATATTATGGAAAATAAAAATGAAATCCGTAATGTCATAAGACATGATCACATAAAAAAAAGAAACATTTAATAAATTAGTAAATATTATAAGAGAAAATGGTGAAATAATAAAAAAAGAGGATGAAACATTAAAACCCACAAGTTTATTAAAACATAAAATTATAACAACCAATGAAACTCCTATTTACACGCGTAACTATCGTAACCCAGAGCAATTTAAGGAGCAAATAAATATTGAAGTACAAAAATTGTTAAGGGATGGAATTATTAGACCTAACAATAGTCCATATAATTCGCCACTCTGGATAGTGCCGAAAAAAATGGACGCTAGCGGTATTAAGAAAGCTCGAATGGTCATTGACTATCGAAAAATTAATCAAAATACTGTGAAAGATAAATTCCCCTTACCTAATATAGAAGATGTACTTAACAGGTTAAAAGATTCAAAATATTTTAGCATCATTGATTTAACTTCCGGTTTTCACCAAATATTATTAGACGAAGAGTCTATCCCCAAAACGGCATATTCTACGGAAAATGGCCATTATGAGGTTGTTCGAATGCCATTTGGTCTTTGCAACGGCCCACTCACATTTCAAAGGATGATTAATATGGCTATAGAAAATTTACCACATACAATGGTATATGTGGATGATATAATTATCTACTCTAAAAGCGAAGAAGAACATTTAAAGGATATTGAAAAGGTATTACAAAGATTAAAAAAGTATTATTTATCTATTCAACTAGATAAAACCGAATTTTTCAAGGAAGAAATAAAATCCTTAGGTTACATAGTAACATCCAATGGAATAAGAACAGATCCGACAAAAATTGAAGCGATTCAGAAATTTCCAATGCCTAATGACGAAAAAACAACCCGCCAATTTTTAGGAATGACGGGCTATTATCGAAAATTTATAAAGAACTATGCAACAATATCTAGACCTTTAAGTTCGGCAATTAATAGCAAACAATATAAAACTGAAGAGTTCAAAAAAGCATTCCATCAATTATTGGAACTTATTTCAAACACTCCAATCTTATCCTACCCTGATTGGAATAAACAATTTATTCTCACTACTGACGCTAGTCATAAATCAATTGGGTCCGTTTTATCGCAAAAAGATGATGATGGAATAGAGCATCCAGCCGCGTATGCTTCAAGGGTCCTCAGTAAAACGGAACAAAATTATATCACAATTGAAAAAGAACTTTTGTCAATCGTTTGGTCCACCCAACACTTTAAACCATATCTCTATGGTTCGAAATTTATTCTAAAAACTGAGCGTAAACCCCTTATTTGGATTTTTAATATGAAAAACGAAAATAGTAGAATAATGAAATGGGTTTGGAGACTACAAGAGTTTGAATTTGAAATACCACACATAACAGGAAAATCAAATTTCGTTGCAGACGCACTTTCGAGAAATTCTGAATTACATATAGTAGAAAACGATATAAATATTGATCAAATTATAAATAACACATCCAGCGATGATAGCCCAGAATACGAAGCTTTCCAAAAACAATTGCAACAATTACAAGAACAACCTAATGATGATATCACATCAGAATACGAAGCTCTACTTGAACAATTGGAATAAACACAAGAACAACGAATCCAAAGAGAAGAAGATCAAGAAAGTCTAGAAACCCAACACTCTCAAGAGTCAAGTAACGAACAATTTTGGTATTGTGAAAAAGAAAAAGCATTAAATGTAGAAAAACATCAGATTATCATTAAAAGAAACAAGAAATATGATTTAAAATTCGAAAAAACCTTTTACAAACAAAACGCGTCATATAATTTTCATAAACAATAAAAATTGCCTAGAAAAAGCATTAACTGAAATACTAAAACCAAATACAACCTATGGTTTATATTGTTCACACCAGCTAAAAATATTAGAAAAAGAATTTGAGGATTACTATATGACAATAAAAGAAATAATCACAAATCATTTTCCGGACATAAAAATAAAAAGATATTTTCCATTATTACGAGATATAGAGAATCTTGACGAGCAACTAGAATTAATTAGTCAATATCATTTAGGTAAAACCGCGCGTAGAGGAATTTTGGAAACAATGGAAAAACTTAAAAGAGAGTATTACTTTCCTAATATAAAAGATAAAATTACAGAATTTATAAATAAATGTGAAATTTGTTAACTCACAAAATATGAGAGAAAACCTCTAAAAGTAAAATATGAACTAACCCTTACTCAAGATAGACCATTTACGGTATTAATGATAGATGTATTAAAATATAATAAAAATAACATATTCACAGCTGTAGACACGTTTTCCAAGCGACTATTTACTCACCTTTTACCAAACGGTAATGCGATCATTGTATGTAAAGCTATTGAAAAATACCAAAGCCTTTATCCAACACCAAATCAAATCATATGCGATCAAGGATCAGAAATGAAAAACACCTTAGTATCACAATTATGTCAACTTCATTCAATTGTAATTCATGATACATCGGCACAAAACTCTAATTCTCTATCACTATTAAACAAATGTCACTCGACAATTATTGTATTACTAAGAATAACATATAAAGAATATCCAAATTATAGCATAGAGAGAATTCTAAATCTAATAACTATTGCTTATAACAATTCGATTAACCAGAACTTAAAACTCATCCCTAATGAAATAACATTTGATACTTCAACGAATCCTTTAATAAATAAACATATAACGAAAATGTATATCCAAAAATACCATGATGATCAATTATTTTTACATAATACATTAAAAGACAAAATAATACAAGAAAAACAAAAATGCATAGGTAAATTAAACGAAAATCGTGAGGACATTCCAGATGTCACTAATGAAACAGCAATTTATTACAAAAATCCTCAAAGTAATATTAAAGCAAACGATCAATACAAAAAGGTTAACTTGTTATTACAGAGTAAAAGGAAAAGAAACATAAAAACACAAACATAAAATCAAGAGGCCTAACAAAAAAAGTAAAGAATATTTTAATTTTTCAGATGAAGGTCCTAATCTTCATGCTAATAATGACAATTCTGGTAGTTCAGGTAGCGACAGCGATTAAAATCACAGATCTTTCCAATTCACCTGGAATTTTACATTATACTGTTAAAAACATAAAGGTAATGAATAAATTTTATAAAACATATCATTTTTTAATCTCACACTACTAAGAATCGAAATAAATAGTTTATATCAAAATAATTTTAAGTACAACGATTCTCGCATTTATAACATACTAATAGATTCCATTAAAAGTTTAAAAAATCAAATAGACACCATCGACTCTAAGAGAAAGAAGAGAGGTCTTATTAATGGTTTAGGAAAAGTTATATCTTGGGTCACTGGCAACATGGACTCAGAGGATAAAGAGCACTACGATAATTTAATACAACAAATGTTGTTAAACGAAAGGTCCAGTAAAATAAATGAGTTAAATTTAATTAATACAAATAAGGATCTCATAAAGAAATATGAACGAGATATAAAATTAATCAACTTCAATTCACGCGCTATCGAAAGAAATTTTAATAAAGTAGATTTAAATTTGCAGCCCTATGAATATTTAATGCATATAAAATACATCAGAGATAAAGTATCAAATTTAGCAATATCCCTTGAATATTGCAAGTCAGGAATAATTCACTCATATTTAATGCAAGATGTAATGGCAACACTACCGTCAAATATCAGCTTAATTTCCACGGACAAAGAAATACTTTGGGCTAATTGGAAAATATACAGTTCTGAATTCCAAGATGCTATACACGTCTTTGTTGACTTACCTATAAAAGAAAAATTATATAATGGACACTTATTGATAACTATTCCTGTATTTAGAAATAATGAATATTATATTATAAATAATAAACATAAATTAATCATAGAATACGAAGATAATTATTATAGAAGTAATTGTATTTATGTAAAAGAGTATTATTGTAATAATATGACTCTATTAGAAGATAAGTGTATAAATGATATCCTTAAAAATGGTAATAGTAATAATTGCATAAAAAACAAATGTAATCAACAAAACATATGGTATGAAGAATATACTAAACAATATCTTGTATATAAGACAACTAGATTAGTTAATTGTAAAAACGAAAGTCTATTTTTACCTAAAGTAAGCCTTGTAAATGTAAGTTTAGAAAATTGTTATCCAGAATTAAAAATTGTACATAAACATAATCCTCATCATGAGTTACAACCTTATTATACTAATTTGTTTGAAAATGAAACCATGATTAATGATCTAAATATAACTATTAAACCTTATGAAGAATTTTTAGAAATAAGTATTAACTCTTATGTGTACTATATTGTTACTTGTCTGATAATTATTATATTTTGTATACTATTATTTTTATATTTTAGGAACAAAAAATGTAAACCTGAAACTTCCGTAATTACCTATTATCCTACTGCTCCTATTGCAAATACCAAACCATTATTTAAATAATTAACGTTCCAGGAGTAACGTTGAATCTTCCCCAGGGAGGAGTTAAGGTGCAGGTGCAAGCCTTTTCCTAGAAGCTGATGCATGTACTTTGCTTGTTCTATATAATCCCCCCTCTCCTCACCATCCTCTCTCTCAGTGTGTTCCCACGCAGTTACTATGTTAGTTGTTTATTAGAATTAGTTATAGTTGATACCCTTGATTGTAAATTGTGTTACTTCATAATAAATCCTTTTTTTAAAAACCCCTTCGGTCTTGGCAATTATTTATCTATATACTGTTGATTGACAGAGTCGAACGCTTTCATGAAATCGATAAAGTAAATATACAGCGGTATGTTGTATTCAGTGGATTTTTCAATAATTTGATTGATACATTGTAGGTTGTCTATTGTGCTGAATGATGGGCGGAAACCGACTTGCTCTATGCCATGATCTTCATAAATCTTATTAATGATCCTATTTTTTATTATACTGTAGAATATTTTATATGTGATTTGTGTCAGTGAGATTGGCCGTTAATTTTCTATTTTATCCTTTGCTCCTTTTTTATGTAAAATTATGATTTTGCTTTCTTTCCATTCATCTGGTACTTTCATTTCTTCTTATACCAAATTGAATATTTTACATAGGGGTTTTGTGATTATTTCTTTTGCTTCAATGATGTGTTCATTTGAAATGCCATCGCTTCCAGGGGCCTTGTTCCTTTTTAATTTATTTATCTCAATGTCTACTTCTGCTTCCATAATGCTTAAATCAGAGAAGTAGGTTTCATTTCCTCTGTTAGTATATTCCCAATGTGCTGTTTCATTATGGTCGTACAGCTTTTCGTAATATTTAGAAATGTCTTCAATTATTTTCTGCCTATCGGTTATTGTGCCGAGTGGAGTTTTTTTTCTTTTTTTTTTCTTAAAATAATTGGTTTCTTTTCGAATTTCTTTTATTGATCCTGTTCGAGATATGCATTCATTAATAATACATTCTTCATAGTTGCGTATGTCTTGTTTGATTCTCTTCCGGACCAGTTTTCTAATATCGGCATGTGCGGACTTTTGATCAGCTGTTTTATTTGTAATGCGATTTAGTTCCTCTCTCTTTTCTATTAATTCTCTGGTTTCTATTGTCAGTTTTTTACTTCTGAAGTGTTCCTTCTTGTTTGCTTTTTCTCTTCTCCTTTTGTTTTACAAGCTTCTTTAATACTTATGGCCAGCTTTTTATATGCGCTTTGAAAGGTTAATTGATTATCAAAATTTAATTCTTTCAGTTTCTTGGAAACCCTTAAGGAGTAGTTAGATGGAATTATATTGCTATGAGCTAGTTTCTGTTTTATGAAGAATTTTCTTCTTGGTATGTTCAGAGCCAACTACTAGTCTATGATCTGAATCAAATTTAAAAATTTCTTTTGGGTGTATATTTTTGATAATTTTTTCGCTTTTCCTTAGTATATAGTCTATTTCATGAGTTTCCCCACCCGGGGCTTTCCAGGTCCATTTTTTATCTATGGGTAGATTTTCATAGGTGATTAAAATTTTTAACTGATTTTTAAGCGCAAATTCCACCAATGTTTCGCCTCTGGTGTTTCTCTTACCTTTTCCATATTTTCCAACTACGTCCATATCTTCTTTTTCTTTAACTCCTACTTTAGCATTGAAGTCCCCAAAGATAACGAAGTAGTTGTTGATATGTTCTTTTTCCAAATGTCCATTTAACAAATCATAAAATTCATCTAATTCTTCTTCAGTGCTCATTGAGGTAGGTGCATGTACCTGTATAAAAGTAGTCTGACTATTTCCGGTTTTTAAGACAAGTTTTACAATTCTGTGTGAAATAGGGTTAAAGGCCAGTATGTCACGTTTGAGATTTTCGTTAACAAAAACCCTGTACCTAAGTTGCTCTTGATAGCTGCACTCTTTAACAAAATATTTCCAGTTTTGGTTTCTACGATGTTTTCTTTCCATGCGATTCGATATCGAGAAGTTGGAAATTAATTGAATTTAAATAAATATTAGTTTTAATTTATAAATAAAAATATTTTTCATCATTTATCCAACTTTTATCATTAACATTGAACCTCCCCTTCAGAATCAAAATATCATATCCTTTAGTGACTTAAACATTTAAATGAAAGTGAGCTAGAGGTTTTGAAAACAGGACCGTAGCTTGTTTGCATAATATTTAATTTGAATCTCTTTAGTTAATACTTGAAAAAAAAAAAATTAAAAAATGTGTTTCTGCCATAGATATTTGATTGTCTTATTTTAAAATTATATATTTATTGTATCATAAAATCGTGATTCTTGGACATAATGACAGATGAACCGTAAAATATTTTATATAAAATTGATGAGAGAACGGAGTGAAGCATGAAGCATTTGTTTACACATGTGATTTCTGAGAAATGAAACGGAACAAATAGGTCTTTCCATCCCGTCAGTTCTCAGTTTCCGTTTCAGTTCTTCTATCACTTTTTCCATTTTATACATAGGAAAAACTGACAGTCCGACTGAAACCGAAACTGAACAGAGAACTAAAATGACCGTGTAAAAGGCCCTAAAGGAAGGTTTAATGTATAGTTTCGTTAGTAAATAGTTTATGAATTTGTAGGCTTTGTAGATCGCGAAGGACCTCAACCTCATTAGCAGCATTAGGATTTTACAGCAAAAAACATCTGCTAGCTGTTGGCTTCCAATTTAAGTATACAAAAAGATCATCACCTGACCAATACTTATTATTTATTTACTTTTTATTTATTTATATTATCACACATTCTTACGATTGCTAGTTATTAGTAATTAGCAAGATTAATTGTTTGTGTAAGAAATGTGCAATAGGATTACAATTAAAACATTCGTCATGCATATTATCAGAGAGATAAAGAATTATTACGTAAGTACCATATTGGTTAGAAGAGGTTTTTACAGTTAGGAAAGGATTTTAATTATTTTGGGCCAGAATAAAACATAAGAAATAAAAACTTGTGCTAACATTTATATAATAAACTAGTTTTACTTCAGCTGAAGCTCCAGACTAGACAGGAGGATCTCAGAATAGCAACATCTTGATTCGAAATGAATTTACTTGTAATGGGGAAGAAATACTACACAAGATTTTTAGAACAGAAAAGACTAACTTGACTGTTACATTAGTCAACCAGGTACTTGCTGTTCGTTGAATATCAGTTTCTTATTTGAATTAACACAAACAAAACAATGAATTATTGAGAATATTATTTAATTTACAGCCATGTAATTATATAAAATTTGCGATCAGTATGTAACCCTCGACAGGAGGTTAAGGTAGCGCAAAAACTGTCCCAAATATCTGAAATTATGCATCGTTATAGGAGCCAGATAGTGCGAGGGTCCGGCACACCCCACCTCATTCATAACTCCATCTAATTTCACAATGGCTGAAGTACCCAGAACACGTGTGAGTACTAATAAACCAAAAGGCCACAAAATTTTGTTGAAAAAAAATAGATAGAGTTTAATTGCTTTTCAACTGAATGATATTTCTTATGTTTGTTCAATGAATTCAAATAAAACATTCCTAAAAAAATTAAAAGGAATATTTCAATTATTTCTATCCTTTTTTTCAACTGTGAATCTTGCATTAAGAAAAAATATTACGTCAATAGACATTCTTAGGCTAAAGCAATGAACTCCAAGTTCCCGGGATCGAGTTCGAGTCCGGTTGAAGGCAAAAAATGTATTTTCTGTTAATTCAGTTGTGAATCGACTCCTGGATCGGAAGACCCTTCTGGGGCACAACCAGCCTCTATAAAGTAAGTACCCTTATTTGGAGGGAAACGTGGCGGATGAACGTGGTAGCTGACCACACCAACTCCTTTTATAACCGTTCATCTTATAAAATATAATAAATAATATGTATAAAAATATAATATAAAATATGTGACAGTAAAATCTTGGCAATAACTGAACATAAGGCTCATAATGGGTTGTAGGGTTGCAGCTAACAGATTCATTCACTTATATTTTATAGCATTTATGTCATTTTAACTGAACTTTGCATATGATGTATGAAAAAATATCTCTGCGTATGAAATAAACTGTTGGCAGAAACGGGCTGGAAAAAAATACTTTTATTTCAAAAGTATTAGGCTTAAATACATGAAAAATTTTCTAGTTCCCTCCGAATCAGTGAAAGGTAAAACTTGGATGGTGTTAAGTATTTGTTATTGTGATTTATTTGTTTACTTACGGTGGCATTTGCCGTTCTATATTTGGACTCAGTGCCCAGTTGGAGCGTTGCCAGCTCTATTCTGTACCTAACTCTGAAAACTTCCACAAATAAGAGATGCCGAAACCACTGTCACTGCCTTCAATCTTTCTTTATCGATTTTTAAAAAAACCAACAAAAACGGTATCCTTGTAACTATAACTTATTTTTAGTTAAATTGGATATTTAGAGAGCTAAAATGAAGTTTACAATGTCCAATTTCATAATTTCTTTTCTAAAATAAACTATGTAATAAATAATTCCATGATAAGTTGAAATAGGATAGAGATAGAGGTAGAGGTAGATGTATTTAATTTATATTAGAATTTTCGAATAGAATCTTCACATCATGCTGTGCAATTATTTATTATTTATAAATATAATAATATAAATATTATTACATTTATAAATATAAGTCGAATTTAGGTTAATTATTAAAACTTTAAAATCACTGAAAACAAGAGTGATGTGAACATCTACTTTTAAGCATGACGATATATTTAAAAATTTATTGGTTAATAATTATTTTTAGTATAGCATTAATGTTACGAGAGCAGCCCTTGCTACATGACTACAGACTCGCCTAGATCATTTAGATTCTTATTGCTATGCAAAAGGTATTTTATAAAGACAGTATAGTGTGAAACTTCGTACGATACAGTTGAGTTGCGTGTGTAGTGAAGTGATAAAGATGTTCTAGTCAGTTCTAATGTTGGTTGTTCTGTTCAGTGGGCACGTAATTGTTATTCTGTAATATTTCATTGTTGATAAATCTTGTTTTAAAAAACTTTTTATTACAATGCATAGTAAAATAAGTACAGATGACCTTAAAAAAAGATTTTTATAAACAATTAGGAGATGAAGCTTATATTGAATTAACATAAATGAGAGTGTGATTGATTCACTGATAATTTTGAACCACGACCAGAAGGATTCATAATGCATTTTCGTAATTCTTGGGACAGTAATAAAATTGATAATTTGTCTGTCAAATAAATTAAAACGTATAATCATAATATGAAATATTAAGTTGAGCGAAGAATAGAAAAAGGATCGCAAACTTTTGGAATTCAGGCTTCAAAAATTCCGTTTTTCAGCCATCTCGGAAGGCACCAAGTTGAGAGGAAGAATTGAAGAACTAGGGATAGGGATTAAGATAAATGAGTTTTGAGCTTGAAAAGGAAACCTTCCATTCGCGATTAAAAGCATGTGCTAGGTCTAGAATTGCGCTAGAGCAATATTTTATGTTTTCAAATGGAGACATTGTTGGAATAACAACTCTGAGACCTTGTTGAATAGAGGAGTGACTTGAGCAGAATCTTCTGCTATAGATTTGCTAATGAGGATAAAGGAATAATGATAACAAAAGGAATTTTCCGGGATTAAATAATGGGCACGTTTTTATTTTTAATTTATTTTTTTTATTATGCTGAATGGTACTCATAAATAGTTGTTATAGTTAGGATTGGAATAATGTCATTGGTTATAATGCCAGAGAAAACTCAATCAAGGTCATCAATGGATAAATTTAGAATGTTAAAGACTGTAGAGATAAAATATGAAGAAGGATGGGTTTCGGTTTAGATTGATAGGTGAATTACTTGAGTGTCACAAGAAATTAAGATAAATTAAATGAATTCAGCAATACTCGTTGACACAGTAAGTGGTTCTGCATCCCATTCCTGGTCCTTGTCATTAAAGCTAGGACCAAAGAAAAAGGAACCTAAGGCATTGAAGGATGTTAAAATGGGAATCGAAGATTGGTTTATTTGCGAAATAATAGGCTATTATTATTGGAATAAGAAAGGATTTTAGATTATAGGAAATATTTTACAGCTATAAGACATTGAGTGAAAGAGGGACTGGTGAATTATGGCCGCAGTCCTGTTATGGACTCTACTATTAGTGTGATCTGTAAGAAAAGTTTCGTATGAAAAGTAAAGATGTTCTTTGACGGTCAATCGATTCTCTATAGTCAATGTCATATCGAATTCTTCTCATGTAGCAAGGATGTTAGTTTATCGGTGCGATTTCGAATATCATTCTTATTCAAAGGAGAATGGAAAAGGGTTTTTTAAATTAATATTATATTTAACTTTATTGGAAAACTCCAAAAGTGCCGCTTGCTGCATCATGTCGATTTTATTGACCATCCACCAGTCGCGCCAATACTCAGGAGAGGTACAATGTACAACACTCTGATTTTAATCGGTTTTTGATTATATTTTATATTAAATCCATATAATCAAACAGTTTTACCATTCCATATTTAAAATAGAATACATGTACAGTATCTTACCTGAGAGAAGATTTTTTTAACGTATATGAAAATATATTTATGATTAAAAATAATTAAAAATAAGTTAAGACTAGATAAATTTTTATTTACAATATTACAGTCAAATATAATTTTTTACATGACTAAAATGGTTGTTTTCATTAACAATTATTGCAAAATATATTTTAATGATTTTTTGTCACAAATAAAATGTCCACAAATAGTGCCTGTTAAGCCTAGTACGCACTGGGACACATTTGAATCAACTCATGTCCAGACTGTGCGACGATCATGTTTGACTCTATTCGGACTCAGCCCCGATTCAAAAGAATCGTTTCCACACTCATGTTTAATTCAGTCAGGTTTTAAATAGGTAAGAAAATAGAAGTTTATGTAAGACATATAAATTTAATTAAATTAAAGAATAGAATAATGTTGGTACAAAAATAAAATCAAAAAGAAAAATCGGCATTGATAACCGATGTAGTTGTACGCCATAAAACTAAATCAAACAAACAAACTTTGTTTGTTTGAAGGTTCAGTGCCGTGGCAAAATAATATCATATGAAACAAAGAAGTTCCCTACTTTTTTATGCGCTCGCGGTTATTTAAAAAAAAGTAAAAATTAAAATATAATAATTTTTAAAAAATTGAAATAATTTTATTTACTGAGCTTTCCTCGCCAGTATTCCTGCTTTCTCTTGTCTCAATCACAGGCATTAAAAACAATAGTGGTTCATAGCCAAACCAATTTCATTTTTGTGGCGAAGATCTACTTTTGGGGGATCCAGCCTTCCTGTAATCTCGACGAAATTAGCCTTTTAGTGAGTAGATTTTTTTTTTCTTTTTCGGCCGATGAAACCTGATACTTCGTTGACAATGGCAAATAACATTTAATTTTTTTTTCCCGGTTTCTATAATCAGTGAAAGACGGGTCCCACATACACCGATTCGAATGCAAGTCCTCAATTAAAATGAATGTTTGAACACTACTTCACGACATATTAATTGTGTTATTTAATAATTTAATTATTAATATTAGAGAGAGAAAAAAATATTATAAAGAAAAAAAAACTTATTAGCCGGAACAATAGGTGCATGCGATCGGGAGGGGCTCTTTCAAAAAAAAAAAAAAAAAAAAAAGTTTTGCACAAAAGGGGCCTTTCATTTCCCTTCAGCATATATTACCACTATATACGAACCCTCAGTGATATGGTACGCTGGCTCATTCGGTATCCAGTTCTACACATCTCTATAACCCCCCCCCCCCTCTCCTTCACCGGTGAAGAATGCAGAAGCCTAGATATCTGGAAATGGAGTTCATGAAAGTCCCACTTATACTCAGAGCGGAATGTTCCCCACACAAACTAAAAGCTTTTCAAGCAAAATTTAATAACAATAAGCAATAAAAAAATATAAGTATATTTAACTACTTTATGTTCTAGAACAGGGAAGAACTGTTCGGTGAACCCATCATTTCTCTAGCCAAAGTAGAAAAATTATGATAGCTTGGCCATGTACAAAGGATGACGAAATATTGACTTCCAAAAAAGATGATGTACGGCAGGCCGGGAGGAAAAAGATCGAGAGGAAGACCAAGGCTGAGGTGGCTGGACAACGTCCAGGATGACCTGAGAAGACTGGGAGTGAATGGTTCGAAGTGGAAGGCGGAAGTAGACAGGAACGGCTATCGGTACTTTGTGAAGCCAAGTCCCGACTAGGACCGTAGCGTTCAGTAAAAAATAACAAACAATAAAACATCCATGTTCCAGAGAGTTTGACATCGGTGAACCGTAGAATAAAGAAGATTATGCACTGTAGGTTTTATAATAAAGGAGTTAGTTGATCCAGTTAACACATTAATAAAAAACGAAAAGTAAGTGTGTTCAGAAATACAAAACATTAATAAAACATAAGCATGGTATATATAGATAGATAATATTAATAATATTACAGAAAGTACTCATCTAGTATAAGTACTAATAGTACTCTTAAGTAGGTGTATTATTATTAAACGTCGATATGTTTATAAGAGCATCAGAATTTAAAAGAACACCAAAAACCTGAAAGCGATACACAAATAATTATGGTGCCAGAGACTTGAGAAGTTATAAACTCACAACAATAAAATTGTTACTTAATTTCTGCTTGATTTTTCATCAATTTTTTTTTTTTTTTTTTTTTTTTTTTGACTGTATAAAATACACAACAAGTAAATGTGTTGACAGTGAATACAATGGCATGTAAATAACTTGTGAAGAACTAGTCACTAGTAGCACTTTAATAAAAACTAAACTAGAAGGCCATCTTCTTTTCAGACGCCTCCATGGGTTATGAGGAATCGAATGTGAGCAAGTTGGGAGACTAATGGATTCGAGTGGGAGAGGAGTTTACTATAAAAGGATTGATAACCGGTTTGGGTTAAATCAGCAACATATGGAACATTAAGGTCATGATAGATAAGTTTATTTGTGATAGAGTAAGGAGCATTAAGGATTTTCGATTGTAAGGATTGGATACGAAAAGAATTGGATGATTTAGTGTAGCCTCAAAGACAATTATTTACTAATAACTAAAATGTGTCATCTACGTAAGTAGTGAGGACGGTGCTAGGATGAGTCGGGATGTCAGCTGTATATACTATGTAGAGGACGAGAGCTATGTTTCCTTGAGGAGCTCCGGCAAACTGAGTTTTTTCATCTTAAATTTCAAGTAGCTAATGTTATCGAAATGGTTATGTAATTAAAAACCAACAATAGTTAATTAATTTTTTTCTGACGAGGGACTGCTGCGAATGAAGTTAAGTAAAATTAACTACTTGATTATACCTCCGGGTGGACAAATATCAAGTTCTTTTTTTACCTAAATAATTATGTTTGTAAATAAAATATATTATATTTATGAAATTATTTATTTTTCATATTTTTTCCACTTTAAACACATCCCTCATGGTTTGCGTTGCTAATATTAATAACTAGGAGTAAACCTTGGGTGCTATATAATAAATGAATAAATGTGCCCTTCAGATTTTAATATCTACACACAATAATGGTATTTTAGAAATATTTCTTTCTTGTGAATTTGAATAATCATTAACAAATAGTTATTCGAATATAGATACTAATTTTTCAATCCCTAAACCCAAAGGATCTTTTTCATGCTCTATAATGGAAAATATGACCGAACAGGCTTTTGATAGGGGGTTTGATGATATTGGGAAATCATTAATTGGAAACAATTACTGTGAATTTCATGCTGATAAAGAATACTCCCAAAATTAGGGAAAGAAAATGGAGTCTTAAAGATTTTTTATTATTCTTTTCAAAGGGAAATTCTTTTCAAATACTCGCCTGTTAGTACATTAAGAATTATAATTCATTAAATGTAAGTACTTACATTTTTTCTGTTTTCCTTTTTGCATACTCTGAGTTCAAAATATAAATATTAGGTCAATCCTTATATTTAGTAAATAAACGCCTTTTAGTTAATATAAAGTTTCTATTGATATTAAAACTATAGGCATCAACAGCTTATCGGACTACATCTAGATTGGTCCTATTCTCTGCACTTGGCGCTAATAATTTGTGTTGAGAAAGAATAATGTATAGACAATGATAAGCTATAGGGTTTTATACCTATAACGAAGACTGTTCTAGTTGCTATTTAAAGTTAAGATGGTACACATATCATCCTCTTCATATTTATTTTGTTATTAGGAGGGAAAAAGGAATAAAATTATTGGATAAAAATCTAAAATTAACAACTTTTAAGTACTGAATCCTCATAATTGATTTATTTTACATTAAATCAATACGAATAATTAAAACTAATAATAATAATTATATTAAATAATACGAACAATAATGCCAATACTCATATATTTCATAATTTATGGAAATTAGTCATTTTTTACACCATATCAAGTTGGTTTAAAAAAAACATAAATAAACACATATGATATTATTATCATAATTGAAATATTGCACATAAATAAGATAGCCGTTACGTAGTGCTAGCGGACTACACCAGACAAGAATTGGAATTCTTGTAAAAGTACAGACGTCCGAAAATAAATAAATAAATAAAAAAACAGTAAAAAAAGTTATCCAAAAGTTATCCAAATAGGTAAATGAAAGAAAATAAAAGCGTTTATAAATATTAGAGCGGCATTGGCAGCTGTCCTTGGCACAGTTCGGCCACTCGCCGCTTGTCAACAGCCTTTGTCACCAATTACTTCCCCATCGCACCGGCCTCCAATATTTACTATATAACCAGTTTTATGTATAAAAATTAAGGCAGTTACTTTTATTTTTCTCATTACCTTTATTTATTTATCATGATTCTCAATCGTCAAAGCATAACAAAAAAGACAAAACAAAACTGTTACATACGTACGATAACACACTGCTGGAGGGCTGTATATTTGAAAATAAATACTTTACCATTTAATATTAAATTTTTTTTTTCTTTTTTCAATAGTACGGGTTATTTTCGATACCTTTATAATAATGTTTTCACTTCATTTGCAACTAAAAATAAGAAAGAGTTTTATACATGATTCGGTGATGAAAATTGGAATGTATAATTCTGTAATATTTTGTTGATAATCAACATTTGTATAAGATGACTATACTAACTCTTAATATTAATTATTCATTTGAACATTTGTATTTTGTTTAATTTTTTTGAATGTTTCATCTGTCGACGAGTTTCTACTCTCTATCAATACATTATTACTGATTATTCTATCAATAATTAAGACGGAGATATAATAGAAATAATTATTATAAATATTAGTTTGATTATTTAAGTAAGTAAATGAATATTGGCCGGTAATGAGACCAACCTGCTAAAGGATTATGGAAGAAAACAGGTATAGGAATAAGAAATATGAGGACATTTAGACCAGATAAGTTAAAAGTAAGATCAAGCAGAATAACGCCTGATATTAGGGATCCGCAAGTACAGGAAAATTAAATATTTATGGAATGGGGATTGTTGAAATAGAAGTTCTCTACCTGAATCCAAAAAGATATGCACTGAAGACCCCAGACAAAACAACTACAAATTTCGTGGCTTCTGGAGTAAAGAAGAGAGCAAGAGCCAAACTAGGGTCATTGCTCAGCCCCAAATCAAGGTCAAGGTTCACATTTGGAGAAGCTCGCAAGAATTCTGTTCGGGCGCTATGCGGTGCCCGAGGGTCGCGGCAGAGTATGAGAGAAGCCACCAGATATATCTAATAATAGCCACCTAATTGGTTGCATAACTATCCAAAAAAAAAATCTAATACTTCTCTATATGATGATAATGACTAGTCTCATGTCAAATATCTTTGAAGTTTTTCTGACAAGGGGACGTTTGGAGTTGTAACTCACAGATTTGAATGCCGATTTTTGCGCGGGCAATAGGGACCTATAATAGTGCAAAACTAGAGTGATAGCAGCCAATGGGCATTAGGAGCCAAGAAAAAAATATATATGAAAACCACGGTTTATTTTTTTTCTCAGTTCTCAGTCAATATATAGAAATGATTCTTTCACACTTAATTGCAGTTATGTATGCTATTTTATATGAAAGGAAAATGATCCGGAGGTCACAGGATTTCCCCTTTTTTAAATATCTCTAGTTATAGCTGACCTTGGATTTTTTCATTCACTTCAGTTTTTGACCATGACAACTGCTGTGTTTAACCGATTACAATAGTAATATCATCACTAAAATCAGCATACATTCTGCTTTTTATCCATGCGTATAACATTGGATTTACTCAAGATTTTAGTGGACAAAAACTGAAGTGAATGAAAAAATCCAAGGTCAGCTATAACTAGAGATATTTAAAAAAAGGGAAATCCTGTGACCTCCGGATCATTTTCCTTTCATATAAAATAGCATACATAACTGCAATTAAGCGTGAAAGAATCATTTCTATATATTGACTGAGAGCTGAGAAAAAAATAAACCGTGATTTTCATATATTTTTTTTCTTGGCTCCTAATGCCCATTGGCGGCTATGACTCTGGTTTTGCACTATTATAGGTCCCTAGTACCCACACAAAAATCGGCATTCAAATCTGTGAGTTACAACTCCAAACGTCCCCTTGTGATAATAATCCATACTCGAGTTTGCAAGTAGTTTACAGAGAAAATAAGCGTCATTCAATTTTGGTTTCAGAACTGGCTCGGTACTCGGGAAGGCCGCTTTCCCTTAAACGTTCTGTTACAAACATGCAGAGATCTGAATATAGCTCATCAGAGCTTATGTTTAGACATTAAAATATAGTTGAGATATTATCGGTAACTGTAATTGACAAAATATTTATAAGAAACATCGGATAGTGTGTCAACCCGGGAAGCTGTACGACAGGGCTATGTTTTATCACCATTCTTATTACACATCTATTCAGAGGCAATTTGTAAAGCAGCTTCCGAGCTCTTTTGTCTAAAACAACGCTATCTAATGTAAGTAAATCGGCAAACATACGGAGATTCACAACCATATCACAAAGCTTATATAACATACGATGTCAATAGTCATTAATATAACCTGAAGATCGTTTTTATATTTTGTATTATCATCCCACTACCAGTAAATGGTTGAATAGGATATGATTTTATAAATAACCAACAAAAATATTAGGGTATACATCCGGTTCTATTCACTTTGCAGCAATGACAGTGTTTCAATATTACCCAGAATTCATGAAAGGTTGCAAGAGTACATTCATTACTGAAGGTCTTGATTAACTTCCTGGGTCAATGAGGACAATAGCCAAGTATGTACAAAGAAATGTCTTAAAAGACTCGCGGAGGGTGGGAGGGCCAACAATTAGCCATAGCCTTGTGGTAGAGAGCCCTTACAGCTCCTTTGCACAACACTCTCTCATTTGCCCCTGTTTTCGAAAAAATAAAGAAAATATCAAAGTGACACTATGAACATGAAAAGCAAAAACAATCAAAACAAAATCTTTATTATCAGACTGTCTTAAAGTCATAAATTTAATTATTGTTTACGAGTTGTGTGTAAAGATAATTCCAGTTCTCCTACTACTACATGGAGGCCGCAAGACAATGCAATGTGATAACAGAAAGATTTATAAGTACAAGTATCTTCGGAGCTGTTACGTAAATGGGCAATTATCATTCAACATTAACCGGTTTTTATTTATGTTCAAAGGAAGAAATTAGAAAACTTCAATCACTTGTTTGTCATAGGAACTTTATTCACAATCCAGTTCCCTTAGAAAATCTTTAAGCTTAATCAAGTATATTCACATGTTATTAACCATAGTAATTGTTTTTTTAGCTATTATTATTATGAGAAGCAACACCGACGTGTTGTTAATTTCAATTATAAATAACGAATTTAACATTGAAAATTCCAAAAAAAATATTAAACCTAAACTCTAATAAACTGTAGCGAACTCAAATATACATTAGATTAAGTCAGTGTTATTTAGTCATTATTTTCTTCAATAGGTTTTAGGTCAAATAAATAAATAGGTACAACATAAGTATTTCTAACTAAAATATCATTACCATTATTTCATGAAAAATAATGAAAATAAAAGCACTAAAAAAAATCCAATTTATAATTGTTATTTATAGTTTGAACAATCACACTCAACTTATGTTTAGAGTGAAATCTCAAATAAGTATTGTAATAAGCGTGATGTCGAGTTTTGCCTTTTAAAGCGAACTCTATTATGTCATAAAATAGAAATATAGAATAAAATACATAAGTAAATTACTGTTAACAGGTGTTAAGTGCGCAAAGACAGTGGTGGCCTTAGTAGCAGATGTGCACCTGGTTATCCGTACTGCGCAGTTTCTATCGCATTTCAAAGCTGCTGTTTCAGGACTTATGGCTTGTCAGCTGATCTCACTCATCACTTTACGTTACGGTGCAAAAAATCAGCAAAAACATAAAATTAAAATGATACTAATTTCTTAGGCAGTGTTTGAAATATGTCCAAAGACGGCGAAATGCATGTTTATCACATATATCACGGAATAACAATAAAGTTATAAATGAAAATTTATTGATTAGTTAAAATTTATATTAATCAGCCTTTTGTTCAATTTTTAAGTAAAGGTTCTAAAAACTAGATAATGCGAAAAAAATAATAACCATATTTTTATAAATAAGGGAACCTAGTAATCAATGATTCTAAGCAAACCCACTTATATATATAGAGCCTTTTTATTTCTCTGATCTAAATACGTCTAGCATTATCTCATTTTTATTACACCATCATCGATGAGCTATATTCGAAATCGTCATCCGTCACATCTTTGTCTAACAGGTAAATACAAAGATGTAAATTTCTTTCAGATTTGTTAAATTTTTCTTGGTTTTCCACATGGACGGTATATGAAGCTCAGATGGCCTATACATGTTGGTCGAATCGAATAGAAATTAATGCCACTAAATTTAATGACCGCAGATTAATTATCGAACTAAACCACCCCTGAAATGTTAATGAACTAATGAAAAAGCGAGCAGGATGGGAACAGTACAAAAGATTCATTTACCTGTGATAGGAGGTATTTCTCTAAGGTTCCAGGAAAAGCTGGTTAAACAATATGGATATTAGGAATCAACTTGACAAGGTGAGTGAAGAGAGAGCAGTTTGGGAGGTGAGCTCGTGGCCATGACCAGGATATTAGCAACCAGGGAACTGTTTTCTCGATCCGATCACGTTTCCTGTATTAAATTTGCAATGGTAATAATTGCTAATTGATTTGAAAATACCAGTTTTTCAAACTCATTCGGTATAAGTTGACCTAAATAAGATGGACAGCCTTAGTGCATGCAACAACCGCAAAAACGCGATATTGAATCGCCCACATAGTAATCAACTTAGGGCATCAGTATTCTTCCCTTCATTAATACTCGTCAATCTCCAAGGTTGATATTCACTCTGAAATTTCACAGACATAAGGTGTAAACATCTGATTTTATTTACCATGCTGAACTAACTATTGGTAGATTTCATGAGCGCATTCTGTTTAACAAGGAGCAAAATTAAAAATCACGAGTTAGAATATCAGTTCTTATCTCTCATTGCGGCTGGTGGTAATAAAATCCGAGTTTTAAGAAAAGCGACAATATTTAGAAATGATATAGGCGGTATACAAGCTATACATTATAATGTGTTGACAGTGAATACAATGGCATGTAAATAACTTGTGAAGAACTACTCACTAGTAACACTTCAATAAAATCTACACTAAAAGGTCTCACTAAAAGGCCATCTTCTTTTCAGATGCCTCGGAGGATTATCAGGGATGGAGAAGGAAGCAAGTTGGGAGACTAGAGGATTGGAGTGGTTATGGAGCTTACTATGGAAAGATAGGTATCTGGTTTGGGCTAAATCAGAAACATATGGAACATTAAGATCTTTATGGATAAGTTTATTGGTCACAAAGTAAGGAGCATTGATGATTTTTCGTAGGATTTTGGACTGTAAGGATTGGATACGAGATGAATTGGATGGTTTAGTAGAACCCCAAAGCTCAACTCCGTACGTCCAAATAGGTCTAATCACAGTCATGTAAATGAGTCTTTTGTAATAAATTGGCAGCTTTGAACGTTTGTCTAGTAAATGTTGAAGTAGTCTGTAACGACGGGCATAATGAGAATTTAAAAATAATTTTGACAAAAGTGAATCGTTATAGCTACAAATACCTACGCAATAGGTTAAAGACAAATTTAAATGTTTTAAATTTTATATTCTATATGATCATTAAGTTTATTTTATATGTTGATTGAAATGCGTTTTTGATTATAAAAGCATAAATGATCTTTTATTGTTTTAACATTTAATTTCTACTGTAAAAGCAAAGAACATGGTAAGTAATAGCAAAGAACATGGTAAGTAATAAATATTATGTTCCCTGTAATATGAATGAGATATTCAAGTATCAAACGGTAATTTAATAATTGCAATATTTATCTATCAATTTTTATTTTTATTAACATTAACTGCTTTATGTAAGAGAGGTCGTTTTTTAGTAATCATATCTTTGTTTAATGTTCTGCCATGAGCTAGCGGCACAACTATCATTACTTAGTCCTATTATGCTGCCTGTGAGTCCTCAACTACGCCAAATATGTACAATCTATTAACTATTACAAAAAAAAAAAAAAAAAAAAAGTTTTTTTACCTATTAATAATGACTAAGCAAAACGAGCATTATTATATCCTAATAACAATGTCTTATACACTTTTTGTAATATAAGACATTATCCCTATATTCAGCAAAATTTTATTCTGTTTTTTAGCATTTGGTGACGGACAATGGTGGCAGTATCACACTGTAGTAGTTTACTTTTTTGTCCATCATATAATTTCATTACCGATTGAGCAGTTCTTTTTCTTTATATACATGAGTTAGTAAATTTATGAACAGAATATGCAGATGCGACATATTATACGCGAAAATATGTTACAGATGAGGGTTTCTAAATATTTGAAGCTAAATCATAAAAGTGAATCATGTCGGCAATCCTCATTAATTAAAAAAAAGTGATATATGAATTTTTTTCGCTTAAAACACTATTATTATTGCGAGCAGTTTTCTATTTGCCTTTAAGTTTCGAATTCCTTATTCTCTTTCGCCTCATTGCTAATTATGAAAGTACTGATTACCCGTGTAAAGTAATACGATCATTGTGAGATTCAGATCTCAGTAAACAGTAAGCAGTACTTAAAATGAAGCATTTTGAGGAAGGGACTGGCAGTAAAACTAGGACTCACTAACCAGGATGTAATTACAATCTTGTAGGCAAAATTGCCTACACTAGAGCTAAATATTTATTTATAATATATAATATATATAGTTATAATAGATTTTTCATAAGGGAAACTAAGTACTCCGAAGTTTACAGATAAGAAGTTTAGAGATGATACCTTAAAATATGATCATCAGTAGAGCTCTGTCAGTCGAGTATATTCAAAGAAGGCAATACAAAGGACACTAACTCGCTATGAGATTTTACCTATCGTCATTCTCAATTATTGATTTTAAAAAATTACAGAATATATTCACATTACCCAAAACTGTTAAGCAAAACAAAATTTAAATATGTGTCAATAGAGCAATGTACTTGATAAAAACATCGCTCATCAACCTAAAGAATAGATTGGCCAGGTAAGGTCTAAATTAGAAACTACTTTCCTTAAAATCGTTAATCTTCTAAATAAATTTTAAAGAGCACAGAGCAATGGTTACATACAAATATATTTTATTAATGTACTAAGATACATTAAGATCGGTGTAAAAAAGCTAGAAAAGATTTTCAATGATGAATTCAGGAGAGGAATGAATACTTTCACAATTGTGATTGGAATTTCGAGGGATGGTTTGAATCGGAGTAAAAATATGTTAGGAGAGGGAGGAGCATTAGCATAAAGGCTGGTGTGATCGCCACATCGACGGATTGCACCTTTTCGTCTCCTCTCTTTAACCGGATCGTCACTTAAGAATGATACACAATGGCCTCTCAAACTCTCTTAGTGAATTCGAAGAAAACCATTTCTATTAGAATTTGAATTGAGTTAGTTTTTAATTTTAGTTCAACTGTTTTTTCTTTTGTTTTTATGTTATAATTATTTATATGTATAATATTGTATAATATATCGAATCATCCGTTTTTACTTATGTCCCTTTGTATAATAATGTCATCATAGCTGGTGACTTTAATACTAACCTTCTCTTAGATTCTGATAAGATGTATCTTATGGACTTGTATCCTCTACATCTTTTTGAACTATCTTTCCAACCCACCCATCATACCCAGTTCAGAGATACGTTAATTGACCTTATGATTGTTGATTCTCCAAAAAACCTGTTATCCTTCTCTCAAAATCCAGTACCTTTCCTTTCATGCCACGAGCTCATCCAAATCTCTTATGGCATATCTGTTCCTATCCTTATTCCTAAAAAAATATCTTGGCGAAATCGAGAACACATAACCCCAGATAGAATAGATCCCCTACTTGACTCACTATCCCAATTATATTGAAACCATCTTCCCTCTCAATTGACGAAATGGTGGAATGCCTCACATTGAATCTTTATACTGTCCTTAA
Source organism: Euschistus heros (assembly GCA_003667255.2). NCBI lineage: Eukaryota > Metazoa > Arthropoda > Insecta > Hemiptera > Pentatomidae > Euschistus > Euschistus heros. The sequence goes on from RCWM02000005.1 coordinate 4,821,703, forward strand.
TCATCTTGCTCCTCTCAAAACCTCAATTATCCGACGACTACCAGCTCCATGGATTAACCCCGAATTTAGGAATCTAATGAAGCGAAGAGATGCTGCCAGGAGACGCTTTAGGCGTACCAGATATTCAGAAGATTATTCATCGTTTAAGCTTCTTCGAAACCTTATCCAGTCATCGTTACGCCGTGCTAAAGCACAGTATTTTCAAAGTATCCTATCCAAAGCTCCTGACCCTGAATCTAAATGGAAAATTTGCTGTATCGAGTTCCACATCTGATAACAATTATCCAGTGACTCCAGATGAACTTAATTTCTATTTTGTTGATCCGCACACTAATGAACTCCCAGTAAAAACCTTATCCTATTCTATTCCTCAAATCCTTTTTAATTCTAATTACTTATATTTTTTTAATATTTCCCCTAATGACCTAATTGATTCAGTCTTTAAATCTCGTACCAACGACTACGGTTTAGATCAAATATCTTTAAAAATAATAATCCTCTGCCTTACTGTTATCTCACCTGCCCTTCTTCACATATATAACTTCTCCTTACAAAGCCCCATTTTCCCTACAGCTTGGAACAAAGTCCTTTTCCATCCATTGAATAAAGTTCCTTATCTTCCTTCAATTTCCCACTTTAGACCTACATCAATCCTATCAAATTTATCTAAACCATTAGAAAGATTAGCACATTCCCAACTCACCTCCTTTCTTTACTGTAAAACCCTCCTTAATCCTTTCCAATCAGGCTTCCGTTCCGGATACTCCACGCAATCTACTTTGGTAAAAATTACTCAACATCTTTACTCCTCCCTGGACCAACAGAATATTACGATCCTGATCCTCTTTGATTATTTAAAAGCTTTTGATTTTGTCGGCCATACAATCCTCCTCTCCAAACCCTATTATCTCTCAATATCTAATAGTGCGTTAAGCATCATTCCTTTTTATCTCGCTCCTAAACACTCATTATACCTGGAAAACCTCACTCATCTTCACTACCACTCTCGCGTAGTCCCCAAGGGATCTTCTTTTTCACCTTACCTATTTTATATCTATACTTGCGAATTGCATCCACTACTCCTAATATCATCCTTATGCTGACGACTTGCAAATTTATTTATTCTTTCATCTTTCAGACATGCTAGACATGCTTACAAGGCGACTTGTAAGCTGCAGAAAGACATAGATAGCATTAACCTATGGACAGTAAAGAATAAGTTGAGTCTGAATCCAGAAAAAACAAAGGGTATCCTCATTGGGTCAAAATCTCACCTAAAAGCCCTTCACTACTATTCACTACTTTTCCTCAAAAACCGTCCAATTCATTTCCAAAATTCCATTAAAAATCTTTGAATAACTTTTGATCAACATCTTTCTTAGAATAACCATTTTTCTCAAATAACTAGGAAATGTGTATTCTTAAGCAACTTTTACCGCGATTCATAACCACTAAGCTCAACTTTTGGTATCATCTATCGTTTTCCCCAATTTTGACTACGGATGCATAGTATATGGAGGACTGTCTGATGAGCTCGAAATGAGATGAAAAAGACTAATGAACTGTTTTATTAGATTTATTTTCGGGATCTCCAGACGTTCTCATTTACCTCACAGGTATTTTGAAATTGGGTGGCATCATGAGGTGCACTCATATTTTAATCTTTGAAAACCAAAGAACCCACCTATATCCATGGCCTCCTTACTCTGCGCTCCTCTATCCACCGCTTAAATACTAGAACCCAACCCTTCAACCTGCACACTCCTGCGCATTGAACTGCATCCTTCGAAAAATCCTTTATTATCCTTGCTTCCTCTTTATGGAATTCATTGCCCATCTCAATTCGAAAAAGCTTCACTCTTACTTGCTTTAAACATCGTCTATTTCTTTACCCCCTTAATATTCAATCTTCTGAGCAAATGTAAAACATGAACATTTATGTAATTATAATAGTATAAATAAGATGTATCCTTTTACAAGATTTCTCATTTCATTTGTAACTCATAATTTAATTATTGATCATTTTTTATTATTATTTATTATTAATAATTATCATAGCCAGATGATTGTCCTATGTATTCTAATCATATGTTATTCTTAGGGGACAAGTTGTCCCAGAATGAAGTACATTTTCTTCTTTTTCTTCTTATTAGTACTGAACTTAAACATTTTATTACATACAAAAAATTAAAAAGAACCTTCAAAGAGGCAAGATATTGTGTACAGCGAGTAATTATTTCAATATTTAAAAAATAAACTAATAGATCACATTTGACACGGAGAAGCACGAGCTGGTGATTTTAAAACCTGCGTATTTAGAAAAATTATCAATATATTTACAAGCAGCAATTAATCCTATTAAAAGAAGGAATATTTTAGAAGATGCGACTTATTGAAATTTTCTTTTTCTCTCAATGTAGAATGAAAGAAGATTTAGCCAATTCTAACTGGCCGCTAACTTATATACCACTGATTCTTTAACCTTAACTGAACTTAAAAAACAGTTAAAATTAACTAATTCCCTTTTCCTGCCCTGCTAGGACCAATAGATAAGAGAGGAATACGTTTTTGGGACTACATCTTTACGGAATATAATTCGGTTTCGTAAAATCCACGGCTTTATGTAAATTTATATAAAGGCATTAGGACTTTGTGCAGTAAAAATTTTAAAAACATGCAATATAAATTTGCCAAACCTGCAAAAAATAAAAAAACATCGAAAAACGTGCTATTCAACCTTCTTACTGATGTAAAGGGAATACCGGGGGGATCTTTCGTTTAATCTACCATGATGGAAGTATAATTTTTTTTTTAAATCGTCCATAAATTTAAGATAATGTTCACAGCAGTGTTGGAGAAAATTCTTTCTAAGAGTGCTCTCGTCAGGAATGTTTTGTATACAAATATACTAATGTTTGCAAACAAGATCAATATTTCTAACTTTGCATTTAAACAATACATTCTTAACACCTAATAAAATACTATAATTTACGTGACACTTATATAACTAGCATACGAGTGTATGTGTGTGTTTGTGTGTGTGTGTGTGTGTGTGTGTGTGTGTGTGTGTGTGTGTGTGTGTGTGTGTGTGTGTGTGTGTGTGTGTGTGTGTGTGTGTGTACATATTCGTCTTCCCCAAATTGTGCTAAGCGATCCAAGTCCCTGTCGCTGTCGACATATGATGAAGGCCATCATAATTACGAATATTTAAATTACCTTTCTATTTAGTTCAGTGTTGACGTGTTAACAAAATCATTACTCCAGCATGGATCAACAAATGAAGACAATCTATACAGTATATTTAAAATTTTTTAGTGAATAGGGAACCTAGTGAACGGCTACTTTACATAAAACTAAATTAAAAGTCTTGACATCATTAGTTTTAATAACAACAGCAGCTTTAGTTTATGATACAGGACTGGACGGGGATTTGCTAAGTTGACACAAGGTTAGAAGCTGCTATTATCACTTGACCTGACTAACTAGGTCGCTAGGTTGCGGGTATTGATCCTTCATGGGAGTAGGGGGTATTCCAGTATATCCAGTGCTTTTAGTTCCCACGCTTACCCTTTACCAAAACATTTTATATATATATATATATATATATATATATATATGCCTTCTCACTTCTGCATTTTTGAATTTTGTTATCAATGGGATTCTTCTTAGCAACTATAAATGTTAATGTTGTAACTCCAGTGTGGATTTGTACTGAAAATAAAAATAAAAAATCTAATATAGTTAAATGACCTGCACTGTCTGAATCTTACCACCAGAAAACTCAGGAGGTGAAGAACTGCCAACAAAAGAAGAAATCAAAGCTGCTATCAAAAACCTCAAAAACAACAAAGCAAGTGGAGAAGATTTGATAAAGGGAGAAATGTTAAATTGGACCAAACCAGGAATCTTGGATGATCTTCACCATATATAGATATCATCAGTGAAATTCGGGAAAAGAAGAAAATACCTGAAGAGTGGAACACTCATACCCCCCCCCCCCCCCCCTGCATAAGAAAGGGGACAAACAGGATTTCAACAACTGCAGGAGTGTGTCCCTTCTAGCTATTACATTTAAGATTCTCTCAAAGCTGCTTGTAAATAGAGTAGAGGTGACTTTGGACGAACAACTGGAGGAATACCAAGCAGGGTTAAGGAAGGGCCGCTCCTGTACTGAACAGATATTCAACCTGAAGTCAATACTCTGCCACAGAATGCTGAATGGTAAGAAAATTGTGGTGTCGTTTATAGACTTAAATATAGCCTTCGATTCAGGGGACAGAGAGACCTTGATTAAGATCATTAATGAATTTGGAGTCAAAACTAAACTAACAAATATAATCAAAGATACCCTAACAGATACAACTTTCAGGGTGAAATTCTTGGGGCATTTGTCACAACCGTTTGAAATAAAGACAGGTGTGAGGTAAGCTGCTGGTATACCGCCGCTCCTTTTTAACTGTGTCTTGAAGCGAATTTGGATCAATGAACTGGAACGCCAAAAGATAACTCCGATCTGCCTAGGAAGAAAATCAAGAGGAATTAAAGTCAATTGCCAAGCTTCTGCTGATGACTTCGCTGTTAAGTCGGAAAGTCCAGAGGTCTCAACCATTCAAATTAACATTCTGGAAAGAATCGCAAGTCAAACAGGACTGAAGATCTCATCAGAAAAGACCAAATTCATGATGAACTCCAAAGATTGGCCATAATTTCAAAATCAAAAAGTTCAAGTACGTTGCTGAGAAATTACAAAGTAAAAATGGCTATGGAAAGATTAAGCATCTCAGAAGACAGACTATTAGACAGAAATAGATTTAGTGACGTATTGAATAATTTGGAGAGGAATCAAGCCACAAGAAGAACAAAGGAAACCGGAAGAGTCTGGACGGAGTAGCAGCGAAAGCAGGCCAGCGAACGCATGAAGGAGTATTGGACGCAGAGGAAACTTCACCAGGAAGGAAAAAATAAAATAAATAATGAAGTTTTTGCGTGATCCTAAGTGGTCAATTCGCTTGTAATAATAATAATAAATGACCTGCCGCCTATCCCTTTGGTTGATTTTTTTTTCTGATAAGGAATACAGCTGATTTTTGGTACTTAGCAGCCTATGAGTGGAGTAGGGTTATAATTAATTAGGGTTAACGGAACTGTGGCGCATTCCCAAATCTTTGCATAACCTGCAATACACTGACAGTTAAAAAATTAACCTGTGGTAAACGGCTGCAGCCTATTCACTAAGAAGTAGCCATGGTGGAGTAGGAGTGATGATTTGGGCTCGAATATGAAGTGGGAAATGATAAAAATAAATTATTTGCCTGCCAGTGTTCATTTTGCTGATTTATATACATAACAGGCTAAAGATGTAAAATTACAAATCGAGGGTAGTTGCTTTAGGTGTCGTTTCCAATTTGTTATATTTATTATTCCTCATATTTACTTGATGGATTACTTTATACAGTTCTAAATGTTGATAAATACGTTTTAAAAAATAGGATGATTATCCATCGTAAAATACATTTTTCACTTTCTTTAATCAAATTCTCACATGTGGCGCCTTTTCCATAAATAAATCAATGTCAAAGGTACACGAATTGACCAAGCAACAGACTTGATATTGGTAACATCCACTCGATATTAGTTTAAAGAAAAAACAAAAAAACTTTACTTATTTCTCAGAAACACATTTATTATCAACAATAAATAAGGATAAATACAGAATAAGATTTTACCGTAAACACCAAAACAACCGCCCACACAATTGTGAAATCAGTCAGCATTCACACACAGAAGATTGGAAATACAATTGATAAAAAGGTCAATTGTCATACATTTTACACTAAATAATATAATTATATACAATAGTAATTGTATAAAATAAATATGAGTTGCAATGTGAACGAAACTGGTTTTGATTTATTATTATTAAAATTGAAGTCATGGTTGACGATAGGAGCCTGGCCAGGAGTGATCTGATCAACCGATTTGATATTTAAATCGAAGATCGAGGTCAAGCTGGCCAGGCACCAAAGATACCTGCCACAGGTTTGGAAACATTCCAAAATAGCAAATTAAAACAAACCCAGACTATATCGTGTTCACTATAAAAAAACAATCTTTAGTCTTCTCTGATTTATTTTTAAAATATATATAAAATGTAAACGTCAGCAATTACAATTGACGGCTACTTTTTATACAATTTCATCAATAAATAATCACTTTTTGGTCACTTACTCGAAGTATAGAACTCTCTATATTACACAGACTCTAGCTCTTTAACTCTTTATATTACACAGAACAATACAACTTTTAGTTAACGCCCCTTTTAATGTGGAAAGAGGTTTCTTAACAAACTTATTTTTTTTCCACCGTATTAACATAAAGAAAATTAGCACAAGACATTATGAATCGCTTTTAAATATTTACTATATGAAAAGTGAAATGACACTCATTAGGTAATTAAAATTTTAAATTAAAATAATACTAGGTACTTGTTGTTGAGTGATTGATTGATTCCGCTCTTGGTCGGACGCTTTCATACGCTAAAAGGCACTACATGGAGAAGCGAAAGAAGAAAGTACTTGTAAATGAGAGACAAAATCAATAACTATCCAATGATTTTACTTAAGGCACAGGTATGACTTTTACCCTTTACTATATTCCCAGTCCTATATTTCGGTATAAGAAACAACGTTGGGCAGATGTGACAAAGTGCGATATATTGGCTTCTTCTTCGACACAAGACTAAAAGCAAATACTAAACAGACGATTCAGTCAGCTACACGAATACTAAATAGGACCTCTAACTTTCAATGATCATAATGAACTTTTGATACACATGATTAACCTTGGATCTATTTGCAACTACGGACTAAAACTGTGGGGAGCAGCTAATATCCAGGTATTGTTTTACCAACGAATACGCGGTGGGTGAGGTTCTGTCCCAAGAGGTAATCATTAAGTGTCAAGTAGGCGACTCACGGAGGAAGAAATGCAATATAACACTATAGCGTGAATTTCCGCGGGTAGTTTGGGCAATAGATCACTTTCGAACTTATCTGTTTGGTAGGTTGTCCAGTGGGTGGGAAAGTTAGATGAATCGTCGGCAAGGGTTTCAAGATGGAAGGAGCTATTAAGCCAATACTCTATGGATACTATATACAAACCCAGGAAGAAACCTAGTTGCCGACTGGCTATCTAGGGCTATCACTGTGAACGCAATCGAAGACGATACGGCGGGATCCTCACGGCATATTCGAAAATTTCTACATGAATGGTCGCCGGTAGAGATGGAGGTTCTTCAGAGAAAAGAAGTTCCGTGGATGAGAGGTCGGCGAAGATGGAGATAGTAGAGGAGATAGTGAACGACAAGAGGAGACAGGTAATATGGAAGACTATGACGTCGGGGATTATGTAATTTTATATCTCCGTTATTGGGGTTCAAAGATCGAGGTAATTTCATCTCAGTCAGAAATTCGGTCAGATCTGATTTTCAAAGCGTTATATGTCTGGCCTGGAATGAATCGCACAATCCAAGACGTGGTCGGATCATGCGAGGTGTGTTTGACAATAAAGTACGAACGACACTCTCTTAAAGTGATTGATTCCCTGATGATTGATAATTGATTCTTAAAGTGATTGGCACCTACAGTGAGGTGAGAGGCCCCTCCGTGATCTAAAAGTCAATACGTTTGCCTGGCGGTGTTTTGAGTGCGTTACCGTACTGGATGTGTTCATAAGAAGCCTGTCCATTTTGTGTTGTGGTCATCAAGGAACACAACATTGTTACCATTGAAAGCGTGAGGAACCGTAGAAAGAGAGAGACGTTCCATATTGAAAAATTAAAGACCCCATTGTCAGAGTCAGAGAGAGCTTTGGGCTTAGAAGTGCCATCTCCAACTTGTACGGAGGAGGGTGTTAATTGATATAAGTTTGTTTTGTTTTTTAATTTTAATTTTTCCTTTGTATTTTTCATAACGTATATTTTGTTTTTGTTATTATTATAGTTCATGTTTCTATGTATTTGTGTCATGCGCAGTGTCAGAGAAAATCTGGTTATAATGGATGTATGCTCACTAGTGTTAAATATTTGTTATTGAAAATCTAAAGTGTAATGTATAGGTTGCAATTTTCAGGTTGTTATTCTGTATATATGTATATTATGGTTGTATTTAATTTTATTTTTAAAGTCTTAGTATTGTACATGACTGAGTTCTTGTGTTGGTATCAAGTATTTTAGTTTCCGATAGTCGACGGAAACTGGAGATGGGAGTTAAGTGCTGGGCATAGAATATTGGGACTTAATTCTATCTAACAACAACAAGTTCTCCAAAGAGTAGATAAGTAGTATTAAGGCAGAATGAAGTCAGTATTAGTATATATACATTATATACTGATGTATATATGTATATATACATATATACATATATACACACACACACACACACACACACATATATATATATATATATATATATATATATATATATATATATATATATATATATGTTTAGAAAATATTTAATTTTAATTCAGATTTGATAAGATTAATGCACAATTAAACAATCATAATATATTGAATCATTAAATATTAATGTAAAGTAATAAAATAAATACATATTTTATTAAATATTTCCTAGGGTTATCAACAGGAATCAAAAATTACTGGGGGTGCATACTTAATACCATATTTCCAATAATGTTATTTAGGTGTACTTAAAAAATATTCTATTAGAAATAATTATCACATAAAACGATACAGTTTAAAAAAAAAAAAAACTACCTTTGCGGCGGCCAAAGGGTCCAGTGAATGCATGGTCTTTCCCAATGATATTTTCATTAACAAAATGAATCAACTGCTCCGTCTCCTCCTCACACCTGCCGGAGGTTGGATCTTGAGGCTTTAGGACATAGCCCTGAGATAAGTCTGCAAATATGCTGGTGCTTGTCATTGCTTCAATTTATTTCATAGCATAGTCAAAAACGAACACAAATGTATTTGATCGTCACTTATAAAATAATAGAAATAAACACTAAGGAATTTGGTAGTATTGGACAAAAAGTGAAATAAATTTCAAAACAAAATCACGTCAATTTAACTACTAAACGACGCACCACAACCACCCCAACCAACAGCAGCCGAAACACTGGTTCAGAGGCGTTCCCCCACTACCTTTTATCCCCCCTCCTACTCAGCTACATGTCTTATGTATTGCCAATGTTTAATTTTCATTTATCGAATTGCGAATATTGGCGTAGCAATTTAACACTCACCCCATCATTACATATAGAGCAGTAAAGGGGAAAACAATTAATTAATTAAACATTACTCTCACCTACATCAGCATACTGAAGTATTTCCAAACTTAATTCAAATAATCAGTTCATGTTCATATCGCTCTGTAAAACATTTTCTTATTAGTGAGTTTTTCATTAGTTTTTATACTTAAAAAAGTGATCAGGACTAACAGTTAATAACAGTGGCAAACCTGAATAATTTCCCTGTGAGTACAATAATTATTTATTGAGTTAATTCATTTACGTAGTTATGAAGACTCATGTGGCCGTCTGATAAGGAACAGTGGAGTGGGGCTAATACCTATTCACGGTCACTGTCAGTGGGCCCTAGGCTTTCAACACAAAAAGGTGGGGTTACGTCCAATCCAAGTTACGATCTTTTATTTTATTTTTTTTCTCTTCTCTTTTTTTTCGTTACTTATTATTATTTCCTCCCCTTAACACTGAGTGAGATTAATGAGATATTTCCACATGGTTATGTCATCAAAAACTAACTCCAAGAGAAGCCGCTCCTTAGAGATAATAAAAATGAGTCCATCAGCAATGCAAAATTCGCGTAGGTCTAATAAGAGGAATATTCCGCCCATCACACTGCCCTCTATAGAACCTCAACCAGGAACTGGTTCTTCACTCCAAATCCTTATCAAATATTAACCAATACTCTTAGGATGACTCTTCTGTCATCCCTTGTGTTAATATTTGACACTATATATATGGCTATGTCAGGCCCTCCTTGGAGTACGGCATCACAAGTTTGGGAACCGCTGCTGTCTCAAACCTCCGGAAAGTTTCGACCGTGCAAAACCAGGGACTAAGGATCATGACAGGAGCAATGAAATCTACGCCTATAAACAAAATGGAGGCCCTTACGAAAGTTCCTTCAATAGAAGACCGAAGAGATGTGAAACTCCTACACCTTGATGCTAAAGCCAGATCCACTCCGAATCATCCTTTCCAAAAAAGAGTGACTGAAAGAAATAGCAATCGATTAAAGCGGTAAAGCAGTAAGCACATTACGGCAAGGTTACTTTCGGAAATCGATGGAAAGCGGCGGATCTCAGAAAGGTCTACAGCGGTAGAAGACAACCCTCCTTGGCTTGAGGCTCCGAAACCTCTAATAGTTCTGACAATCCCTGGTATCGCAAGCAAAGAGAACTCATCCGAAGAGCTAATGAGGTTTCTTTCCCTTCATCACATATAATAATGAGTACCCAATAGACCAGTGGACCCGCATATATACTGATGGATCGGCCACAAATGCAACAACAAACGGTGGCGCCGGTATCCATATACAATTTCCTGCAGGAAACATAATCGAGAAGGCTGTTCCGACTGGCTTTGCTTCATCAAACTATCGAGCTGAGCAGGAAGCCATTGTGAGGCTTCGAGAATACTTAGGATACTTTAGAGACCAAAGAACTCAAAAATAATATTCCTTACTGATGCAACATCAGTGTTGCAATCTCTTAGATCGAAGTGGGGTACTGGCCTGAAAAATCTCTCCAAGGACCAGCTGGCCAAGGAAGGAGCTTCGAATGGGCAGTTCGAATGTACCCTCAGTCTCGAGGAAGTAAAAACGCTCAACAAAGCCGCAGTCCGCAGGCGATGGATTGGGAGACATCCACATCACGAACCTGGAGATGCAATCTACGAACTAACTCAAAAAGAGCAGGTACTCATCTTCCGACTGCGAACGGGACACAACAGGCTGAAAGCTCACCTGTTCAAAAAGCTTCATATTGGATCCGGCCCCCTTTGCGAGTGCGGAGAGGGTGAACAAAATACTGAGCACATCCTTCAGACCTGCAGGCTCTATTCTGAGCAAAGGAAGCGGATATGGCCCTCTCCAACCGATGTGCGGACCAAGCTCCATGGTGACCTGGAGGACCTTAAGAGGACCACTGAATTCCTCATCTTGACCCCCGACCTGGCAATCTAAGGGAAGATCGCAGAAGAAGAAGAAGAAGTGTTCTAGTTAGTTCTAGCGTTGCTTGGTCTGTTCTATGTGTACGTAATTGTTTTATGTCATATTTGTTAATAAATCTTCTATGTTAATAACCCCCTGTTTATTACAATATAAATCATTTATCCATTCATATATTACACAGAAATAAGGAAATCATTTTTGTACCTATATCTTCTGGGAATACCACCACTTTTGGAAATACTAGCCCTCTCAACCCATACCTTTTTTCCAAAACTCCCCAAAGTACTAGAATTGTTATAATTTAGTGTAGATACCAACAATAGCATATCCACCAGTAGTTTCCTAATATGTATGTAGTTTCCTACTCCTCCATATTTTGTAATCATATACATACATCCATGTAATCATAATCAACTGGCCAAAGAGTCGGAGGTCCTACAACATTACATATATATATATATATATATATATATATATATATATATATATATATATATATATATATATATATATATATCTAATACCTTTTGGGTCTCCAGTAAAATAGACTATAGAAAAAGTAAAATAGATATAGAAATAAATAGATAGAAGTATTTATTAGCTCATAAAGATACAATTGTAATACAAAGTAATTGTTGTTGTCCAAAGCTTACCTAAAATAAGAATTGTTTAACAGTCCTTAGCTACTATTTTATATAGACACAATATAGCAATCACCATATGATATATAAATATCATATGATATATTTATATATCATATGGTGACTTGATAAAATTATCAATTTTACACCTCCGCTGGTCGGAGACTCTTTTATCCAGGGGAAAAAGAGTAAGGAACCAGCTTACTACAGTGAAATAAGTTCGCTTCTTTGCGTTTCTTCTTGCACTCCACTTCATAAATTGATGATGAAATTTTCTTCTAATTCTGAAGGGGCCTGATCTAATTTCATCCAATTTGATACGGTTTAGTTTATTTCCGTTTGCGACATAAACCAAATCTCCTTCTCTGAACTCGTATTGTTTTCTGTTTTTATCAATCCGTTTCTTATTTTTTTTCAAAACTCCTTTTTGAATTTTTTAATGCTGCGATTCTGTCCGTATGTAAGTCATAATTATTTTTGGTAACGGTTCGGATCGGCGACACCAACCCCTAAACCCGCTCAGAATACCTTTTATCGATTCTAACCTTGTTCCGATTTATTTCGATGTTCTAGTCGCTGCTTTTAAAGGGGGAAGGTTATTCTCCTACATTAACTGAGAAACTCTAAATCCCTGTTCAAAGTAATATTAACTTCTGTTTACCTTCTAATATTAAAATGAGAAATAAGGAAATATTAAAGTGGAAATAAGGAAATATCGAAATATAAGACACTAAATCAATTTTTAATTAATATTAATTTAATCAACAATTAATATACTACTGAACCACCAGTAAAGTTAATTCCTGATGAACTTTCTCTCAGAGAAGTGAAAATAACAAATTATAAATATAAAAAAGACAAAATCCTTAAGTATTTATTTGGCATAACTCCTATTTATTTAACATTTGTAGCTACATGTTTCGGAGATAATGTTTCATCATCAGGCTTCTAATTTTTTTTTAAAACACATTAATCTATAACATTATACCAATAGTTCTACAATTATATAGTGATGTGTCATTTACCTCTTAATCTGTGATTATTTTCACATTATCAATTCTCCATGTTATAAGCCATTATATAATATAAGACAGAATCCTAGTTGAAAGTGAAGATGTTAATTTCTGCTATATTTTCTAATGGGAAGTGGAAATAAGAAAACATAAAAAACCTGTGATAAACTTTCTCAAATTTATTTATAAACTGATATGTTTTACTGAATTAATTATACAATCTGTCTAACTTTAGCACAAAAAGTAATATGGATGACAAAGAATCCACTCACAAAATATGTATACTGAAATTGAAACAACAAATACAAATATATAAAACACCAAATCCATGTACAAATAAATCTTGTTAAGTTTCATAACACTTTTACAAGTTGTAAATTTTATCACCTAAATTGATAGAACAAATATAAATATGTAAAACACCAAATCCATGTACAAATTAATCTTCTTAAGTTTTATAACACTTTTACACATAAGATTAGATGAAACAAGAAAACATGAATTCATAAAACACTTAATCCTTTATGAAACTCATTTTGTGAAGTTCTGTTTCACTTATTTACATTTAAGAAGTCTAAATATCAATATAACAAACTAAACAACACAATCCAAGTTGAAACTGTAGAAGTGATTGTTTACATGTAAGGTTATAGGAATGAACTATCGAAAAATGTAAACATGAAGTGAAGCGTAAGGATCGAACTGGTCGGTGTAGCGCGGGTCAACCTAGTTTGGTGGTGTCGCCGATCCGAACCGTTACCTTATTTTTTTTCAGCTGATTAGGTACAATTTCTGAAGTCAGTCCGTAGAGTAAACAAGCAGGTGAAAATTTTGTAATGTTGTGTATTGTGTTATTGTATTCTTGAACACATAATTTAGCAATTGCTGTCCACGGTTTATATTTGTCCGGATTCTCATTGAGTCGACAACGAATGCGATTCGTTAAAGTCTGATTCAGTCTTTCATTCAATCCATTGGATTGCGGATGATCCACTGAAGTAAAGATCAACCGTGCACCCAACATCTTGATTTGATCTTTGAATTTAGATGAATTTAGCGCGCTGTATTGGTCAACCAAAATAATTTCAATATTTTCATTAGATATTGGTTTTATTAATTTAATAAAGTCATTAGCCGTCTGTCCTTTTGAGGTTAAAATCCATGCATATCTAGTAAAATGATCAACTAATAAATGCATGTATTTGCGCGGAGATCTGTTTCCACCAAAACCTCCAATTGTATCTATAGACATAATTTGGTTTGGATATTCAGCTGGTCCTAATTGTGACAACATTCCAATCGGTCTTCCTGATCTGGATTTATTTTTTATGCATATCTCGCACTGCTTACAATAATCAGATATCGTGTCATCCATGTTTCTGAAATAGTAAAATGGCCAAAACATATGTTATTATTAATTAGTATTATGTGTGTTAATTTTAAAAGGTTATATGTTTGTGTAATTGGTTATACAAGAAAAGACTATAAAAACTGATTTTGCAGGTAGGTATAAATTTGGGTATTAATTTTATACATTATATCATTTAAGAGAAAAAAATGTGTAAATTTTTAAATAATGATTTTGTTTGCAGCAATCCAAAAGACGTTTATAGTCATAATTTGGAAGATCCAGCTTATAAACTTATATATATATATATATATATATATATATATATATATATATAAATATATATATATATATATATAAATGGTGTTCGGAAGATCGTTGGCCAAAAAATTATCTCGGGTAGGGAGGTTCATTTTGAACCTATTTAAGGTCACTTACCTATTTACAAAGTCATACTTACCACACACAAAGTCATACACTTACCATTTTTTTGTAAAAATGGCTAAATCCAAACATTTATGCCTTATAACTCCGTTGTTTACTGATATATCAACGCCATTTTTTCCCCCTGTAATTACTAATACATTGTCCATGTAAAATAAAAAAGATATGGTACAAAAACAAATACAAAAAAAAAAACGGGAGATCGTTAAATCTTGTCAAAGGCAAAAATAAAAATTATGAACTTCAAGTTTAAGTTCAACAAAATAAAAAGTAAGCGCAACAGCCAAATCCAAATTGTTTTAAAAACTTCTCTATTTAATACTCTTTAAAAAAATACCATTTGCAGGCACGCAGCACATCTAGATTTTTTATTTTTTATAAAGTAACAAAAGGGTGGCACCAGCGCACACTGACAATAATAATGAATTGAATCATATTTTTTATGCAAAACGTAACAAATGTGTTTATAAGCGTAAATAAAGTGTTTCTTTACAGCATAGGTTAAACTGCATATTTTCTCTTTCTTTCTCGGAATTTCGATTTTATTAGAGTAAACTTTATCTACATTCTTGTAAACAATAATCAGGGAACTAAATTAAACTAATTTTAAATTATTCATAAATTTAATTTGTAGAGTATCACAGGTATTGCTCAAAATGATCTTCACTATTTCTAATACAAGCACGATATCTTTTTTCTTATTTCTGTGGTAGTTGTTCTAAAAATAAATTCTTCCTTCATTATGGTAAACGCGGCATTGATTTTTTAAATTTTTTTAAGCCTGAGAGACTGAGGCTAAGTTTCTGTCATTATCATGAAGGCCTTAATATCATATTTTTGTTCAAAGTTTATTTTATTTTTGCAATACCAATTAAAATGATTTTTCGCGATTAGCGGTGAAACGGTGCCCCGGATAAAAAAAACCACCAATATAAAATCGATTCAAAATATATATATATATATATATATATATATATATATATATATATATATATATATATATATATATATATATATATATATATATATATATATATATACTCAGGGTGTTCAATATTCGATGGCCACCCCCTTTTTTTTCCTCAATATTTGAAAAAGAAACGAAACTCTCAGGGTCTTAATTGTGTCAAATAAAGTTTCTTTTCAGGTTAAAGTCTGCTCTCCAACCTTCTTCAGTGACCCTAACTTTAGAATTCCTAATGGGATGTGGTATTTTTTACGAAGGATTTCGATAGAAAATCAAATTTTTAATTAATTTTATACCAGTGAATTTTTTTTATCCGGGGCACCGTTTCGCCGCAAATAGCGAAAAATCATTTAAAGAAAATAAGTAGTCTAAAACTTGGATTGCAAAAATAAAATAAATTTTGAACAAAAATAAGAAATTAAGGCCTTCCTGCGACTGGTGCGACGGGCGTCGTGTACAGGTCTTGAAAGGAGGATTGGTTTGCCTGGACAGAGGCACCAGCACGCGGAAAGGCACTAAGGAGGAAGAGAAAGAAAGAAAGAATTAATATGAAACCTAAAATCTTTTTACAGTTTTACAAAAATATATTTTACAAACAATACAATAGACCAGGGGTTCCCAACCTTTTTGCACCTCCGTACCAATTGACTTTTTGAGAAATTTTGGCGTACCACCAGACCGAAATATTTTAATAAACGTATAATATTTACTTTTCTAAAAGTGTTCAAAGGCTTTTTGAATTAAATTCCTGAGAAAACTTCATATTTAATGGTCAGATATTTGTTTATTTAAAACATGCTTATAATAAAGGAGAAAAAAAAAAGATTGAAATGGTATTGATATACAGTTTTATTTATTACCAATAGGTCTGAAAACATACAAATAAAAAATTAGTACAAACTCAGCAAAAAAGCAAAAAAAAAAAATAAAAAAATAATCATCATACAAAATATACTTTTATAGTCTTTAGTGCAAAAATTGTTGTTGTTTGCCTGTGATTAAAATATCAACATTAGGAGTAATGGAACTTATCTTCACTCTTAAGTCCTCTTCAACACTTATTCTGCTTCTATGTTTATTTTTTATGTACAAGAGTTCAGAAAATCCACTCACACAAGTAACTCTTAAAAAATGGCATTAAAATAGCAGAGCTTGCCGGAAGATCAAAGGGTACTCGGCTTTACATCCGATCCAGAAGTTAATTAAAAATTTCTCTATAAAATAATCCTTCATGGAACTATCTTCTGTAAGATCGATAAAACTTTCTTTTAGTTCCAATCCATTTGGTGAGGTTTCCGAAAAAGGAAACCTTAAAGCTTTTATGAAGGCTTTCCAAGTAAGCAATATTTGCAATCACATCTGCCATTGGAGATATTTCATTTTCTTCAAAAAATGATGATAGAGTGGGAAATACAGATAATTTTTCATCCTTTATTTGTGAACAAAACAGGACCAACTTTCTTTTGAAGGAGTTTATTTTGTCACTGGCTGTGAAGGCTCTTGTGTATGGTCCCTGAAGTCTCAAGTTCATTGTGTTGAGCTTGTTAAAAATGCCGGCTAGATAAGCCAATCTTGACAAACATTCTTCATCAGCAAACAATTGTTTCATGTCATGATTTTTTTCATTTAAAAACATAAAAACATCTGATCTTAGTTCAAAGAGACGGTTCAAAATTTTCCCCCGAGATAACCACCTCACTTCTTTATAAGTCATGAACATGCCACCCATTTTTTCACACATCAAGGAGAATAATCTTGTGTTTAAAGCCCTATTCTTTATGAAGTTAATGACTTTCACAGCAACTGATAGAACAGAGTTAAGATTTTCCAGCATGCCTTTAGCAGCTAATGCTTCCCGATGGATGACACAATGCGTACTTTTGCATTCAGGAGCAACTTCCTTTATTTTTGCTGCTAGCCCTGCCAATCTACCTGACATAGCTTTTGCCCCATCTGTATACAAGCCAATACACTTGGGTCAGGGAGTGCCTACTTTGAGCACATATTCATCAATTACCATAAAAATGAGTTCCGCTGTGGTATTTGATTCAAGTGATTTGCAGAACAAAAACTTTTCTATCACCTCTTCATTATAATCAAATAGCACGAAAACATGTAGCTGCGCCATGTTTGTAACATCGGTGCCTTTGTCAACTTGAAGTGCAAAATAAGTGCATTCTTGGAGTTTCAAAGCCAGTTGCTCTTCAATGTTATTAGACATATCGACAATTCGTCTCTTTACTGTGTTATTTGACAATAGTATTTTTTGAATTTCTTTGGCTACCTTTTCTCCTAACACGGCTTGGACCATATCCACAGCCGCCGGCAGTAAAAGCGTCTTACCGATTGTGTGAGGCTTTCCAACTTTTGCAATTCTTAAACTAGCAAGGTATGACGCCTTTAACAAGTTAATATCAGTATTGACAAACTTGGTTAAACATTGGGTTTCTTTCTTTAAAAAATTAGATTTTCTTTTAAAAAATTCAATTTTGGAGGTGGACCAGGTGGGTGGAGAGGGGGTTGTCGGGTTCATTCGGAAGCTGTCGGTGACCATCGGCTTCGGCATGCTTCTTGATTTTTCCGTTGTCAACACTCCTGGAGCTAGGTTAATTTGTTTTTTCTGCTTGTTATTGGTAAGGTTATAACTAGGGATCGGATTTTTATGTATTTTAAAATGCCAAATATTCACTTAAAATATGCATTTATTTTCATCAAATATGTGGTAAATATGTGATTTTCTTAAAATATTGAAGCAAAATGGAAATTTTTTTTATAAGAATAATTTTTTTTTTATTAATGATTTAAAATCCCCTGCAGATGAGGGAAATAAAAGAATACATCTGCAGTAAACTCTGCTTGTCGTAAGAGGCGACTAAAAGAGTAATGGGGTAGAGAGGACTCCCTAGCCGTAATTAAGGCAACCTGTCTAGGGGAAGATACCCTGAATTAAAACCGAGTTCATCTGGGTTGAGAAATGGGCCAGCACCCCGTATTTCGTAAAAACAACACACCGCTTTCAGACCTAAACAAAAGAAATGGCCGGAAGGATAAACGACAAAGGCTTCGGAAAAGGACTATAAATCTTGTTACGTGGAACGTTGTTGTTGCCCATGACGTCAGAATGAAGAGAGGTGCAGAATGTGGATCCGTCCATTATTTAGTGCAAGGAACTTTCCTATTTAAATACCTGAGTGCCCGGAAGGAGATACAAATCAAGACCGAAACTTCAGAAAACATTAACTATTGTATCGAGAGCCTATAGCAGGAGTCAGCGGAAAAAATGTATAAAAACAGACTCGAAATCAATCTTCGGAGTGGAGATGATTACGATGACATCAAAAGAAGTTGCCATCAATCAGCATTTGAAGCAATAGGCACAAAAAAGAAAAAGAAAAAAACGGATAAATACTGGTGGAATAGTGAAGTAACGGAGTTGGTAGAAAAAAAGAGAACGATTTATCATACGTGGCTCTCTACTGGGAATGTAACAGCATTTAATGGCTATAAGAAATTAAACAGTGAGTTCCTAATAAAAAGAAGAGAAGCAATGAATCTAGGATCTAGGATAAAAATTGCAAATTTATTTATAGTTGTATGCATGGGCAGAAAAGTAGAGAGGCGTGGAAGAGGCTAAAATCCTTAAAATCATCCTGTAAAGGAAATGTAGGTATACAACTTGTACCACCTCAGAAGTGGGTGGACTACTTCTCAAAACTACTGGCAGAGGAAAGAAACTTATTTAAGGAAGACCTTGTTATACAAACCAGTGAACAAGTTAATGCAGAGCCGATATCGGTGGAAAAAGTAGAAGCCGCTCTAAAAGAAATAAAAAATCATTAAGTTCCTGGACCAGGGGGCGTCCTGATAGAGCTCGTGAAGTCAGAACCAAGATGTTTGATGGAAAAAATATCTGAGTTATTAACACGGTGTATACATAAACGTAAAGTACCATCGGAATGGTTGACTGGAAACATCATTCCAATACATAAACAAGGGAATAAAAGTGACTGTTCGAATTATCGTGGTATCACCGTTTTAAGCAGCATGAGCAGGTCGAGTTTTAAAGAACAGATTGGAGCGAGAGCTAGAAGGATATATATATCAGAAGAACAGGCAGGTTTTAGAGCAGGACGGTCTTGCATGGATCATGTGTTCACCATTGAACAATTACTTGAGAAGGCATGTGGACGTGAAGTTCACATAGCCTTTGTAGACATTAAAAAAGCTTATGATACGGTTCCATTAAAACTTCTGTGGAGGGGATTGGAGAATATCGGAGTAAGTAGAGATCTTACTGATGCAATTAAAAGTCTACACTGTGGAGCGAAAGCCAAGGTCAAAATGGGGAACCGTTTGACAAATAGTTTCCTTATCACTAAAGGCCTGAGACAAGGGTGTGGTTTATCACCCACCCTTTTTAACCTCTATCTAGAGGAAGTTTTGAAGGAGTGGAAAAGGAAATGTCGAGGAATGGGTGTAAGAATAGGAAAGGAAACTTTGTACAGACTAAATTTTTTTGATGATCAGGTAGTAATAGCTTCCGAGGAAGAAGATCTAAGTTATATGCTAAGGAAGCTAGAAGAAGAATATTCTAAGCGGGGCCTAGAAATCAGCAAAGAGAAGACATCATACATGGTCTTCAACGCCTCTACAGCTTCTCTGCTGTAAGAAAATTGGTCACTACATCGAAGTAGTCTCTTCAAGTATTTGAGAGTTTATATCGATTACAGGGGAACGCTTGAGAGTGACATAAAAGAAAAGATAAAGAACGGAAGAAAGCCGATTGGCATGATGAACTCTGTACTGTGGAGCCCAAATGTTTCACTAGAAACCAAGAAGAGAATTTTCCACTCCTTTTTTGAAGGAGTAATCCTTTATGGTTCGGAAATGTGGGTGGTTGGAACAAGAGATGCACACAGCTTACAAGCTGTCGAAATGTATTTTTGGAGAAGAAGCTGTCACATTTTTAGGGTTCAACGGGTAACTAATTCTGCCATACGAAATATCGTTAAGGCGGAAAACACTATAGTTCACACCATTCACACCAAACAGCTGTTGTGGTATGGCCATTTAGGAAGAATGGAAAAAGAATAAGAAGAATAGCCATTTAAGAAAGATGGCCAAAAAAGATATTTAACTACGTCCCGGAAGAAAGACGAAAAAGAGGCCGCCCGAGGAAAACATGGGTTAAAGTAGTTGAGGAGGTAATGGTGGCGAGAGGATTACGGGAAGGAGATTGGGAAGACCGCGAATGCTGGCGGTCCAATGTATTGGGTCTCGGTATATGACAAAAGGCCGTCAAATCCGAAAAAAAAAAATAATGATTTAAACAACAAAAGAACATTTTTACAACTTATAATAATTATTAGGAACAAAATAATTTGTTTTACAAGATATAATCATTTATACAACAAAAGAACAATTTTATAATTTATAATGATAATTAGGAACTGTCTTCTGTGGAACATTTTGGGACTCAAGTTGAGCAATTGTTAAAAACGAAGGCTAGGTTGTTCTTTAAATTAGGTTTCTCGAATAAAGACTTGGCTGTATTTATCGCTACTTCTTCGTCTTCGAGACGTGAAATGACATTTTTGATTTTATCATAGTTCTCGCAGTAATACTGAGCTGCTTCCAGCCAAGTACACCATCTTGACAATATTGGTTCTGGTGGAAGGCATAAGTTTGGATATAGATCTTTTAGCAGTTGAGGCTGGAGCTTTTAAGGACACTTTTTTAACTCAGGAGATTAGGGAATCTAGGTTACTGAACAAAGCCTGCCTTAACGTCAGTGGTTTCATCAATTTTAACTCTAATCGGTACATCTTTGATATGTTCTCGAATCTTGGCTAGTGTATCTTTATATATATCTTCCAGGTAGTATTTCCGCAGAGTGCTCTCGCCAGGCATTGTTTTCCTAATGTAGGTCTCTAAAAATCCCTTGAAATGAGGATTATTAAGTTTGTGGAAAAGGACATCTGCTCTGACCAAAGCCCGACACAGATCTGTACTCTTACTTGAGTACACTTACTTGACGACGGAGATGTAAGAAAGGCTTGATAGTACGTCCACTCTTTCTTTCTGTTTTTATTCTCTTTGTGCAATCCGGTGGCAATACTTTGGGTGACTTGGGAACATTGAGAGCAAGAAACGCGCTTGTCACAAGCTGTTTAGTACAAAATGTCTCCATCACTTCGAAAAATGTCTGCTGGAAACTCGCGAAGATATTTAGGAACCAGCTGTCTATTTGAAGCCAATGTTCGTGGCAATTCATCCAAAAAAGGATGAATGATTGGATCCAAGGATCCAACTAAATGAATGATTGGACACTTCAACGAATGAGCTAAAAGAAATGACAACGATGCTTCTCTAACAAGTGCCAATCACTGTTTAGCAGCATTCTCTGTAAACTACAATAGCAGCAGTGCTCGCCACCAAAATACTCGCCACCAAGCATAAAAATTCCCGTTTTTACCGAGAAATACCCACCAATGCTTGAAGTAATACCCGTTTTCGGGAATTATCTTTATTAACCCAGCGAGGGGGGGGGGGGGGGGGGGGGGAGGGTATACTCATAAAGGGGCGCGAAATGGTCCGTAAAACAAAACATTACTGGATAATTTTTATATTTATTGTAATTGATTTCTGGAAAATATATTTTAAATTTAGTGCCAGTGTAATATAATAAATGTTAATTTGTATTACTGTATTAACCTTCTCAATTTCTTAACTTTTTCTAATTAATCAATCTTTCAATATTTACCTACATTATTATTTTCTACTGACGTTTTGCTGGATGACTAAAAGAAAAAGAAAGTGGACAGGTACAAAATATAATATTAGGAATTATTAATAAAACTATCAGTAGGTAAACATTTTATATTTTAATAACATCTAATTTGTTTAATTCAGACTTTTATTTATGATTTATCACAAACTGGCACACATAAAGACTAATAAGAGGCAGACTAGTAAATATATAAATGTATTTTAAATGAATTATTTGTGTTTAAAAAAAACTCTGAATAAAATTATTATCTCATTATCTAATATAATACTTAATCACTATTGCCTTTATTTTCAAGGATCGCCAATTATCATATTATCTAATATAGTTCTTAAAATAACGTCTTAATCGTTTAATTCAGGCTTAAGTGCCATTTATCACAATGTTATAAACCTTAAATATGATAATTTAATAAACTCAAAACGTAGAAAACAAAAAACACTAGTAGGTACAAATTCAAAACATAAAACGATTATCTTAATAATATATAACAAGATATAAATGTGGCGCCTACAAGATAGGTAATAACATAAAATATAATATAACATACAGGTAATAACAAGAATTTTAAATTATTTAGCTTATTATTTATAAAACATTAAAATTTATTTACTCTTCTAAATAACTATCGCCTTTACTTTCAACGGTTGCCTAAACATTAGTCGTCAACATGGTATTGTTGGGTTTAAAAGTTTTTAACGAACTACCTATGTTGTCCTTTCCTTGCAAAATTGGTGTCAGTGTCTCACAACCTAAGCTATTACGGTGGAGATTTTTTATATTTTTTAAGTCGCTAAAAATCCTTTCCACGGCAGCATTCGAAAAAGGCAGTGACAAAAGCCACACTCAAACATTCATGTGAGCATCGAAGAAAGGACAGCAGCGCTGGTGGCGGTACCTACCATTCACGTGGTCATCTGAGGAACTAACCGGCTTTCATCCCCTGATGGTCGTCGAAGACTGACTGACCTTTTCGATTCTTCCTTGACCGAAAAATACTACAATCGCTATTGAACTTTTTGACGATAATTGTTTTTATCAATTTAGAAAAAGATAACGATGTAATAGGTATTAACATAATCAGTTATGGAAAGATAAAATTACCCGTTTTTCCGAGATAACCGTTAAATTCCCGCCGATGCCAAACATTTCCCGATTTCGGGAAAAAATACCCGCATCGGCAGCACTGAAAACTAGAGTCTGGGGATAGGATATCCCAAGAGCCGAGGATGGTCGATTCCACCCGAAGTTCCCCCCTCTACTCGTACATTCTCTCGCAGCTCTTCTTACCTTGCGGATAGGATATTTCTGTCAGCCTAACAATTTTTACTGTAAGACTAGAGTATGGGATAGGATATTAATTAATGATAATACTAATTAATTAATTAGTCCAATATTTTGTAATTAATCATTTAAATGTACTATTGGAAATGTGGTATTTTTCTCTGCTCATGAAGAAAATCAACATTCAGTATGTTAATCAATTATTTAACAATAACCTTTGCTTGAAATGTTGCCGAAATTCAATAAATATATATATCTTATCAGCAACTATAACCAAACAAATTTGCTAGTCCAGAATATAATAATAGTTCAACACTGATTATATTATATTATCTACAAATTCTATTTAGTCGATTTTACAAAATATTAAACACAAGATTGCTCCAAACCAAATCAAGCATATCACCATATCCTGAAATCATTAAGGTAGCGATTGTGATAGATCTCTGTTTCAAATAAAAACTATGTTGGTCTACAGTTATTTATTTATTGGTCAAAATTGTAAAAAAAAAAAAAGTTTTTACATAAATTAAAGATGAATATAGTTTTTAAAAAAAAATTAAAATATCGTTGTGAATTATAAGTTATTTATATAATAACTTAACATAAATATAATAACTTATAAAAATATATAAGTTACTGTCTATTGCAGGGGTTCCCAACCGGTGGTACGCGGGAACGTTTCAGGTGGTACGCGTGAGTGAGTGACGGCGTCGGGGGTGAGGCGACGAGAGCTGTCTTCCCCCTCTTCCCCTCACTTCCATTCTCCCGCCTCACTAGAGTCTACCTGTCAATTTTGAAGGTGGACTAGGTGGGTGGAGAGGGGGTCATTGGGTTCATTCGAAGGTTGTCGGCGGTCGTCGGAACTAGCGTCTTTATCGTGACTGAAATTGTTGGATTAACTAACAACTTACAGTCAAGATTTAGTTTTTGTAAATTAAAAAAAAAAAAAAATCATTGCTTACTTAAAAAAATGCTTTATTTAATAAATTGGTCAGGCAAGGTTTGAGAGTTAAGCTTTTTTATTTCAAAGACATTTCGTATTTTAGAGATGTTTTTAATGCTGAATTCAAATCTGATAATAGGTACAGTATTATTCCTTAAATCTTCACTAAATAATACAAATTTTAATGCAAGAATCATGTTGATATAATTTTTTAAACTCTAGATATAAAATAAATTACTTTAATGCTACCATATAGTTTTTCTCGATTTATAAAGCAACGGCAAGTTGAGATTCAAAAATGATTGGACTAAATAATTAATATCCTATCCACATGGTAAGAAGGTAATTTTATAATACGTTTTATTATAAAAGAATCTGAAAATAAAATCAGTTTTTAGTTTAAAAAATTATGAATACTTGATTATAACTTAGAGAATTAGAGAAAATTATAGTTTAAAGACTTATGAATACTATGAATAACGGTAATTTTATAGGAATACCAGGCAACTGGTAGACTTTTTTAATTTTTCTAGATCTAAATGTTCTATTCAAAAATTATTGGACTAAATAATAAATTAATATACTAATATTAATATAATTTTATTTTTAATTAATATCCTATCCCCAGACTCAAGTCTTACAGTAGAAATTGTGAGGGCGACGGGAATATCCTATCCGCACGGTAAGAAGGCAATTTTATAATACGTTTTAATTTTTTTTCTCAGCTCTCAGTCAAGATAGATAAATGATTTTTTCAGGTAAAGTTGTATTTTTGTTTGCTATTTGAAATAAAAATACTTTCTTTATTCTCAAAACACGACCTGGCTTGAGGATACTCAAAAACTCGAAAAATATGACTGAATTCCAAAAGAAAATCCGCTGTAAATCAGTGTGAAAATTTTTAAATGATAAACTGATCTCAAATCTGGATCCAACGCATAAGAAAACCCTTACACGTAAAATTTGATCAAAATCAGAAAATACTTTTTTTTTAACCCCTTTCACCATTTTTTGAAGTTGAGAATTTAGCAACTACTTCTAACGGCTGTAACAATTGCTGTGGTCAACCTATTACAATAGTAAAGGCATCACTATAATCAGCATGCATTCCGCTTTCTATTCATGTATAAAGCATTGGGTTTACTCTAAATTTCAGTTGACAAAAATTCAACAAATCCGAGGTGAAATATAACTTGAGCTTTCTTAGTAACGAGATATCCTGCGACCTCCGCATTTGAACTAATCTATGCAGTTTTACGGCTTCTATATGCCCTTAATATTTGGTTTTAATCGGTGGCGAAGTTTGTGAGATAGCGCTAATTATTTACGTTTTGAAGCAAGTTGACAGCGTCTTTCTTTCTTGCCTTCCAAAATCACTCACTACACATTCTTGGAGGTAAAAAAAATTTAATTTTTGATTTCGACCTAATTCGGTTTCTACATGTTTTTTGAGATGAGGAATCTGAAAATGAAATCAGTTTTTAGTTTAAAAATTTTCCTCACCAATATTTATGAAAAAATAAACAAAAACGTCTAATTTTTTATTTTGACCGAATACACTATTTTCATATTCTGTCTTATGAATTATGAATAACATTAATAACATTAATTTGAGTGGAATGCCAGGCAAATGTTAGACTTTTTAATTTTTCTACATTTAAATGATTAATTATAGAATATTGGAATAATTAATTAATTAATATTAATATATATTATTAATTAATATTATCATTAATTAATATCCTATCCCGTACTCTAGTCTTACAGTAGAAATAGTTAGGCCGACGGGAATATCCTATCCGCAAGGTAAGAAGAGCTGCGAGAGAATGTAGTGGGGTGAACTTCGGGTGGAATCGGCCATCCTCGGCTCTTGGAATATCCTATCCCCAGACTCTAGTACAGGTGGGCTAAACAGTTATTTTTTGGTATTAGGTTACTACGTTATGGCTCTATCCCAGTAATAGTTTCTAATAATAGGTTATTCCAGTAATAGGTGATTCAAATAAACCCCTGCCCTACCGCTAGAACGCGCGCCAGTCAATCACTGCTGTTGCCAATAACTCTTCGGGATTCAATAACGCTTAGAATCACTGCAGTTCTTACAATAACGCCTGTTATTAGAATCACTGCAGTTATTACAATCACTCCAGTTCTTACAACAGTTCTCAACTGTTATTAGAATAACTCCTGTTGCTAGTTCTGTTATCGATCACCGACCTGGCGCTAGTGGTTCTAACCTATTACAAACTTACTTTTAGACATTTTGACTGGTAATTCATTAATTTATCCTCCTCGCCATTGCTAATAATGTTAATAATTTGTATATTAGTAGTCCTACAGATGATAAATAACACAAAATCAACCAAAATTATTGTGTTTAATATTTTTTTTTTAACGAAAAATGTTAGAAGCCAATTAAAAGTTGTCAAAATATATACAAATTAAAAATAAATAGGCCAACTATGATACAAACGAATTCAACAAAATAAACTTTTAAAAAACATTGTCCATATTTAATTGTACTGTCAAGATTTTATTTTTATATACATATATATATATATATATATATATATATATATATATATATATATATATATATATATATAGGTGTTAGTAAAACATATTTGAACAATTATGAAGACTCAACAATTACAAGTAGCCTGTATCAATCTGTTACCCAAGCATGTATTGTGTCTTAAAATATAGGCTGTAAGATAAAATAAAGAAGAAAATAACAGAGGTAGAAGCAGGATTCATGCTGGGCCATCTTAGGTCAAGTTTTTACTATATCCCAATTTTTTTTTTTTAATTTGGTGGACTTCCAAGACTTCTGGTCCAGAAGGTACATTTAGCCTTTATCCACCTTTAGAAAGCTTTGACTTAGGTCCTTTAAATAAGCTCTGGAAAGCACTCAGTTTGTCAGAAATTAGTGATAGTCTGAGAAAAGGCATACTAGTCCTTTATAAAGGTGCAGAATTGGGAATTAAATTTTGAAATAGCAGCGTTACTAATTGTATACGAAAGTATTTAAAAAAAAAAAAAATTTGATATCATGTCCCCTCAGCGCTACACATCATCAAAGGATTAAATCAAAGTTGCTGCTAATCACCTACTCTCTTTAACATGGTTATTAAACAAGCTTTCTAGAAATAGGAGAAAAATATTAATACATGGGTTTGGAGATTTTGAAAGATATCTAATTCATGCTACAAATTGCAGGAGTTTATTAACTCATTGCAACTGAGGAATGTGATCTGGAATACATGGTGAGGAAACTCTAAGGAGTATTCTGAACAGGGCATGGAAATAAATCTAAAGTAGACAGAGTTTGTGTCCTTTAACTCTCTAAGCACATTTTTTAGCATTGAAGATTAGAGATATGGAGCTCTTCTTATCCTTCCTGGAAAGGAACCCTCTATTAGTTAAGATATTTCATTTAAAATGTCAAGAGAAAGGTAGACAGTAGGAATCCTATACTTGTTCCTGTGGAATAAAAATGTTTCCTTCGAAAAAAAAGAAGAAGATTATATCATTCCTTATCGCTATAAGTTGCCTTTAATTTTGCGGAAATCTGTAGTATGGAGAAGAAAAAGGTCAAACGCTATTATCTTTAGAGATGGGTACTCAAAGTGAAAGTTAAATAAGATTCCATCATGTTTCTAATAATATCAAAGGACAATATATGAGAGAGGAAAAAAATCACTTGAGGTACGCATGATGGTACAGAAGGATATACAATTAGGGTTTCATGAATTAATTGCCACTTCTATTGGAATTAATTCATCAATCTTAATTGTGGAAAAAATATTTTAAAGAGTATTTAAACCAGGAGCTCATTCAAAACGGATGTTTCAAAACAGAGGCCAAAGTAAATTTTCCTGGACAGATTAGAGAGTAAGAGGATGCCTGAGGAAATTGTTGATAGGGGATGTAAAGAAAGGAATGGCAGCAAAAAGATAACAAAAGAAAGATTAGTTGATCAAAAGATAGTTTGAATAAATAACTGATAAAGATTAGGATACAATAACTGAACAAACCTGAAGGTATTTTTCATTTTATAAGTTTCCAGAACAGAAAGGGTAATTATAATAATCACAGAATGAGATAATGTATGGACTAAAACTATATAAAAAAACAAAACAAATTACAATAAATGTTTTACAAATTTATCAACACCCCACATTATCATTGTACAATCACAATGAGTTTTTATTTAAAAGAACTGTTCTCATAAATACTTCACCAAAATATTGGACAATACTAATAACCATACAGATACAATCAATTTACATCAGAGTTTTTAAAGAAAAAAAAAAAAAAACAAAAACAAAATGAATTAAAAATATTCAGTTTATTTATTAACAAATATATTTACAAATATACCAATGGATATAACTATAAAAATTATAACTAAAAAGCGGTATGAAAGAAACCATTCACAAAAATAAAAAAACTATATATCAAAGGACTAAATACTTCAAAAAGCAGTATTATATTTTACAAATAGGTAAAAAGGTAGTGTCTCGATGGAATCTAATAAAAGTGTAAATATCAGTGGAATAACTATATATTACAAAAGTCTAAATAGATTTTACAACAAGCTAATGTATTTATGATTTATATTCAAGATACCGTTAACATCGCTCTATAATTATTACTTCTGTTAGTGTGATATTTTCATATTTTCGTCTAGAAAAGTTCACCGAAATACCAGTTATTAGCTGTGTTGAACATTGTCTTATTATAACAGTGAGTACAATCATTTAACATTGGTTTAAGTGAATATAAAGTGTACCATGTGCTTTGGAGATAAGCGATAGTGGGGACAGAGATAACGAGGAGATAAGATACTCGCGCCCGTGACCCAGACAGTAGCTGCCTTGTCTTTGCACGGGGTGGTACTGCTTCCTCTAATAACAAGCACCGCGATCTTTTCTTTATTTTTTTTTTTTTTTTTTTTAATTTCTTTTATTTTTGATTTGTTTTTCATTTTTTTTTTCTTTATCTCCTTAACCGTTCGATGCCATTAAATGAGATATTTCCATATGGTGTTACCTTCAAAAACTAATAAATCAATAAGAAGCCGGTCCCTAGAAACCGTACGTATGAGTCCAGGAAAGCAAAAAGTTCGCCGTTCCCGACAGACTCCTCCCAGAAGCATCCGGCTAACTACAAAGGATGTCAAACAAAAACCTCCGTAGTAAATTCCACAGTACGCAGCCACAGAACGAAGAAACTTAACAGACCAGAGGAAGACAGCCTTCAAAAATTGCCTCATCATCAGTATGTTTTGCAGAAATGCTGGGAGGAAGGAGATGCCAGAATGAAAATGGGGTCATGCCGCTTCCTCCTCAACAGCCTCAATTTCATGATACTCCACCCCAGCAATCACAACCTAAATCACAGCATCAACAGACCATTCAATATCCTCCAGCTCCATTAATCCAACCCAATCCACACAGCCTTCATCAGATCCCCCATATTCCTCCTCCTCCTACTACCTCAGATCTAACATCCTTATTTACCTCCTTCCTGTCAGAGTTGAAAACTCTTATCACCCCACTCATATCACTCCTCACAAATGTTATCCCTCTTCTAATTCCTCTTTTAAAAAATCCTTAAATGCCTTCCACAAAACCCTTATCCATTCTCCTTTGGAATGCGAATGGTATTCGCAACCACACTAACGAACTGACATCCTTGCTACATGAAAAAGAAATCGATGTAGCTTTAATAACAGAAACCAGACTGACCAGTAACCAACGTTTCATTATTTCACAATACCAAACTTACCGAACAGATCACCCTGATGGTAGAGCCCATGCCGGAACTGCTGTTATCATTCACCATTCCCTCTCTCACCACGTATTCCCTTTACCAG
Source organism: Euschistus heros (assembly GCA_003667255.2). Classification (NCBI taxonomy): domain Eukaryota; kingdom Metazoa; phylum Arthropoda; class Insecta; order Hemiptera; family Pentatomidae; genus Euschistus; species Euschistus heros. The sequence goes on from RCWM02000005.1 coordinate 4,852,232, forward strand.
CAAATGAATTCCTACAACCCACAGCAGTTGCTATCAAAACCCTCTCCTTTCCCGTCACGATTGCAGCGGCCTACTGCCCCCCCAAATAAACCAATTTCCACATCCCAGTTCATCACTTTCTCCTCGGTGCTGACTTCAATGCTAAGCACCAGCAATGGGGATCAAGAACCACCAACTCCCGTGGGCAAGCATTGCAGTCTGCATTTAGTTCCCAAAGATCCTTTATTTCTCCAGGTACTCCTACATATTGGCCGACGGATCCTAACCGAAACCCTGACCTGCTTGACTTCTTCATTCATTCAGGCTTAGGATCCCTCCATTACTCCATAGAACGCCTGGATGAACTTTCCTCCGATCACAGTTCTTTAATTTTAACCCTTTCCGTCACTCCTATCCCAAAACCTTCTCCCCCATCATTTGTTAGAGGACCAGTAGACTGGAACCTCTTCCGTCAAACAATATCCGACACTATAGACCTTAAAGTATCCCTAAAAACCTCCCAGGACCTTGACAATGCTACTAATTCCTTCACATATACAATCCAGCAAGCAGCCTGGGCTGCATCCTCACCTCGTTTCCCTCCAAAAGTTCGAAAGAAAAATCCTTTATCCCAAGATCTACTGGACCTTATTCAATCCAAACGTCATGCCAGAGCTATTTGGCAAAGAACCAGGCATCCAGATGATCGGAAATCCTATAATTATCTTACCAAACTCCTTAAAAAAAACATGGCTACCTTCAGATCCAAATCCTATAATTCCTATCTTTCTTCACTCTCTTCCTCAGATAACTCCCTCTGGACCACCGCTAAAAAAATCCTAAAATACCAACCCACCTCCCATCCTCTCCGACGTGCAGATGGTTCATGGGTGGCTTCTGACGAGAAAAAATCCGAAGAATTTGCCAAGCACCTTTCCAGCATATTTGTTCCCCATCCTGAATCTAATCCCACCCACACAACAGTTCATGAGTTTCTTGATTCGCCTATTCCTCTTTCCTTACCTCCTAAAGCAATAAACCCCTCTGAGGTCAAATACCTTATAAAAAAATTAAAACCCCGTAAATCCCCTGGATATGATCTCCTTAGTTCACAAATCCTCAGGCAACTTCCTCATAAAGCAGTCATATTCCTCACCTACCTATACAATTGTATTCTGCGGACAACCTATTTCCCTTTTCTATGGAAACACTCCACTATCATCCTTTTCCCCAAACCGGGTAAATCTCAACCCTTCATCATATAGACCTATTAGCCTTCTCCCAATCCTATCAAAAATTTTTGAAAGGCTCCTTCTTAAACGTATCCTACACATCCTTGAATCGCAAAATATTCCTTCTCACGAGTTTGGGTTCCGCACTAGTTATTCCACTGTCCAACAAGGCCTCAGAGTTGTAGATTACATATCCTCAGCACTTGAAAGCAAACAGTATTGCTCCGGCGCATTTCTGGACATAGCGCAAGCTTTCGACCGGGTATGGCATGCCGGTTTGCTTTTTAAACTCTTTTTTTTTTTTTTTTTTTTTTTTTTTTTTTTTTTTTTTTTTTTTTTTGGGCGCGAAACGGCCTTGTAGACCACGCGAATATTATGATTGTATTCTCTTCTTTTTGTTCTTTCTTTCCACCCACTTTTCCTTCATCAAGTTCGAGTGCTTCCTTTTCCTCTCCTCCGTCCAAGCCACTCCTCCACTGGTCCGCCTTGGCCCCTCAAGAACTGCAAGCCCCTGTAACTTATTTCTGAATCCGTCTCTATCCAAGCAATCCACGTCTCTGATTCCCAACCTTGCTGTTTCCTCTTTCAGTTGTTTGATGTAGCCCCGTGTACTCCGGTATCCCCAGAGTTTTTCCATTTTTTATTCTTTTATTAATAGAAATTTACAACTGTATTACAAAACACATCTAGTAAATATGCGGTATATATGAGATATAATGACATGAATACAATTTGTAGAGGAACTGCCCATTGGTAGTACTCTAATGAATATTTACAAAAGAAGATCACGAGGCCATCTTCTTTTCAGACGCCTCGGAGAATTGCCAGGAATGGAATGGGAAGCAAGTTGTGCAACAAGTGGATTTGGATGAGCAGTGAGTTTATTATGAAAGGAGAGGTATCTGGTTTGTGCCAAATCAGCGACGTATGGGATATTAAGGTCATTGTGGATGATCATTTGTGACAAAGTAGGGAGCATTAAGGATTTTTCGAAGGATTTTGGATTGGAGTGATTGGATGCGGGAAGAAATCGATGGTTTGGTGGATCCCCATAACTCTATTCCTTATGTCCAAATAGGTCCGATAATCGTCATATATATGAGTTTTTTATAGTGAATCGGGAGATTTGAACGTTTGTCAAGTAGGTGTTGTAATAGTCGAAATCGACGTGCAGCTTCTTGTCTTTTCAATATTGTATGAGGGTTCCAGGTAAGTCTCTTGTCCAAATAAAATCCAAGGTATCTTATCTGTTTTACATTATTTAATGGTACTCCATTAAAGGATACAGGAGGACAGGATGAGGTAGGTTTTCGACGTAGGGTAAAGGTTATTTGCTGGGATTTACTGGGATTTATCTTAACTCTTCAGTTGTGACACCATTCTTCAAGGGAAGTGATGTGTGACTGGAGTGTCTGGGATGCAGCAAATGGATCATCATTGACTGATAACACGCTGGTGTCATCAGCATAGGTTGTGAGGATAGTATTAGGATGGGTTGGGATATCAGCTGTATACACTGTATAAAGGATGGGACCCAGGATACTACCTTGAGGAATTCCAGCGGTCTGGGGAAAGATAGATGAGTATTTAGAATTGTGATTAACTTTAAATACTCTATCAGAAAGGCAGGAACGGAGGATGAGAAAATATGTAGATGGAAGGAATTGGCGAAGTTTATAAAGCAGACCTGGATGCCATACTCGGTCAAATGCCTGTTCAACGTCAAGAAAGACACCCGTGCAGTACATCTTGCGCTCCAGTGCAGATGAGATAAAGTCCACCACACGATGGCATTGTTGGATAGTGGAATGAGACTGGCGAAATCCAAACTGGTACAAACAGGAATAATGTGATTGGAATCAAGGATGGTATAAAGTCGTTTCAAAAGGAGCTTTTCAAGGATTTTGCCCATGATAGGTAGGAGGGAAATAGGTCGGTACGAGGAAGGGTTTTCTGGCGGTTTTTTAGGTTTTGGGATCATTTTTATTATTGATGATTTCCAGGAATCGGGAAAATATGTTGTACGGAGGACAGCATTATAAACGTAAGTTACGAATAATACTGCTTTCCTTGGAAGGTGTTTGAGGATTCTTGAAGTGATGGCTATTATTTCTGAAGGGTGGAAGGCTTTAGGAGGAATGGTCATTTGGAGAGGAATGGCCAGTTCTGCTTCAATAAATTCTACATTGTTAGGATTTAGGATATCAGGATGAGGTTTAAAAATATTGTGTAATTGTTCACCAAATACCTGCGATTTCTCTAAATCAGATTTGGTCCAGGTTTGAGCTGGAGTAAGGAGAGGATGATTGAAGGTTTTGAATTTTAACAGTCTTTTGGTGGTGTTCCACAATGATTTATCGGAAACAGTTAATTGTTCAGTTTGTTTTTGTAAGTTTTCAAATTTTAGTTTTTTAAGTTCTGATTTAAGTCTGTTAGTCAATTTATTATAATAGGTTTTGTCAGTTGGATACCGAGTTCTATGCCATTTGGCCCTAGCGCGACGTTTCTCTACTAATAAAACGCGAATATTCTGTGGTAAGATATTTTCTGGTAATGTGTAGGAAACTGAGATTGGGATATTTGAGGTGTCTGACGCCCGGTTGTTGTTTTATCTTGTTCGAGTAAGCAGATTGTTGTCGTGGTGGATGATCAGGTGCTTGAGGTTGATTGCTGTTGTTCCATTCTTTGATCTTAATTTCCTACTACAGTACAAATACTACAGTACCTGGCTGTTTAGGGTTTGTTTTGCTATAGTTGTATTGGACTTTCTGTTCTCCAAATTCTGGATATTTTCCAAATTTAATGTGTGTAGTAAAATAATTCTCCTACTTCTGTTGATAATTAATCTCTCTTACTTAGTGAAGCTCCATTGCAAATCAAAATAAGAATATATTATATACTTTAAAAAAGATTGCCTGTGTAATAGACTCGTTAGGAATTTGATTATTTCTTGAGCCAATATATATTAATCCTAAGCTGTGAATATCGTATGCAAAATACAGTTACCTAGAAGTAGTCTGACTCTGATATTTTTTTTTTTGCAATATTTTTTTGCAAATAGTTAAAATATTTTATTGCAGTAATAAATATTTTAAAAATTGTTTGTAGAATTTTATAACTACAACAAAAAATAAATCAATTTAGTAAATTTGAAGATTCATTTTAATGCTTTAACTCGTTAATTGCTTTTAAACTTCAACAGAAGATTGGTATTGGAAGGTCTAGAGGCCTTCTTCTTCTCATTCTCGATCCCCTCAATAAAACATCCATTGGCCTTTTTCACATTAAAGCTGCCAGTTACTTGCCAGTTCTCAACTCTCAGTCATGATAGAGAAATATTTTTTTCAAGTAAAATTGTAGTTTTGTATGCTATCTCTTCAGCAAAACCAAAACCCGTTGTTCGGAAATTAATACCGGATTTCATGCTTAAACCAAATCCTGGTATTATTATTAAAGAGATTATTTATCAGGTTTTGTTTGGGGTAAAGAGATAGCATAAAAAACTACAATTTTACGTGAATAAATGATTTCTCTTTTTTGACCGTGAGTTGAGAAAAAAAACGTGATTTTCATATATATATATTTTTTTTTTCTCGGCTCCTAATGCTCATTGGTGGCTAAAAGTCTAATTTTGTAGATTGTAGCCACACAAAAATCAGCATTCAAATCTGTGAGTTACAATACAAGGAACTGGCAGCCTTAATGTGAAAAAGACCCTATCCCTTCACATAATTTACCATTAAACGCAAAATTACCGCCTCAAAGACAACATCCAATTCACACCAAGCCCCCCCCCCCTCCCCTACCTAGCCTTTTCAGGCATACGGGGTTTTGGCATAGCGGGTTCAAAACATGGGTTTTATGTACGCCGCTGCTGCTAATAAAAATCTTTATTTACAATGTTATTTATTTATAAAAATACATGATTTTTTGAGGACTAGTATATTTAATAGGGAACAATTCTGTGATGCAGCCCAGCAATGCTTTGCACGCCTTAGTGACCACACTTTTTTTATTTCCTGTGGTGCGGCCCGGCCATGCATAAGCATATCTTAGCGACCGCACTTTTTTTTATTTCCTGTAGTCCGGCCCGGCCATGCATAAGCATATCTTAGTGACCGCACCATTTTTTTAATTTCCTGTGCTCCGGCCCGGCCATGCATAAGCACACCTTAGCGTCCGAACCTTTTATTCTTCCGCGGTTTGCCCGCTCCGGCCATCTTGATCCGCTGCATCCTCCCAGCTCTCCTAGAGGCTACATCCGTCCGGTCTGCCATGTCAAGCCCTCCCGGTCCACAGCATCTGTCTGGTTCTGCCCCAGTCTTCAGGGTCACTGGTTTTCTTCTTCCTCCGCGGTGGTTTTTTTCTTCTTCGGTCATTTTGGATTAGTTCATTTGTGACAAAGTAAGGAGCATCAAGGATTTTTTGAAGGATTTTGAATTGGAGTGATTGGATGCGGGAAGAATCCAAAGGTTTGGTGGTTCCCCATCCAAATAGGTCTGATAATCGTCATATGGATTATACAATAGATAGAGTTTTTGTAGTGAATCGGCAGATTTGATCGTTTATCAACTAGGTATTGTAGCAGTCGAAATCGACGTGCAGCTTCTTGTCTTTTCAATCTTGTGTGAGGGTTCCAGATAAGTCTCTTGTCCAGATAAAATCCAAAGTATCCTATTTGTTCCACATTATTTAATGGACATAGGAAGACAGGATGAGGTAGGTTTTTGACGCATGGTAAAGGTTATTTGCTTGGATTAATCTTAACTCTCCAGTTATAAGTTCCGTTATGCCATTATGAATGACCACGAAAATGCTCCTTAATTACAAAACATTTAATCGCCCTCTTCTAATAGGCGCTCAAACCTGGACAAGATTGGACGAAGAAAAATCCCAAATTTTTCCTGCACCGCTTTTAAACGTTTAACCTAAAGCCTGACATCTTCAATCCTGCTCAATTTGAATTTACTGAAGCAGAACGATGTATTCCACGCCAAATGTCTCTTCCTCCTAATGCATTCCATCCTTCAGAAGTCTCAAATTAAATCCTTATATTACCTTTCAACAAAGCCCCTGCACATGACCTTATTACCGCCTATAACCTAAGACTCCTTCATCGGAAAGCAATCCTATTGCTTATGTATGTCTAATACTGTTAGATATTCAGTATCCGCACCACATATTTCCCTGATCCTCATCATATTATTATACTTCTAGTAAAGTTGATTCCTAAGCCGAATGAAATTAAATCCCATTCTCATATCGTCCAATATCACTTTTGTCAATTATGGGAAAATCAACTTTCAATAGGCAACAAACATCGGGACCTGCGGACAAAAACTTTTGGGAACAGCGAAATAATCGAACATCAAACGTATCCAATCCTTCTAATCCTAAGTCCTGAGAACCATAACCTACTTTAATCATTATATAACTTCGATGTTTAACCATTTCGATTTTTATCAATGTTTTTTTTGTTTTCGATGTTTATAATTTTTTTTTAAATTTATAAATAGTGGTTTATTTAACTTACTAAACGTGTAAATAATTGTAATCCTTCCAATCCTAAGTCCTAAGAACCATAACCAACGCAACTTACTATGTCTCGATCAAAATCTTGCATAATGACGTGAATATACCTTTTGTCCTAGAATTCAAACCCGTCAACATTTGAAAATTTTATCAAAAACTTTCTCATTTTCTCTTGTTCTGCACGGGAGCCTTTCTCGACGTGGAACAAGCTTTTGACCGGGTCTGGCACCAGGGGCTGCTATACAAAACCTGCTCCGTAGATTTCTACCTTCTTCCTTGTCATAGACTCCTATCTTAGTGATAGAAAGATAATCATAACTTTTCCTATTCTTCCCTCGTTAACCAATCTGCCTGCGTTCTTCAAGGTATTCAAGGTCTTATCATCCTACGACTTTCTGCCCTGCAGTAACCTTTAATAATATTCCACTGATCCCTGTTGAACAGATCCGCTACCTAGGACTCAAACTAGACAAACGTTTAACTATTAATCCACATACAAGACTGAAATGACAGGAAACTGCTCGCCATTTTTGACTTCTCCAACCATTACTAGACAAACGTTCTAAACTTCCGATTTACTACAAAAGGCTCTCTTACAAGACAGTTATCAGACCTATTTGGACAAGTGGAGTTGAGCTTTAGGGTTCCTCTAAACCCTTTAATTATCTTGTAACCAATCCTTGCAATCCAAAATCCTTCGAAAAATCCTTATTGCTCCTTAATTTATCACAAATAAACTTATACATAATGTTCCATATTTTGCTTATTTAGCCCAAACCAGATACCTATCTTTTCAAAGAAAAGTTCATAACCCTTTCAATCCACTAGTCTCTCAACTTGCTTCCCATTCTATCCCTGACAACCCACCGAGGCGTCTGAAAAGTAAGTGGCCTCGGGACCTTCTTACTTTTATCGAAGTTCTTTATTTTACCAGTGGGCAGTTACTTCACAAGCAATTGTCATATTACTATGTACGTTATTATCAAATTTACAGGAAGTGTGGTTTTTTGTTTGTTTTTATACACGGTTGGGAGTTTCAATAAATGGATGAATTAAAAAAAAAAAAATGTTAAAATAGAAATGAGATCATTTGCATCGAAACAAGTATTTAAACGTTTAGTAAGTTAAGTAATCCACTATTTATAAATAAAAAAAAAAAATTATAAACATCGAAAACAAAAAAAAACATTGATAAAAATCGAAATGGTTAAACATCGAAGTTATATAATGATTAAAGCTAAACAGCTTTTTAAAAAGAGAATTTATTGAAAATAAACAAAAGTATAAAATACTGATTACAAATAATTAATAAAATAGATGTAAACTTGATGAAGGCAAGGCACGGAATATGTGGCTGTCTGGTGGGGGTGATAGAGTCCTGATTCTGCTGGAGTCAGCTTCTGCCATTACTTTAGTTTTCTGTGCCATAAGTTTGATAGCTCCTTAATAACGGTGTGTAAGGAGGGGGAGAGGTAAAGAAACTTTTATTTCTTCACTGCCACTCTTCAAGTTTGTTAACAAATAAATGATTCACCTTATATTATCATCAAGTAATGAACAGTGAAACAAGAAATAATTTATACATGTGATGTGAACCTTAGCAGAGATAAAGCCAGTTCTTAACACCTTTCCAAATCAATTGCGATTCTCTCCTTATCAGAGAAGTTTTTAAGCAAAAAATTAATAATAATTATAAAACTTTATGGCTGTATTATGATCAAATAAAATAAGAATAAGGTTAGAAGAGTAAAAATTTTAAGTGCCTGAAATTCCGTTTCCCAATTAATAATACAATAAAAATGTATATAGATATGTGTCTTCTATCGCACAACCCTTTAGAGCCTCAGTCCAGCCAGGACTAACACTCACTTTCAATTTCTAACTAGGTTCCTAGTCTATTGTTATGCTACCAAAGGTAGGACATCTTCGGGTGAAATCAGAGTCTTATCCCGCTGGGGATATATTCAATAGTTTTCAATGGGTTCCAGTGTCCTTCCACTTTGTTGATATGGCCGAACCATTTTAGGTGCTAAATTTATGATTAAATACATATATAATAATACAAATATACATAAATACATAATAAATAATTTAATAAAGAATTATCCACAGTAAACAACGATAAATGCATTGAAGCTTTACTGTGAGGCATAAAATATTGCAATGCGTATGTAACACTTCTGTTGCAACCTAGTTATATTATTATTTTTTTTTTTATCTCGTTAAATAAATCATGTTCTTACTACATATATAAACAGGCTTCCTAATTTACTTACCTTGGATCAAACCTGTAATTATGGAATTGAATTGAAATTTACAATGGTCACCAGAAAGTACTACTTAGGAATAATAAATCTTACTCAGTTGCCTGCAGCCCTTCGAGGGGTCAACGTGCCATGCGCTCCTTTGACGCGTATGAATAGAAACAGTGTCGATTAAAACTTTAGACTCTTCAAGTTTAGTTTTTATTTTCTAAAAAAACAAAAAAACAATTTTTTATTTCTACTAATCATTATTTCAAATAGTTATTCCACCGAATAAGAAAACCCCAAAGTGGCCCCAGCAAAATATGGATGCACCTACACCAAGTACAACCGCAAACCTACATTCGAAAAGAAAAAGAGGTAAGAGCATTAAATATAATATAGATGCAGCTAACAGCTACGATGTCTTTTCGTATCTCGACGAAGAGGAGATATCCTACATTTCCAATAATTTAAATAGTTCTAAAATCAATATCCCCCATGAAGTTAAAACCCATGAAAAACGGCTAATATGCTGACTACGTAGTGTAAATGAAAATGGCTGCCTTTAGTTAGTTACTGCCCCAGCGATTGAGAGGTAAGCCCCTTCCATTTGTCTATAACTCCATGATGTACCCCTATAATAGTAAATAATTCATATAATGACATCAAAGAATTAATTAAAATTCTGAAATCTTAAGTCGAAGAAATTAACATAAAATATCAAGAAAAAAGAACAACATTTTGCACCTATAACAATCAAGATTTCACTTTCATCAAAAATGAGTTTAAAGAAAGGAACATCGGCTTCTACTCGTACACTCCGAAATACGAGATAAAACCCTAAGTCGTAATGAAAGGGATGCCCCCAGAAATATCAACAGAAGATATCTAAGCTGACTTATTTAGTCTTTTAAAATTTATCAAATGGAGAGAAAAACAGAATATGGACCGGAGCTCACACCAGTCACTCGACAAAGAATAATATATCTGTATAGAATTATTATTCCGAATGGCAATTATTCTATTTGCGGACTATAGCTAAAATATTCATTTTCCACTTTTTTTTTGTTGTTTTTTTTTTGTTTTATTTTTTTAATTTTTGTTTTTATATTATGATTCTTTCAATAAAATAAAATGTACTAGTTTAATATACATTCAATGTTTTCTCTAAATGCAATTCTAAAACATTCGAATTATATACAGTCAAGGTGTATAATATATAAACATGAAGTATAGTAAAAATAACCAGAATGAATAATATGTATGTTGAACACTTTTAATTAGTGAACTTTTACGTACAACTCAACTTTTCGCAACTAAACTTTCCTAGGCTACATAGAACTGAAATGAAACTGAAACTGAAACTGAACTGAGAAGTGATATGACCGTGTAAAAGGCCCTTAACAAAGCGGGGGAGGGCGACATGATTTCAGTTCGTTTAAGCTTTAAATGATAAAAAATGCTCCAAATGTCGAGAAACACCTCATTTTTCGACCTAAAACACAAATTCTCTGACTTCGAATTCGTGTTCAGCACACTTCAGAACATAATAAAACAAAATTTTTGTTGAAGGGAGTATTTTGATGCAGAACAGTGTTACTGGGTTTATGCTTATTTGGGAATTTAACGTTTTACGAAATTTCGGCCAATCAGCCTCTTTGAACAAGAAATTTATGTTATTAGGGTAAATGGTTAGTGATGACCCAATACGATAAATCTTGGGGTTGTTTGTAATTGAGACAAGTTAAAGCGATAAGTGGAGATAAATTATGAATATTTTTGGTCAGGGCTAGGTCAATGATGCTAGGTATGTAATTTTTCTGAGAAGGAATGTGGGTTGGCTCAAACGGAGTATGAAATTGAATTTGATTTTTCGCCAGGTAGTTTAAATTGCGTTTTACATTTTTGTTTGTACAATGGCAATTCTATTGAACGTGCTTTGCGTTTAGATCACCAAAAATTAATTCATGTTTGGTTAAACAAAATAGTTTGTTAATATCAGCGATATTTATTTTATGTGGTGGAATATAAACGGAAATTACTGTAATTGATTTTTTGTTAAATGATGTATCAATAGCGGCTGCTTCAGTGAATTTCAAGTTGGGTACGAAGTGGTGTGGGACTCTATCATGTCGCCCTCTCCCGCTTTGTTAAGGGCCTTTTACACGGTCATATCAGTTCTCAGTTCAGTTCCAGTTTCGGTTTCATATCAGTTAGGAAGCGCGCTCCTTTTACACGATCCGTTCAGTTCTCAGTTTCAGTTTCATTTCAGTTTTATGTAGCCTAGGAAAGTGTAGTTAAGAAAAGTTGAGTTGTACGTAAAAGTTCACTAATTAAAAGTGTTCAAGGTATTTTAGGTATAGTCCTTTATTTTAAAGGAAATTTAATCTTCTTTCTAATGAGCATATTAAAATTGCTCTAGGTTTAATAGTTTGGGAAATATACAATTATTTTTCAAAAAGTAGAAATTAAAAGGAATAAAATTAAAAATATCTATAAAACAGTTGAGAATGATGATGCACAGAAACGCCTCTCGAAGTTATCTCTCTCTCTCTCTCTCTCTCTCTCTCTCTCTCTCTCTCTCTCTCTCTCTCTCTCTCTCTCTCTCTCTCCCCTCCTCTCTCCTCCCCTCTCTCTCTCTCTCTCTCTCTCTCTCTCTCTCTCTCTCTCTCTCTCTCTCTCTCTCTCTCTCTCTCTCTCTCTCTCTCTCTCTCTCTCTCTCTCTCTCTCTCTATATATATATATATATATCTATATATATATATATATATATATATATGTACACAAAATAAAATCTTCTGTGAAAGAAACCGATCATAACAGGAACAAAAGTAAATTTTAAATTACACATAATTTTTGTTGTACATGTACATAATGTTTAGATTATATGTAGTGTCTAATTATACATAATAAGAATACACATAAGTACACAGTAATGGTAAATCTATGCTAAAAATAAAAAAATGTCAAAATAAACAAAATGTGTCACATATTACCCCAACTGTAAATAAATGTCGTTCTACGGCAATGTACAAAAGGTAGTAAATATTGAAAAGGTGGTGCTGAAAATAAAAAAAAAAAAGGCAAATGAATCGGAACAAATTAACAGTTTGGAAAGATATGGGATTTTACTAATCATTGTGTGAGTGACATATGTACTGCTATCTTAGTATTTACTAGAGCTATTAGATGAAAATTGGCATAATTTTGTTTAGCACACTCGTATAATCAAATATCAGACGATTATAAAAAAAAACAAAAAACAAAACAGTTATTTTAAATATTGGGCAGAATAATTCCTTTTTTAAAAGAATTATTTTTCTGGTCAGTGAAATAATTCTTTGTACATCACACTATGTTTTCTTATTTTTTGTCATGTCCATCCAACCAGACAAGTTGAGAACTATTACAGGTAAATGAATATTTCCTCCAGAAGGTCTAAAGTTTGAAATAATTATACTTAATACACACAAAATAAAGAATATGGTTTCAGGAAAATATTATGTTATAAATGTATAAATATTTCCCATTCCACTGTCACAACTAATAAATATAACATTATCGATTATAAACACGTTACCACAGACCATTTCTCTGCTTACAAGTTGCTATAGCAATAAATAAATAACCATTCGCTCAGTCAATCGTACGTTAGTATACCATCGATAGGTGTAGTATATTCGCATTCGGTCATGTTTCATTCTAGAAGAATTTTAGAAAAGGAAAAGAAAGAAAATGAAAAATTGCACAGAATGAGGACGCGAGAGGAAGAGAGGAAGAAAATAATTTTTAATCCCAAGCAAAGATTAATAGGGGTAATATTCTTTGTTTTGATTCGAATGTGTCTATTTACGTGATATATATATATATATATATATATATATATATATATATATATATATATATATATATATATATATACATATATATATATATATATATATATATATATAATACTAGCATCCCCAGTCGCGGCTTTGCCCGCTCTTATAATTAAAAAACTTAGGTAGGTTTAACAAATAACTGAAGTTATATTTTTTAACAATAAAAATCTTACCATGCAGTTGAGAATTATTTTCTCACAATATTTCTATATATTTTCACTCAAAGATGTAATTTCTAACCCGGTATTATTGCAATGATTAGGTGGTTGAAATTTGAAATAAAATATATGATATATATATATATATATATATATATATATATATATATATATATATATATATATATATATATTAAATATTTATTTTATTTTTGAAGAGAAAAGATTTGACCCAGTCGGGATTCGAACCCGAGTTTCCACCTCTCTAGCGTGGCGCCTTATCCAACTAGGCCACCGGGGTCGTATCCGAACCAGGCAAATCTTCCCTCTTCAGTGATCCATAACCCCCGGGCACTCGCAAATCGCGATGTGATTCCGGGGATGAATGTTCATATTGAACATTACATTTAACTTTGGATCTATTGAACATTTATGAACATCTATGAACATTCATCCCCGGAATCACATCGCGATTTGCGAGTGCCCGGGGGTTATGGATCAGTGAAGAGAAAGGATTTCCCTGGTTCGGATACGAGCTCGGTGGCCTAGTGGATAAGGTGCCACGCTAGAGAGGTGGAAACTCGGGTTCGAATCCCGACTGGGTCAAATCTTTTCTCTTCAAAAATAAAATAATATATTTAATAATATTGAATTTTATCAAGAAAAATTACATATATATATAACGGTGACGGATTGTCAATAGATCCAAAGTTAAATGTAATGTTCAATATGAACATTCATCCCCGGAATCACATCGCGATTTGCGAGTGCCCGGGGGTTATGGATCACTGAAGAGGGAAGATTTGCCTGGTTCGGATACGACCCCGGTGGCCTAGTTGGATAAGGCGCCACGCTAGAGAGGTGGAAACTCGGGTTCGAATCCCGACTGGGTCAAATCTTTTCTCTTCAAAAATAAAAAAAATATTTAATAATATTGAATTTTATCAAGAAAAATTGCGAGTGCCCGGGGGTATGGATCAGTGAAGAGAAAGGATCCCTGGTTCGGATATATGGATATATATATATATATATATATATATATATATATATATATATATATATCCATTTAAAGTAATGTTCAAATTGAACATTCATCCCCGAATTGTACATCGCAATTGCGAGTGCCCGGGGGTATGGATCAGTGAAGAGAAAGGATTTCCCTGGGTTCGGATACGAGCTCGGTGGCCTAGTGGATAAGGCGCCACGCTAGAGAGGTGGAGACTTGGGTTCGAATCCCAACCGGGGTCAAATCTTTTCTCTTCAAAAAAATAAAAAATATATTTAAAAAAATATTTAATAACCAAGAATTATTTCATGATTTTATATATATAGGACAGCTCGTCAATAGATCCATTTAAAGTAATGTTCAAATTGAACATTCATCCCCGAATTGTACATAGCAATTGCGAGTGCCGGGGGTATGGATCAGTGAAGAGAAAGGATTTCCCTGGTTCGGATACGAGCTCGGTGGCCTAGTGGATAAGGCGCCACGCTAGAGAGGTGGAGACTTGGGTTCGAATCCCAACCGGGGTCAAATCTTTTCTCTTCAAAAATAAAAAATATATTTAAAAAAATATTTAATAACGAAGAATTATTTCATGATTTAATATATATAGGACAGCTTGTCAATAGATCCATTTAAAGTAATGTTCAAATTGAACATTCATCCCCGAATTGTACATCGCAATTGCGAGTGCCCGGGGGTATGGATCAGTGAAGAGAAAGGATTTCCCTGGTTCGGATACGAGCTCGGTGGCCTAGTGGATAAGGCGCCACGCTAGAGAGGTGGAGACTTGGGTTCGAATCCCAACCGGGGTCAAATCTTTTCTCTTCAAAAATAAAAAATATATATATTTGAACATCTGAAAATATATATTTACTGCCTCTTATATTATGTACCTAGCTATATGAGACAAAAATAAAAAGTAATTTTTTAGACAGAGAAATGATTAAAATTGACAAATTTATTTTATTCAAATATAATTATTGAAGTAATTCATTGATATCGGAAATAGTTGAGATTGACTGACTGGATTTTTAATTATTACACATATTGGCGGCGTCTAACTAATTTCAGTTAGGAGATATTGGAATAGCAGAGTTTTGAATGAGTTTAAGGAAGGAGCATGTCTAATTTCAGAAGGTATAGAGTTCCAGATGGTAGTGGATCGAGCTTGGAAGGAGTGTTGGTATAATGCTGTTCGGTGGAGGGGAGTATATAGGAGTCAGAGGAACGTGATCTTGTTGTGAGTTGGAAGTAAACGACTTGAATTTCAACAGGTTATAGATGTAAGGTGGGCAGTGCTTATCAATGACTTGGTACAGGAAAGTGCCCAGGAAATAATATCTACGGTAGGATGGATAGAGCCAGTCTAAGGCAGTATAGAGGTGCGATACATGTGAACGTCTCGAGGTACCGGTAACAAATCTGATAAAACTATTCATGATTCGTTGTAATCTGTCCCGGAGACGCATTGAGACCACACAACCATAATCAAACTGAGGAAAAATGAATGAGGAAACTAGGAGTTTTCGTGTGGATTGCGGAAGGAAATGACGGTAAAGATGGAATAATTTAAGTATTCTTATTGATTTTCGGGGTATTTGAGGCTTCCAGGAGAGGTTTTGGTCAATAATGATTCCTAAATTTTTGCAGAGGGACAGAAAGTGATAGGTTGATTATTCAGGTTTATGGTAGGTAAGTTGGTAATGGATCTTAGGAGGGGACTTGAACCGATTACAATAGCTTGAGTTTCCCCTGCATTTAGCTTTAAATTATGCAAGTTGGCCCAAGTACAGATTCTATCGAGGTCTTTCTGGATCCTTGATAGAGCTTCATGTAATTCGTTACGAGGAAAGGATAAACAAATTTGAGAGTCGTCTGCATAAAGATGATGGGAACAATGTAAAATTGATCATTAATGTAGAAGTTGAAGAGGAGGGGTGAAATGCTGGAACCTAGGGCTACTCCCGAAGACAGAGGTAGGAAGTCGGATAAGGGTTGATTAGGGATAGATACGGCTTGAGTGCTGTCGGAGAGGAAGGATCGGATCCAGTGGATTGAACTATTGGAAAATTTTAAAGCATTTAATTTGGTAAAAAGGATACGATGGTCAATGGAATCAAATGCTTTAGAAAAATCTAGGAGTATCAAGGCGGTCAGTTTTTTTTCATCTAATGCAGCGTGGATAACGCTTATGATTTTGGTTAGTGCAGCTTGTGTAGAATAACCAGGACGGAAACCGGATTGGAAAGGATCGAGTAGATGGGAATCTGGGATAAAAATCGAGGATTCTTGTTTTCAGGCTGTCGTGTACATATATGCCAACACCACCGCCAGTCCGGCTAGCCCGGTCATGGCGGGTAAGGGAGTAATTGGGAAGGGAGGCGAAAGAGGAAGGAATGTGGGGCTTGAGCCAAGTTTCGGAAATAGATATAATATGATAAAAGTTATGTGAGAAATATATCTGTAATTCATCAAAATGGGCAGGCAAGGATTGGGAGTTAACGTGACAGGTAGTTAGGATACTAGACATACTGAAGAGAAGTTAAGGGAAAGACTTTTCATGAAAAACGTAGTTATTTAATTTTCTATATTTTTGTTTTTAAATAGCAACTTTATTCACACTCATTGAGAAATTGGTTTTATGCAGATATGAAATATAAAGAATCGATCAATCTACCTATCCATCTATCCTACAATTATTATTGTACCCATATAGAGTATTGGGCTCAGTGCTTGATAAGGAAGTATTGTTTCGTGGCCAACGGTTATACAAGGAGGTCATGTAGTCAGCAATCACGCTCAACCGCCAGTTTTCCCTCTAATTAAGGGAACTCACGTTATAGAGGCCAAGTGGAAGGTTGCCAGACCCCGTAGTCCATCCACTGCTGACAAGGCAGAAAATTAAATTTTCTAGGCCTTCAGCCGGCCTCGCAGCGTGGTAGTCTAATGACTTACCCATTGAGTTACCCTCTACCTTAGTTTAGTATATGAATTACGCCAATTGAGCATAGAATGATTTAGTGAAAAAAAAAGAAGGAAAAAATAATGAAATATTTGATTTAATCAAATTTAAATTAGCTCTTCTTAAATGTCCTACCCCCCTCTTGAATGAGTTCTAAATAAGTAAGACGTGATAGTCATGATTCTACAATTTGCTTTGTAGGGAAGGAGGGGTTTCCTTGACATTTTTTTAACGAATTATGAGAGTTTTTAATTCAATAGCAGTCAAGAACAAATGATTTATGGTGTTTGGACTCCGAAGAGGAAGGATCTCCCAGAGCTCCGAGGGACAACAAACAGATAAGAGAAACTATTTCTTTATATATATATCTTCTTTTTTCTCTTTTTCTTTTTTTTTTCTCGTCTATATTTTTGGGGTATTAAGATTTACACCTCTTTTTATTATTATTATTTTTTTCCTTGATTTTTAAGCACCTTTTAATTTTTACATATTATCAAATTCAACAACCGATTATATCGGTCTTCTAATCATGAAAGAACCTGACGACCCAATTAGCCCGCGGGCAAAAAGAAAACGTCCAAGGGGAAAAATAAAATTCCAACCAGACAGGTTGATTCCGGAAGAAGAACAAAATATTACTACAACCTTCATAATAATTAGAAGAGAGGGCGACGAGAGTTTTGTCAAAATCTCTCCTTTTTTCATTAATAAAGTTATTACAGGCCTAGTAGGGGAGGTTAAAAATATTTAAAAAATGAGGGACGGATCACTATAGGTCGAAACCTTTAAGGGAGCCCAATCCGAAATACTCCTTTCCTGCAATGATTTTGGAGGACAATTCCCAATACAGGTATCGCAAATTAAAGCAAAAAAAACATATAGAGAAAGATATCCAAATTCTTTAAACAAATCATTTGCGCAAATATTAAAAGAAAAAGTTAATCAAACCGAAAAAAAAAAAAAATCGGCATCCGAACCGATATTCCATTCTTTTTTGGAGAAAATAAAAAACAAATATCGAATAGCGAACAACTAAAAAGTAAAACACCCATTAATAACGATAAGCAATTCTCGTCAACCGATATGTCTAGTGTGTCTAGCATAAGCTCCGTCCTAGCTCCCCCACTCCCTCCCACTCCATCTCCTACCACCAGCACCTCACTATCAAATTCCCTTCCGCCAAGAACTACACGGTTTACAGCGGCTGGCACTTCTGCCTACTCCTTCCCTCCTCTTCCTACCAGCCCCACTCCTGTCACTAGAGTCTGGGGATAAGATATTCCATCAGCCGAGTGATGGCCGATTCCACCCGAACTCCCCCCACTACATTCTCTCGCAGCTCTTCTTATCTTGCAGTAGAGGTGGGCTAAACCGTTATTTTTTGGTATTAGGTTACTACGTTATGGCTCTATCCCAGTAATAGGTTCTAATAAGAGGTTATTCCAGTAATAGGTGATTCAAGTAAACCCCTGCCTTACTGCTAGAACGCGCGCCAGTCAATCACTGCTGTTGCCAATAACTCTTCGGGATCCAATAACGCTTTGAATCACTGCAGTTCTTACAATAACGCCAGTTATTAGAATCACTGCAGTTATTACAATCACTCCAGTTCTTACAACAGTTCTCAACAGTTATTAGAATAACTCCTGTCGTTAGTTCTGTTATCGATCACCGACCTGGCGCTAGTGGTTCTAACCTATTACAAACTTACTTTTAGACATTTTTACTGGTAATTCATTAATAAATCCTCCTCGCCATTGCTAATAGTTTTAATAATTTGTATATTAGTAATCCTACAAATGATAAATAACACAAAATCAACCAAAATCATTGTGTTTAAAATTTTTTTTTTAACGAAAACTTTTAGAAGCCAATTAAAAGTTGTCAAAATATGTACAAATTAAATATAAATAGGCCAACTATGATACAAACGAATTCAACTAAATAAATCTTTAAAAAACATTGTCCATATTTAATTGTACTGCCAAGATTTTATTTTTTTTAAATATATATAGGTGTTAGTAAAACATATTTGAACAATTATGAGAACTCAAAAATTACAAGTAGCCTGTATCAATCTGTTACCTAAGCATCTATTGTGTCTTAAAATATAGGCTGTAATATAAAATAAAGAAGAAAATAACAGAGGTAGAAGCAGGATTCATGCTGGGCCATCTTAGGTCAAGTTTTTACTATATCCCAATGTTTTTTTTTTAATTTGGTCGACTTCTAAGACTTCTGGTCCAGGAGATACATTTAGCCTTTATCCACCTTTAGAAAGCTTTGACTTAGGTCCTTTAAATAAGCTCTGGAAAGCACTCAGTTTGTCAGAAATTAGTGATAGTCTGAGATAAGGCATACTAGTCCTTTATAAAGGTGCAGAATTGGGAATTAAATTTTGAAATAGCAGCGTTACTAATTGTATAAGAAAGTATTTTAAAAAAAGTTTTGATATCATGTCCCCTCAGCATTACACATTACCAAAGGATTAAATAAGTTGCTGCTAATAACCTACTCTCTTTAACATGGTTATTAAACAAGCTTTCTAGAAATAGGAGAAAAATATTAATACATGGGTTTGGAGATTTTGAAAGATATCTAATTCATGCTACAAATTGCAGGAGTTTATTAACTCATTGCAACTGAGGAATGTGATCTGGAATACGGAAGAGATGGGTACTCAGAGTGGAAGTTATTTCATAACAAGAGTCCATCATGTTTCTAATAATATCATAAGACAATATATGAGAGAGGAAAAAATCACTTGAGGTATGCATGATGGTACAGAAGGATCAATACAATTAGGGTTTTATGAATTAATTGCCACTTCTATTGGAATTAATTCATCAATCTTAATTGAAGAAAAAATATTTAAAGAGTATTTAAACCAGAAGCTCATTCAAAAAGGATGTATCAAAACAGAGGCCAAAGTAAATTTTCCTGGACAGATTAGAGAGTAAGAGGATGCCTGAGGAAATTGTTGATGGGGGATGTAAAGAAAGGAATGGCAGAAAAAAGATAACAAGAGAAAGATTAGGATACAATAACTGAACAAACCTGAATATATTTTTCATTTTATAAGTTTCCAGAACAGAAAGGGTAATTATAAAAATCACAGAATGAGATAATGTATGGACTAAAACTATATAAAAAAACAAAACAAACTACAATAAAGGTTATACAAATTTATCAACACCCCACATTATCATTGTACAATCACAATGAGTTTTTATTTAAAAGAACTGTTCTCATCATAAATACTTCACCAAAATATTGGACAATTCTAATAACCATACAGATACAATCAATTTACATCAGAGTTTTTAAAGGAAAAAAAAAAAAAACAAAAACAAAATGAATTAAAAATATTCAGTTTATTTATTAACAAATCTATTTACAAATATTCCAATGGATATAACTATAAACATTATAACTAAAAAGTGGTATGAAAGAAACCCTTCACAAAAATAAAAAACTATATATCAAAGGACTAAATACTTCAAAAAGCAGTATTATATTTTACAAACAGGTAAAAAGGTAGTGTCTCGATTGAATCTAATAAAAGTGTAAATATCCGTGGAATAACTATAAATAACAAAAGTCTAAATAGATTTTGTAACAAGCTAATATATTTATGATTTAGTAATCATTGCAAGATTTTAACTATTCATTATAATCATAAGATTTTAATGACATTCATTTGTCATTACATTATTATTTGTAATATAACATAAGAAAAAGCATTTGATATTAACTAGCTATTTCAACTTTTTAAAATTTCGATTAGAAAACACTAAGACCCTGAATATTGGGGAACTATTTCAGTCTAAGCAAAATTTAAATAAAATCTGGTGCTACAAAGCTCATCTAAAAGTTTCAGCACTTTGTATTAAAGTAGAACCTCTCTTAACCAAGAGATTTTTTATCGATTCGCAATGAAACATAAAAGGAAATCATGAAGATTTATTTACAAATTAAAATCAATGCATTTATTTTTGTTCACAGTTTCAACCTCCATCTATTGTGATATGATTGTACTACGATCACGAATTTCTGTTTTAGTTCGAACCACGACCGCTAGGAGCGTCATAACCCATCTGCGACCAGTTCTTGTTTGCGTTATTAGATCACGTGACCTATTGGTTCTTCAATAATAGGACAGCCATATGAGTTATTAGATAACAGAAGTTACACAACAGTTATTGAGAACCGATCTAAGAACGGTATCTGGTCTAATAACCTTGACCGATCGGTTCTTCTATTTGTTATAACCTAACACCTTACACCAACAACCCCAATTTATTGTTATTTCTCCATCGTTTTCGATGGAAGATTTAATAAATTTGACTAATATTGTAAAATATAGTTATTCTAAAATACAAATTTAGGTTTATTTATAGATATTTTAAAATATGATCACTGGTAATAGGGTTTTTTTCGGTAATAGGTGATTGGTGATCACAGTTCCAAGTCAATAATAGGTTACTTTAAAGATTACGTTATTTTTGTCCCACCTCTACCTTGCGGATAAAATATTCCCGTCGCCCTTACTATTTCAACTGTAAGACTGAATGAAGTATGGGGATATGGTATTAATAAATATTAATAATGATTATTATTATATTATAATTAATACTATATATTAATATTAATTAATTAATTAGTCAATTATATATATATATATATATATATATATATATATATATATATATATATATATATATATATATATATTATTTTATTTTTGAAGAGAAAAGATTTGACCCGGTCGGGATTCGAACCCAAGTTTCCACCTCTCTAGCGTGGCGCCTTATCCAACTAGGCCACCGGGGTCGTATCCGAACCAGGCAAATCTTCTCTCTTCAGTGATCCATAACCCCCGGGCACTCGCAAATCGCGATGTGATTCCGGGGATGAATGTTCATATTGAACATTACATTTAACTTGGATCTATTGACAATCCAATCCAATCTATTGAAAATTACATATATATATACCGGTGACGGATTGTCAATAGATCCAAGTTAAATGTAATGTTCAATATGAACATTCATCCATATATATATATATATATATATATATATATATATATATATATATATATATATATATATATATATATATATATATTAAATTATGAAGTGGTTCTTGTTTACTAAATATTTTTTAAATATATTTTTTATTTTTGAAGAGAAAAGATTTGACCCCAGTTGGGATTCGAACCCAAGTCTCCACCTCTCTAGCGTGGCGCCTTATCCACTAGGCTACCGGGCTCGTATCCGAACCAGGGAAATCTTTTCTCTTCACTGATCCATACCCCCGGGCACTCGCAATTGCGACGTACAATTCGGGGATGAATGTTCAAATTGAACATTACTTTAATTAGATCTATTGACGAGCTGTCATATATATATATTAAATTATGAAGTGGTTCTTGTTTACTAAATATTTTTTAAATATATTTTTTATTTTTGAAGAGAAAAGATTTGACCCCAGTTGGGATTCGAACCCAAGTCTCCACCTCTCTAGCGTGGCGCCTTATCCACGTACGTGGATACGTCCAAGTACGTCGCAATTGCGAGTGCCCGGGGGTATGGATCAGTGAAGAGAAAAGATTTCCCTGGTTCGGATACGAGCCCGGTAGCCTAGTGGATAAGGCGCCACGCTAGAGAGGTGGAGACTTGGGTTCGAATCCCAACTGGGGTCAAATCTTTTCTCTTCTAAAATAAAAAATATATTAAAAAAATATTTAGTAAACAAGAACCACTTCATAATTTAATATATATATATGACAGCTCGTCAATAGATCTAATTAAAGTAATGTTCAATTTGAACATTCATCCCCGAATTGTACGTCGCAATTGCGAGTGCCCGGGGGTATGGATCAGTGAAGAGAAAAGATTTCCCTGGTTCGGATACGAGCCCGGTAGCCTAGTGGATAAGGCGCCACGCTAGAGAGGTGGAGACTTGGGTTCGAATCCCAACTGGGGTCAAATCATTTCTCTTCAAAAATAAAAAATATATTTAAAAAATATTTAGTAAACAAGAACCACTTCATAATTTAATATATATATATATATGACAGCTCGTCAATAGATCTAATTAAAGTAATGTTCAATTTGAACATTCATCCCCGAATTGTACGTCACAATTGCGAGTGCCCGGAGGTATGGATCAGTGAAGAGAAAAGATTTCCCTGGTTCGGATACGAGCCCGGTAGCCTAGTGGATAAGGCGCCACGCTAGAGAGGTGGAGACTTGGGTTCGAATCCCAACTGGGGTCAAATCTTTTCTCTTCAAAAATAAAATATATATATATATATATATATATATATATATATATATATATATATTTTTTTTTTAATTGAAAATTTAAACGTATTAGTAAACATACATACATTTAAATATAACAATTTTTATACTAAAACTCATATCATTATCAGATTCCTCATCTCAAAAAACATGCAGAAATCAAATTAGGTCTAAATAAAAAATGAAGGTTTTTTTTATTTTTTCAAAAATATTAGTGAAGAAATTTTTTTAACTAAAAACTGATTTCATTTTCAGATTCCTTATATACAATGACACGTAGAAACCAAATTAGGTTGAAATCAAAAATTATAATTTTTTTACCTCCAAGAATGTGTAGGATTTTAGAGGGCAATAGCCTGTCAACTTGCTTCAAAACGTAAATAATTAGCGCTATCTTACAGATTTCGCCACCGATTAAAACCAATTTTAAGGGCATTTAGAAGTCGTGAAACCGCATAGATTAGCCCAAATCCGGAGGTCGCAGGATATCTCCTTACTGAAATAACTCCAGTTATATTTCACCTCGGAAATTTTTAAAAAAATTACTTTTTGCCCACTGAAATTTCGAACAAACCCAATGTTATATACACAAATAGAAAGCGGAATGCACGCTGATTCTAGTGATGCCTTTACTATTTTAATCGGTTGACCACAGCAAATGTTACAGCCGCTAGAAGTGGTTGCTAAAATCTCAACGCCGAAAAATGGTGAAAGGGGTAACAGATAAGTATTTTCTGATTTTGATCAAATTTAATGTGTAAGGGTTTTCTTGTGCTCTGAATCCAGATCTGAGGTCAGTTTTCCATTAACAAAATTTCCCATTGATTTACAGCTGATTTTATTGGAATTTGGCCATATTTTTTTGAATTATTGAGCATCCTCAAGCCAGGTCGTGTTTTGAGGATAAAGAAAGTATTTTTATTTCAAATGGTACTCTAGTCTTTCAGTAGAAATAGTGAGGGCGACGAGAATGGAATATCTTATCCGCAAGGTAAGAAGAGCTACGAGAGAATGTATTGGGGGAGGTTCGGGTGGGATCGGCCATCCTCGGCTCATGGAATATCTTATCCCCAGACACTAGTCACTCCTGTCGGCTGGCACATCTTCAGATCTATCTGAGGAAGGGCATTCGATAGGTGATGCAATACCTATTGAAACTGATCCTCCCGATAGTGACAACGGTTATACAGAAGTCACATATAAAAAAGGAAAAACAAAAGGAGAAAAAAAACAGGTAATATCAGAAATTCTGCTAATAAATAGATTGATAATATTTATATATATTAGTTTTAACTATGGATTATTTCTTATTCTCAAATATCGCTTTTTCATTACTCTATTGTTTTCCTGTTATTGTATTACATGCAATTTATTTCTTATTTCTTACTCGATATAGATATTTACTAAAATATTATTCCCGTTGCATAACTACAATGATATTTCTTATTCCCAAATTATTGTTTTTAAAAACTAATAATATACCCGTATGTCCTTACTTCAATGGAACTGCAACGGATTAAAGACTCATTTTAACGATTTAAAAATTTTGATAAGAAATGTAAATCCCTTTTGTATAGCTCTCCAGGAAACCAATCTTTTAAATGATGAAAATAGAACATTAAAAAATTTTAAAGTTTATAGAAAAGATAGCCCTAATCCGAATCATGGCCACCATGGCGTTCTTCTTGCTGTTCAGGAATCAGTATATTCAGAACCGATTTCAATAAATACCCACCTCCAAGCTGTAGCTGCCAAAATACACTTAAATTTCACGTTCTCCGTTTGTAATATATACCTACCACAGGATCGTACTGTAGAAACCCAGCATTTACTTGATATTTTTAACCAACTGCCACGTCCTGTGCTCTTTGTTGGAGATCTCAATGGTCATAGTCCGTAATGGGGATCCCGAGATTTAAACATGCGTGGAAAAATAATAGAAAATTTCATTGAATTTTCCTACTTACTTCTACTAAATACAACACAACCTACCTTCCTCAGTTCTAGTTACGGGACATTTTCTGCTTTCGACCTATCTCTTTGCAGCCCTACACTCTACAATAATCTAGACTGGACTGTACTTCCCGATTTACATAGCAGGGACCACTTCCCAATCCTGATAAAATTCCTCGCATTAAACCCAATACACCAAGTTAAACCCAGATATATTCTAGATAAAGCTGACTGGCCTCCATTTACTTCTTTAGCTACTCCACCCCTAAACTCTCCATGTGACTTAAGTATCGAGGAGGGATGCCTAGCAATAACTAACTCTATCATCCAAACAGCACAAGCAGCGATACCGATGTCGTCCGGTCACTCAAAAAGACCAGCCGTTCCTTGGTTTAATGACGCCTGCAAACAAGCCCTCAAAAACCGCCGTAAGGCCTACAAAAAATTCCTCAGACGCATGAGATCTGAAAATTTAATAGAATGCAAAAAACAAAAAGCCATTTGCCGTATTACCTTTGATCATCATAAAACTGAGTCTTGGAAAAAATTTGTAAATAGCATAAATACTTCTACTAGTACTAGCACCGTCTGGAACAATATCCGAAAAATTAACTCCAAAAACTCTTCACCGCGCTTCATAATTTTAGTCAATGACCAGCTGTCCGATGATCCATTAAAAGTTTCAAATACGTTTGCTGATCACTACTCGGAAACATTCAATTCTAGAAATAATAATTTCTCTAATAATGTGGACTTTAAAGAAATAGAACATGAAAATAGTACATTACATTCAACTTACTGCAACACACCATTTACGACGTGGGAACTAAATTATACATTAAACACTGTAAAAGGCTGCTTACCCGGTCCCGATAATATCCATTATGAGATGATAATTAAACTTTCTAACAATACTAAACAATTGTTACTGGACTATTAAAATCACATTTGACATTCCGGTATAATACCAAATACCTGGCGAGACTCCATAATTATTCCAATCCTCAAAACTGGAAAAGACAAGCTCATTCCATCCAGTTACCGTCCAATATTCCTGACAAGTTGCCTCTGCAAAGTAATGGAACGAATAGTAAATAAAAAATTGATGTGGATTCTGTAGAAGAATAATTTTATCCAATCGTTTCAATCAGGTTTCCGAAAAGGCCGATCAACTATTGATCAAGTATTGATTTTAGATACGGAAGCACAATATGCATTTGTAAAGGGTCAACAAATGATTGCTGTCTGCTTCGAAATGCTAAAGGCGTTCGACAACATAAATCATGCTGTCATACTTCAAAATTATCATCGATAGGAATCCGGGGACAAATATATTCATTTATTAGACAATTTTTAAGATATCGACATTTTAGCGTACGGATCGGATGCCAATATTCACGAGACCATAGACAGAACAAAGGAGTTCCTCAAGGGTGTGTGCTCAGCCCAACACTGTTTTCACTGACTGTTAATGATTTAGGGCTCAACCTACCTAGAGGAGTTAAGCTTCTTCTATTCGCCGACGACTTCGCAATATTTTACCGATCAGAAAGCATTCCGGATATTCGACTAAAATTGCAAGAGGCACTAAACCGAATCCATCACTGGTTGACTTCTGTAGGTATCCAATTGTCAACAGAGAAAACAAAATGTATCCATTTCAGCCGAAAACGCAATACACCTCCCTCACCAGAACTGTTTTTAGGAAACTATCCGATAACATATACTAATCATCACAGATTTTTGGGTCTTAATTTTACAAAAGACTAAATTGGAAATATCATATATCCTCCCTAAAAATAATTGCAATCAAAAAACTAAATATTATTCGTGTTCTGGGCAATACAAAATGGGGTGCCGATAGAGTGAGCCTACTTAGAATATATCAAGCATTAATTTGTTCCAAAATGGACTACGGTTCCTTTGTTTACAGCTCTGCTCGTTCCCGTGTTCTTTCCAAACTCGATACCGTTCACCAGGCCGGAATTCGAATCGCTACAGAGGCATTTTGAACAAGTCCAATTCTTAGCTTGTGTTCCGAATCCGGACTATCACCACTCTTATTTAGAAGACTAAAATTGGCAATAACCTATGTTTCAAAAATACACCCACAGACAGGACATTCGACTTACAAATATATTTTTAACTCTAAATTTTCTAACTCTTTTAGACAAAAACAAAATTCAACTCTCCCGCTATCAGAAAGAATCTCCTCAGCTATCTCTTTCCTTAAAACTATAAAAACTACCCCATCTGTCAATGATATCCCACCCTGGACCCACCAGCGTCCTCAAACAATGCTTGACCTGACAAAATACTCAAAAAATAATACCGAACGATCTAAATTCAAAGACCTCTTTTCCCGCCTTCATAATAGCATGCCAGCATCATTTATAATCTACACAGATGGTTCAAAATCTGATCAATCAGCATCTTCCTCTTTCGTTACAAAAGATTCCACTCACGAAATAAAGCTTCACAAATTATTTAATATTTACACCGCCGAACTTAACGCAATAGCAGCAGCTCTCCACTTTCCATGACCCTCACTCACAATAGTATAGTGATAGTCACTGATTCGTAGAGATCTCTAAAAGGCCTAGATTGTATGTCTCCGAAACATCCCAAAATCCCAGTTATACACTTCTACTTATCCACACTAAAAAGTTTAGGCAAAGCAGTAAAGTTTATATGGATCCCAAGCCACGTGGGTATAGTGGGACACGAGCTGGCCGATCTAGCTGCAAGGGAAGCTCTCTAACTGCCGGGACGGGGTAAGATTGCACTAACTCCATCTGATCTACAAAATGTCCTAGAGAAAGAAATCAATGATGGATGGCAGTCTATGTGGGATGAAAGCTCACCGAATAAACTGAGAAAATAAAAAAAAATATCAAACCCTGGAATACATCCAGCCGCCAATGTCGTAGGGAGGAGGTGGTACTGACGAGACTGTGGATAGGCCACACCAGACTGACACACTCTTACCTATTCACTAAAGAAGCTCCGCCAAAGTGCCAATACTGCAATAATATACTCATGGTAACACCACGCGCCTCAATAGCTTGGGACTGAGTACTGACCAAACAGTCTTGGGAGATGACAGTGAATCAACAAAATTAGTGTTCAAATTCCTAAAATTAAACAATTTATTTACAGAAATTTAGCACAAATTTTAAGCATGTTATAGAACAAAAGTCTATATAAAATATGTAAATTAAATCAAATAACGGATTATTTCGGTACAAAAACAAAATAAAAAGGAAAAATTGGCGTTGATAACCGGTGTAGTTGTACGCCACAAAACTTAAACAAACAACCAATGATTTATAGATAATTTATTTTATGTCTATCAAAAACCTCGGAGTAGTACTCGATCAATATCTGTATTGGAATAACCATATTTCCCACATTACCCGAAAAACCATCTCCATCCTCAAACAGCTCCTAAGATTCGTGAATCTTTTCCTCACAATATCCGTCAATTGTTATTTCCCCCCCTATACGGAGGATTGTCTGGCGAGCTTGAAATGAAACTGAAAAGATTAATGAACTTCTTTATAAGATTCATTTTTGGGATCCCCAGGCGTTCTCACATCACTTGCTGGTATTCCGAGTTGAGGTGGTGGTGGCTTTATCCAAGTTTTCGGCGACAATACTTCTTGGTTTCTTTCTATTCCAATCCTTAAAGTCCAAAAAACCTTCGTACATTTACGACATCCTTGCTCTTCGTTCTTCCATTCATCTTTTGAACACAAGATCTCAGCCTACAGATTTGTATATCCCTTCTCATCGAACTGCTTCCTTTGAAAAATCCTTTATTAATCGCGCAGCTTTATTTTGGAATTCCATACCCATTTCGATCCGCAATGCTTCTTCTCTTATTTCCTATAAACATAATTTATTCATCTACCTCCTCAATTATCAATCTTCCAAAATTATGTAATAATATATTAGTGTTAGAATATTTCTTTTTATTTTATTTTGTTTCTTTATTTTGTTCTTTATTTTATTTTTTTTTTCATATAAACCCGAAGAGTTGTTTTTAAATCTAACATTTCACCTTATATATTTATATGTATATAATTTACATTCTATATAAGTTGCTTCCTGATTTGCACGCAGCCAGACAATAATACCTTTTTATTTTTGTACATTTATGTTATTCTTAGGGGACAAGATGTCCCATAATAAAGATTAATTTCAACCAACTTTAAAAAAGAGGAGGTTCTGAACTCATCTGTATTTTTTATTTTTATTTATTTATTTATTTTTTTATATGTTACTCCGTCAAGTTAGATGAATCTTTTTTAGAACGGTAGGGCATACTTCAGAGGTGGTCCCATAAAAAATGTTTTAAAATCAACTCAGTACTTTTTAAGAAAAATAAAAAAAACAGTTAATAAAAATCCTGTTATATAACCTTCCATTTTAAACATATTTATAATTATGATAATCTAAAATCTCCATGGTAACTAAATATAAATTGTTAACAAAAATAATTTACATATACAGTCATCTCTTGATGTGTCGTACTTAGATAAGCTGAATTCTTAAATAAGTCGAACAAAATCAATGGTCGGAAGTACATTACATTTAAATTTCACCTCAATGAGACGATTTCAGACAAAAAACGTGAAAAATTGTGGAAATAAGTTGAACTGAAAATAAGGATCAAAAGAGAGAACTCCTAGGACCACCTCTATGAAACGAACTATTAGAAGTCATCGCCTTTCATGTGTGATTTGTTTTCCTGTTTCCCGTCACTTATAGTTACACTAGTCACTTATTATTAGTTATTCACTCGAGTGGTTTTACAGTGGCTATTGAAAATTCTTTCAATTAACGAAAAGTTAAAATTGATTTGCAAAGTGGAGAAAGGAGAAAAAAGTTGGGCGTTTGTTGCTAGTGAAATCCGAATCCCGCGTAGTTTTCTTTCAACCGTCCTAAAAATACAGAAAAGATCACCACTGGTGGAAGGCGATAAGTCTACTTTTAGGCACCCTCAGAAAAAAGCGCAGTTCAGTTGAAAGTTATATGATAAATTGGTACCGAGTATTTAATTTTCTGCATCAATGATTTTATATGTTTGTACAAACAACATATACATACTCATTAATGAAAAATATACGTAATGGTTTTAACTCCAATTTTCCCATTTTCATGAAGATAAGTGGAATGATAACCTCGACAAGTCTCTGTTCAGTAAGTCGAACTATTTTTCAGAGTAGCTTGAAGATCGAGAATTGACTGTATTAACAAAAATACACTCACCACTAAAAAGTGAAAAATAATTTAAAAAAAAAAAAAAAAAAACCGACTTCAAGATTAAACCTACAGATACAAACTTGAACTAAAAAATAAAAAATAATATTTTAAATTCTTCCAAACAATAACCATTAAACGACAATTAACGATATTATCGATACTTATATACCTATTCACTATTTATGATCAGTTATTTTTGGAGTCGGTGCCAACCAAAACAAACAGAATTCGAAAATAAATGGTAATTGTAAAGATCCTCCTACTGTTTCATCACCGTCACACCGCTGTCTCCGGCCATTCGAAAGTGTATTGCCAGGGCAGGATCAAGCTGCCCTTCTTGGCTGGCACCGACTCCAAAAATAACTGATCATAAATTGTGAATAGGTATATAAGTATCGATAATATCCTTAACTGTCATTTCATGGTTTTTTTTTTTGGAAGCAATTAAAATATTATTTTTTATTTCAAGTTTGTATATGTAGGTTTAATCTTGAAGTCGTTTTTTTTTTTTTTTTTTTTTTTTTTTTCTAAAAATTATTTTTTCATTCAGTCAATGTAACCGCAAACAAAAAAGAATTAATGTTTTCGTTAATTTAATATGTTATATTTTTAAAAACACGGTATTATCAATATTGAATTAGGTATATTAAAATATTTTATTAAGAAAAATAAAATGTTGAACATACATAAACTAAGAAACTAAAAATATACAAATTCTTCTTTAATATAATATCAAATCAAAATGATGTGACATGATATCTTGGTGATTTTATCGATATAATGATTACTCTCATAATAAGTTTTAGTATTTCTTCAAATCAATTTTAAAACAGCATAAATTTAAATATCTATCTCCAACTGTTCGTCCATAATTCTTATTTTTGATGGCACGAGAGAAGATCACTTCATAGTCGTCCAACTAGCTTGGTTTTCCAATATTAACCAGTACGTTAATTTCCGATATATATATTAAAGCATAGTCAGTAATTCGAAAATCATTGTTAATAAAATTTTTATATTCATGTGCATTCCATCTAAATATTTTTAAGTTACCAAACGATATATTTGTTTAATATGATTAGGCGAAGGCTCCAGTTTATTATTAATGCGTGCTTCAGTAATACCATTATTATGCAAACAGAGTACTTCAGTTGGCCTGTGGTCGTGGATCGGTTGTCATGAAGTCTCACTCATTCTAACTTTTTTCGTTTTCGTGCTTAGAGATAACCTTCTTGGATTTTGTCCTGCGTGAAGAAATTCTGGATGCTCTACACCGGAAGCATTATGCATTATTCTTCCTAATCTGACAGACCATGATCTCCTATAAGTGGTAAGAGGTTCGAATCATTTAAAAAGAGCATCATGCAAGGTGACATCTTAAGTCACATCCTTTTTATAATATATATACACTAGATTCCCAAGATCTGCAAGAGAAGAACTCCTCGGACAATTTTCTGATATAGAAACCTTATTCTTATTTTAGCACAATCATTTTTATTTTTAGAAGAAATAATAATAATTGCTAAAGAAAAGGGTCTTTTTCGGAAAAGGCATGCATAGTAACCTGTTACTAGGCATGCATAGTAACCTGTTACTATTATTCGGTGATCACTCTTATTTACATATGAGGTAATACCAAAAGTTTAGGAAATCTAACCTGACTATATTACCTCGTATATTGTTTCATTAGTGGTCAACAGTTAAAACATATAATGAACTTTTTCCAGCTAATTGAACAAATAAGGACTGAAGAAGATGCTTTCATGTTCTTACAGAGTAAGAACATTATACCTAACACCAAATTATGCGATAAAGGGCATCCAATGAAGGCAAAGATAAGAGAAAGAAGACCGTCCAAGTGGTGCTGCTATAAGAAGGGATGCAGGAAAGGGGTAGGTGTTTTGCGTGGAACATGGCTTGAGAGATGCCATCTGCCTTTGAAAAATGTAATTATGTTAATTTATGCTTGGTCTCTGGAATATGCAACCATTAAATTTTGCCTCAAAGAAATTGGGATAGGCAGAGAAGCTA
Organism: Euschistus heros; assembly: GCA_003667255.2. Classification (NCBI taxonomy): domain Eukaryota; kingdom Metazoa; phylum Arthropoda; class Insecta; order Hemiptera; family Pentatomidae; genus Euschistus; species Euschistus heros. Next base: position 4,884,794 of record RCWM02000005.1, read on the forward strand.
TAGTTGAATGGAAGCACAAACTTAGAGAAGTATGTGCAAATGATTTATTAAGAAATCCTGTAATGATTGGAGAAGAAGGTCTTTGTGTGGAAATTGACGAGTCATGCTTTTCAAAAAGGAAATATAATGTGGGGAGGTTATACCCTCAGCAATGGGTGTTCGGAGGGGTTTGCAGAGAAACTAGGGAATGTTTCCTATATGCTGTCCCATGTAGAACAGCTGAAATGCTGACTTCTTGCATCGTAGCTAATATAAGAAAAGGAACGACGATATATTCTGATTGCTGGAAGGCCTATAAAGGAATAAAGGAAATCGAAGGAATGAGGTATAAACATTACCTGGTCAATCACTCCAAAAACTTCGTTGACATAAACACAGGTGCTCATACCCAGAGGGTGGAATCACTTTGGGCTTCAGTTAAACGTAGAAATAAAAAAGAATGTGGAACGAGTAGAAATATGTTAGACTCTTATTTATGTGAGTTTATGTGGAGGAGAAGGCACGAAAAAGAGTGTTTGTTTAATAAGATCCTAGAAAACATTGCTGATTTTTCGCCGGTCATTTAATTCATATTATGTTTTGAATTTTGGTTATTTATAAAAAAATAAACACATGTTCTGTTATGATTATTTTATTGAGTAGAATAAGTAACAGGTTACTATGCATGCCTTTTCCGAAAAAGACCCAAAGAAAATACCAAAAGCCTATGTTCAAGCAAGGCATAGGGTGCAATGCACCCCCCCACCCTAGCTGTGCCTCTGCGTGGCAGACAAATTGAACCATGTTTATATACAGTCTTCAACTGCTTGTAGTCCATCCATGTTGTCTCGTCAAAATATCTGCCAACCAGCTTTTACTGTAAGTAGAACAAATTAACTAATATTATTCAGAAGTATCTATACAAAAGTTGCTGATAAAAATAGTTGATCAAGCAAAACAAAAGCTAAATATTTAAAATATGTTATTATTACATGTTTAAAGAGGGAAACATAATAATGCACGATATCATTAGATATCCTAGAAAACAAACCCCGCATACATATTACTCATTCCCTGTTTTGTTTTTTTCAGATAGAAGTGAAAGAGCTAGAAAAGCAATTGCAAGAGAAAAAGTTGCTGAGTGATATGGAGAAAGCCATTGACAATAAATACTGCAAAAGTCAAATTTATGCGGCTTCTGAGGCTGATAAACTGGAAAATCAAATAATAGAGGTATATGTAGTTAGTGGAATTTTGAAGAATAAAGCAATTGTAAAAAATAGAGCATATTTTTTAATTTAATAATTGTGCAAGGTTATGTTTGAAGTGTGACTAACTTTTTCTTAAATTACAGACAAAAAGGAAAATTAATCAAGAAATAAATCACTTCAGAAAAACTTATCAAAGGAAAAATGATAAAGAAGAAAATCAAAGAAATGGGAACAAATATCTAACTGAACCGGGGATATCATCAGGACTAATGTGTTGTATTTCTTTTTAAATTCATTAATATTTCCAGAATATAGTATTTTTTAAATTTTTATAATTTATTATAACAAATTCAGTTACAAAATCTTATAATTGATAATAAAAGATTTTAGGTTATTTTATGACTAGGTTTTTGCATTATACCGGTGGCTGATACTGGGTTGTTGGATTTTGAAATTTTTACTTTATAAACCGAGTAGTATTTTAATATTAATATACATTATTATTTCATTACCATTAGTAATATGACCCACCTTTAAACGTTTATTCTTAATATTTAACTTTTAGTGTTTTAACCTGCTTGCCGTTTGTAAACGTTTATGTTTCACTCTATCTTTCAACTTAACTTGCGTTCTTCCTATCTGAGCTCAAAACTCGTATCACCCTACTCCTATCACTTTTCTCAAACAATATCCCTCTCCTAACCCCTCCCCGAAAAATTCTTAAATTTATCCAAGATTATACAGTCTTTCTGCATAAAAAACTTCGATGTAGTATTGATTACAGAAACCAGATTGCCCAGTAAACAATATTCCAATATACAGTGGACGCCGCACCGGGCAAACACGGAAAAAAAAACTATAAAAATGATTTTATTATTTTTGTCGTGTTTGATGTACTATTGTATTCATTATTAGTTGTTACAAACATTTCCAGTTTGTTTTTTTCAAATTCATTTTTATTTGCGACTCTGAGGTCCTCTAAAGTAGGGCAAAATTACTCCACCCCAAAGTGGCCTATTGCTACAGAGCTACAATTTGGGTCACTGTGCATTTATTTTTGTAGGTAAACCTATGAAACTTGACACATTTGTAGTTCAAACTCTAAAGAATAGTGGAAAAATATTAGATCGGTGCAATGTGTGAAATAGATTATCAAAAAATATACTAGAGCAAGAGGGAAAAAGTATCCAGAGTTTTTGAACATGTGTGGTCCTACAAAGAAAAGCTCCGCTGAGCTTCGGTAAAAATTTACCATTTTCATGAATCTTATACAACTAATTAACATCTCTATAAATTTCATTGACAACTGATGACAACTGTACAACTTTTGTTCTATTTCACTTCCCGAATGATGATTTTATTGACTAGAATTATAACATTGTTCATATATAACGGGAAAACGGTATAAATAAAAACATTACTTTTTTATTAATTTGTATAAAACCAGTTTAAAAAAAAAAAGGAATCTATAAACAATAAAGTATTATCTATTCCTATTACTATTTAAAAAATTCAAATTACTTATGCTATATTACTGCACATTAAAATAATATATATTATGAACAAATATGACGTATTATTTTTACATAAAAGTTGCTTATTCTTACTTTACTTTTGCAGGTTTTATCCCTCAATGGGTTGCCTGGTGAAGTCAGAGCGTCCCTCCACTTCTCTCTATCGCACCAGCCATCCTCCTCAAGTCCCCTGCCAGCCATTTCCTCCTCCACACAGTCCCTCCACTGGGTTCGGTTTCTTCCTCTCCTCCGTCTTCCCGGTTGTATATATTGTTAGAACTCATAAGAGTAGTTAAAATCTAAGTTTGCAGCCATCAAAGCCAAAAGAAATTTTTGTATTACTCGAAAAGCCGCAAAATGGTTGCACTATTTTCATTTGTTCGCTTATATCTCGCAAAATATGAATATTTGTAAGTACTCTTTTAGCTGCAACTGCAAAACTTTTTGTCTGATTCAATTTTTTTTTTTTTTTTTATCAGTAATCTGGTTAAATTTACTAATAGCTCCTGTACATAAAATTTTGATCAAGTCCGATAAATTACTCATGCCAGTAAGCTAAATACCTCTAACTATTATGAAATCCAACATTTTTTGGCACATTTTTCACTATAACTCCAAAAATATTGTCCGATCCCTAATTCTTTTTTTACGTTTTAAAGCTAATTAAATTTAATACCAGATTCAAAATAATAAGTTCCGATTATGCTCCGTAAAATACCCAAGTTATCACGCTAAATGATCCTGTTTTGGCAAAATATGAAGATTTTAATATTTTCAGTGAGTTAAGGTAGGTATTTTATGGAACTTAATTGGAATTTCATATACAGGGTCTGATACTAAATTTAATTAGTTTTGATATAAAAAAAAAGTAATCTGGGATCGACAAATATTTTTGGAGTTACAGCGAAAAATGTTGGATGGATAGAGAAATTTATGGTTCTGATACATCTTTATAAATAAATGAATAGATACTTAAATGTATATTAATGAATTAAAAATGAAATAGGCTCACACACACTTGTCAAACCAGTATATATGATTTTCTCTCCAAACCCGATTTTCCAAATTTCCAATCTTTTCCTCTTTCTCAGAGAAATATTATATCTATGGGAATCTTCTAGGGCTCAAATTAAAGCTAATTAAATTTCCTTTAAATTAGTTTCTTGAGAGAACTTGACTCTTGACTGAAAAATTTCAAATTTTGTGAAAAGTCACCATTCTTGGAGAGCTCTATTTCCCAAATAAATTAATTTACAGAGATTCAATTAGACTTAAATTGACACAAATTTAAATCTTCTTAATATTGAAAATATGCTATGACCAGAAAATTTTCATATTTTACGAGATATAAGGAAAAAAGTGCAACCATCGAGTACTACAAATATCGCTTTTGGTTTTGAGGGTTGGATATTAACTACTTTTATGAGTCCTAAAAACATATTAAAAAACAGCATGTTTCCGAAGGATTTCGGCTGCTAGACTTGACACTTGATTCGTGTTTACAAAGGATTCACTAAAAAATGAGATCAAACTCAAGAACGTACCTTTACAATTATTTTTTGCTATTATGGGCGAATTTAAGCGTTCGCCACACCGCGTTCCGACGGATACAGGCTGCCAGACCACGATATCTCATTTCAAGGTGGATGATACTACAAAATGGGTAAGGAAACAAATTCTTGTCTTTCCAATTAAATTTGCATGTGGCGGGCTCCTGGATTATTACTACTGCGGGTTACTGTAGTATATTACTACTCTTAGCTATAGTAATATGGAGGGAGGGAGGCTTTAGATTTAACTGTATATGGAAGACTGATGAACTTTGTATATCGCTTAAGAGTCATTAGAGCATTTTGAAAATTTTTCTATGAGGTAGTATGTGTAGTAGCCAAAAATAAGCTAAGGGATAAAGGGTAATGTAGGTATTTACAAACCTTAGTGGTATTCCCAGGTACAGGTAGATAAATTTTCGTTTGTTGTGTAATATGTTAATGGATAAATGGTTTATTATGATGTATATATTGTATATAAACGCATATATCAGTCTGAATGTATTAAGTTAGAATAACATGTGTTGAGATTTAGGATGTCTTATTTTTAGTTTATTGCGCGATTTTAAAATTTTTCTATGGTTACAATTTCTTTAATATTTCCTTTAAAATTGTGGTGAATAATTTTGGGAATATCAAATTTAAAAGAATGTTTCGTTTGCCTGTAATGCGTAATGAGAGCTGTTTGGCCTGGTTTATTCGTGTTTTTAGTTATAGACGTGTATCAATATTTATGTTGATAAACACGTCGTTTTAAATATTTTTCTGATGTACCCAGATTTGCCACAACTATCTTCGCATGGTATTTCAAAATCCTTCTTAGAATCCTCAATACTTTTTTAATCACAAATAAACTTATCTGGAATGTTCTCAATTTTCAATATGTTGGTGAACTAGCGGGTAAATAGAAGATACCTATCTTTCTATGATGAGAATCATACCTCCTGGAATCCACTAGTCTCCCAACTTGCTTCCCACTCAATTTCCAATAACTCTTTGAGAACCTTGTAATGTTAAACTTTCAGCTAAGTACTACTACCAATGGTTAGCACTCCTTACAAGTTATTGACATATTATTATATTAATTTTCTCCAGATTTACTTGACATATATACTCTATTTAAATAAAATATCAATTAATAATAATAAAAAATATGATGATTGCCTATTTTATGTTACAGTTTTGATGGTGAAGACAGTGGTGCTCACGATAGAAAACAATTGCAAGTACAGCAACAAAAATGTTGGTTGCTACAGCAAATTTCAGAGAAAAAACAAATATCAAAAGAAATAAGTTTTGCGGAAAAGCTGCACAGTGATTCCTTAAAAGCAAGGGAAAATCGGGCTTTGATTTTGGAAAATTTAGAAAAAGAATGCAGGAAACAAATACAATCAGTTATCAAAGATTACAACAAAACTTTGGTAAAACATTTTTCATTACTGCGACTATTAATTTTTTCACTTTTACGATATTACCTATTTACACAGATATCTTCATTACAAGTAATTAAAATTCATACAAAACTTAAATTCCTTTTCAACCGATTTCAAAAAAGAGGAGGTTCTCAACTCGTCTGTATTTTATTTTATTTTTATTTTTATTTTTTTTGTTGTGTATGTTACGCGATTACTCCGTCTATTCTGAATCAATTTTGATGATTCTTTTTTAGATTGGTAGGGCATACATCAGAGGTGGTCCCATAAAAAATGTTTTAAAATAAACTCAGTACTTTTTAAGAAAAATAAAACAAACAGTTAATAAAAATCACTGTTATATAACCTTCCATTTTAAACATATTTATAATTATGATAATCTAAAATCTCCATGGTAACTAAATCTAAATAGTTAACAAAAATAATTTACATATACAGTCAACTCTTGAAGTGCCGTACTTCGATAAGCTGAATTCTTAAATAAGTCGAACATAATCTACGGTCGAAAGTACATTACACTTAAATTTCACCTCAATGAGACGATTTCAGACATAAAACGTGAAAAATTGTGTAAATAAGTAAAAACTGAAAATAGGGTTCAAAAGAAAGAACTTCTAGGACCACCTCCATGAAACGAACTATTAGAAGTCATCGCCTCTATAACTCGAACTCAAATTAAAAGAATTTCATGTGTAATTTGTTTTCCTGTTTCCCGTCATTGTTTATCTTTTCAGTCTATAGTTACATCAATCACTAATTATTAGTTATTCACACGAGCGGTTTTACAGTGGCTATCGAAAATTCTTTCAATCGACGAAAAGTTAAAATTGATTTGCAAAGTGGAGAAAGGAGAAAAAAATTGGGCGTTTGTTGCTAGTGAATTCCGAAATCCGCTTAGTTTTCTTTCAACAGTCGTAAAAATTAAAGCAAAGATCGCCACTGGTGGAAGGCGGTAAGTCTACTTTTAGGCACCCTCAGAAAAAAGCGCAGTTCAGTTGAAATTTATATGATAACTTTAATGTATGTACAAACAACATATACATACTCATTAATAAAAAATATACGCAATGATTTCAACTCCGATTTTCCCATTTACATGAAGATAAGTGGAATGATAGCGTCGATAAGTCTCTGTTCAGTAAGTCGAACTATTTTTCAGAGTAGTTTGAAGATCGAGAATTGATTGTATAAACAAAAACTCACTCACCACTAAAAAGTGAAAAATAAAAATAATTTTTAGAAAAAAAACAAAACCGACTTTAAGATTAAACCTACATATACAAACTTGAACTATAAAAATAAAAAATAATATTTAAATGCTTCCAAACAAAAACCATTAAATGACAATTAACGATATTATCGATACTTATATACCTATTCACTATTTATGCACAATTATTTTTGGAGTCGGTGCCAACCAAAACAAACAGAATTCGAAAATAAATGGTAATTGTAAAGATCCTCCTACTGTTTCATCACCGCCACACCGCTGTCTCCGGCCATTCGAAAGTGTATTGCCAGGGCAGGATCAAACTGCTCTTCTTGGCTGTCACCGACTCCAGAAATAACTGATCATAAATTGTGAATAGGTATATAAGTATCGATAATATCGTTAATTGTCATTTAATGGTTTTTATTTGGAAGCATTTAAAATATTATTTTTTATTTTTTAGTTCAAGTTTGTATATGTAGGTTTAATCTTGAAGTCGGTTTTGTTTTTTTTCTAAAAATTATTTTTATTTCTCTTAAATTTAATCTTGAACATTTGTTATTTTTCTTGAAAATATTTTTTCCTCACTTCAAATGTTTAAGGTTATATTATTTTTAAGGGAAGGGGAGTAGGATAATCCTTGTATAATTTGCATAATAATAATATAATACTATAATAATAATATATAACATCAAATAAATCCAATTCGCTTGAGGTACGCATGATGATATAGAAGGATCAATACAATTAGGATTGATGAATTAAATGCCACTTCTATTGAGATTATTTTATTTGAAAACTAGTTTCGAATGCTAAACATTCATCTTCAGTTCTAAAACATACAATAAAATTTTTCAACACATCAGTACTATGTTACATAGATTAAATATACTAAGGTTTTTAAAAAGATAAGACAAGAAATCAAGCATAGGCACTCACCTTCGAGGTAACTAAAACACTGAATTTGTGAGAAGTAAAAGGGGGGGGGGGGGGCAGGTAGGTTAAGTTTTAGATTTACAACGGGGTTTCCCTTATGACTCATTGGGTTTTTTTTCGTTCCTATGGGAAATAAATTTAAAATGGGGCTATTGGATATGTTAATCTGATCATTTAAACGAAAATCTGGATCGGTTTTAAACGATTTTATTATTTCTAGTGATTCAAAAGTATTTAATTTTAGGCTATTTTCTACTTGATGTAATATTTTTACTCCCGAGTCTTTATTAAATTTGTGGTTATTTCCATTTAGATGGATAGCGAAATTGGAATTTTGGGTCTTATTAGTGTATGCTCTTATATGTTCATTTACTCATTTACTATAACTACATCTGTGTGTGTGGGTTTCCTGTATATATTAAATTCGTGTTGTTTATTGTTTATGGAGATTTCTATGTCTAAAAAATTTAAAGTTTTTATTGTTCTCTAACTCCAGTCAAAAAAAAAAAAAAAAAAAAAAAAATTTAAAATTTTTTAGACATAGAAATCTCCATAAACAATAAACAACACGAATTTAATATATACAGGAAACCCACACACACAGATGTAGTTATAGACAACAATGCCAGGAGACCACTAACACACAAACTCGCAGCATTTCATAGCATGATATACCGGCTTTTAAATATACCGCTAAATGAACGAAATTTTAACAAAGAAATACAAACGATTCACACTATAGCTAACAACAACGGATACAGTAAAACCACAATCGATAAAATTTTAAGAAAACAAATACATAAAAAAAACTAAGAAAAATATATACAAAACACCCCCAGAGAGGATAAAGCTACCCCTAAAAAATATATTTTGATACCATACTACGGCCCAATATCCGTTAAAGTCGGGAAAGAATTAAAAAAATTAGGTTTAAACCCTGCATTTAAAATAGATAAGCCATTGTCATCATACTTCCCTTCACCGAAAGACAAAATAGACCCTTTCCAAAAAAGCGGCGTATACGAATTAAAATGTAATGACTGTGAAGCAAAATACACGGGAAAAACCGGACGATCAGTAAATCAAAGAGTAAATGAACATATAAGAGCATACACTAATAAGACCCAAAATTCCAATTTCGCTATCCATCTAAATGAAAATAACCACAAATTTAATAAAGACTCGGGAGTAAAAATATTACATCAAGTAGAAAATAGCCTAAAATTAAATACTTTTGAATCACTAGAAATAATAAAATCGTTTAAAACCGATCCAGATTTTCGTTTAAATGATCAGATTAACATATCCAATAGCCCCATTTTAAATTTATTTCCCATAGGAACGAAAAAACCCAATGAGTCATAAGGGAAACCCCGTTGTAAATCTAAAACTTAACCTACCTGCCCCCCCCCCCCCCTTTTACTTCTCACAAATTCAGTGTTTTAGTTACCTCGAAGGTGAGTGCCTATGCTTGATTTCTTGTCTTATCTTTTTAAAAACCTTAGTATATTTAATCTATGTAACATAGTACTGATGTGTTGAAAAATTTTATTGCATGTTTTAGAACTGAAGATGAATGTTTAGCATTCGAAACTAGTTTTCAAATAAAATAATCTCAATAGAAGTGGCATTTAATTCATCAATCCTAAATCCAATTCGGATTGTATGCTAAGTTCAACGGATGGATGCATAGAAGAGGTGATAAGATAAGGTATTTTCGGACAGGTGTTTCTGGGGATTTCGAGGCCAGAATCAAAAGACTATTTAACTGCTTTATCCGTTTTATTTTTGGGATCCCGAGTAGCGCCCACATTTCGCAGTTTTATGCGGAATTAAAGTGGCTTATTCCTTCCTACCGTCGCACAGTGGGACGAATGACCAATCAAGGAGAAAAAAAGTCTAATCACTGAAACAGACCTGGCAACCTGATTTACATAAACAATATAGTTAAAATAATGTTAAATATAACTACTCCAACCACAACCATAAGAAAAATACTATACAGTAGGCCCCCATTATCCGTGGTTCCAATTTCTTTCTTTTTTTTTTTTTTTTTTTAATAAGCTTTAATATTTCACCATTTATTTTATATGTATCATATTAATTTATTAAATATAATAAGTTAGATCGTTTCTAACGATTATATAATGGATAATTATTTATAGTTATTATTTTATAGTAATTGTTTTTAATTATCTTAAAAAAGTAATGAATGATAAAACACGTCAAGCTGGTAACGTATAAAAGAGATATAAACTAACGATGAAAAATATCAATAAGATTATAAACAATGCTCAATTGAAAGAATAAATAATTTTAACTAAATGTGACCTGTCGAGTTAGATATAACTTACATCCTTGTTTTTCATTAGTAATCCCATAGCTAAAACCAAAACCTCTAATACTGCTCTTTAAACATCTTCCGTTTACACCTAATACAACAGTTTCATTAATTTCGATTACACCTTTTTTTCTCCTTAGTAAAAAACAAACTAAAATTACCGATTTTTTATCTAAATGAAAATCTAATGCATACAGTTTTTGCATACATACATTCATTCTTATGTATTTTTGTACATTGTAACTTCATAAATGTATATAAATTGTATGTAAAGTGATTTTCTCAATCTGCTTGATGGTCGTAGTTAATAAAATGTAATATGACTTTCCGGGGTTTTTCTGCCTCATATTATTTCGTTTTAATTTTCGTTACTACCGATTTTAAATATCTCTTCAGTGTAGCTGAAGATGTTGGAATAATATCCTCTAATTTAAGTGTTTCAAATATAGTAATATGTATTAAATCAATGCCTTTACAGTTTTGCCAAATACGAAATAACTCCCTTCGCGAAATTGAATATTCGTTTTCAGACAAGAAAGCAGATAAATGTTTCATGATTCTTTCATATACCTTCTAAGAGACCTCTATCATGAATTTCAGAGAGGTACTTTGGGGTACTTTTTAGTAATAGATCTTTTTAGTTTAAAAAATGCTTTAGTTTACAGCACTTTTAAAAAAAATACATAATAGGTCACATTATTAAAAAATTATTTTGAGAATGGCTTACTGGTATAGCGATCGTCTATATTTACTAATTACAAAAGAACAATGAAAAACTATCAATACGATTATACACAAATTTATATTGAAAGAAGCAATAGTTTTAACAAAATTTGACCTGTCGGGTTAGGTACTACTTTGATTGTTGGTTTTACCTTAAAATTCACCTCCTAAAAACGAAATAACCTCTGATAACGTTCTATCAATATCTCTCCTGTACACCTAACACAATAGTTTCATTAATTTTGATTATGACTTTTTTCCTCCTAGATTGGCCATTCGTCCCACTGTGCGTCGCCAGTATTTCCTGGCATCCTTTCTTTTTCAAACCGCTCAATCCCATCATCCACCTTACATTTCTAAACGCCTTCAACTCGAATGCTCAATTCTTACCCACCAAACCCGATCCCGTAAATCAAATTTGCATACTCCTGCTCATTGCTTAGCCACTTTCGACAGATCTTTCGTAATGCGATCCTCTTCTCTCTGGAACTCCATCCCTCTCAACATTCGTCATTGAATTAACCTCTCTACTTTCAAATACCACTTCTTTAACCACCCACTATCCACCCAGATCCTGTTCTCCAAAAACTGTCAATAGCCACTTTTTATTTGTTATAAACTATAATTATAAACAGTATATTTATGTAATTTTTTTGTTTTAGTAAAAAAATTATTATGAATTTTCTGTTACTTTTTATTAATATATTTTTTCTGCTATTTTTTAATCAATTAGTCTCAGACAAGATGGCCGCATCTATACATCACGTTTAAAATCGTTCTGTGGTTGTAACATTTTCTTCTGTTTATTAACTTATGTTTTATGTTCGTATCTATCTAATAGTGACATTATGAACGATAGATCATTATGACTATAACTTTGAGTTAGGTGAGTTGAAACATTAATTACAGTGCACTAACTTAATATATATAGATGAGGTAGTTTTCTAACTGGCTAGGCTAGCCAGTAATCCTCCCGCCTGTTTGAATACAGTGCTATCTTCACAAGGCCAAGGCTCTGTTGATAGTTTCTGTAGCCTCTCGTACGTAGCCAGAGATTTAATTTTTTTTTTTTTTTTTTTTTTTTTTACTACCTAGGAACTTTTTAGTTAATTTTTTTTTCTTTTATATTTTATTTCTAAAAATATGTATTCTTTAGTATAAATATTGTACATAATTATGTTAATATTTTAGTTTTTAATTAGGTATATACTTCAATATCAACATTCAGAATTACTATTATTTTTATTATTATTATTTTTATTGCTTGTTTTTGTCTATATTATTTTGGAAGTTGTCACATCTGGTGATGACTCAGAGGCAGAGACCCCTTCTTATTCTGAGTTCAGCGAGACTGATTACCAGTCTAGAAGAACACTTCAGAAGCGCCATAGAAATGCCGCCCCAGGTTCAGCAGGCAACTCACCAAATAAAAAGAAAAACAAAACTTTAAAATCAAAAAAGCCAAACGATAATACAAACAATCTTCAAACTCGCAGTAAATCTGCAGCCAAAAAATCTCAGGAAACCACATCAGCTAAACCTAACCCGTATACTTCTTCGACCACCAATAGCAATAACACAAATCCGCATCATTCTTCTGATCTTGAACCACCTCCAATCTATGTTACAAAAATTGAAAATTTTATATCTTTCTGCCGAGAAATATCAGCTTTGATCGGAGAGACTAATTTCAACTGCTTCTCTCGCTTCAAAGATATAAAAATCAAAACCTCTACAAAAGATAACTACAAAAAATTGGTAAATCACCTAACCATAAAAAATTACGACTTTCATTGTTACCAATTGAAAGAAGAAAAATCGTACAGAGTGGTATTGCGAGGTCTCCATTCCACCACCCCAACGAGCGCAATCAAAAACGATCTGGAAGCAATAGGTCATAACGTGAGGCCAAGTCTCTTGTGTGCTTCACCCCAAAGAAAAATATCCTTTGCCATTATTCTTCGTCGATTTGGAGCCGGCCAGAAACAACGATGAAATATTCAACGTAACCAGGCTGGTATGTTCAGTTGTGAGATTTGAAGAGCCGAGAAAAAGGGCAACGATAGTCCAGTGCACCCGATGTCAAAGCCTCGGACACACCAAGACGTACTGTCACCACCAAGCCAGGTGTGTGAAATGTGCTGGCCCTCATGCAACTGAGTCATGCCAAAAAACAAGGGATACCCCAGCAATATGCGCGCTGTGTGGTCAAGACCACCCAGCAAGCTACAGAGGCTGCTCAGTATATAAAAGTGTGCACAGCCAGAGAACATCAAAGTCGACGAACATAAAATCACAAAATCATACAAGCAATGTACCTGAAATCTACTGTCCACAAATACTTCAAGAAACTCAAGAAGCCAATTCCCATAGAATAGAACCACAGCAATCGACTTCAACAGCCGATCATCAACAACAGGGAGCATCATACTCCGATAAGATCAGATATCAAACTCGACGTCAGGCGCCTCGAATCTCCTATTCACATCCCCAGACCTCCCAACCTGAACCTCAACCCCATAAACAGCACACTCCTGTTAATAATTTGCCTTTAAAAGTAAAATTACCGCCTCAGAAGGGACACCCACTTCCAATCCAACCATCTGTTCAGAGCAACTCTTCACCTCAAATACCATTACAGATAGATTCTGCTCCTCGTATCCTAGGAAGAGCCCAGCCCCTTACCTGTGCACCTACTCAGTCATATAATCCCCACCAAGCTCCAGATTCATTTCCTCAACCCCATCCTTATACAAATGATATAAATGCCATCCTTTCCTCATTCCTTTCTGAACTGAAAGACACCATCAAACCCCTCATCACCCTGCTTACCAGAGCCCTTTCCGAAATTCCATTCAATGTCGCTAGATGAGCGCTTAGCCTCTGGCTGTCATTTTATGGATTGCTAACGGACTACAAAACCACCGCGTCGAACTTGACATTTTTCTCCATGACAATCAAATAGACATTGCCCTGTTGACTGAAACCCACTTTACTCAACGGTCATATTTTTACATACGTGACTACATCACTTACAGATCTGATCACCCAGACAACACCTCCCATGGTGGATCCTGCATCCTAATCCATAAATCAATACCACATTCCCTTGTCCCTTCTACTTCAATTGACGCCATTCAATCAACCTCGGTATCCATTTCAAGTCGTCCTTTCCATCTAACATTTTCAGCTGTATACTGCCCTCCTGGAAATTCCCTTTCTCATAACCTCCTTGATTCCTTATTCCGATCCCTCGGACCGCGCTTTATTGCAGGGGGAGATTACAACGCCAAACACCAGCGATGGGGTTGTAGAACATCCAACTCCCGAGGTAGCATTTTATCCCGTATTTCCACCTCCAATTCCTATTCTGTTTCTCTCACCCTTAAACCCTACTTATTGGCCCACATCTCCTAAAAATCATCCCGATATCCTCGATATATTCATTTCTTCCCAAATTTCCACCTCTCATACCTTTGTCGAATCCCTGGATGACCTTTCATCAGACCATAGCCCTATTCTGCTTCACTTGCATTCACATCCTGTTCCTAAGCCCTCTCCTCCTAGACTGATCACGGGACGAGTAGATTGGGACAAATTCCGTTACGATTTAGAAAACGAAATAGATTTGAAAATTCCACTCAAAACAAAACATCATATAGACACTGCCAAAGACAAACTTACCACATCAATATCCACCAGCATTAACGATAACACCTCACACAGACAAAAATTAAATTCTATTCAGACTAACTTGCCACACCATATTCGCGACTTAATAACAGAAAAACGTAGAGCAAGAGCGAAGTGGCATAGGACCAGATATCCATCAGATAAAAATAATTACTGCAAATTAACAAACAAACTAAAGACAGAAATTAAAAAATACAAAATTCAAAAATTACATAACGATACAGAAAACCTTAATACCACCGACAAATCTTTATGGAATACGACCAAAAAACTACTGAACTACAGAAACTGTAATCACCCTCTACTAACCGAAGCCAAAACATGGTCAAAATCTGACGATGAAAAATCACTCATTTTTGGCCAGCACCTTTTCCAAACTTTTAACCCTCATCCTGATATCCTTAATCTTGCTCACCTAGAATATATTGAAGCAGAACTCAACATCCCACTCCAAATGTCTCCTCCCCCTAAAGCATTCCATCCTTCAGAAATATTAAACATAATTCACAGATTACCTTCAAACAAAGCTCCTGGACACGACCTAATTACATCCCACATCCTAAAACTCCTTCCTCGTAAAGCCATCCTATTCCTAACATACATATATAATGCGGTACTCCGCACCACATATTTCCCTGACTCCTGGAAATTATCAATAGTTAAAATGATACCTAAACCCAAAAAGCCACCTGAGTTCCCATCCTCGTACCGTCCTATTCTCTCTTACCAATCATGGGTAAAATCCTAGAAAAACTCCTTTTAAAACGTTTTTATCCTATCCTAGAATCCCATCATGTAATTCCAGATCACCAGTTTGGATTCCGAACATCACATTCAACAATCCAACAATGTCATCGTTTGGTGGACGTTGTCTCCTCTGCATTGGAGCGCGGAATGTACTGCACGGGAGCCTTTCTTGATGTAGAACAAGCGTTTGACCGAGTCTGGCACCCGGGACTGCTGTATAAGCTCCGTCAATTTCTACCTTCTACATATTTCCTTATTATTAGATCCTACCTCAGTGACCGCACCTTCAAAGTTAACCATAAATTTTCCTATTCACCCCTCTTTACCCAATCTGCCGGGAGTTCCTCAAGGCAGTATCCTAGGTCCCATCCTCTTCACGGTGTTTACAGCTGACATCCCGACTCATCCTACCACTGTCCTCACCACTTACGCCGATGACACTTGTGTGTTATCAGTAAATAATAATCCTTTCATTGCATCCCAATCACTACAATCTCATATCACTAACATTCAAGAATGGTGTCAAAATTGGAGAATAAAAATAAATCCAAACAAACTCTTCGTATTAAACCTACTACCTCCTGCCCTACAGTATCCTTTAATCATATTCCACTAATCCCTGTTGAACAGATCCGCTACCTAGGACTCCACTTGGACAAACGTCTTACTTGGAATCCACATACAAGACTAAAACGACAAGAAACTGCTCGTCGTTACAGACTACTTCAACATTTACTAGACAAACGTTCTAAGCTTCCAATAAATTACAAAAGACTCATTTACATGACTATGATAAGACCTATTTGGACATACGGAGTAGAGCTTTGGGGCTCCACTAAACCATCCAATTCATCTCGTATCCAATCCTTACAATCCAAAATCCTTCAAAAAATCCTCAATGCTCCTTATTTTGTGACCAATAAACTTATCCATAAAAATCTTAATGTTCCATATGTTGCTGATTTAGCCCAAACCAGATAACTATCCTTCCATAGTAAGCTCCATAACCACTCAAATCCACTAGTCTCCCAACTTGCTTCCCTCTCCATTCCCGATAATCCTCCGAGGCGTCTGAAAAGAAGATGGCCTAGAGACCTTTTAGTGTAGATATTATTGAAGTGCTACTAGTGAGTAGTTCTTCACAAGTTATTTACATGCCAATGAATTCACTATCAACACATTTACTTAATGTATATTGTTTTCTACAGTTGTAAATATCAATAAATGAGAAAAAAAAAAAAATTTAATTATTATTATCAGTTACTTTATTATTCAAATATTATTTTATTTTAAGGCTCTGAAGGCCCTTGATTGTACATTACATTTTATTCTTAAGGGACTTAAGGGCCCAGAATTAATAAAGAACTTTATTATTATTATTATTATTGTACATAAAAAAAGCAATTTTGTATTTTAGGCCAAGGAACAGATTTCCAAAAAAGCTTTAATTAATAAAAAGGAGCGCGAAGACAATGAAAGGGATGTTATAAATGCGATGACAAGTGATTTGCTTACTGAAAACCCTGAAGTAGCTCAAAGTAACTTGGGATGCAAAAAAATCATCCAATATCACTATAAGGGAATGTCGGAGAGAGAGCTATTGGAAATCAGAAAGGCTCAAATGGACCAGATAAAAGAACGTCAGGTATTCCGGACTAAAATATTTTTTAACGGTAACGATGAATCCAGGGCTCTTTTGAAAATTCTAAAATGTCTGTAATATGCCCGAAACGAGAAGGTTTAGAATCTTTAAAAAGATTTTAACTACTCTAAATAATATGAAATTTCTCATTTTATCAAAAATTGGAGATTATAAAAATAAAATTAGAGGTGTAGTTATAAAACAAATGAAACTAAAATATATCTCTGCTGCTGGTATATTTCTCTATCAGAAATATAGACTAACTTTTTTTGAATTTAAAAATTTCAGCATTTTAAAAAAAAAAAGAAAAAAAAAAAAAAAAGGAACATTTAATAGCTAAAGGACAATAAAATATGAATTTCGAAGTTGAAGAAATAATCAAACCACTCGTAAACTGCATTTTCATTTAAATTTCAACTGGCTTCAATCTATCTGAAATTTAAATGAAAATTCCGCATAAATAATAAAGATTTTCGTTATATATTTATCCCAATGTACAGTGGTCCAATTCACTAATTTAGCGCAAACAATTTTGAAAGCGTAATTTTATGACTTAGAAATGTCGAAATTACAAGTAGACTAGTAGTAGATGTAATAGCCGGAAAAGCAGTCCTTTCCGTTTACAATAAGCGTACATACTAATTAGGACAAATCGTGTATGACTTGCTCCAACAGCTCTTCAGTTTTGTTAATGTTGTTGCTCAGTGTGTATTGTTGTTATTTAGGTTTTTTACATCAAGATGGATTCTTCAGAAGATATGTCAATTTTCAACATATAATAATCTGAACGAAAAAAGTTTTCTATCCTTGACTGATTTTTAAAATCATATATCGACTTACGTTTAAATTACAGCATTAAATTATATTTGATGGTGGAAAAGTAATATTTGTACGTCTGTCTGTCACTATCAAATAGTGAATGATATGTACGTATTTATACTAAACCTAATTTACTTATATTCAAAACAAAAATCAGCTGTGTAAACCTGAATAAAAATTCACACGATTGTTTATTGCGGCGGGAGTTCCACTCATGTAAAATATTTAAACTTAAAAACAACCTGAAGAGGAAAGCCGTCTTAGTGAAGAAGAACTGAAGAGACGTGTTAGGATTTGAATCAAATGTCGAAAAGCGATGGCAAACTGCGCCACGTAGCCTTAATTGAATACTTTTAACTCCGAAAATCGGACATAGCTGAGCAAGATTTTACAAATCCCATTAGCTGTATCGTCTGGTTATTTTTCCGCCCTAGAAACTTTTTGTAAGCTCTGGAGATCGCTTTAAATTAATGAGGTCCTAGAGATTGGTAAAAAAGTATTCTGTAGATGAACTAAAATTAACGGCCAAAATGAAACTAAATATTACAGTTAAATATGACTTAAGACAATTATTGTGTACCAGGATATCCTCCAAAACTAGCAAAAAATATGCAAACTCTTTTTGAACTAAGAGGATGATTCTTTAAAATATCGCCCGGCTCGAATAACTCTAATAGATGCATTGGGAATGATAATCAATACTAACTTTAGGAAAGTCAATATAAGATAAGAACCGCTTGTCACAGTGCCCCTAATTTGCCCTGGAAGTAATAGAATAATATAAGTTAAAAAAAAAAAAAATGTTTCACTCCTTCAGATACAATAAAGTTCCCTGAAATATCAAGTGAAGTTGCTTTATGAATATCCTCTATTCCACAGTTTTACGCATTTCTAAGTATCAAACAATTTTACTGGGTAACCTAATCTCATCTCTAGATCAACAGACAGCCCCCCATACACCAAGCACCCGTAATCAAAGTAGGGAAAAATGAGAGAGGATACCAGAAGTTGGCGGGTACTTCGGGGAAAGGAGTCACGATGTCTTTGGAGCTGTTTGAGGATCATGGTGGATTTTCTGGTTATTTGGGAAATGTGGTTATTCCAAGATACGGAAATACGGTACGGTTATTGAGGTAAAGTAATGGATAATAAGAGAGGGAATTAAGGGTAAGTTTTGAACCGATAAGGATGGCCTTGCTTTTCTCTGGATTCAGGCGCAGCTCATTTTTATTTTAATATAGTATTTGTTCGCGCCAATCGGCGCTTTTGTGAGGGGAGGAAAGGAAAAGTGCAGTATATCGTTCATAGACGCACTCTATAAAATTCCAAGGTAACTAGCCCTTATCAGCATTAATCCCTACAGGAATAATCGTCACTCTTTCGCTGTCTTTTGACCAGTACGAGCGCATTACCTTTGTCCAAGGCCCTATGGTCTTCTTGCCTTTTTATGCCCAAGGCTAAGATTAGCCTGTCTTTCGAATCCGTACAACCTGACCTCGACTCCATCCCATGGGATACTATATATTCCTTCACCTCGATTGAGCCGATGATCTCTACCCTCACCGCAAACCTTCACTCAATTTTAAATACCCATGCTCCTCTGAAAACCCTAAAGATTCACCGTCCTCCTGCTCCATGGCTGACAGCTGAGATTAGAGAGCTGATGAAAAAAAGGGAAGCAGCCAGACGCAAATTTCGTCGAACTCGATTGCCATCAGATTACACCACCTTCAAAATTTTACGTAACCAAACCCAATCCGCTATCCGATACTCTAAATCCAAATACACGCATAATGCCCTTTCTACCGCTCCCGATTCTAAATCCAAGTGGAAAATCCTTAGAAAACTAACCTTTCCTGACCCCAACTGCAACTCCTTTCCTGTTTCGCCCGATGAACTAAATCAGTATTTCATTTCATTAGCTCCAAACCCTCCGTTCGAAGCGGAAATAACGTACCCTAGCTTTGATCCAACCAATTTCTTCTTTTCCCATGTTTCCTATGACGACATACTCTCGGTCATTAAAAAATCCCGCACAAATGATTATGGACCCGATAATATTCCTTTTAAACTCATCAAATCGTGCCTTCCCGCACTTATTCCTATCCTTCACCATATTTACAACCTTTCCCTTCAAAACTCGATATTTCCTTCCTCTTGGAAAGCAGCACTAGTCCGCCCCTTGAACAAAATTCCCAATCCCGCCTCCCCTAGAGACTTCCGTCCGATTTCCCTCCTCTCCAACCTATCCAAACCACTGGAACGGATCGTTCAGTCCCAACTTTCAGATTTCCTAGAAGAGCGCTCCCTCCTTAGCCCATATCAATCCGGTTTCCGTCCCGGATGCTCCACCCAATCCGCCCTCCTGAAAATATCTCAAGATATACACTCCGCAATCGATCGCCAAAAGATTACCATCCTTATCCTTTTGGATTTTTCAAAAGCTTTCGATAATGTTGACCACAACATCCTTCTATCCAAACTCCGAAACCTCTCCTTGTCCAAATCTGCCTTACTTTGGTTTAAATCCTTCCTTTCCGACCGATCACAGTATGTAGTCATTCCAAATAAACCCCCGTCCAAGACCCTGCCTCTATCCTGTGGTGTTCCTCAGGGCTCTTCACTTTCACCCACACTCTTTTCTGTTTACATTAATGACCTTCCCCTTTCCATCCATCACTGCCGATATCACCTTTACGCAGACGATCTCCAAATCTATTTATCCTTTCCCAATTCTGACCTACTGCAAGCTACTAGGAAAATTCAGGAAGACTTGGATCGAATCTATAACTGGGCAGTGACGAACAAGTTGAATTTAAATACTGAAAAGACCAAAGCGCTTGTAATAGGTTCGAGTTACCTCCTGAAAACCATGCCTCCTATTCCCACCATTTTCCTGAGCAGTGATCCTATCAAATTCTACCCCTCAGTCAAAAATCTCGGAGTCATCTTCGATCAAAACCTATCCTGGAAAAACCATGTATCCGAAATTTCCCGTCGCACCATCCCAATCCTAAAACGTCTCAATTACGTTCGCCATCTCCTTCCTTTCGAAACCCGCAAATTACTTGTTACTTCCCTTATCTTCCCCCACTTCGACTATTGCTGTGCTGTGTATGGGGGCGTTTCTGGTGATCTCGAGGCCAGACTCAAAAGACTGTTTAACTGCTGTATTCGTTTTATTTTCGGGATCCCCAGGAATGCCCATGTTTCACAATTTTACTCGGAGTTAAAGTGGCTCTTTCCTTCCTACCGTCGCCAGTATTTTTTTGGCTTCCTTTCTCTACCAAACAGTGAAATCCCAACGCCCTCTTTACATTGCTCAACTCCTTCAGCTCAAATCCTCTGTTCTTACCCGCCAAACCCGTTCCCGCCCATCAGATTTGTACACTCCTGCTCATTGCTCCACTGCCTTCAACAGATCATTCCTAATCCGATCCTCATCCCTATGGAACTCCATCCCTTACACCATTCGCCACTCAAACACCCTTTCCACTTTCAAATATCATTTATTTAACCACCTACTGTCCATCCAGATCCATGAAAACTGTCATTAGCCACTTAAAAGTCTTATAAAATATAAAAGTTTATGTACAAGAAATGTTTATTGTTTTTACACAAATGATTCACACAATGAATCAAAATATTTTCTGTTTTTGTTTTTGTCTATATTCCTAAGTTTAATCATTATTTGTTATCATTATTAATCACTATTTTATTATATTTAATAATATTTCATAACCATCTTCAGGCTCTGTAGGCCCCATGATTGTACATTATTTTTTATTCTTAAGGGACTTAAGGTCCCAGAATAAATAAAGAACTTTTTTATTTTTTTTTTTATTTAATCAAGTTTGCAACTTTTGCTCCTTTCCTTTTCTGTGCTTTGTATATTATAATTTCCCTTTATTTCTGTATCACAATTTTTCACAATGCCTGTAGAAGCGAAAATATCGTAGTTCAAGCAAAACTATTGGCAAAAAGGGAAACGGTATTTGCTGACATGTCTAGCAGTTGGGCCCAAATAAAAGCTTCTTCTGTTGAGTATATTTTTTCTGTTCAGGCTCTTTACGAGGATTTACCCTCCCTTCAAGGTAAGTTTGAAACGGTAAATGAAAAGATCAGTGACCTAAATTTTCTCCTATCAAAACAAAACCAAGTAGATACCCAAGCTCCGGCTATAGCCTTTAATGATATATTACTCAATATTAAGGCTAAATTCTTTCAATTTCCTTCTTTCAAAAACCTCAACACCAGTTGCCAGCCCTAGTACATTGTCTCAGGGTGGTTTCTCATTACCACCAATTAACTTGCCAACTTTCTTAGGCGATATAGAACAGTGGCCTGAATTTTTCTCGCTTTTCTCCTCCCTTGTTCACGACAACCCGTCTCTGAGCCCGATACAACGTTTTCATTGTCTTAGGTCCAATTTAAGGGGGAGTGGTCTCTCAGTCATCAACAATTTTCAACTTACAACTGAAAATTACCAGCTTGCCTTTTCAGCACTAATTAACAGGTACCAAAATCCCAGAAGAATAGCACAGGCATGTTTGAACAAAATTTTGCATTTTAAGCCCATCAGTTCAAATTCATTAAGCAATTTAAAGAATTTCCTAGAAATACATCAGAATTCGGTGCAGGCTATCAAGGCGCTACCTATCGATGATTTAGCGAATTTTATTTTGTTGACCTTGTCACTAAACAACCTAGACTCCCGCACTTCCAAAGCTTTCGAGGATCAACATTCTGCAAAATCGGTCCCCCTATTTGATTATTTGCTAAATTTCGTTACCAAGCAAATTAAAACGCTGGAGATAATTTCTCCCCTCAGCAATCAAAATAGAAACCCTAAATTTAATTAACTAATTGTCAACACTAGTCCTGCTCCTTCACCAGAATCGAATAGAACTCGGGTGGTACCATCCAATTCGTCTAATTTTAAATGTATTTTTTGTCGTAAGCTGCATTCTTTATCTTCCTGTTTCGAGTTTGCTTCTCTCACTCGAGATCAAAAATTTGAAATCCTGAAGAAACACAAACGGTGTTTCAATTGTCTGGGTTCGCATTTAAAAGATAATTGCAATTCCACGTTTTCGTGTCGTAAATGCAATTCCGATGAACATCACACACTTTTGCATCCCTCCAAAGTTGTAAATTCAAATGTACATTTGAATTCCGCGCCGAACCGCGCATCTGATCATGCTAATCACACATCTAGTGAACAAGTATCCTCTTTCGCTGGTCAATCTCCAGCTGATTCTTCACTATCTCTTAGTTGTATTACTTCCGGTAATCACGTGACTTCACTTCTAGGTACCTTTCGTGCGCGTATTTTCGATATTTAGGTTACGTTCCCGTCCGAGGGGTTATCGACCCGGAATCACAACTTTCTCTTATTTCCAAACGCCTTTTTGACCAATTGGTAAAATATCCGACATTTTCTCTACATTTCTCAGAGGCACATTCTTGTCAACCCGTCCGTGGTTCCTCATATTGCTAACCATCTGCCACCTAAAAGCCTTACTCCAGAAAATGCTCACGCTTTTGAACATTTGCGTTTGGCCGATCCTGACTTTGATCAATCAGACAAGATTGACCTCCTCTTAGGTGCCGATGTATACCCGCAATTATTATTGCCTCATCCGTTTATTCCAAGCTCTATTGGTCCAATTGCTATCAGTACTATTTTTGGTTGGACAATCATAAGGTCCTGTCCAAACCCATCTCCGAATCAATCAGCCACTTCGTTAATTTGTGTTTGCCAAATTTCCCAAGATTTTTATGATTCTTCGAAAACTGAAAATATTGAAAATATCCCATTTGAACAATCCGTGAGTACAGACCACAAAGACTCAAATGTTTCTGACATTCCAGAAAACATTGACCCTTTTATTAGGACTAATACATGTAGTCAGAGACTAAATAGTGGTAACGTTCCCCTGGAAATACAAATTGATAATCCAGATGATTCCTTCCTAAACTCAATCCAAGTTTCAAAATTTAATCGTATCAATAAAATAGTTGGTGCTGACACAATTGTCAGAGATTCATCTGATGAAAAGTCTTTTGTCTCCCTTACTGAAGAGGATAGCTACATCTCATCCTCAAACAGCCACTATTCTTTAGCTAATCATTCAAAATTCCTTCCTGTTGGAAATAAAAATAATAAGAAACCAGTATGCATAGAAAGTAACCAAGATAGTATAACAAGTATAATCCCGGTCTCGAATCATATTAAACCTACTTTCTTAAAACCACCAGTTGTCGATATCAAAACGTCTGTACAATCTGAAATTTCAATGTTTAACAAATTCTCCCCAGTAGGGTTTGCTGATGTTTCTTCTGTCACTAATCATGCCAATATTGACTCTAGGGGTCTTACCCCTACTCATTCCGCGCAGGCCAAAATTTTCTATTTAAGCACCAAGCCATTACCGGATCTTAAGTCTTCTTCCATTGCACTCATCGCAAATGAACCTGACCTTACCTTTAAACATTTTTCTGGGTCTCTCCTTAATATCCGTGCCGATAAGCCGGCCAAGCCGCCTTGCTGCCGTACTCCTTTCCGCGATAGCCTGGGGATCCTCAGGGTGGGCGGCATACTTGACAACGCCGTTCTAAATAATAATTCACAACGTTATAAGTAGATCCCAAAGTCCAAGCCGCTGAAACAGGGCAACGTTGTTGTGATCAAGGGTATGAATAGCTCTCCCCTCTCCTGGCCTATGGCTCGCATTTCTGAACTCAAGCCTGGGCTTGAAGGTGTATCTCGATTGGCTACCCTTGAGACATCTAACGGCACTCTCACTAGACCCGTGAACAAGCTCATTCCACTTCCGGAATGACTAACTTTTGCCTTGTATAACCGTTTTCAGTTGTGCTATTTATGTATTTGTATAATTGTGCTTTATTTGTATAATTGTTAACCCAGAGGTACTGTTTTATGTTCTTTACATTTTATAATTGTTGCTCAATTGGGCTGATTCTTTTTCTTAACATTGTATAATTGTGCTCTCATTCAGGTTATAATATTTTTTTTTTTTTTTTTTTTGTCTTATCGTACTCTTTACTCAAGTTGAGCTTCCTTTCCTTTCTTTTTATTTTATTGTATAAATTTGTTGATGCCTGCCCACCATTTTCATTGTATAACTTTTTGGAATAAAATTGGGCAACATTCCAATTTTGGTGGGCGGTATGTTAGCGCCAATCGGCGCTTTTGTGAGGGGGGAAAGGAGAAAAGTGTAGTATATCGTTCATAGACGCACTCTATAATATTCCTAGGTAACTAGCCCTTATCTGCATTAATCCCTACAGGAATAATCGTCACTCTGTCGCTGTCTTCTCACCAGTACGAGCGCATTACCTTTGTCCAAGGCCCTATGGTCTTCCTGCCTTTCTATGCCCAAGGCTAAGATTAGCCTTCCAAAAGTTTTTTCCTCAAAATGTTTTTTTTTGGGTTAATTAATAAAGACTTATTATCCCCAACTAATGAGTGGTGATTTGAGAGGAGGATATCTTGACCGAGTGTTTCAGCCTGCGGGAATCATTCGTCCGCCCGCGATTCTTTTGGAGGCCTCCGAGAAGTCGCGGAAGTACATTGGCGGCTACTTCCAGGTGAGTGATTTTTTCTGTAATATTTGGTTCCGTTATCTTCTGAGTAAAGTTTCCCTAAAATTGCGAACACTCATTTTTATAGTTTTAAATACAGTCCATTACCTGAAGGCCGATGCGAGTTTTGAGGAGTCGCATCGGAAAATATCACGATCTTTCACTAAACAGTATTTATTAAAACCCACAGTAGCACAGCAATACCATATACAGAATGACATTAGTATATTACAACAGGAAAGTGATCAAAATATGGACCAAAGCAGAGAGTAACAAATAACGGTATAAAACTACAACCACAGAGCGAGTAAATGAAACTGACCAGAATTTTGATAAACAAATCTGGCTGATAGAGATGTTGACATCCAAGCAACTTATATTCAAAGGAGTGCCACTCAAGCACCGCTTCTTGCTCACATAAGTGCCTATGGAACAAAAACTCTTGAAGTTAAACAGTTTTATTGCCAGAAATGGATATTTCGGAAATCTGTCTTTGTTAGCAGGCCGCATCCTATTATATCCCCGTATTTACGTGTCATGTTCTCCACTATGCGCACTCTCAACCTTCCCCCATCGATTTCCAATCTATCCAACGAGATTTCCGCTTTACTCTTCACTCCACACGGACCGCTCAGGGTGACCAATTTACACCCACACGTTTGTACCCGAGGTACCCTCTCTCCTTTACAGCATGCTCTTATCTTTTTCGAACATTATCGAGTTTGAACTGCCTGTATCCAGCAGGCATCGCACTCTGCTCAGCACTTCAATTATGGGCAACCTACCACATCCACTCTTGACACTATTTACAACTATGGTATGTGGTCGCCCCTCTCCTCACATACTCTTCTTTCTTCGTCTTGGTCTCTCCTCTCCGCCACCGCTCGTTGTTCTCCGCTCCTCCGACCGCTCTTGCCCACAACCAGTCTTACGTCCTCAAGTTTGCTCCCCTCCTCCTCCGAATCTGATGTATCAGACGCTGCTTCCGTATCCGATGGGTATCTGCTCCTTCTCCACGCTCGCTAAGCGTTGACTTCCTTCGGCTCCCTCTGGTTTCTCCTGCTCATATAGGGACACTGGCAATGTGCCCATCTGCACCACTTTCAAAGCACCAAGTGCGGGGGCACTGTGCTAACAGATGACCTGCCTTCCCTCACCCGTCTTTCTTCTTTCATCCTATTCCTGTTTTCCATTCCTTACCTCTGTTCCCGCATTGTCCGTCCCTTACGCAATCTAAACTCTATGTATCGTCTTCTCCACGAGTCCCCAACAGATTGTTTGTTCTTGTTGACATCCATGCGCCGGTAGGTCACCTTATTCTACGGAGCAACACCCACCTACGGGATTGCGGGAAAAGACTAGGATGGCATCAGGACCACTAAGTGAGCTGCAAATGGACACGTTCACCTGGAGAGGAGCGAAATGGGTGACGATCATTGACATTTTTAGTAAGTTGGCGATGGCGTACTGGATCCAGGAACGGTCGGCGGAAGCAATCGTAGAGGCAGTGCGCACGTGGCTTCTGTTTTATGGGGTACCCGACAGAATCTCGTCAGACGAAGGGCGAGAATTTGATAACGGAAAATAACCCGGGACACCCCAAAAGCCGAGGAGACGTGGAGAGGCTGCACAGCACGCTTAGCGACCATCTGCGTATTTTTTACCTGGAAAAAGGGCTGGAACCCAATGAAGCAATGCCGAGATCAATAGCGGCCTACAACCATTCGGTGCACGCTGCGACGGGGTTCACACCATTCCATCGCCTTCTTCTTCTTTATCTTCCACCCATTTGCCTCTCGGCGTGGGGGTGCCTCCCTGTCCCTGGCGAGATTTCTCATTTCTCCCAGAGTCTTTCCTCTACGCCTCCCTATTCCTTCTATCTAGTGGATATAGGAGGTTCTTGGCCTTCCTCTTGGTCTTTTTCCCATCGGCTTCACTTCCATAGTTTTTATGGGGTCTCTGTGGTTGTCCATACGACAGACATGTCCGTACCACCTCAACTTTCTCCAGAGTCTCCCTTACCGGACAAATTTTCAGGTCCTCCCTAATCCTGTCGTTCCGGACACAGTCTCTCCGTGTCTTCCCTGCAATTCTCCTAAGAAATTTCATTTCAGCTGCAGTAACACGGCTTTGCAGCCTCTCATTCACAGCCCTGCTCTCCGCTCCGTAGAGAAGTACTGGTAAGAAAACAGACTTGAATAGGTGGAGCTTTGTATCTTTTCCTACCTCTCTTTTCCCAATTACAGAATTGCAGATCTGGTAGTATACAGAATTTGCCTTAGAAATTCTTCTTGATATTTCTGAATCCACTTTACCAGATCTACTAATTACTGTACCGAGGTATGTGGATTCAGTTACCACCTCCATCGCTTCTTCATAACAGATAATCTAGACATCTTCTGGGGTTCTACCGACTTGAAGAACTTTGCTTTTTTTGGTATTAATATTCATACCCTTTCTCTTCAGTTCTTCATCCCACTCTGTCACTGCCTGTTGAAGTCGTTCTGGACTGTCGGCTATAAGCACTATGTCGTCTGCATAAAGGAGAAATTGTATAACAACAGGATGTAAGTTCCATTGGCCCTAATGCATTCTTGCTGTACGTTTCTTGCAAATAGAGGCGATCCCATCCATATATACAATAAAGAGGAGGGGGCTCAGAGAGTCTCCCTGTTTCACTCCCCTCTCCAGTCCAAACGCACCTGATTCCTGTCTGTTTAGGCGCACAACACCCTTTGGCTTTTGGTAAGTTGATTTTATAGCCTTCAGAAGCTTTGTTGGTATATTCTTGGCCTTCAATGACTCCCAAATTTCATTCTAGGGTACCGAGTTAAACGCTGCCTTGAGATCCAAAAATGCCAGATAGATGTTTCGGTCGCGGTCCCAAGACTTCTCAATCACATTTCTCAGGGCAAAGATCTGGTCTTGAGTTTGCCGGTTGGGCCTAAAAGCACTTTTCTCTTCCTGCAGGTCAGGTTCTACCAGTGGTCCTAACTTGCCCTCTAGAATAGATGTATATACTTTATAAAGCACGGAAGACAAGCAAATAGGTCTGTCTCCATCGCCAACTTACTAAAAATGTCGATCATCGTCACCCATTTCGCTCCTCTCCAGGTGAACGTGTCTATTTGCAGCTCACTTAGTGGTCCCGGTGGCATCCTAGTCTTATCCTGCAATCCCGTAGGTGGGTGGCAAACCATTTCGTGGACTGGCAAACCTCGTCGGGGTGCCTGGAACGTTTAATTTATGCCCCTATGATTCGTCTTTCCTTGGCGGTACGCCAGTGTGACCTCTTTTTGCTTCTCTGGTTCTCTGACAGTTTCTCCGATTTTGGTGCATCTAGTAAAATTTCGATCAACCCCTATCTTTTCTTCCTGCCTCATACGCCGAATTTTGTCCCATACTGTGTTATTCCCCACGTATAAACGGTAGCTCTTCCCTAGTTTCGAGGAATAATTAAGTGCCTTTATGATTTGTTCCTCCCTGACCCCTGGTTAAGACCAAATGGTCGTAATGGAACACCCGGCATAAGACGTATACTCGATCTTCATTAACCATTGATTCCTCGTTTTCCAAATCATTTGTCGTCTTTTGTCGTTGATAATAGTATCGTCCTCTTCCATGTCTGTCGGTCTGTCCTCTGACGCACTCGACTCCGCATCTTCTTGTCTCTCAGCCTCGTCCTGTGTTGCCTGTTGGCCCTCTCCCTCTGGTGTCCACTTCCTGATGAATCCCCGAATACCGCCTGAACATTCCTCTTCCTACCTCTCAATTGCGTTCACCTGAATCGCTCGGGATAGCCAATCGGCTACAACATTTTCCCGTCCGGGTTTTATAGGAGATCTCCATATTGTACTGTCTCAGGTACTCCTTCCACCGGTTGACCCGTGCCGAGGACTCCTTTATTTTCCCCACCTAAATTAAAGGTCTGTGGTTCGTCTGTGCTGTAAATTTACGCCCAAACGCGTATGGTCTAAAATGTTCTATTGCCCATATTACTCCTAATGATTCCCTTTCCACCGCACTATACCTTGCCTCTGCCTCTCGGTACGGCGTCTACTGGCATATGCTACCGGTCGCTCACCCCTTTCCCCTTCTTGTGATAGGACCACCCCTATGCTTGCACCAGTTGTGATGGTGAACTGTTTGGTAAAGTCTGGGAATGCTAAAATCGGCTCTGCTTGAAGGCGCTCCCTGCATTTGCGGACCTTATCTTCGTTCTCCGGTGTTATGACAATTTTTTTTCTATTTTTTAGCAAATTATTCAAAGATACTTGAAACTCTGCTATCTTCGGAATAAACCTTCTGTAATAATTCAGTGTGCCTATTAGTCTATGGATACCCTTTGTGTCTGTGGGAATGGTCATTTGTTGAAAAGCCTCAACTTTGGCCCGGCCCGGTTGTATACCCTCCCAAAATATCTTGTGCCCAGAAACGTAATTTCTTCCATCCCTAATTTGGATTTTTCCGGTGATAGTTTCAGGCCTTAGTCGACGAATTACCTTAGTCGTTTAAACACGGTCCGTAAATCATCATGCTTCTTTTCGTCTTTGCTAAAATCCAACAGGTCGTCCATGTACACTTGACAAACTTCTCGTCCAACCCTCTAAGGAACTCGTCCATTAACCTCTGGAATGTCACCGGCGCGTTCTTTAGCCCGAAAGGCATCCTCGTGAATTCCGAAGTGTCCCCTTTCAAAGGTGAACGCCGTTTTCTGCCTATCCTTAGGGTGCATCCCAGATTGATAGTAACCTGCTTTAAGATCCAAAGTCGAGAATATGGTTGCTCCCCCCAGTCTGTCTAGTATATCGTCCAGTCTCGGTATTTAGTATTTCTCGTCCAACGTATTGTCATTCAGTTTCCTGAAATCCACCACTACTCTGTATTTCTCTTGTCCCATTCCTCCATCACTCTTCTTTTTGACTATCCACAATGGACTGATGTAGGGCGATGTGCTATCCACAATGATCCTCTTTATAGGAAGTTATCTAGTTCCTCGCGGATATGTTGCCTCAGAGCTTGAGGGTACCTCTTTTCCTTTACATAAACCACACGTTTCTGTTTCAACGGGATCTCATGCACCGTCTGCACTCTGAGGTCCCCCTTCCCTGAAGAAAACGTCCCTGTACTCCCGCATGATTGTCCGTCGCCAATCCTCCGACTGCGCGTTCCCTTTCTTCACCGATATTTTTGTCTCCCTATGTGCAATGTCTATTTCCCGTTTCTCACCCTCACTCGCGCCCCTAGCATCTCTAAGAGATCGCACCCTATGATCAACCCGTACTCCCGCGGCATATTTTCCACCACGTGCACCCTGAGTTCACCTTTTTTCTCCCCCCATTTTGTCAGTTCTAATCGTATTTCCCCCTCTATCCTACACGGTCCGTTTAATGTAATTAGTCTGCAGTTACATACCTGTGTCTGGGGTCTCCCCTCTCTTACAGAATGCCTCTACAGCTTCTTGGCTCATCATGGTATTTTAGCCACCTGTATCCACTTAACACTTTACTCCACCAGCGACTCTAATGATAGGCAACCTACCTCTCGCTCCCTCTATGTTGTTTAACACTGCACGGTTTACCCTCCAAGCGCACACTCCCCTCATTCTTCCTGTAGTGCTCTCTTCTCCGTCCGCGTTCCTCTGCCGTGTTCCTTGGTTTCTCCTTCCTTCTTCCTTCTTCCGTATCTTCTGGTTCGCTCCTCTCCCCCTCTGGCTCTGATTGAAATTTGGTACATATATATGTTCGCGCCAATCGGCGCTTTTGTGAAGGGGGGGGAGGAAAGGAGAAACGGTGTAACATATCCTACATAGTCACGCACTCTATAAAATTAGTAGGTAACTAGCCCTTATCTGCATTAATCCCTTTACAGGAATAATCGTCCTCACTCTGTTGCTGTCTTCTGACCTGTACGCAAGTATTTATTATCTTTGTTCAAGAACCTATGGTCTTCCTGCGTTTTTCATGCCCAAGACTAATATTAGCTTTCCCAAAGTTTTTTCTTTCTTAAAGTGTTTTTTTGTTTCCTATGACATTTAATATCGACTTAATATCCCCTATTAATGAGTGGTGATTCAAGAAGAGGATATCAGCGTAAGTATTTCAGCCTGAGAGAGTCATTCGTTCGCCCGCGATTCTTTTGGAGGCCTCCGAAGGGATTGTAATATTTGGTTAGGTTAACTTCAGAATAAGATCTCCCCAAAGGTGCGAACACTCGCTTTTATACTTTTAAATACAGTCCATTTTCCAAAGGTCGATGCGAGTTTGCGGAGTCGCATCGAAAAATATCTCGATCTTTCTAAACTAAACATATATATATATATATATATATATATATATATATATATATATATATATATATATATATATGTATATATACCAAATTTCAATTTAAATTGAAGCACAGTGTGACAGTGGCATCCAAGCTTCTTCATGAGGTTTCTGGAACCTATGAAAACCTAAAACTATTCACTAAAATCAATCTGAAAATGGTCACAATTGAACGAGCAAGTCAATAAACGTGAGACCGCACTCTAGTTTTCGATTCATAAAGTAATTTGAATTTGTTCGTGCTCCTTTTTATTAACATTTTACTACGAATTGGATCACTGTCCGGTGTGCTGAATCATACTCGACCATAACAACTCATTTTGCAGATCATGGCTGATGCAGAAAATAGCTTGAATAAAAAGTGGGATAATTTCTATAAGGAAATGGATCAGATTCAACAAATTAATTATGAACTTCACAAAACCGAAGAAAGGTAAGGAATTTTGAAAGAATCTAATATTTATTGTATTTAGAGTACTATTTATTCTTTGTATATACACATATATTATTTTTAAAAAGTGGAATCACAAGACTAAAACGACAAGAAACTGCCCGTCGTTACAGACTACTTTAACATTTACTAGACAAACGTTCAAAGCTCCTAATTAATTGCAAAAGACTCATTTACATGACAGTGATTAGACCTATTTGGACGTACGGTGCTGAGCTTTGGGGCTCTACTAAACCATCCAATTCATCTCGTATCCAATCCTTACAATCCAAAATCCTTCGAAAAATCCTCAATGCTCCTTACTATGTGACCAATAAACTTATCCCTAAAGATCTTAATGTTCCATATGTTTCTGATTTAGCCCAAACCAGATACCTATCCTTCCATAGTAAGCTCCATAACCACTACAATCCACTAGTCTCCCAATTTGCTTCCTGCTCTATCCCTGATAATCCTCCGAGGCGTCTGAAAAGAAGACGGCCTAGAGACCTTTTAGTGTAGATTTTATTGAAGTGCTTCGAGTGAGTAGTTCAAGTTATTTACATGCCATTTTATACACTGTCTACACATTTACTTG
Source organism: Euschistus heros (assembly GCA_003667255.2). NCBI lineage: Eukaryota > Metazoa > Arthropoda > Insecta > Hemiptera > Pentatomidae > Euschistus > Euschistus heros. Next base: position 4,917,557 of record RCWM02000005.1, read on the forward strand.
TTGTATATTATTTTGTACAGTTGTAAATAACAATAAAAGAAAAAAAAAAAAGTGGAATTTTATTTCTGTGACAATTTGAAATATATGTGTCATCATCAAAACAACAACACCGATTCTATAAGGAAGCTATTTCGTTAGAAATGATTGATTGAGAATATAATTTTCAATATTGAAAGATGCCGTCTGTTGCCATATCCTAGTCTTACATTTAATATATATTGGGAAACCGATTCAAACGAAATTTATTATTTCTAAAATCGTGAGATTTATTTATTTATTTTTTATTTTTTCTAATTCTCAAAGTAACCTTCTTTTTTTTTCTTTTTTTTTTTTCTTTCTTATATGGTCCCCCCATATAAGGACTGTTTATTTATTTATTCACATGTTCCATGCCTTATATGCATACTACATGTTTTACAATGTTACTGCAAAGTTTAGCATGATTAGTTTAGCATAGCCTAGTAAGGTAACAAAAAATATTTAAACAAAATAAAAAAGAAAAAAAAAACAAGAAAAGAAAAAAAACAAACAAACAAAAAATCAAAACAAAATCCAACAAGAGGGCTACCTCTGCTGCCCATCATTTGTCAGTTTGTCAAAGTCTATTTTTCGTATAAATGTGAGTAATTCAGTCTTAAATTTAGAAAACAAATTATGTTGTGTCTCTGGCCATGTTTTATGTTTAATAATACTTCGTTTTATTATATTAAACCTTTGTCTTTTAAATAATTTACATTCGTAGAGTACATGTCTAAAATTTTGAGTCTGTCCGTCTTCATTACATAGGTCAGATCGTATTATGTAAAATCGTTTGAGATATTGTTTAGAGTTACCGTGTTCTGTCATTAGTTGTGTTAGTTTGTAGTTGTTACTTTGTATGTGTTTGTAATTTTTGTGTGTAATGGGAGGTATTAATCTGTGTAAACTTGGTGACTTTGATGAGGTCACCCACAATTGGTCCCACTTTTCAACCATATCAGAACTTATGTTCCGCTTTATATTGGATAAGGGAACTTTGTTATACGAAGGTAACAAATCACCTTTAGCCGCCTCCTTGGCTAGGTAATCGGCCCTTTCGTTACCCTCGATTCCAGAGTGTGCCTTAACCCATTTTATAGAGACCATTTTCCCCTTTTTTTTTAATGGTTATTAAATTTCGTCTGATTAGTTCAGTCAAATAGTCATGAATCTCAGTATTATTGATCGAGTCTATTAAAATTTTACTGTCTGTATGTGCGTTAGTCTTTTGAGGTTCGTTAATTATGTATTCCGTAACTTTTAAAACAGCAAATTTCTCGGCTGGGTTATTCGAACAGTATGTAAAGTAACCTTAAATCATGCTTAATGAAAAAAAAATTATGTAAAACAACTCCAAGAACCTTGCTGATTTACATCGATACGAAAATATGGGTAGAGACAACATACTATGACCATTAACACCCCTATTATGAAAATCGATTATAGCACTTTTTACTTATTTGTTTCAGAGAAAAAAACCAGCTGTTAATGGAGAAAAATAAGTTCCAATGCTATAACACAAAAGCAAACGTTTTACGAAGGAAAAAAGAAGAAGCCTCTAATTTTTGTACACCAGAATTCCTAAACCAGCTTAATAAAACATCACGATAGCTATATCACTAACATTTGATTTATCACATTATTGTTTAATATTACTCAACCTTGATATTACAGCTAAAAATATAAAAGCAGTGATTATTATAGGAGGTTTTTTTTTTTAAATTATCTTATTTTATAACTAAATAAATACATTGTAATTAAATAAATTATAGAGAATATGGTTGTTTATTGTCAAGAGCCTTCCACGCTACGTTATGTATTCTCTGTGTTTTTGATCCTTTATACATTTTTATTCCTAATCCTTTCTACACCTATTTCATCATCAAATTATAGTTTTCCACCCCTTCTCAAGCATATATTTCTTTTATTATTTTACAAGCATCTGTATCTATTGGATTTTTTCATTGTATTAACCTGGTGTATATACATAGCTTCTACTAACCTTTATTCTCTTGTTATTAAAACTACTAATACTGCATGTCACTCCTTATATTTATGAACTCGTTTATTAACACAATGCTATTCTTCACATATCCCTACTTCCATACATCGCTTATTTGACGTTGTCTCTCGATAAAATTGTTTTTCATTTAATACAATACATTCGCTTAAACCAATATATTTGACATAGTGAGACTAGTTAAATTACTATAGGTCTATAAAACGAATAAAAATAAGTGGTAATGGTGAATTAATCTCTCCTAGTTATATTGTTTCATAACAGACTTAAATTGTTCGAAAAACAATTTATTAAATAAGGAAATAGAAACAATTTTTATTCTCTCTTAAAAAATATCGTTTACTGATATTAATAAATGTTTATTCCTAAATATTATTACTTTATTTTGGCTTACTAATGCTATTTATTGTTCATGGTTTATACTAAAACTTCATGTTTATACTTTAGGATATTCGTTGCTCTCAGAAAATGTTTAATTTAGTAATTAACAAAAAGTTTTATTTTAAAAATAAACAATTGATGAGTTCAAACTTGCTGAATCATGGTTCATGATGATTATCATAACACAAACATAATGATTATCATAGGTGCTATTCAAATTAACTATTATTACTAACTTCCTTCAACATTAAAACGATAAATGGTAGATATTATACAACTCCATCCTCTAATATATATGTATTCAAGAAACACTGGAAATATCTAGCCCACCTGTCTGAATGAAAGTTTATATTTTCAAGCTATATCATCCTAAGAAAATGTTGGTCTTGGTTCATGTACACTCCATATAGAATGTCCTCATTCATTTTTGAAGTAGTTATAGCATCAATTTTCTTTTTTTACTGCTTGTTTACATTCTGTGTGATTTGTACCGAATAGTCGTCTTATTATTTTTCATTCGAAAACCTCAATCGTTAGTAATCCGCCGCAGATAAATACCAGGTTTTCGGTATTCCATAGTTGGTCATAGGTCTGATGAGAAAATTTTGGTTTTGAACAGTTTACAGTTCGCACAATACGCCCTATTTCAAGCCATTTTCAACCGACTTCAAAAAACAGGAGGTTCTCAACTAGTCTGTATTTTTTTTTTTGTATGTATGTGACGCGATTACTCCGTCAATTCTGAATCAATTTTGATGATTCTTTTTTAGATCGGTAGGGCATACTTCAGAGGTAGTCCCATAAAAAATATTTTGAAATTAACGCAGCACTTTTTAAGAAAAATAAAAAAAAAAGTTAATAAAAATCACTGTTATATAACCTTACATTTTAAACATATTTATAATTTATGATAATCTAAAATCTCCATGGTAACTAAATCTAAATTATTAACAAAAATAATTTACATATATAGTCAACGCTCGATGTGTCGTACTTCGATAAGCTTAATTCTTAAATAAGTCAAACAAAATCTACACTTAAATTTCACCTCAAAGAGACGATTTCAGATAGAAAACGTTAAGAATTGTGTAAATAAGTCGAACTCAAAATAAGGTTCAAAAGAGAGAACTTCTAGGACCACCACTTTGAAATGAACTATTGGAAGTCATCGCCTCTATAACTCGAACTCAAATTAAAAGAATTTCATGTGTAATTTGTTTTCCTGTTTTCTGTCATTGTTTGTCTTTTCATTTCATAGTTACACCAGTCACTTATTATTAGTTATTCATTCGAGTGGTTTTACAGTGGCTATTGAAAATTCGTTCAATAACGAGGAGGTTCTCGTTAGAACAAAAAAAAAAAACAGTTAATAAAATCACTTATTAACTGTTTTTTTTTTCTTTAAAAGTGCTGCGTTGATTTCAAAATATTTTTTTATGGGACCACATCTGAAGTATGCCCTACCGATCTAAAAAAGAATCATCAAAATTGATTCACAATTGACGGAGTAATCGCGTAACATACAGCTTTACTTCTTGTCATTCTTACAAAATCATATGCGAATGAACTGCCATGCATTGTTTGCTAGAATTCTATTTTTCACCACATCCTTTACAGCTGAGTGTAAAGCAATATTGAAAAGTGTGGCAGACAACGCGTCTCCCAGTCTTACCCCCTTACCTCACTAAATAGTTCATCCAATCGTATTACCTATCATTGCTGTAGTTGTTTTTACCATTGTGTTTACCATGGCATAGGTATTAAACGGATAAGTTTTGTAGGGATACCAGAAGTATGTACAATCATTTTTGATTATTGCTAATGTAGGTTTATAACAACTAAAGTTCGTAACGTAGTTCTAACTGGAGATTTGTATGTTACGTGCAAACATCAAATGAATACAAGATATACTACGTGTTGTAATGGGATTATTGTTATTAATAAATCACACTAAAATAATATTAATAATAACCCTTGTGGTGTTGCTCATCTTCCTTCGGGCACCTCCCCAGGTGGCGGATAGGGAAACCTCACCAGATATGGTGGGCACCAGGGAAATAAAATACCCGTGGCGGAATAAAACTATCTCAAATCCAGGTGCGTCTGAACCCAGAATAGGATGCATCCTAGTCAGCGTCTGACTCTCGTGATAGAAGTGATAGTAGTTCACCTTCGACGTGGGTTGGTAGTGCGAGCAGCGCCCCAATGTTGTATGAAACGGTAAGACCGCCTTCTAGCGGACTGGCCTCAGATTTGGGCTTGGAGTCGTTACAGTATCCCGAGCATCGAAGAGCACTCCAAAATCCAAGTGGAAGACCAAAGCGGATGAGATAGACAAGGGGAAACGATGAACATCGTAGTCATGTGTGCCTACAACTTAGCAACTAAACTGGAAATCGACTTGAAAGAAGACTGTTGCCATTCTGGTATGAAATACACCCTAATCACAGGACAGCGCAACGCGGACCAAATAAAAGTAATATTCCGAAACATTGTATGCAATGGAGATCAATGATATTGCAGTGTATTATGGTACGCCATTACAAAGTTGTATTATTATTTAATATAGACGGCAAGATAAAAGTGGGGCGACACTCTATGAAGTCCTGAGTATGAGGAGTTAAGCCCTAAATCCTTAAAGAAGGTCCGAGCCAGGCAACCTACGCCAACCTTCGGAGTAGCCCCCGCCGATACCTGATAGTAGTTTGTCGGCAAAACAACAAAGACTAAGTAAATTATAGATAAAAGAATTAAAAGATCAAAACAAAGGAATGAAAAAGTGAAATGGCAGAGATAAGGGCGTATATGACGATGGCTCTGGACACGAAGGAACACACTTGATGTACGATTGGGGCGACAGTTGATAGACGGTGGAATAGACTTTTGGAGGTGAGACAGTCGAAAGAAGAGATACCGGAGATCTCTTGGATGGAAGACCCTGGAGAGGACAACTGATGAAAATCTGACGGCAAGACCCACAACGCCGACACGAGACCTGAACACTGTATAATTGACCCTTATATAATACTCCCAATTATATAAGAGTTGTAATAAGTAATAATTGTAAATTGTGTGCTGACATTCATAGAGATTAAGTTTAAAGTTCATTATTATCTTTAAATATCCATAATAGTAATATTAACCTTCCACCGGTCGCGCCAATTTCCGTAACACGACTGGTCGCGCGTTGTACAAAGTACAATAGCCGGTTTTTTATCCGTTTTTTCCAAATTTTATATTAAATCTATTAAATAAAATATATTGACCATTTTACATTTAAACTAGAGTATATGTACAATATATTACCTGAGAGAATATTATTTTAAAATATGTTTATGACTGAAAATAATAAAAAACAAATTTATGACTAGAAAAAAATTTAATTACAATATTACAGTCAAATATAATCATTTGCAGGTCAAAAATGGTTGATTTTATGATCAATTATTCTAAATAAATTTTTTTGAGGAATGATTTTTACACATAAAATGTTAAAATCCCCTGGTTGCCCCTCCCCCTCATCACCATAACTCCTCTCAACATAGGTTTCTGTATCATGATTTCCTATTTCCTCTTCACTCAATTACAAATTTTTATTTGATTATCCGGTTCTTTTTTCTACCTCGTCTAGTTCTGCACAATTTGAGGAATATATTCCAATTTTATAGATTACCACCTTATCAAAACATTCCGAATAATTAATACCTCGCTGTCTAAGATAAATGAATGTATAAATACAGTGGAAAATTACTGGCTGTAAATTGAAGATTTGCTCGAGGAATAGCTTAAGCCAATTTTCCGAGAAGCGAGAGACAGAGAAAGAAAACAAGACGAGTGTTCAGGCATGGGATTGTGTCATCAGGAACTGTAAGTAATATTAATATAGTATTTATTAAACCCCCCTAGTACCAATACGGCAATATAAAGGATGACATTAGTATATTACAACAGGAAAGTGATCAAAATATGGATCAAAGCAGAGAGGTAACAAGTAGCGCTATAAAACAGAGCGAATAAATGAAACTGACCAGAATTTTGATAAACAAATCTGGCTGAGAGAGATGTTGAAATTGAAGCAACTTATATTTGAAGGAGTGCCACTCAAGGACCGCCCCTTGCTCAGCTAAGTGCCATATGGAATAAAAACTGTTGAAGTTAAACAGTTTTATCGCCAGACATGGATATTACGGAAATCTGTTTTTGTTAGCAGGCCGCATCCTATTATATCCCCGTATTGACGCGGCATGTTTTCCACTATGCGCACTCTCAACCTCCCCCCATCGATCTCCAATCTATCCAACGAGATTTCCGCTTCAACCTTCACTCCGCACGGACTGCTCTGGGTGACCAATTTACACCCATACGTTTGTACCCAGGGTACCCTCTGTCATTTACACCATGCTCTCATCTTTTTCGAACATTATCGAGTTTGAACTGTTAGTATCCAGCAGGCATCGCACTCCGCTCAACACTTTAATTATGGGCAACCTACCACATCCACTCCCTGACACTATTTACAACTATGCGGTCGCCCCTCTCCTTACACACCCTTTATTCTTCATCTCGGTCTCTCCTCTCCGCCACTGCTCGTCACTCTCCGCTCCTCCGACCGTTCTTGCACACAACCAGTCTTCAGTCTCCTAGTTTGCTCCCCTCCTCCTCCGTTTCTGATGTATCAGAGGCTCCTTCGGTATCCGATGGGTGTTTTCTCCTTCTCAACACTCGCTGAGCATTGACTTCCTTCGGCTCCCCCTGATTTCTTTTGCTCATATAGGGGCACTGTCTGGCAATGTGCCCATCTGTACCGCTTTCAAAGCATCTAGTGCGGGGGCACTGTGCTACCAGATGACCTGCCTTTACGCACACCCGCGGCACTTACTTTCTTTTTTCATCCAATTCCTTTTTTCCGTTCCTTGCCTCTGTTCCCACATTGTCGGTCACTCTCGTCATCTAAACTCTATGTATCGTCTACGGTAGGTATGCATATACTCTCACTATAAGGTAGGTCACCTTACTTCTATCCTACTTCTGCTCCCTCTTCCTTTCTAACCTCTTCCTTCCTTTCGCTGCATGTCCACTATTCTCTGGCACATTCTAAGAAGGTTTTGTCTCTGGGGAATCCTTCCTAAAGGAAGTATAAATACTTCCTTTATAGTCTCCTTCGCTAGCTGAACTTTGAGGATTGTTGATCGGAACACCATCCTTTTCCTCCACTTCAGAATCTTTTGACTCAATTCGGCTCATCACTCTGTCAACTCCCTTAAGGAAGTGATTTGATTTCCCTTTCTCTCCGTCATACTAATCTATATCTGAAATCGCCTTTCCTTCGAAGTCACTGTGTTGATTTTCAGTAATTCAAATTCGTTCGCCTGTGCCGCCGCTATGTTGGCATGAGCTCTGGCGGATTTCCGATGTTAGAGGCGCCATTGCCGACTTTACTTCAAATGCAGATGGTTTTAAAATATTGTCAGAGGACAAAAAACGAAAAATACGAGAGTGACGAAAGAGAGTTTAGCGGGATAGTAAAAAAAAATGCTAACCCAGAATTATGTCCAAACGGGTTTCGGTAACAGTTATGTTCTTTCAGATAAAAACAATAAAAAAAAAAGAAGGAAATTAAGGAACGAAATGACAAGTGGTTGGGAAAAGACGGACTTTATTGCGATATTAATCCTCAATATATACATTTATCAGCGTTTATTGATTTATTCTATTCTCTAAATAGAATTATGTACAAGATTAAGTCGTATATTGTTTTCCTCCTCACCTTAACTCATATATATATATATATATATATATATATATATATATATATATATATATATATATATATATATATATATATAGATAGATAGATAGATAGATAGATATTCACAACTAAAGATTTCCATTGTTATGAATTATTTAGGTGTAGTAAATAAATAAAATTTAAATGTAAATATTAACATTCACATTAAATGTTGTTCAAAGTGATTTCAGTAGATTCAATTATCCATTGAATCGTAAAAACTACACCAACACCATATTGGCTCATCCAGCACTATTATAGATTGGAGGTATAATGATGAGTACTCTGCCCCAAACAAGCTGATATATGTTATTGAGAGTTCCCAATACTAATTTCAAATAGTATTAATCCTTAAGTCAATAGTTTATGTACAGTCAGAAATACAAGGTAATATTAGTAAATCTAAATCCATACTCATACTATCTAAATCCATCTCCTAAACAAAGCGTTTGCGGACAAACTTTCATAGGAAATGTTTTGTTTTTAGGTCCTTTGATCTTATTTTTAGATTTGTAACTACCGCTGTTGAATAAAGATGCCGAGCCTGTCTTCAGAGCAGCTGAGAGGGGGGGAGGGAGCAAAATCCCTCCGGCCCGGTCTAAGATGAATACTGTTGGCTGTGGCGGGTACATAGTCCAGGCAACGAAGACCAAAAAACGCCAAATAGGGGACAAAAGAAATTCATGTAGAAGCCAATTTTGGCACAGTTGTAGAGGTAGGTGTCCTTAACAACATACTAAAAGTACTGGGGGGTGGGGGCCTCTAAAGGTCGTTTTTTTTCAGTTTTTCGTTAATAACTCGAAGACTCTTGCCTCTAGCGAAAATGTGTTTATGTACTAAATTAATTAACATAAAATTCTTTACAAAAAAGAATCTATTCATTTTTTTGCTGGGATCAATGCTAAAGGAGATATAGTGGTATGGAAAATTAAAAAAAAATAAAAATTTTCATTGTTAAAAATTATATGTTTACTAGCCGACCCGGCCACGCGTTGCTTCGGCTAAGGTTTTCGTTATACTACATTGTAGTAAACTATGGTATTTAAGGTATAACGATAGAAGAACATCAGCCATGGGGACCGCTATATTTTTTTACATAGATGCCATTTGTAAAAGAACATGGCGACCTCCAAGACTGATGTTCTACTATTGTTACACCTTAATACAATGGAATTATTATACATGAATTAATTAGCTTCTACATGAATTAATTCCTTCGTTGCCTGGACTATTAGGGTGTACTACAGTCTTGCTGAAGCAGCCGTAGTGTAAAGAGTGCAGTTCTAGTTATATAGTTACATTTTCTTTAATTTTTTTTTTTTTTATTTAAGAAATTCTGTTTTTCGTTATAATTCGTCGCTTTTCTTATTAATTTTACAAATTTAATCATCAACATCAACATCAAATAGAAATATCAAACGGAAAAGAGGTAATGCTTTACAATATAATATAGACGTGGCAAACTGCTACGACATACTTTCTGATATGGATGAGGATGAAATTTTGGAGCTACCTACATCTATAAACAATAAAGAGAAAATTAACAATCAGTATCCACCTATCGTAATAAACAGCCCGTTTAATAACATTAAAGAACCATAAATGCTATAAAACCGCAAGTAAAAGAAATAAAAGTAAAATATAATGGAAATAAAACAAGCATTTATACATGCAATAGCCAGGACTTCTCACTAATCAAAAATATTTTTAAAGAAAACAATGTAGATTTTCACACATATACTCCTAAAAGCGAAATAAAGCCTAAATTAGTTCTAAAATTCCTTATCGAGGAGATAACAGAAAACCTTAAAAACCAAGGCCTTCAAGTATACAAAATATACCAAATGGAAAGAAAATCCGAAACAGGACTAATTAAACTGCCATTAGCAATAGTAATTTTAGAAAATAAAGAGCAATTAAATAAAATAAATAAAATCAACTATTGTTGCGATCTAGTAATAAAATGGGAAACATACAGGTCAAATAATATAATCACGCAATGCTACGTATGCCAGGAGTTTAATCACGTAGAAGAAACTGTTTTAAAAAACCCAAGTGTCTTAAATGTTCACTTATCAAAAGATTGCCCTAACACACTCATTGATTTAAACCTAAGTGTATCAATTGCTCTGAAGAACATTTCTCAAACTCACCAAACTGTATAAAATACATAAGAAACATGGAATTGCAACTAAGTAAGAAACACCCCATGATAAAAGCGGCACCACGAAAAAATTTCAAAGCTACTAAAGAAGCCTTTCCAACACTCCCGAACCCAAAATCTCAGTGGCCTTCAAACACCTTCCCATGGAAAGATCATCAAAATCAGGAGCCATCGTTTTCTGATTGGTTTAAAGAAATTAAATTTTTTTTTAGCTCATTTAACATTGGAAAAATAATCTCAAATTTTAAAAATACGATGACAAAACTTAAAAATGCTGAAGATGGTATGTCAAAAGTTTTTATTTTAACAGCAGAATTTTATCATTTATTGATTAATGGTAAATATAACAAACACTAATATATTTTATAATTATATGTTTAAATATGTTATAATCATAAACGTTTTAGACTTACTTACGAACTTCGGCTTCTCTATTTCTATCAGTACAACCAACACTCATAACAACAATACATCAACTTGCTACAGTTACATATTCAATCATATATTTTATTGAAATAAGTGTACAATCTGCCTCAGTAAAGGGAAATAGGTACTGAGATAAATGTATTCATTCATACCTTTTTTACAAATGCACACACACACACACACACACACACACACACACACACACACACACACACACACACACACACACACACACACACACACACACACACACACACTACTAATAATAATAAAAAATAAAATAAAATAAATATCTTCATAAAAATAAAACTAATAATTATTTACAATAATCAAAAATAAAACAAAATTATTTTTTATTTTTGAAGAGAAAAGATTTGACCCCGGTTGTGATTCGAACCCAAGTCTCCACTTCTCTAGCGTGGTGCCTTATCCACTAGGCCACCGAGCTCGTATCCGAACCAGGGAATTATAATTAAATAAACATTATAATTATAATTAAATAAACATTATAATTAAATTATAAGGGAATTATAATTAAATAAACATTATAATTAAATTATAAAGGAATTATAATTAAAATAAACAAATTATTATTGATTCATACTTTATATACAATACAAACACACCCCGAATCGAACCTATTCCCCACTTATTGGGAGTCAGACCCGTAGAGATCCCAGCGCTGCTCTCTCAGCTGCATCACTGTTAATATCCAGATGGAGGCTGAGTGGGAGCGCTATGGCAAGAGATACTCAGGACTTGAGTTGAGCAGCTGGTCATTACCAGAACTCCAACATAACTTAGAATCACAGGAAACTATGCAATCTACACAAAAATTGAGATTTTACACAAAGAACTGTGTATACCTTATATTAAAGTGTTCATTGAGAAAATATGTAAACAATTTTTTATTAAGTGTAAAAACAATAAAAACTCACTTATAAAAAATATAAGAAACTACACAAAAAATAGTACAAAGCGATATGTACATAAAAGAACTAAGCATTTATTATTGTAATATACCAAATCTAAATTATTTATTGTTATTTTAAATATGCTTGTAGTATGTATATGTATAAAGAATTACATATGTATGTAAATATGTGTGTATGTAGGTATGTATGAGTATGTATGTGTGATATATATATATATATATATATATATATATATATATATATATATATATATATATATATATATAAAATGTATGTATGTGTGTGTATATATATATGCGTGTGAGAGTATGTATATATATATATATATATATATATATATATATATATATATATATATATATATATATATATATATATATATATATATATATATATATATATATATATTATATATATATTAAATTATATATTAAATATATACATTATTATATATATTAAATTATTTTATATATATATATATATATATATATATATATATATATATATATATATATATATATATATATATATATATAAAGCCCGATAATTTAATATCTTATTTTATTTTATTTTTTTTTATATTATCATCTCCTATAGTGAAGAAACCGCATTTAACTTATAATGAACAATATGTAGTGTAAATAGCGTGTTTACGGTTCAAGTTAAGTGTTTATGGTTCAAGTTCAAGCCTCGGGAGATAAGAGACTCAACGGTCAGTCTGGGCCAGACCTCCCTGGAGGAAGCAGTTAGACACTAATCTCACCAACTTCGTCTTCAAGACTCACCGGCAGGCTGTTTTTTTTATTACTCACCTCTGCCCATGGAATGATGAAGCAATGCACCAGGGACCCTCAAGTATGGTAACACTCACAGTAACACTTACGTAACTTGAACCAATATATAAAAAAAAGGAAAAGAGACATTTAAATTTTTTTTGTATATATTTTAATTTGGTTTATTTTTGTAATCACAATAGGGGATTTTTAATATTATTATTAGGAGAAACCTTTTTTATTTGTTTATTTCTTGTTTACACATCTACATGTTTTTATGTATATAAGTATTTATATTCACTCATTTAAGAAAATATATTTTTAATTTTTGGTGTTCATTTACAGTTTCAATTCTCCTTGTTTTTTTTTTGTTATTTATGTCATTAATTCTTTACAGGTTTTCCAATCATTAAAATTAATGTTTGGGCATTTTTCTAATTATAAGATAATTTTTTACCAGCATTCATTGGGGTTGGGAACTGTTTTTTCCAAAAGTGAAAAGCCCCCCTCCCCAACATCTTTTGGTCCTGTCCGAGCTGGATATTTTTTTTATTACCGATTAATTAATTACATCTTTTGTTAAACTCCGAGACGGATTTTTTTTAACGAGTAATTAATTACATCTTTTGTTACAGCCTGAATAATTTAAAAAAAAAAATTAATTTTTTCGTTAATTGGTCCTCCATTTTTATGATCCTTTTTGTTATCGTTATTTAGAAAGATGCCACCTAAGAATCAAAGTTCAACCGAAGAACAATTAAGTAAGTTAGAGGATTTAGAAGAACAAATGGCTGATCTAGCCGATGATATTCAAAATACTGCTTCAATCGGGTTTAGTGTTCGCACCGATTCTTCTAGAGAATCTTTATTTTTAGCCCGACTCTCCCGTATTGACTCTACATATGAAAAATTTTTTGCCGTTTTTTATGAGGCTAAATCCTTAGCTAAAAAACTAGAAGTATCTTGTGATAAATTTAATACGTTAAAAAATGATATGCGGTCCTCTTATTATGAGGCTTTGTCTTATGGGAAAATTTTCGATTCCGATAAGAGTACCTCAGATGTAAATAAAAACCTCACCAATTGACACGGCTTCAATCTCACGCTTGCCTACAATTAGTATCCCCACATTTTCGGGAGATATCGCCAGTTGGCAAAATTTTAAAGAAACTTTCAGGTCCTTAGTCCATGATAGGGGTGACCTTGATGGAATTCAAAAATTTCATTATTTAAAAATATCGTTAAAAGGTTCTGCATTACAAACAATTTCATTTATTTCAATGTCCCCTGCGGGTTATAAACAAGCATGGGAAGCACTCACCAAAAAATACGACAGTGAACGTATTCAAGCAACGTTTCACTTAACCAAAATTTTAAACTTTAAACCGATAACCAAAAGCGATTTATCCCAGCTGGAGCACTTCTCAGCAGTGGTACTAGAGAGCGCTTCTGCTCTCTTAAAACTGGAGATGGCGGACCTCTCGGGATTTATTTTAAGCACTTTAGGTCTCAGATTAATAGATAGCAAAACCCGCGAGTGTTTCTAAATGGAACATGCTTCAAAATCTGAAGTTCCGACTTAGAGGGAGTTTGTAGATTTTATTCAACTTACATCGGTCAAATTGCAATCCGAGGCCCTTCTATCGAATACTGCTACGGAAAACTTTCATAAACATTTTGGGTACACTAAGTCCTCAAAACATGTTTTAATGACCTCTAAATCAGGGGTTCACTCTACAAATTGTTCAATTTGTAAGAAATCACACCGTATTTATGACTGGTCAGTTTTTAAAAATCTCACCCCACTACAACGTTGCGACCGCATCAAAAAAATAAATCGTTGCTTAAATTGCTTGGCTTCGGGGAATTTATCGCATCAGTGTCAATCTAAAACATCTTGCCGGCATTGTAATAGAAGGCATCATTCTCTTTTACATTTTTTCCCTCAATATTATCAAAAATCCGAATCAATACGCCTGCCTACTCCAGCTCGTACTAGTCCACCCACCAGTCAAGCTGATTCTCCTCCCTCGAAAAGCGCGATACTATCCGTGTCTGCCGCAGGTCAGACGGACGTTTTGCTCGGCACCGCGGTTGCTAGGATTCGGGATCATCAAGGTCAGTGGCATGGTTTACGGATCCTAATAGATAGTGGTTCGCAACGCTCCTTCATAACGGAAGAATGTGTCTACAGGTTAAATTTACCACTCGCGCGCAGTAATCATAGACTAGTCGGTTTTGGGAACCAAACCATCTCTAATGTAAAATTCGAAGCACCCTGTGTCATAGTGCCTAAAAATAGGTCACTCCCCGAGCTAAATATTACGGCGATGGTGATTAAGCGAATTTGTGGAGACATGCCCACAAGTCCTGTTCCTAGCAGGATTATTCAAAGATTTCGTGCTCTAGACCTAGCTGACCCTTGTTTTTAACAATCGCGGCCGGTAGATTTTCTGTTAGGGGTAGATTTATTTGCTGATATTTTACGCGGGGGTACTATAAAACTTGAAGAAGGGGTTCCTAATGCACTTGATACCATTTTCGGTTGGATCTTAATGGGTTCCTTAAAAGGTGATTCAGCTGGCGAAGCTTGTTACCCCAGCAGTGTCCTCCATAGCACAGCCCTACCCTGATCAGAATGTGAAGAGCTCACACAAGTGATGATTAAATTTTGGGAGGTGGAAAACGTCGCGAACGTTGCGAGGTTAGATCCGCAGGATGTTCATTGTGAGGATCATTTTGTGGCTACTCACTCCCGAGACAAAGACGGTCACTTTACAGTGAAACTTCCGTTCAAAGGAAATCCACCCGAATTGAGTGATTCCAAATTTGGAGCACTCAATCGATTCAAAAATTTGGAAAAGAAATTTGAGAAAGATCCCACACTGCAGCTTGGATATTCCAAGGTGATGCAGGAGTATTTGGAAAAGGGTTATATAGCACGTGCAAAGGGGACAGGGAAATGCTATCTCCCACACCATGCGGTTTTGAAAGACAGCACATCCACAAAACTTAGGATTGTGTTCGATGCATCTGCTCGATCTAGTAACGGGTCCCTAAATGATCATTTACTCACCGGACCCAAGTTACAACGTGATATAAAGGAGGTCATGCTTAGCTTTCGCAAACCCCGCATTGCTATATCGGCAGATATCTGCCAAATGTATCTGCAGATAAAGCTAGCCATAAAAGACCGTGAATTCAACATTTCTTTTACCGATTCCGAGCTACCGATGCCTTGACAGAGTATCAGTTTGACAGGTTACCGTTTGGGTTATCCTGTTCGCCTTTTTTGGCAATGCGCGTAATTAAGCAGCTTGTGCTGGACGATGGAACACCTTATCCTGAAGCTTCACATGTATTATTAGAACACATGTACGTTGACGATCTCTTGACCGGAATGGACACGATTTCCGAAGCTTTAACACTGAAGCGGGATCTGATAAATCTATTAAAGAAAGGAGGGTTCGAACTAAAAAAGTGGAGCAGTAATTGTCCACAAATCCTTGAGGACGTGCCCTCGGAGTCCTTGGAGTCCCCGATTTCATTTTCTAACATGGAAGATACCATAGTCAAATTGTTAGGAATACAGTGGGAGCCCAAATATGATTGTCTGTCATATAAGGTAGTCATCAAAGAATGTGTTTTGACAAAGAGAGGTATTATGTCCACCATAGCCAGTATTTATGACCATCTAACACATTTGAGTAAAATCCGTATTCCTCGTTGCATCTTTGTTGAGGGTTCCTCGAATGTAACGATTGTTGGGTTCGCAGATGCGTCCGCGTTAGGTTATGCCGCAGTCGTATATCAGCATCTGGAATTACCAAAGGGTTGTTCATCCTATCTGTTCTTTGCGAAAACTCGGTTGGCTCCTCTTAAGCTTTTATCGATACCTCGGCTCGAGTTGTGTGCAGCCGTATTATTAGTTGACACTTTGAAGTCACTTAAGGACACCTTGTCACACTGGAATGTAAGGTCCACCGTTTTATGTTCCGATTCGACTACAGTTTTATCGTGGCTTCACCTCACTTATTCGCGCTTAAAATCGTTTGTGGCTAATCGAGTAGCTAAAATATTAGAATTGTCTGAGCTATCATCCTGGAATCGCGTGAGTTCGGAAAATAACGGCGCTGATGTGGCCTCGCGAGGAACGTGTCCTTCGGAACTACTTTCGCATACCACTTGGTGGAATGGACCAAGGTGGCTCTGTTGTCCAAAAAATAAGTAGCCTATTTCGTCTAACCCTGTCTTAATTGATCCATTGGAATTAGCGGAAGTTAAGTCAGAAGAAACGGTTACGATGATGGTCATCAATGCGGGAGAATGCGAGTTTGATAAAATCTTAGAACGGTTTTCCTGGTATTCGAGGATGGTATGAGTATTCGCTTATGCCATTCGATTCATACACAATGCATCAAACCGTTACTCAGTGAGATCGGGTTTATTGTCACTATGGGAAACTCGACAAGCAATTGAAGCAGTGGTTAAAGGTGTACAAACATCAAAAGGTCTATCTGTATTGGACGGGGAGCGAATGAAGTCGATGAGGTCACTCAACCCTTTTGTTGATCCCGGTGGTTTGGTCAGGGTGGGCGGCAGGTTACGACATGCCCCTTTATCATATGAAGCTAAGCACCCAATACTGTTACCATCAAAATCTCATTTCGTTAATTTGCTTATTGATCACTTTCATCGGGTGTACCTTCACGCCGGTCCGCAGTTATTGCATTCCTTGCTGCGGAATAAATTTTGGATCATAGCCGGTAAAAGTGTCGTCAAGTCACGCGTGCACCGCTGTGGGACATGCCATCGTTTAAGGGTAAAAAACATCAACCCCTTCATGGGCGATCTCCCCCCATCGCGGTTTGAACAGGGTAGAGCCTTCCTCAACGTGGGTATTGATTACGCAGGTCCCTTCCTTATCAGAGAATCGTTGCGACGTAAAGCTGCTCTAAGTAAAGCGTATTTATGCCTCTTCGGATGCTTTAGCACCAAAGCGGTACATATTGAAGCAGTAA
This sequence comes from Euschistus heros, assembly GCA_003667255.2. Lineage (NCBI taxonomy): Eukaryota > Metazoa > Arthropoda > Insecta > Hemiptera > Pentatomidae > Euschistus > Euschistus heros. The sequence goes on from RCWM02000005.1 coordinate 4,935,083, forward strand.
CTCAATTGAGCACAGATGCTTTCATGGCATGCTTCTATCGATTTGTTGCTCGTAGAGGGTTGCCAACCAAGATATTTTCTGATAATGGTACCAACTTTGTCGGAGCATCCAATCGTTTGAAAAAGCTCTATAAATGGTGGAACTCTCGCGATGTCTCGGAAAAAATAAGGACCTTTTTAACCGCTAAGGAAGTGGAATGGCACTTTATACCCCCTTTTGCGCCACACTTCGGTGGTTTGTGGGAGGCAGGGATCAAATCGTGTAAGTATCATCTCATACGAGTATTGGGTACTCAGCCAATCACCTTTGAGGAATTAGCTACCATAGTTACAAGGATTGAAGCCGTTCTCTCAATTCGCGACCCCTCCACCCATTATCCTCTGACCCGGAAAATTGTCAGGCTCTCACTCCGGGACACTTCCTTATAGGAGCTCCTCTTGTTGCTTCACCGGAACACAATGTCACGGATATTCCACGGAACCGCTTGTCTAGGTGGCAGCACTTGCAGCGTTGCATTGCGGATTTTTGGAAGCGTTGGCGACTGGACTACTTACAAAACCTTCAGCAAAGAGTTAAATGGACTGATCCGACAACACCCCTCTTATCGGGAACATTAGTTCTTCTCAGGGATCCCAATGTGCCCCCTTTACAATGGCCAACTGCAAGGGTAATTGAAACACTTCCTGGAAAGGATGGTATTGTTCGAGTGGTGAAATTAAGGATTGGGAAAACCGAATTCCTACGACCAGTCTCCCGCCTATCTCCTTTGCTTCCTGAGGACACCAATAATTGAAAATTTATGAAATTTTGGTGGGCGGCATGTTAAAGCCCGATAATTTAATATCTTATTTAATTTTATTTTTTTTTATATTCTCATCTCCTATAGTGAAGAAACCGCATTTAACTTATAATGAACAATATGTAGTGTAAATAGCGTGTTTACGGTTCAAGTTAAGTGTTTATGGTTCAAGTTACGTATTTACGTACGCCTCGGGAGATTAGAGACTCAACGGTCAGTCTGGGCCAGACCTCCCTTGAGGAAGCAGTTAGACACTAATCTCACCAACTTCGTCTTCAAGACTCACCGGCAGGCTGTTTTTTTTATTACTCACCCCTGCCCATGGAATGATGAAGCAATGCACCAGGGACCCTCAAGTATGGTAACACTCACAGTAACACTTACGTAACTTGAACCAATATATAAAAAAAAGGAAAAGAGACATTTAAATTTTTTTTGTATATATTTTAATTTGGTTTATTTTTGTAATCACAATAGGGGATTTTTAATATTATTATTAGGAGAAACCTTTTTTATTTGTTTATTTCTTGTTTACACATATACATGTTTTTGTGTATATAAGTATTTATATTCACTCATTTAAGAAAATATATTTTTAATTTTTGGTGTTTATTTACAGTTTCAATTCTCCTTGTTTTTTTTTTTGTTTTTTATGTCATTAATTCTTTACAGGTTTTCCAATCATTAAAATTAATGTTTGGGCATTTTTCTAATTGTAAGATAATTTTTTACCAGCATTCATTGGGGATGGGAACTGTTTTTTCCAAAAGTGAAAAGCCCCCCTCCCCAACATATATATTTATATATATATATATATATATATATATATATATATATATATATATATATATATAGATATAGATATTTAAGAATGTATAGTCACAATTTTTGTTTATTTCATTACTAGGATGTTATATTTTTCTGTTTATTTGTTGAAAGTTTTTTTTCGTATATTTTTCTTTCATTATAAATTATGATTACATCACATATATTTAAGTTGATTATTAGTATTTTATTTTAAGTTGAGTCTGGTTTATTTTCTTGGTACAGCATATAATTTTGTGAATTGTAAATACTACTTATATAAGAAATAAAGAAAAAAAAACAAAAAAAAAACATAACTTTATACATTACAAAAGGTCTCGGGGCCATTGCCGTTTTAACCTTCTTGGAGGGTTATAAGGATGGTTATGACTGGATAGGGATTGAGCCAGAGGATTGGGATGATTGGATAGATTTCTGTGAAATTTCGAGAATTTTGAAGGAGTGAGATCAAGGACAAAAGGTATTTTTAGGTCATTATGAAGGGTTTTACTGGTAACATAATAAGGTGCATTGATTATTGTTGGGAAGACTTTGGATTGGAAGGATTGAATACGTTTAATATTGGATTGTCTTGCTGTTCCCTACAGTTCAAGTCCGTAGGTCCAAATAGGTTTTAACATTGTTTTATATATGAGGAGTTTGTTATCAACTGAGAGATGGGAATTCCTGCCTAGTAGTCTGTAAAGTTGGCTGAATCTCCTGTTTAGTTCTTGTCTTTTTAGTCTAATGTGAGGGTTCCAAGTCAGTCTTTTGTCAAGAAGAAAGCCAAGGTAACGTACTTTGTCGGATATAGGTGGGCCATTCTCATGGCAGTCATCTTTTAGTGTCCTGCTGGACTTAAGATGGAACTAAACTTCCAAATCAACATTTTTGGTGAATTTGAATGTACACCGATCCCTTAAAGTTGGTGCATACAGCCTAGTTTCGAAAAATATTTTTGTTATTTTTTTATAGCTATAAATTTTTTAAAGGCTTATAAACTCATAACTTTCACTTGCCCCTACCTGAGACTTCAAGGAAGTTATTTAAGTATTTATTTTTAGAAAACTTATGTTTTTATTTTTATATGAGTATGAGACCATATATTGAAGAATAAATTAACATGCTTTTATTCCGTTTTCTTTTTGTCCCTCGGTTTGGCCTCACGACCGTCACACTAAATAGTCATTTAAATATTCCCTACAAGAATAAGCTAGTGCTAATTATTGCTATCTACAGAGTAATTCGTGAGGTTATCTTCATAAGTGATGTGTTTGGTAGACATTTTTTGGTGTATTTTTTAAGATTTTCATCAATCCACGGTGTTTTTTTCCTCGTACTTTTTCTTACTCACGACCGTCACGCGTTTTTAAAATGATTCGTATTTTTTAAAAGCTCCTGTACTCCATATTTGATTATTTTTAGATGTACACAACTGATTAGTAAAACTAGCCGTTTAGGTAAGGCTCTGGTGTTTCAATAAACATTAAATTATGGGAGGTTCCTCACGACCGTCACAGCTTTTTTTTTTTTTTTTTTAATTGTTAAGAGCTACATATTAATGTACTAACACTTTTATACGGGTGAAACATCACTGAATTGAGGTCCTTTTTGGCGGGGTGTTGGGGGGGGGGGGTATGGGAATCGGACTTAAAAATAATTCAATCGATTTTCGTCAAATTTTATATCGGAGTTACATACCTATATACCAACACTTTTATAAGGCTGAAACATCACTGATTTAATTTTAATTTTTTTTTTTTTTGGGGGGGGGGTCAGATTTTAAAAACAACCATAACTTAATATTTATTTTTAAGGCATAACTAAAATTATTTTATTGATTTAGTTTTATTCATTTAAAATGTTTAAATTAAGGGTAATGGTCAAGATCATTTATATGAAAAGCTCTATAAAATGCTTCAAAACAGTGGTAAATAGAAAAAAAAAATTGGCCCCACCTGGGAATTCAATAAATAGAAGGTATATTATAATAGAAAACACAAAAATAATAAAAATTTAAGCAACTTTAAAAATTTAATTTTTTTTAGCTGAGGCTATGATAATGACCCAGGTATAGGGATATTATTGAAGTGGATGGGAGGACAGGATTCGTGACGAAGGGTAAAAGTTATATGATTGCATTAGGCTTCATTGACTTTTATTCTCCACTTGTTGCACCAAGGTACAATCTGTAAAAGATGTGTTTAGAGGTTGAGGGAAGCAAGTCAGGATCTGGATGGGATGATAGGATAGCAGTATCATCTGCAAATGTGGCTGAAAAGGTATTAGGGTTTGTTGGTATATCAGCAGTAAAGAGATTATAGAGGACAGGACCTAGGACACTACCTTGTGGCACACCGGCATCAATAGGATAACAGTTGGAGAACTCTGAGCCACAGCGGACTCGAGAGGAGCGATTTGAGAGATAGGATCATAGGACTAGGTATCGGGATTGGGATAAATGGGTCTTGAGTTTGAAGAGCAAGCCCTCGTGCCACACCCGGTCGAAAGCTTGAGCTACATCCAGAAATGCACCAGTGCTATACTGCTTGTTTTTAAGTGCAGAGGATATATGATCAACAACACGAAAGCCTTGTTGAACAGTGGAGTGACCAGTCCGGAATCCAAATTGTTGGGAAGGAACGCTTTGGGATTCGAGTATAGGTAGGATGCGTTTTAAAAGGATTTTTTCAAAGATTTTTGAAGAGATGGGAAGAAGACTTATAGGTCTATATGATGAGATTTTGTTGGGAGGTTTGCGTGGTTTAAGGAAAAGAATGATGATGGAGAGTTTCCATATCAGAAGAAAGTGGGTTGTACGAAGGATACATATAAGTAAGGAATATGATCGCTTTTTGAGGAAGTTACCGGAGGATCTGGGTGGTGAGAAGATCATATCCAGCTGATTTGTGGAGTTTCAACTTTTTTAAAAGGAATTTGACCTCAGAGGGGTTAACAGCTTTAGGAGGTAAGAAGAGAGGAATTGTTGAAGTGAGGAATTGATGAATTTTAGCAGTGTGGGAGGGGATTTGTTCGGAATGGGGAATAAAGGTGCTGGAGAGATGCTTGGCAAATTCTTCTGCTCTGTTCTCATCTGAGGCAGCCCAGGATCCATCTTCACGCCTCAGAAGATGGGAAATATTGTGGTATTGGAGGATTTTTTTTGTTGCATTCCAGAGAGAATTGTCTGAGGTAGAGTGGGAGGAAAGATATGAGCTGTAGGATGGATCTAAAGGGAGCCAATTTCTTTTTAACTAATTTGGTATAATGGTTATATGTTCTCCGATCATCAGGATGCATGGTAGTTTGCCATAGGGATCTGGAATTACGTTTTGTTTGGATAAGGTCTATTAGTTCTTGTGGTAGAGGATTTTTTATACGGTTTTTATAGGAAGGTTGGTAGGAAGATGAATACCAAGCAGCTTGTTGAATCAAATTCGTAAAGGAGTTGGCAGCATCATCTAGTTCTTGAGGTGTTTTTAGGGACACTCTGAGGTCTATGGAATCGGTTAGTTTTCGACGAAAGTGGTTCCAGTTTATTGGGCCTCTAATAAATGATGGGGGAGGTGTGATCATGGATCGGGATTCTGAGAGGAAAGAGTTTAGTATTGATGAGATATCAGTAGCATTAGGAGGGGGTGGAATATAAGGAACTGTGGGTGTGTTGTTACAGTTACATATAAATAAATATTTTTACTTTAAACAATTTACAGATCTTCACCTGACAGTTGCTAAAGAGATACTGAAATATGTCTCGCGCAAAACAAACAACTTACAGTATCCGTGTACTATAGCATAGATAATAAACAAACTCTTAAACATTTCTCCTCACTTCTGTTATTATTCTTTTATATTATTTATCTAATCACTTATATAAGCAATCTCAATTTTAACGTATATGGTAACTAATAACGAAAAAATCAAATTTTGTATGTGGAATGCCCAAACCATAAAAGGTAATTCAATAGAATTTAATCAATTTCTATTCAAAAATTAACCGGACCTTGTTTCTGTAAGTGAGACTCGACTAGCCCCAGGAATATATCGGAAGGATCGTAACAGGCAAGGCGGATAGTTATGATATTAGCCCGCGAGGATATTACTCACACATATCTGCCGCTAGATGGCCTTACTCACGTCGAAGCTGTCGCCATTCAACTCAGAATAAATAATAAAATTACCGCAATTATTGCTACCTATATTCCTCCTAATAAACTACATACGCCAAACTTAATTAAATTATTTAATATTAGTAACAATTTTATCATCTTCGGGGACTTGAATGCCAAAAATAAACAGTGGAACTGTCATACCATAATAACAACAAAGATGGGAAAACACTTTTAAATATTATATCAAGACATTACATAGAATTGCATAGCCACACATAACGCACATATATTCCATCTCAAAGCAGTTTTAAACCGAGTATTATAGATCTAGCCCTTTCTAAAAATATCAATATCCCTCGTTTAGTCTCTGCACCATGTCTCTCTTGGGATCACAACCCTGTGATCTTCCGGGTAAATTCTAAAGTAAATAAAAACAAAACCAATCCTAGCATGAACCCGTACATACTACGGACCCGTAGTAAAAATCTTAGTAAAAAATCAATAATATTCTTGACAAAAATTTCCAATTCCATTTTCTGCCTCCGACACTTTCTGGAAAACAGCAAAAACTATACCGATACCTAAACCAAATAAAGACCCCTCAGAAGCCGTTAACTATAGAACAATTAGCCTTCTTAACATTCTTTCAAAAATATTTGAAAAAATATTCTTGAAGAGGTTAAACAAGTTTATATCTGATAAAAACATCATGATTAATGAACAATTGGGTTTTAGAAACCACCATTCCACGGTGGCACAGCTGGCTAGATTGACAGATTTTATTACAGCTGGTTATAATGGAAAAAAAAACATACAGGGATGATCTTACTAGACATCGAAAAGGCTTTTGACACAATATGGCATAACGGACTAATATACAAGCTTATCACTTACCGATTCCCACCCTACATCATTCATATTGATCTATTCATTCCTTTCTAATAGATCCTTCCAAATCACAATTAACAATACCACAACACCTAAACATTTCTTATCAGCTGGTCTTCCCCAAGGATCCTGTCTTTCCCCTACTCTACTACCTTCTCTTCCTTTAGTTGAAACATCGTTTTACGCAGATGACACCGACATTTACACTAGTTCCTACAGGATAGATACAATAGAAAACATATTAAAATCATTATACCCCAAATTCAATAAATATTACAAAATATGAAAAACAAAAATAAATGAACACAAAACTGCAGCAATAATGTTTACAAAAAAAAAGACCTAAAATAGCGGATCATATCATCCTAAATAAAATTGGAATCCCTTGGGCACAAACTGTTACCTACCGAGGTCTCGAATTAGATAAACGTTTAACTTTCACATCCCATATTAATAATAAATGCTGCAAAGCCAAAAAACTTATCAATACAATATCACCATATTTCCGAAGAAAATCCCCATTATCAACTCGCAACAAAATTATTTTATATAAATCAGTCATTCGACCATTACTGACATACACCTCTCCGGTATGGAGCTACACATGTGACTCCAACTACAAAAAAATAGAAAGAATTCAAAACCAATGCTTGAGAATCATTAACGACTACCCAAGATACACAAAAATAACTGACATCCTGCACGATCTAGATTTTCAAACAATTAAACAGTTTATTTACACCCAGACTCAGAACTTTTTCAACTCCATAATAAACTCAGACAATCCCATAATACAAGCAATAGGCAAATATAACAAGCTAACCTTAAGAAGACACGTACACAAACGAACTAGACACATACAACTAGAATAAAATTTATTTAATAAGACATTCTTAGAATTTATCAGTTTTAGTTAAATTTTAATTTACCAAATCCAAGTATTGTAAGAGTTAATTTATTCTTAAATAGTAATTTTAATGCTCAAAACTTTTGCTTATTTTTATAAATTTTTATTTATTTATTTTAGTACTTTATATATATTTTTTTTTTATTTTATTATTCGCACATAAAGCGGTGATTGTATTCTTTCGGGGGTTTTCACCAACCGAAATTTTTTAAGTTTAGCGTTTTCCTGAGTATTGCTGTTGAGTCCAAAAGTACTGCTTTTTGTGCATCTTCTAATTTTCCAAGTAATATTCTTTCTTCGGTAAAAGAATTTATTGTAGTTTTTGGAATCAGTCCATTGCAAGATATTACCACCGGCAAAATTTTGAGTGCAACTCGAAGCCAAGTGCTGCACTGACTCAGGACTTTGCTTACATACTCGACATACCTCAGGGATATCCTCCCCGCATATCCGTCTCCGGTAAACATTAATTGGTAGTGTTTGGTCCTGCATCGCCATCACGAAACCTTCCGTCTCCGGGAAAATATGGCCACAAACGAGCCATTTTGTGGACATTTCTAAGTCGATTGACTCCTCTTTTAATGAATAGTAAAATCGTCCATGTAAAGGCTTCGTTTTCCATTCCTCAACCAGCTTTAGGCATGATGGTTCCATATTGTCTTGCCTTTCTGCAAGATTGAGAGCAGTTAAATTGTTATCCATAGAGCAAAGGATTCGGAGCTTTTCTTTTTGGTTATTCCAAATGTATTGCTTCAGATTGGCTTCCAATCGCCTACACATAAAATGAGCGCTTAGAAGTCCCCTTCCTCCTTGTTTCCTTGGTATGTAGAGCCTGCTCACTGAAGATTTGGGATGTCGTTTCCTTGTTCTCACCATTTCTGTCTTTACAAACCTATCAATTTTTGTAGAGTAGTGTCTGACCATTTGAGGATCCCGAATGAATACATTAACGAAGGCAGAGCCCAAGTATTTATTGCCTTTATTCGTTTCCCCCCAGATAAGTGTGTTTTGAGCAGTTTTTTTACCCTTCTTTTGAACTTTTCTTCGAATTGCACTCTTGCGTCCTTTTTCATTTTCAGAATTTGCGCTATTCCTAAATATTTATATTCTACGGTTTCATTTAACCCTGGTATTCTTTCGCCACTTAAAAGTTCTATTCCTTCGCTAAATGTCAATTTACCTTTTATGACTTTTATAGAAGCGCATTTTTTTCAATCCGAGTTTCATACCTATATCTTTGCTGAATGTAGCGACCGTTTCCGCTAAGGTATGTATATCTCTCTCAGTCTTTGCATACAACTTTAAATCATCCACATAAAAACTATGCAATATGATGGGTCCTATTGTTGGTCTTAGAGCATAACCTTTTTTACATACATTCAACATATCACTGAGTGGATTTAAATCAAGACAAAACTAAGTCGGACTTAAAGAGTCCCCTTGATATATACCTCTTTTGATTCTAATTGAATCTTCATCATAATCACCTGAAAGTCGTTTCGTACTGAGAATTACATTACAATTAATCATTAGACGAGAGAGTAAATCTATCACAGATTCATTAATTTTATGAATACGCATTGTTTCCAGGAGCCACCCATGCGGAACTGAGTCGTAGGCTTTCGGATAGTCAATTCACGTGACATAAATATTTCTCATTTTTTTACTGCTTGTGCAGCTATGAATGAATCTATAACGAGGAGTTCTCGGCACCCTTTTTTGTTAGCTCTGCATCCAAGTTGTTCATCCGCCATTAAGTCTTTTTCTTCTAAATGTTTCATAATTTTATCATTTATGATTCTTGTCAGGATCTTATATACACCATTGAGTCAAGTTATGGGCCTATAGTCTTTAGGTTCTGGGTTACCTTTTTTGTTCTTTGGTATTAAATAGGTAATTCCTTGACAAAAGTCGCGTGTAGGCTGTTCTTTCCCATCTATTAGACGTTGATAATATGCCGCCAGCGGACCGTGTACACTTGCTAGGTTTTTAAGCCAATAATTTTGTATTCGGTCAATCCCTGGAATTTTCCAATTGTGTAATTTCCTTGAGGGTTGGACTACATCTTCAATCGTTATGGTTACGGGCTGCATAGATTCTCCTCTTTCACGTTTATCATAAGCTTCCTTAATCCAAAATGCTTGGTCATTATAACTATATTCGTTTTCCCAGACACCTTTCCAAAATTCAGTCATGTTTGTCTGTTCCGGTATCTCTTGGTTACAGTCTTGCTCTTCCGGCTTTCTATAAAATGCTTTTTCATTTTCTTTAAACTGTTTGTTTTGTTTCTTTCGCATGTAAGACTCCTTATATCTACGTAGCCTGCAAGCAAATAATGCTAGTTTATGTTTTTGTTTATCCATAAAATCTTCTAATCTTCTTAGGAGTTCTACTTTTAGTACCGATCCTATGTAAGTGATTATAATTTCATCAATTTTAGTTTTTAGTTTGTTTGAAGCTTTTTCTGGATCTTTCAAATAATTCGTTAAAATTCCTATTCGTCCTCTTATTTCAATTTTTTTTTCTATTAAATCTTTTTTCCCATGGTGGGGATAATGCTTATTTGATTTTTGGTTTAAATGTTTTTTTAATGTAATAATTTGAAACCTCGTCAAAAAGAGCTTAAGTACATAGTGTTTTAATTTGGTTTATATCAGTTGATATCTTCCAGGTCACGCATAAGCCCCAAAATATTGAAAATGTCACATTTTTTCGATTTTTTCTTGTATCATTAATATACATTTTTTAATCGTATTATAAACAGTATTTTCATTTTTGAACAAAAAAACATCGTCAGTCAATGACCCCCAATGCTATAGAAGAACAGTACCTAAAAGAAGATTCTTATGGCGTGATGGGTGATAACAATAATAACGGGCTTCGTACATTTTCAAGTTCAAATATTTAAGTGACAGTATATGTTTTGATAAACGGGCTTACTTTTATAAAAAAGAAAAAACAGAGTTTTGAATAAATAATCTATTGTAGTTGAACCAGTTCATTTGTCCTGTTCTCTATATTCTAGCCGAAGGTACTTTGACTAATTTGTTAGTGAAGTTGGGCATGGTGGTTCTGGACAGCAGAGTGTTTTTCATTAATCCATTTCGAGATTCAGTTTCACAAACTTTTCCTGAGGATTCCGTGAAGAGTTTTACTTAGCGTTCAACAGCCTACGTGTAAACGGGATTCGCTTGAAAGTAAAGCTCCAGTCAGTGATTGAGTCACTACCGATGTGCGATATGATCCCGTTATCATTTATTTCTGCCAACAAAGGGTGAGAAGATAATTCACAGTCCATTACAGAGTAATATTGCGCATTGTAGTTGATATTCGATGGCTTGAATGTTCTTACTGTTTTCCTTCTTGCATATATCTGCCTTGCCTTCAGAACTCTTCGAAATCCAAGTTCTCTTATACGTTTCTTGTCTTCTTGAGTCACGGCTAACAGTAAGAGTTGTGGATAGGCGAATTAAACAATTCGGTTCGACCACAGGGTCGACAACATCTAGTTACATAGGTTTTGGCAAATACCTGGTAGATTTTATTGAGTGGTAAACAAGTTTGGGCCGTCTGTTAAGTGCTTACTGGATTTCATAGTAAACCACATTGGCTTGTATGATTTCAATATAAACAAAACTAATTCTTGAACTTAAGGTATGAGGCTTTTTTTCACTTATGAACAATCTAAGAGTTCTATTTGCTTCCGTCAACCACTTCGAATGTGATAAGTGCCCATGATCATGTACAGCCTAATCTTTGCAGGTTTCTGATTTTATTGCCTCTGAAATATCAAGTAGGTATTGTTGATCATTGGTAAGTTTGTCTCTGCCTATCTGTCGGATCTGACAATCAGTACTCGGGCTTCCACGATATACAAAGAACTATGCTGTTACTTAAATATTTCCGCTTTTTAAATTTAAAGTAAGTTGAAAAGTACCAACCCCATTGTTATTGTTATAACACATCATAGCATAAGACTATCTTCTTTTAGGTATTGTTTTTCTATAGCATTGGGGGTCATTGACCGACCGGAAGAGGTTAATTATTTCACACCATAAAAAAACAAAACAATGTTCTTTTGTTCAAAAATATAAATACTGTTAATAATACCATCAACAAAAGTATACAAATGATTATTATTATTATTTTATTGAAATATATGTACAATCTGCCTCAGTTAAGGGCAATAAGTAACAGTGCTAATGATGTAGTTCATTCGTATAATCAGTCATAATACAAAAAATCAATCAAATAGTCATTATACAAAGAAATTAAATAAATAAAAATTTTTTTTTGATACATTCATACTCTATGTACAATACAGACACACTCAGCCTAGGGGACCCCGAATTGAGCCAATTCCCCCACTTATTGGGAGTCAAGGCCAGACCCGTAGAGATCCCAGCGCTGCCCTCTCAGCTGCATCACTAGTAATATCCAGTGGAGGCTTAGTGGGAGCGCTATAGCCACATATGCTCAGAACTTGAGTAGAGAAGCTGGTCATTACCAGGACTCCAACATAACATTATATTACAAAAGGTCTCGGGGCCATTGCCGTTTCAATCTTCTGGGGGGGGGGTTATAGGGATGGTTAGAGCGGACAAGGATTGAGCCAGAGGATTAGGATGATTGGATAGATTTTAATGAAATTTCAAGAATTTTGAAGGAACGAGGTCAAGGACAAATGGGATTTTTAGGTCGTTATGTAGGGTTTTATTTTTAACATAATATGGTGCATTGACAATTGTTCAGAGGACTTTGGATTGGAAGGATTGAATGCGTTTGATATTGGATTGTCTTTCTGTCCACCACAGTTCAAGTCCGTAGGTCCACATTGGTTTTAAGATTGTTTTGTATATGAGGAGTTTGTTATCAACTGAAAGATGAGAATTTCTGCCTAGTAGTCTGTAGAGTTGGCTGAATCTCCTGTTTAGTTCTTGTCTTTTGAGTCTAGTATGAGGGTTCCAGGTCAGTCTTTTGTCAAGATGAAAGCCAAGGTAACGTACTGTGTCGGATATAGGAATAGGGATATTATTGAAGTTGATGGGAGAACAGGATTTGCGGCGAAGTGTAAATGTTATATGACTGCATTTGGCTTCATTAACTTTTATTCTCCACTGATTGCACCAAGCTTCGATCTGTAGGAGATGTCTTTGGAGGTTGAGGGAAGCAAGTTTGGGATCTGAATGGGATGATAGGATGGCAGTATCATCTGCAAATGTAGCTAAAAAGGTATTAGGATTGGTTGGTATATCAGCAGTGAAGAGATTATAGAGTGGTACTTCGGCATCGATAGGATAACAGTTAGGGAACTCTGAGCCACAGCGGACTCGAAAGGAATGATTTGAGAGATAGGATCGTAGTACTAGGTATAGGGATTGGGGTAAGTGGGTCTTGAGCTTGAAGAGCAAGCCCTGGTGCCACACCCGGTCGAAAGCTTGCGCTACATCCAGAAATGCACCAGAGCTATACTGCTTGTTTTCAAGGGCAGAGGATATGTAATCAACAACACGAAAGCCTTTTTGAACAGTGGAGTGACCAGTCCGGAATCCAAATTGGTGGGAAGGGATGCTTTGGGATTTAAGTATAGGTAGGATACGTTTTAGAAGGATTTTTTCAAAGATTTTTGAAAGGATGGGAAGGAGACTTATAGGTCTATATGATGAGGTTTTGTTGGGAGGTTTGCCAGGTTTTAGAAAAAGAATGATGATGGAGTGTTTCCATATCAGAGGAAAGTGGGT